>JAXCHB010000150.1:0-1200000 GCA_036926305.1 Uropetala carovei
GAGAGAGAGAGAGAGAGAGAGAATGTGCGAGAACTTAGATGGTTATATTTTAACTAAGCGAATGAGCCCGTTTAAAACGGCCTTTGAGAACAAACAATATAAAAATGAAACCAACAAACAAATGATAAAATTATAAAGATGAATAAGATTTGAAAGGGCTACAAATGAAAACAAAGGGATACTTTTAAAAAATTAAGGGGAAAACAGTCTTATACCTCAATAATATTATTTTAGCTATTCAGTAGCTCTCTTATAACGACGTTCCTTGTAAATACTATTTCGTTTAACAGCAGTTGCCCTTGATTATCTTTATCCTTAACCCAAAATTTCAAATTATGTTTGTCACGTGTTCTAGTTATGGCTACATACAGCTGTCCATGTGAAAAGCAATATTTAGTAAGTAATCACAATCAACCGTTCAATTCCACTAAACAGCAGTGAAGAACAATCTCAATAGATATCTCAATACACACGCAATCAGCGCATATACCGTATTTATTTAGATTACAAAGTAATCGTTGTTTGGTTGGTTACCTTATAATTGGATTGACGCGAATTAAAAATAAACAGTACGAAAAAATTATTTTCATAATATCTGTTCTATGCAGATAATGCGAAGGCACAGCGCAAGCAACTGTCTTTAATATACAGAAAGACTTCAATAAGATAACGAAGGCACGTTAAAACATCGTCGAATTATTTCAAACATTAGCATGTTTTAAAATACGTAATTTACCGCATTAATCCATCCAATTTACGTAAATGAATATCTATACATCTATCTATACATATCTATAAAGTAAGGTGTTTGTATGTATGTATGTATGTATGTTCTGCTAAGGCTCAGAAACTACAACACGCAGAAAAAAGAGGAAGGTGTCATATTAACCGTTATCATGTGTACGGTGGTGTAGTAAGGTTTTTAAACCGATTCGGTGTACTATTTAATTATAATAAAATATTTTCGTTTATATGGGATTTCCATTTAAAATTTTTTCGTAAATTTCTCGAATTTTTAACTCCTTACATATATATCGCAGACATATGCTCTCGCAGACTTTTTTGTGGTAAATTATCTCCTCTTTTGGAATAATTTTTTAAAAGAGGGGCTTACAGATCAAATAAGACGAATTGAAGGGAAAATCTTATTTTTCATTATTGCTCAGCATTTGGATATACTTAGCAACCGATGTAAACAAATTACGTTTTAACTATAAACATATCGTAAACGTAGAATAGTTGATGAAATACTCATTTAATATCTTCTGATTTGATTGTATATTTTTCTTTCATTATCTATAGTCTTCTATACACAGGTTAATTCTGCGAATAAACATTAGTGAACTGTTTCTTTTTCTGTAATCGTGTCATTCGCATTATAGGTATGTTTGGATATAAGTTAAATTGTTTTTATATGCCTTTTGTCTTATTTTATTTCATATTTTGTTTAAGTGAAAATTACTGAAGATATATGATTAAAATACTACGTTAAAGTTTTTGTGTTTTGTTTTATCAGTTTATCAATAAAAACTGAATTGAGCATTTCATGCTAACATGCAAGTTTTTTCCCATGCTCATCCATTTTGCGTTTCAATGATAATTAGATACTTTTTTGTAATATATAATATCGTTTTGAATTAAAAGAGAGTTTTATCAATTGGAAATAAGGTTCACTCTTGAGTAATTGTTATTTTAATACGAGAACTAAATTAGATTAACATTTTGAACACGTAACGCGGTGAATTTCGAAAGATTTTATTTGAATAATACTTTTGTTGAACATTATTATGTCTTCTGAACTAAAATTAAGAATTCGTGTCTGCGGTTCCATGGGTAAAATGTAAACACTACCGATACACTCACGTAATTAATTACGTTAGAAAAGTAAAACATTTTACTACATTATTTAAAATCGATTCGTTCGAATATCTCAATCTATTATTCAATTAATTACGATGGAAAACACAATTAAGATCAATAATTTTATATCTATTTAGAGTAATAATAGGTATTCTTATTTAGGTTCTCCTGTTATTATGTTGACATAAAAACTCATATTCCGCGTAATCAATACTTACTCATCACTACGACACGCTATTTTGTGATTGTTGGTTGTTTATTTAGCAACTGAATAGAAAGCGTCAGTCGCCATCGTCAGAGACATTGAGCTTTAGGAGATTATTCGTTGGTTGGTTTTGGTTAGTTTGTTGTTTTCATTTGCTTTCGTTTCGTGTCCATTTTTTGTGTTCTTTGTTTGTTTTCTTTGTTTTCGTTCTTAGTTGTTCATTTTGTAGTCTATGTTTATATTCTTTGGTTGTGCTCTTGATTTTTGTTCCTTGATTACCTATTTGTCGGTTTACACCTTTTATGCCGGCTATTGGTTAGAGTTTAATTCATTTCTTTTTTCTTGGTGGTTTTTACATTGAACTTATATTCTTTGGTTGTACTCTTAATTTATGTTCCACGATTATTTATTTGTCGGTTTACATCCTTTTCTACCGGGTATTGGTAAGCGTTTAATTCATTTCTTTTTTCATGGTGGTTTTTGTAGTTTTCGTATTGGTTCGTTTCGTGTTCTTTCCACTTTATTTCAAGACTCCTAATGTAGTTTACAGAAAGGAGAGGAGAAGTTTTAGTATGTATCGTTTTCTCAAGCTGTCTTCTAAGGGGGAAAAAGTATAACTAATTGCAGTCCGAAATGCACCCGGGCGAAGCCGGGTACGAAAAGCTAGTAGGTTTATATTAGCATATATGGCTTGAAACAACAATGCCCGTTTCCAAGGCGATCATTGATGAAAATGAACGATTTTTCTTACATCGGCAAATTTAAACGTAAAATTTGCTAAAGTTTTACCTTTAGGTGAGAAAAGACGAACAAAATTAAACGGCTCGTCTATTTTCCTTTAAAATGGTCCTAATTTGAAGGTCGTAGGTCAATTATTTCTAATTTTAATTTTCAAAAGAGTAAAACTCTGCACGTCGAAAATTAAATTTTAGCGTTTAAACTTATGGGCCGAGATATGATATTCATATGGAATGTAAAACATCTCCTGGCGTCGAACACGGGACTTTTTTGAAATTTTTTTTACAGCATTCGCTTTTTGAACGTATTCATAGCAATCCTACCGAATTTGGCTGGACTGGCTGAAGAAATGGCCGAGATATGTTGAGATATTTATAACTAACTGATGAGGCTGCGTGGAGACACACCGACAAAGACATTAAGCGTTTTATTATAGGAGATGCCATTAATGTTAAACTACGACTAATGAAGGAAATCCGATATTGATATAATCCTCATTTTTGGGGCTGTTTTGCCCCAGCATTGCCCCATACGAGAACAAAAACGGCGAGGCAGCTGCATATGACATTATAGGACAGAGTCGCTGTACGTGTTGTAATTCGGAAAGGCATCGTCGATTTCAAATTTCCCTCCTAAAAAGCTTATAAGGCAAGTCGAAGCGCTGATGTTGGTACCTCTCACTCTCCCTTCAGTTTCCTTCCTCCCCCACCCTCTACCTCGCTCGTTTCCTAACTCCGCTGATATGTAGAATTTCGTTTAAAAAACGCCAATAATCAGCATTTTCACCGCAATTGAATGATGTAACTTTCAATCGTCTTATTTGCAAAAAGTATTGCAAATTTGCAATGGTAGATCGCTAATTCCACCAACCGCTGTGAGGGTAGACTACACCGAGCTAGGGATGCACACGAACTCAAAAAAAAACACGTTAACTCAGTCCCACGGTTTCATGGGTGCACCCCGAATTCAGTCCCACTGTCAACGGTTACAAAATTGCACGAATTGAGTCCCCACAGTCCCACTACAATACTAGATGATGGATGATGTTCTTGATAAGCGTTATATCGTAGGAATTAAGTGTCTGAACGTCACCTTTCAGTAGCTCCCGCTGCAGAATTTTGCTGGGACTTTCACACGGATCTTCTACTGCCTTCCGTTTTAATGAATTGTTTATTTTTTGTCTGTTCAATTTCTCTTCTCTGTCCTTCTCGTGATTATGGTTAATAACACTGTCTAGAATACTGTTGTGATCACTCACTTTCAAATAACTTTTACACGAACTGTTAACAAAACACCACCGCTGTACATCATTTGCTAACATTTAATGAAATCAAAAATTGAACCCACCCACAGTGAAAACGTTTTTACCTATCTCTCACTGAGCATAATACTGTCTGCTGTCACACGATTCATAACTGACTGATGAGCAGAGAGACTGTCAGGAGAGAAACAGAGACCTTCGAACTGAGAGAAGTAAACAGTAGAGACAATAACCCTCACAGCCCATCGAAACAACCCGGGACTGAGTTCATGTATGGCCTTATGGGCTAATCGGATTATGGGACTGAGTTACTATGCAGTCCGAGCTAGGGGCATTTATTCCAGCTTATGGATCGAGATTATTATGTAAACGGTATGCAAAGCAATGGTAATGCAAAGAAAATGACACCAAAATCTTTTATAACGAACAAATAGTCTGAAATTTTTCTTGTTTTATCCTCTTAAGGCCACCTATTTTGTAAAAAGATTTTATTTTTGATTTTTTTTCATTCTTACTTATTTTTATATTTTAAGAGCGAAAATGAATAACATTCAATGAAAAATAACGAACGTAAATAATATAGATACCTCATTCGCTTTCTTACAATAATTGATGTCAAAATTCGTTATTTCTGGAACTTTAAGACTTCAAACGGCTCTAGCGCTTGTAGGCACGTCAGTCTAAATCACAAAGCAAATAAGATGGGACACCCGGTACCGGCATTGAACTCGGGTCGTTATTGTGCATGGTGATTGCATAGGTACTACAAGAGACTTTATGTGTGGCACTCTTTAAAATTGCAAGATTGGCTTAATAAATGCATTCAGCCATTCTCGAGTCATTAGATACTAGTGTAATGCCCGTTGAAATATCAACGGAAGAATTATAGATAGATTGATTATTAATATTTGCATTTAAAATAATTATTAGCACACTTTTACATATGAAATATTTCGTCATATATTACATTTCTAGTGAATATTCTGTTGTCGTTTAGTAAATGCCTTTGGTTTTTATTTTCGGCTATAAAATTCTGTTATTCTTCTCCCACCTTCTTCTTGTCAATGCTGCATATAAATGTCGGTGTGCAAAGACCGGGAAATAATTATATCTATACATATATAACGTAGGGAAAATAATTCAATTTCGTGCACTTACCATTATGATTGTTTTAAAATTGTACTCTGTACTTGCGAAGAAAGAAAGCTTACTCGAATCCTCAATAATGTTCTCCGTCGTTATGTATTACATATTTAAAATAAAACTCTTCGATTTTTTTCATGATCACAATACTTTCCCATTACTTCGTATGGAGAAAGTAAAAATAAAAAAAGTAATATTTAGCCTAGAAATTCTCTACAAAATGCAAATAAACAATTATGCTATTAAGCTAAAATATGTGAAATTACACAGTTCTAAAATTTTATTCTATGAAATTTTGTCGTTTTTATTTAATGCCAATTGTTTTTGAAGAAATGTTTACGTGATATGCTACTTAATATTTTAATGGTGAAATACATTGCTGTGAGATTCGTTAATTAGTTTTTCGAAATAAAAGTGAAATTACATAGGTCTAAAAATGTATTTACATAATTAATATACTGAATATTACTAAAGATGGAAAATTTTCAAGATATGTTGGTCTGCAGGGGAAGGTTTTTATTTTAGTACTAGCGTAAGTGCCCGTTGAATTTCAACGGGTTTCATGAATCTAAATTTTCGTCAACGCAATATGTAAAAATCGTAAGAATAAAATTGTGCACTGTTTTAACCATCGAATATTTCAATATTGTAAGTCTGTTTTAATTAATTAACTAAAATCTCAATATCGTTTATCGTCTGCTCAGCACTTTTGCCTTCTCATTTTCCGAAACGACCACTTTCACCAGTTTTAAATGGATTTCAAACTTAGAAGAGAACTTGATTCAATTCAGTTAAAATAACCACATAACAAACTTCTTATTCCAAAGAAAATCCTTTTATAATATGCAATGTTAACCTAGAATTCATTCATTCTGAAAAGTGAATAAAAGTACCATGTAGGTACATATTTTCTTTCAACTAAAATAGCCACTCTTAACAGATTTTAATGGATTAATGCATTAGCATTTCAATTTCATTAAATAAGCAGAATTCCGGTAACAAAAAATTTGTTCAATCTTCAATTGCCTCTGATAATACTTTAAATAGATTTTGGAATAAAATGTACCTTAATATCGTTTAGCGTCCGCTCACCACTCTGGACTTCTCAGTTTCCGAAACAACGACTTTCAATAGTTTTAAATTGATTTTTGCTTTGAAATATACTTGAGTCAATTCAGTACAACTTCCACTTTACATACTGTAAATTCCAAAGTAACTCATTTTATAATAGGCAACGCTAGCCTAAAATTAATTCATTCTGTAAAGTGATTAAATAAAGTTTTCTTTAAACTATAATAGCCATTGTTATTAGATTTAAATGGATTATAAGCCTTAGAACTTACTCTGTATTAAATAAGCACCTAAATTCCTTTTCTAAAAACCAATCAATTCATTAAAAGATCCACTGTTGTTTCTTCGAAAATTGCCTGTTAACAGTTTTAAATGTCCTTTTCATTTTAATTGAATTTTAATTTATATTCGTTTCCAAACTTCGGCCATTGTTACGAAATTAATTCGAGGAATAACAATATAAATTCGTAAGTACGTATGGTTTACAAAGAATTTAATTTAAGAATGCTTTTTATTTCCAAGTTTTTCTAAAATGACACTGTTGATACTTAAAATGTTTTATATTTACGTTAATATACTTATTTTCCACAAAACACGCCAATCGCTCTCCTTCCTTCCTCTCTCTCTCTCTCGTATTGAAGCACTCAAGGCAAGCTTATTCCCAGACGGATGTATACAGTAACAATGATAATGGTCGAAATAGCAACATCACGTTAATATGGCGAGATTTCCACAAAATATGCAAATTAAACGTTTAACATGGAATATTTCGAACTGTGGGCGAAAAAAGACGAACGGAATAAGAAACTTTATAACTTTTCTTCAAAATGGTTCAAATCTGAAGGTCGTCTGTTAATTTCTTCTAATTTTAATTTCCAAATGAATAAACGCTTGCACGTGGAAAAATCGCGTTTTACATGTTACGTAATGGGAAATGGAAATGTCTCTCTTGGAGACGAACCAAGGAATTTTTTCGCGATTTAAATTTGTCATTCTCTGAATAAGTGTTAATCAAGCATCCCTACCAAATTTCGAGTTTCTATCATTATTATTTCTCGAGTTATTAGCGTTTGCATAGCGTGACCAACCAACAGACGACGGCTTTTATTATATTCAATTCTTAAAACAAGTTAGGAAAGTGTACAGCGTATCACAAATGGGCGCGTTTCGTGCAATGGAGTATTAGAAAGAAATTATATACCTGTACGTAAGGGAAATAGCGTTTTAAACTTCTTTTCTTCATCATAAATAATCCATTTTCTTCCTATTTAATAATATTACATGCACACGTAAGGAAATTTAACGTTTGTTTGTGAGATTGTTTACGTTAGCTACAATAATGAAGTAATTGTATTTGCATAGAAATGCTCTCAAAAATTAAGATTTTTCAAATTTTAAAACCCCCCATTAAATCCCCCCCTTTTAAAACCACCCTTTGAAACCCCCTTTAAAACCCCCCCTTTTAAATCCCCCACCCCTTTTAAACATATTCTACCTATCGAGATGCTTCTCGAGCTCGAGGCTTGGTTAATGATTCTAATGAATCGTATGATTTGTCCATATGTAAGGGCTTATGTAACGGTACCCGTATGATAGAGAACTTCGACCTAACATAATTAAAGTTGAAGTAATTGCCGGCTCGCAATCAGGTCCTATTCATTTTATTCCTAGAATTTCATTAGATAGTTCAAACGATTCTTCACTGCCTTTCAATTTTTGCCGACATCAATTTCCGGTGAGTTTGACTTAGGCTATATATATAACTATCAATAAAGCGCAAGGTCAGACATTTGACAAGGTTGGAATTTATCTTCGTGAACCTTGTTTTGGTCATGGACAATTGGACACTGCATGTTCTAGAGCTACAGAAGGCGGTAATTTGAAAATTCAAGTGATAAATAGGTCAAGACAAGGAAAATCAGTTATTCCAGGAAAAACAATTACAAACAATATTGTTTACAGAGAAATTATTCAAGAAAATGTATATTTAAATAATATAAATAACTATGTAATTTGTATTTAATATTTATTGTTTACTGAGAAATTATTCAAGAAAATGCTTCATCTACTATAATATATTTTGAAGTGTGTGTTTGTTAATTTGTTCATGGAACTCCTCCTAAACGATAAAAGCTAGAATAACCAAATTTGGTACGATTCTTCCTTACATCCTAACTTAGTGAATTGTCAAGGTTTGGTCAACCGGGATTAATCATTGCTGCCAATATAGGGGATTAACATTTTTCCATAAGATAACACGTATGAATCCATTTCTTGACTTGCAAGTTATTCTTTTTTTTTTCGTTTTTGCTTTATTCGACGAATAAAACTCTATACTATCTTATTCCTGCGAAGTTTACATGTTACACGGTCGAAGTTTTCAGAAATACGCTATTTGTTGCGAAATGTTTTGGATTTTTCGTACTTTTTCCGGGCGTTGCCAAGGCGGCCGTCATTGTTACCTCCGATTCAATTAGCTTCAATGAAGCTTATAAATAGGCGAAAGTTTAGCGTTATTCGATTCGCACTTTTGTTTAAGCAACGAAACGATCGATGTTTATGGATAGCAACGTAAATAGATACCTACTGATTATTATTCAGGAAGCGTTTATTGATGAAAGTAATTGAACCTTATTTCGTCTATTGAATACTGGAATCTTACTTTTTTGTAAGTAAAATCATTATATTCTACATTATGATGTTTATTAACGTAAATAGGCTTACGTATCTGGTGTACATTTACCAGTCAGTGTTAAACAATGGGCAACTGTACGTTGCTTTTTCAAGACAAAAAAAGTAAATATTTCAGCGAGGCATAATTACACCAGAAATGAAGCTGGATTTGGTGAAAGTAATATGATAGGAAATAAAATTATCGTTGTATTTGAGTGCAATGCGTTCGGAAACGGATTGTTACAAGCAAATACGATTAATTGTTAAGAAAAGCTAATTGTAATTTAAAAAGTATCTACTATATATTTTAAAGAGTTTGTATGTTGTGCTGTAGTAGCTTCACTAAATCCGTTGAAATTCAACAGGAAATTCTGCTAGTGTTTAAATAATATATGTTATCTGTAATACTTATTTATTGTTTACAGAGAACTTATTTAAGAAAATGTTTATATTAAAATAATATGAATATGTTATTTGTATTTAATCTTTATACATTAAAATTATTTTAATAAATTTTTTATTGAATTCTATCAATTTTTAATTTAAAAAATTATTTTGTTTGAAATACTTTTGTCGTACGTTTTATTATATCCATTTTAAATAGGTATAATTTGTTATTCTAAATCACTCAAAACAAATCACCTGGGTCTCTAGTTTTATATATTCGTATTCAACTCATTTTTCCTGGATCCTGAGCGTTTTTACGAACGCGGATGAAAAAATTCGAAGATGAGTTTTGAAAGCCTTGTATTGCAACAGAAGCGGTTGGAATTGTCTGTCTCATTACGGGTGCCGTCGGCTGTGGAGAATTCACGTTCCCTAGCAATTCCAAAAAGAGCGCTAACCCGCAAATTCTCTTACAGTACAGGAAAAAGAAATATGCATTCATTAAGGTCATCTCTTAAGATTCTATGAATAACGAGATAATAAACCAAGATTAGAAAATCAGAAAACTGTGGAACACTAAGGAAATGGTCGAGAATCTTAAGTTCGGCGTCCAATTATCCACAGTACTTCATATGATTAACCGAGGCAACTTTCCGCATTGCTTTTACGTTTGCGAATGCGATCGCGAATTTTTCCCACCCGTTGTCGGCTTAGAATCGGCAGTTGCCGAAGTGGAAAGGGTGCAATGGAAGCAGTAGAGGCGCTTCGTACGTACATGCAATCACATACACCTCCGAGCCCTCTCCTTCCATATAAATAAGATAAGGAGAGAGAGAGAGAGGCGGTAGACGGGACAGAGTAAATAGCGGAGGCGTAGTCTGCGAAAGGCCTTCGGCGGAAGAAGCAGCGGTCGACGCTCGGTCCTTGTTGCTCCCGAGGACGAAACCCGCTCCGGAGTATATACTCAGGTTTGAGACACCTTTCCCAAAATGCAATGCGATCAATCGGAAGTGACAGAGAGAGAGAGAGTGATTGAGGGGAGGCCGTCTTACGAGATGCGATGCCGTGATTAGGGCACTTGCATGGACGGAGAGAAGTGTTCTCGATTCTAATTATTATTATTATTATGGGCTTGTGTCGACTAACTGGGACCACATCCAAAACTGACCGCGACGCTGACCCCTCGACCGTCATTAACTCGGGTTAGAGGCCCACACCTCGAGGCCCATCCTCAAATCCGAGCTCAGGCGTCATTACCAGGTGGGCACTAGCCGACCACGTCTTTTGCAATAAAATTTCAACTATTTTATTTCGTTAACTTAGTGAGATTGTGACTCGAGCAACATATTCGGGTGAATGCGCTGATCAAGAGCGTCTTTTTAACGGAATTCTACGATAAATAATAACATATTTACGCTCACATCCAATCTTGACGCCCAGGAACACCAACCTCTCAAGAGTTTTCGGACGGGATTGAATTGAAAGCAGTTACACTCGCGAGGCGGTGCAACGCTTGCTTGCTATATGGTGTTAGATGGCAGAAAAGGAAAACCGCTCATAACTAAAAAACTTTTCAACCTTTTTCGATCAAACTTCCAGGAATCGCTTGACTATTCAACTTTTAAATTTGAAACTGTTCGCCGTGTACATAGTAGTCCCGGGTTTAACTCCAGGAGCATATATTTTCTCCATTTGAATATCATGGGCAGAGCTGAAACGAAGCGAGCGAAAAATGTATAGAAATGAATTTCTTTCAAAAAAAGCCAAAAATTATGTTTAATTAACATTTTTCGTAACTTTTTACGCTTTTATTCAATTCGTCGTGATAAAATTGTGTTTTATATGTCCATGACTATCATTACTTTCTGGAACATTCGATTACGTGGATTTTATATTCTCTTTACGTTTAAGTGCACGTAAAAGTTGGTGTCATTAATTTTTATTTTATTTTAACGTAATACTCAATTCACGCCTACACGTCATATTTGACGGGAATTACGCCAGTCGCTTATAATAATAGACAAGTTTTTGTTGGTTGGTGATCATATAAAAATGCGATTAACTAGATAAAAAAATATTTAGAAACTCTAAATGTGGCAGGTATGCTCGATATAGGCACATATTTTAAGGTGATGACAAAAAAAATCTCGAAAGAAGTCTTGGGCTCGACTCCAAAGAAGGCATTTTCATTTCCCATAAGGTAACACGTCAAACTCGGCTTTACGACGTGCAGACTTTCATTCTTTTTGGAATTATAATTAGAAAGAATTGGTATACAATCTTTAGATATAAACCGTTTTGAAGAAAACATAAATTTTCTTATTCTATTCATCCTTTTCCGCCTACAGTTCGAAATCGCTCAATTAAAAAGTTTAATTCACACAGTTTGAGTAAATCTTGCCATTTTAAAGGGTTGTTGTCTCGCCTACCAATTCCATCGATAGAGGTCGATATCATATTGTTATTTCAATCCTTACGAATGGAAAACAGACACACACACATAAATATCTCACATGTGCACACAGAAATAACACACGCGCGCACACATATTACGGGATAAAACTCGCGAGAATCTCGGATATGACGTTCACGGCACAATTCCAAAACAAAGCACGTGATGATGGTGCGTAATAACATACAGATGGTAAGATGGTGTGCTGTTTCACTTCCTTACGATAGTTAAAACGAGTAAAAAAGTAAACAAGTTTCGCTGAAAATCTGTATTATGCTCGCGGTTTGTAAAAGGAACAAATGATGATTTTCTTTATCACATTGCACTATCAGAATCGGGGGAGACACGTTTTTCAATTATAGCTTGCCGACTGCAGCCAAGGAGAGGGCAATGTTAATTGCTGAGTAATTTTATGTCTGTTGTAAGCATCAAAATGCATCACCAGTTGTTTAGAGCCAAACAGAGTGATGAATTCTGCAGCTCTGAAAAGAGCTTTGTCAAAGTATTACGGCTTGGAGCCTTATGAAATTAACCTCACTACTCTTCTCTATGAGGATAAAAGCAGCAAATGGCATTTACAAAATCAAGAAACAAGTCCTCGGCCGTCTGGTCCTTGCTTCTCCATATGTATTCTACAAGATATAACTCAAAGTTTTCCACAGAAACCTTTTGGGCCAGTAGCACTCGATATTTTGAGTGTGGGTTTGCTTGTCCTTCTGGCTGACGAAATTCACTGAATGATTCACCGTTTGGTGGCAGTACCCTAACCCCGCCAATCCTACGTATCCCCTCCACATATCTGTTTTAAGCAGGGATTGCAATCCCGGGATCCCGAATCCCGGGAATACCGGGATCTCGCTAAATATCCGAGTCCCGAAATCCAGGGATTTTTATCAAGGAAATCCCGGGATTTACAAATATTTAATATGTCATTTTTGTGCTGAGATTCACTGTTTTAACATATCAATGGTTCAATTCTATAGCGAAACTAATCTGAAAATATTATTATAGTATTTATATTAATTGCTAATAAAGAATTATCCGGCATTGTTCGGCTTCAAGCTTATGTATAAATGAATCGAAATTTTTTTGTTAACGAATGAGCATTCACAATCCTTTGCTTCGTCATTCGGAATTTTCTCTGCTTCTATACGTCAAATTAGTTGGTCCTACGAATTCCGTCAAACATAGTTTTTTAGGTCAGTGATTTCCAAACTGGGGCGTGTAAGATTTGGCTGATACAATATCACTTTTGTCCTAGTCGTGAGAGATCTACATGATACCCTGCAAATCACCAGACTGGTGGGTGGCAGGGGGTGCAGCACACCAAGACCTACCTAATAACGTCCCGCGTGGGAATCACTCTCCTGTTATGATCCCGTATGGTCCTTGGAAAACACGAGCTCTGATATCGCTCGGTCCAACAGTCGATCTCATGTATTTTATTCTCGTGATCGTGCCTTCCCATGTACGTAGGTGCCTCTAATATTCCTGAGACCTCCTCTAAGAGAACTTCCGACCTAAAGTTCTCCAGAAGCCTTAACCTAGCGCTAATTCTGCGATCCTCTAGCGATATCCAATTCAACTCCTTCAAGAGTGATGTGACGCTTAATTTTTGCTCATATTTTTGCTTTACGAATCTGGCTGCTCTGCGTTGGATTCTTTCTAACTCAAGTACCTGTCCCTTTTCGTACGGATCCCATATGCTGGAAGCGTATTCGACCTGAGATCTGACCAATGATAAATAACACGTTTCTCGTACCTGTTACGTGCTACATCTTACTATTCTGCCTACGAATCCCAATTTCTTATTAGCTGCGCCTACGACCCTTCGAATATGAATATTCCATGATAGATCACGACAAATGGTGACTCCTAAATATTTAACGTACTCTGCAGATTGGATATTCAATCTATCAATTCTGTACTCCGAGTTCTTATTCTTCCAGAAACTCAATAGGGAACATTTGCTCTGATTAACTTCGATTTTCCAATGTTGACACCATGCTGAAAGCGCGTTTAAATCTTCCTGAAGCGATTTTTGGTCATCCTGACTCGTTATCTCCTTATATAAAACGGTATCATCTGCGAAAAGTCTTATTTTGCAGCGAACTACCGAGCAGATATCGTTTATATATATCAGGAATAGTAGTGGGCCTATGACACTTCCCTGTGGAACACCTGATGCGACTTTTACCGGGTATGAAGATTTCCCATCAATAACTACTATCTGTTTTCTGTCGGAGAGGAAGTCTTTTACCCAACTCACGATATTAGGGTTTATACCGTACTTTCCTAGTTTTCCTATTAATTTATTATGGGGTACTTTGTCAAACGCTTTTTTAAAATCAATGAAAATGGCATCAACCTGAGTGTTTTTCTCTCCGCATTGTAACAATTCGTTTACGAACAGGGCGAGCTGCGTTTCGCATGACCTACCTTTCCGAAACCCGTGTTGGTTTTTGCTTAGTGAAGAACGACCGTCTAAATAACGCAGAACAGAGCTAACGATTATATGTTCTAGAATCTTACACGATAATGACGTCAAGGAAATCGGTCTATAATTTTCGGGGTTCTCTTTATCACCGCCTTTGTGGATGGGCGTTACGTATGCTAGCTTCCAGTCTTTTGGAACGGTACCATGTGCAACGGATTTTTCGAATATTTCGAATATGTTGCTTGAGTCACAGTCGCACTAAGTTAACAACATAAAGTAGTTAAAATTTTATTGCAAAAGACGTGGTCGGCTAGTGCCCCCCTGGTAATGACACCTGAGCTCGGATTTGAGGATGGGCCTCTAACCCGAGTTAATGACGGTCGAGGGGTCAGCGTCGCGGTCAGTTTTGGATGTGGTCCCAGTTAGTCGACACAAGCCTTATTATGTACTTGACCGCTAGCTTTTACACCCTTAGGTGCCGTTTAGAAGCATCCGCTACTTTGGCTCGTAGACTGAATATATCATAAAGTAGCGTTTATTTTACTCACTAGTGTCCTGGGATGGGAAAGAGAAAAAGAACCACACACGCTATGCGAAGTTCATATTAGTATGTTGCTTAATTGCCCACCTACAGGGCGGCTGCCATATAGGGGCCGCATTTGGGTAGATACATCTTCCTCTATCCCTCCCTCCCTCTCTTTTTACTGGGTTAGCCATGCCTGGCTCTACCTGGGTTTTTGCCACAAATATTATATCTTTCTTAGAAACTTGCCTAATGTGTACTTTGATATTTATTGTTCTCGTCTCGTTGTATTTATTTGACGCAACTTTTTCTTTTGTTGAAGTTCTATTTTTATATATAGGTATACTGATTGATGTTATTATCTTGTGATTGATAACAAAGGTTAAATGGAAGAGGAGACCTTATGGCCTCAATTTCGCCCTGAAAATAAAGACAATTATCTATCTATCTATCTATCCTATCTTCCTAGTCTCAATATCGCTCCAAATAAAGACGATATTCAATGTAATCTCTCCCTCCCTCTCTCTCCGATGCTAAATAACCCTTTTCACCAGCGCGCTGCAGCGGGAGAATGCAATTTTTCGACGCGGGTTCCATTTTATCACGTCCTGGATTTTTCCCGCCTTATTAATATATTTTCTCCCGCTAATTAACAATATTTATTGACTAGTTATAATAACTGGCCTTAAATTTCAACATAAACATTTTATCTGATCACCGCTGTCACGAAACGTGTCTGAATGGCGCTGGAATCCAAGTTCACTTGCTTATTTAAAAAATTTCAATGTATTTGGGCCAATGTTTTATTTTCAAAATTAAACCTAAATTAAACCAAAAAAATAAATAAAAGCCATTCGGATTTGTCTTCATTGGACGAGTGTCGAATATTTCGAAATGCAGTCAATCGAGTGAAGTAGTTCGAATTTGTGGGCGTCGAAAGTATTGAGATCTGCGGATTGTTACTGAAGAGAGATTATGGGACATGTACTTCGACCCGTCCTCGCCTCGTTAAATTTAACTGCTTGAAGAACTTGTAGTGCTTACAGCATTTATGAAGAGGCATTTCACACGTAAATTCAGTCCTACGCAACTCTCGGTAACAACTGATCACACAGAAGACTTTGCACAGCTTAAAAGTGCCCAGTAACGTGCCCGAAATCGGAAAACCCAGCGAGGGAAAAAAAGGATCTCAATAAACGGGTGTTCATTTTTTATTTTATTTTAAGTTGAAGCTTTATAAACTAACTAGCGGAAGTGCCATTTGAATTTCAACGGATTTAGTGAATCTTAAACTTCGACTGTGTAATATGTAAACATCACAGGAATAACATAGTACACAGTTGTAACCGTCGAATAAAGCAAAAATGTAGAAAACCGGTCTGCATTTACCTATTTAGATGAATGAAGAAAATCTTGCTCTGGGAAAAATCGAAAATTTCCTTGTAAACTTATAAGAAAATAATTATTGAATTATGCTCTCCCTCCCCACAAATGTTTTATAGCCATATAGCCTATGTTACCCGCGGGGTAAAATTATATACCTACGCAAAGTTTCGTGACGATATCTTCAAAACGAAAACTGTAAGCAAAACCAGCAAGAACACAATAATCAGCAGAAAATGGATGAACAAAGGAACAAATGAAAGTAATTAATTTGACGAAAGACAAAAAGGCTATACTTGCTTATTCAACAGCCAGATCCAGACCTAGTAACAGCCATAACTATTAACGCATCCAGCGCCCGAATAATGTACTCCGTAGTCACAGCGTTAAAGTTGTTTATGCCTTATTAAAATATACGACGTCTTTTTCAAATATACCGACAACCGTTACGAACAGGGATGGGTTGGGTTTTTGTTTACCTTCAACATCTAGCACTCCTTAAATATACGACGTCTTTTTACAATATACACAAAGAAAGCTTGCAAACCCATGACTGATATGCCTGTGGCTGCATTTACCCACCAGCGTGTCGTCCGGTATAGAATCATTTGTTTACATCAGTGGTTCCCAACCTTTTTCAGTCCAACGCCCCCTTTTGCAGAAAAATATTACCCATCGCCCCTTTATGTATACAACCCCGCATACCTAGAAACTAAACAGAAACCATACATCATGCTAAAATATGTCTGATGCGAGTAAAACAAATGTTTATAAGTAGAAAAAGTATTTTGTAAAAACAAATAATATGTTATAGATATATTTCAAACATGTTTAATACAACAATATCAATGAGAACCCTGAGCTTGATGTGTCTCAGCCATTCTACAAATGTCAGGCTCTATGTTTGATAAGTTCAATCTTAAATCGCCTCTCTCATTTATATTCAGTCGATTTCTCTGCTTAGTTAGTAGCTGAACTACAGTACTGAAAGCCTTTTCTACAAAATAAGAAGTTGGAAATGCTAGTATCAATAACTTTACTTCTTGCCCAACATGAGGGTATGCTAATCGTTGCTTTATCCAGAACTCTTCGTAACCATTTTGGTTTAACCGTGCCCTAGCCTCAAAGTCATTTTGAAGTTCTATGAATTCCTCCTGCAAATCTTGATGCTCACTTTCCACGTCGGCCACAAATGGATTATTAAGCCAATCAAGTACTACAAGCTCTTTCAGATCCTTTAACCTTATCAACATATCTTTCTTAAGTGAATCAAGATGAGCACAATAAATTTCTAATTCACTATCCAAAATTTTATCACTTTTCAATTGCTGCAATGATGGAAACTGGCAACGCTCTCGACGGTCAAGGTTATTTTTACGCAAAGTCAATTTGCTGATGAAAGCCATAGTGATTCCTTTTGATTTGATTATATTCATTTTGTTTCCTTGAAGCTTCACGTTGACTTCATTAAGCTTATCGAAAATATCTGTTAGATACGACCCATACGCTACACTTCTACATAATAGTAATACCATACACTACAATTCTATAATTGGTATTATTGTAGTATCCAATTTACACTTTTGAGCTTCCATAATCTATCTAGACCCTGATATTTTGACACATAACACTGTTTCTTTAAATTCCCACATGCCATTCTTTTGGTGTCTAGCACTCCCCCTCAAAAATTGCATAACGCGTTGGGAATGGCTGGTTTACATGGACGCATTTCGCAAACGTACGAGTAGATTATCCACTTCGATTGTGATAAAATGTCGATATACCCAAACACCTTAAATTATTCAAAGTATAACACATCTATCTGCTTATGGGCATTATTAATTTCTACATACGTAGTATTATAGGAGAAAGTATTGTGTTCGTGAAAAAAAATCGAATTTGAGATTTCACGTTTTGAGGTCCCCTATGAGAGTGCACCTTCGCTTTCACTATTTTCGCGAAGGGCAAGGAATGCAATATCGGTCCCGAAAATCAAAACCGGTATTTCGGCCATTGCCGGTACACCGACGCTAATAATAAAAGAAAATCATGAATAGATTAGTCATGATTTTAATACGGTATGTCAGTTATCTACTAGCCTTTGTTGTCATTTAGGCTAACACACCTTACTATTTTGCTCTTTTTTATTTAAAGAGAAAGAGCTTATGTACCTATTCGGTTCATCCGTCTGTCTGTCTGCCCGTGTACAAAATAACTCAAAAATTACCTAAGCTACAAACACCAAATTGTTTTTGTTACGTACTTTTCATCGGTATATTATGTTAATCCATATTCGAAAAAATATATAATCATTGCTTATTGTAATGCTAGCATTATTTTCAAATATTTGAAATCGGATTTATGACGCTGTGAGAACGAGATAATGTTCACAAACAATTTAGGTCGTAGGATATTCCTTTAACAATTTCAAATTTATAGTTTACTTACAAAATTAATTCCGATGCTTAAACAAAAAGTTCGAAGCGAATAACGCCATTCTTTCGTCGTTATTTTAAGGCATAAGTGAGGCAACAATGAGGGTCGCCTTGGCAAAACCCGGAAAGAAAGTTCGAAAAAGGATTCCTATTTCTGAAAATTTCCACCGTCTAACGTGTAAACATAGCAAGAAAACGACAGCATACGTTTTTGCCGTCAAATCAAGTAAAATCGGAGAATATCGGTCCATATTTAGGTATTTTGATGAATGAAGGAAAAACTCCTTGCACTCTGAAAAATCGACAGCGAGTGTAGAGTCACGCTTACCTCGGGATCTTCTCCACATTTTCCACAACTTTCGCGGTCATTTCATTTCGCGTCCTATATCAGCCCTTCCTTATCATCTTTGCCTTAAAATTCCCGTCTCTCTTTCCATCTCTCCCATTTTCTTAATCTTTACTCATTTTTACCATTTTATGGCGTTGTTCGCTTCGAACTTTTGTTTAAGCATCGAAAGTATCGCTGTAACAACGTCAATCTTTATACATAGCAACGTAAATAGGTATTGATAATTATTCAGGAAACTTGGTGTGGGAAGCATTTAAAACTATTGATCGAAGTAATTGAATCTTCTTCTATCGTGCGGATACTGTAATCTTACCTTTTTTGTGAGTAAGATGATTATATTTTACCTTTTTAATGTTTATTAACGCAGACAGAGCCACGCATCTGGTTTACATTTATGAAAAATGTACGTTGGCTTTTCAAAGGTTTTTCTTCCTTACACAAGACAGCAAAGTCAACATTTCAGAGAGTTACGGAAATTGAAAAGTAAGAACAAGAAATTTTGTGTAATTTACCTTTATAAAATTAACGACACTTCACTACAAATGCATGAATGTTCATTGCAAAGTGATAATCTCTCTATACCGAGCGAAACAGGGGTTGGCGGGTGCAGGAGAGCCAGGGGGCGGAGCACCAGTTAAAACCAAAAATGTCCTCCTCCGATTTCGCCACAGCTACAGCGTTTAGGTACCATTCGTAATAATATCCACATCGAGGAGGAGCAACAACCGAGGAACCTCTGAGCCAAGACAGGAATTTATCACGCCGCTATAATTTTGCGTGGCCACTCAAATACTCTATGCAGGACGAAAATAGAAAATGGAGCAAATAAAACGTAAATAAAGAGCGCCTCTTTCGCCCGTAATCAGCGATCCACGCCCGTCAAATACGAGAGGGGAAAAAAATCCAACCCAGTTTTAGGCTATCGCTCCGAAAAAATAAAATTACGACATTTCGAAATAGGAGTTGTCGACAAGTGTATCATCTTCGTACACCTGGCGCTGTTGCTGCAGCAACGGAGGAGGAGAAGCAACGGTTTCCACGTGACCTAGATTGTTTTCAGAATACAACTTTTATCTCTTGGGAATGATTCTTATTGTTAGTGCAGAGATTATGGCAATCGTAGCAATGTGGCATCCACTCTTCTATGATAAAAAGCAAGGCTGAAAAGTTTATCTTTATCGAAGACAGAATCCGGATCCTGATCGAATTAGCATTTAGAATCAATAAAATACGTGATTACGAAAAGAAATTTACAGAAAGGTGAATATGTCGTCATCTGCGATTTTTCAGGAAATTACGCCTTTGTTGTGCAAGATGAAGCTCATGGTTTTCATTGGAACTACTACAAGCAGGCAACAATACACCCCTTTGTTATTTATTACGTTCGTGAAGGTACAATTACTCGCGTTGCGTGTGGCGCAGCGCGCTCAATTTTCTATTATTTTATTATGTTTCCATTATCATCCCATTTATCTGAAAACATTTTCCTGCGGTAGAAAGTGCACAGAAACTCGTGGTTTGTATCAAATTTCGGTCAATTTCTGGGAAGAGGGTCAAAGTTCAAGTTAAACATTTAAATGCAAATTTCTTAACTTTTTTCAACTAAAGGTAGTCTTTGTTGTACATCATTATAAATCACACTTTACTCACTTTAAAACGCGTGGTCATTGAGCTTTATAACTTGTTTCGTTCAAAAGTTATGATCTTTCAAAGAGTCGCGTGTACGCCGATTTTCACGAAACTGTTCAAACTTTAAAAATTAATAACTCGGAAACAAAAAATAGTGGGAAGCTGTAATTTCACAGGCGTTTGTTTCTCGAGGATCTTAACAAGTATGCAAAATTTTAGAATTTTTAAAATTACGATGTCAATTTTCACCTCTTTTGGTCCGAAATGACGTGGAATGGAGAAAATCATGTGTTGGTCACATCAATTTATTTTTTAAGCGCTTGTCCCTGATATTTCTTCAGCTATAGGAAGAGCTCGATAATTCTCGTTTGATAGCTAGCTAAAGCATCCATCTAGCAAGTACATACATACAACGCTCCATGTTCGATTGAAGCTGAAGTTTCTCTCTTGAAATGTATACTCAAGATCTATGACGATCATTACGACATGACTGTTTTATTTTTTGTATAAAAATTTTTATTTCTGTTATTTGTGACTATCGAGCGGGAGAAAATCTGAAATCATCAGAATATTTAGCCACAGTTCCAAATCTTAGAATACGTAGTGTGGTTAGATTAACAGTAACGTTGGACCTATCCTATCGTATCCAATAGCAACGCTATCGTAGTTAAGTCAATATCGCAGACTGCTCTTAATTCTGTCATCGTGTCTAAGTTGGCGAGTGAAATCACAAATCCTAAACTCATTCGAAATGAATTTCATAAGAAGACTTTCTCAGCGTTGCGACATTAACGTTTCGTTTCTGTTTGTTTTATCTACTATAAGAAAACGCTTGATGTCTTTGTCGGTGTGTGGCCGTACGGTCTCATAAGTTAGTTATGCAAACTGGCTGGTAGATGCGAGTACAATTAGTGCTGCTCCTCCTCTATAACTAATTGCGGCCGCACCTATATTCACTTACGTAAATTGGATGGATGGTAAATACATAATATAATAATAATAATACAATTTATTTCAACGTTGGCATATACATTTGCATGGTTTCGTCACTTACGTACATATTAACGGGGAGCCCAACTTAAAAATAAAAATACGAAACAAATACCATTTAAATCATGTTTTAATTTTTAAGAACATTAAAAGAAACCAATTAACATTTAAATGATTTGTTATAGATAACAATAGAAAAAACAATCACATTTTAATTTCTGGTGGCCAATATTTAGCAATTTCTTCTAAGATGCTATCAAAAGCGTCTCGACTGATCGGCCTGTCGCGACATTTGCAAACCCGATCACCGGACAACGGGGAGGGAAAGTTTGGTTCCAACGAGGCGAAGGGCGCGGTTTGAAAAAATTCTACCATGTTTTAACGTGCCTTCGTTGCCTTATCGAAGTCTTTCTGCATATTAAAGGCAGTTGCTTGCGCTGTGCCTTCGCATTATCTGAATATAACAGATATTATGAAAATAATTTTTTTCGTGCTGTTTACTTTTAATTCGCGTCAATCCATTATAGGGTAACCAACCAAACAACGATTACATTGTTATCTAAATAAATAAGGTATATGCGCTGATTGCGTGTGTATTGAGATATCTATTTAGATTGTTCTTAACTGCCGGTTAGTGGAATTGAATGATTGATTGAGATTACTTACTAAATATTGCTTTTCACATGGACAGCTGTATGTAGCCATAACTAGAATACGTGACACACATAATTTGAAATTTTGGGTTAAGGATAAAGATAATCAAGGGCAACTGCTGTTAAACGAAATAGTATTTACAAGGAACGTCGTTATAAGAGAGCTACTGAATAGCTAAAATAATATTATTGAGGTATAAGACTGTTTTCCCCTTAATTTTTTACTACTCTCCCTTTGTTTTCATTTGTAGCCCTTTCCAATCTTATTCATCTTTATAATTTTATCATTTGTTTGTTGGTTTCATTTTTATATTGTTTGTTCTCAAAGGCCGTTTTAAACGGTCTCATTCGTCTAGTATTATTTATAAACACCTCAAATTGAGTGGGTCAAAGTCTGACTTGCCTAACCCACCGAAATAAAAATATGAGAAACCACCTATTTAAAAGCCATTTTATATCTGTTAAAAGAAGGCTATTATCTGAATCATTATTTAACAAAAATATAGAAAAATCAAATGAAGTTTTTTTTTTACAAACCAGCAACTTGAAACCTGATTATGTCAGAATCAAAGAAATGTAGGTTAGGCAAGTCTACCTCTGACCCACTCAATTGAGATATGGAATCCAGTTTTCGTCGGCACAAGCGTCTCTTGTGTGTGATAATGGACGGCCATTGCAGTAGCGGAGAGGAGCATTCACGTGGAAAGTTGGAAGGTCATTCACGTGGAAAGTAGTAGTGCATTGGCGTGGAAAATTGGATGTGTGGGGGCATTCACGAGGAAAGTTTTAGGTATGGGGAGGCGTTGGGTTGGAAAGTTTTAGTTATGGGGGGAAGTGAAGGTGAATTTGTGGGAGGAGAGGCGAAGTTGTCAAGGCTCTACGTAATATCTTCCCCTCACGATAGATGCAGTAAAAATTATCAAACTTATATCATTATTAAACTATTCGTGTTAGTTGTACGAATGAACAGAGAGGGAATAGACATTTGGCATGGGCAAATCCAGTTACAACTTATATGGCTAATATATCGAGACAGAAAATACGGCTTACGCCTGGGTCTCGAGTTAATCCGAGTTAATTAGGGTCTATGGGGCCCGTGGCGCGGCCACTTTTGGAGATGGTCCCAATTATAGTCGACGTAAGCCGAAAATGGTTAATATAGTTAACCCTTGCCGTTCGAGTGGCTAATGTTCCTCAAAAACATCGCGAACGGCAAGACAACGATTAAAAGAGAAACAGGGGATTAAGGTTAGCAGAACGAAGCGAATTTATTTTTTACGATATCAGCTTTTGTGAAAAAATTTAATCCTACAGGCAATGATGGATTATTAATGTATGGATAGCCCTTCAAAAAAGACGGGAGTAAAGATTCAATCGTTCAAGCTATTAATGGAGATGAAATTGACATAAGAAACATCAATTGTCTTGAAAATCATTTCCCTCTCTCCTCCTCCCTCCTTCTTGTCCCCCTCTGCTCCACCTCTCACCCCCCTCTCTCCATCCCCCCCCCTACCTCACTCCTACCTTCTCTCCCCCTCCCCCCCCCCCCCTTCCTCTCCATCCCCCAGTCTCTCTCTCACTCGCCAAAGGCGATTTCTCGAAATTTAGGTCTTTTTTACAGACACAATTCCCTTATTTCTGCGGGGCATCTATCGACGCTAGTACAGAGGAATTATGGTGCGTGTTCAGGGATATGATGCGAGAGGGTACGGATAAATTTATTCCACATAAACTTAAACGTGATGGTGCGGAACCAAGATGGTACAACCAGAAAGTTAGATGCGCTCTTAGACGGCAAAGGAAACTTCACGCTCGCTTAAATAGTAATTCTTCAAAAGTCACAGAGGAACAGAGGTCAATGATACGGCAACAATACAGAGAGGCGCGGTCAAGAGCTAGAGTAACAATGCGAGAAGCATTTAATGATTACAAAAAGAAAGTTCTGCATAGTAATTTGAAAGAAAATCCGAAAGCATTTTGGTCGTACGTTAGAGAGGTTCATGGTAGAGGCCCCACCATAGCGTCTTTGAGAACGGAGGCAGGTGATGTAGTACATGACAGCGCGGAAAAAGCGAACTTGTTAAATGAACACTTTCAGAAAGCGTTTACTTCAGTGAGCAACGAATTTGAGGAACCAGCTTTGAATGATGAGGGAAATTCGATGGAAGATATGATATTCTCGGAAACAGGTATCGCGCACCAGCTAGAGTCGATTAAGCTAAATAAGTCTCCCGGGCCGGAGGGCATACCCGCGCGTATGTTGAAAGAGCTAGCCTCGGTAATCGCACCTTACTTGAAAATAATATTCGAAAAATCCGTTGCACATGGTACCGTTCCAAAAGACTGGAAGCTAGCATACGTAACGCCCATCCACAAAGGCGGTGATAAAGAGAACCCCGAAAATTATAGACCGATTTCCTTGACGTCATTATCGTGTAAGATTCTAGAACATATAATTGTTAGCTCTGTTCTGCGTTATTTAGACGGTCGTTCTTCACTAAGCAAAAACCAACACGGGTTTCGGAAAGGTAGGTCATGCGAAACGCAGCTCGCCCTGTTCGTAAACGATTTGTTACAATGCGGAGAGAAAAACACTCAGGTTGATGCCATTTTCATTGATTTTAAAAAAGCGTTTGACAAAGTACCCCATAATAAATTAATAGGAAAACTAGGAAAGTACGGCATAAACCCTAACGTCGTGAGTTGGGTAAAAGACTTCCTCTCAGACAGAAAACAGATAGTAGTTATTGATGGGAAATCTTCATACCCGGTAAAAGTCGCATCAGGTGTTCCACAGGGAAGTGTCATAGGCCCACTACTATTCCTGATATATATAAACGATATCTGCTCGGTAGTTCGCTGCAAAATAAGACTTTTCGCAGATGACACCGTTTTATATAAGGAGATAACGAGTCAGGATGACCATAAATCGCTCCAGGAAGATTTAAACGCCCTTTCAGCATGGTGTCAAGATTGGAAAATCGAAGTTAATCACAGCAAATGTTCCCTATTGAGTTTCTGGAAGAGAAAGAACAATGAATTAGACTCGGAGTACAGAATTGATAGATTGAATATCCAATCTGCAGAGTACGTTAAATATTTAGGAGTCACCATTTGTCGTGATCTATCATGGAATATGCATATTCGAAGGATCGTAGGCGCAGCTAATAAGAAATTGGGCTTCGTAGGCAGAATAGTAAGAAGTAGCACAGAACAGGTACGAGAAACGTGTTATTTATCATTGGTCAGATCTCAGGTCGAATACGCTTCCAGCATATGGGATCCGTACGAAAAGGGACAAATACTTGAGTTAGAAAGAATCCAACGCAGAGCAGCCAGATTCGTAAAGCAAAAATATGAGCAAAAATTAAGCGTCACATCACTCTTGAAGGAGTTGAATTGGATATCGCTAGAGGATCGCAGAATTAGGGCTAGGTTAAGGCTTCTGGAGAAATTTAGGTCGGAAGTTCTCTTAGAGGAGGTCTCAGGAATATTAGAGGCACCTACGTACATGGGCAGGCACGATCACGAGAATAAAATACGAGAGATCGACTGTAGGACCGAGCGATATCAGAGCTCGTTTTTCCCAAGGACCATACGGGATCATAACAGGAGAGTGATTCGCACGAGGGACGTTATTAGGTAGGTTTCGGTGTGCTGCACCCCCTGCCATCCACCAGTCTGGTGATTTGCAGGGTATCATGTAGATGTAGATGTAGATGTAGATGTAAAAGTATTCAAAGCACGCTTACCCCCATAAGGATTTAAACATCAATATGATATTTGCCTATCGCCGATCCTATCTACTATACTATATTTTGAAGCGTGCGTTTGTTGGTTTGTTTGTTTGTGTGTTTGTTCATGGAACTCCTAAACGATAAAAGCTAGAATAACCAAATTTGGTACCTTACATCCTAACTTAGTGAATTGTCAAGGTTTGGTCAACCGGGATTAATCATTGCTGCCAATATAGGGGATTAACATTTTTCCATAAGATAACACGTATGAATCCATTTCTTGACTTGCAAGTTATTCTTCCTTCAAACATTAAAATACGTAAATATGGACCGATTTTTTTCGTTTTTGCTTTATTCGACGAATAAAACTCTATACTATTTTATTCCTGCGAAGTTTACATGTTACACGGTCGACGTTTTCAGAAATACGCTATTTGTTGCGAAATGTTTTGGATTTTTCGTACTTTTTCCGGGCGTTGCCAAGGCGGCCGTTATTGTTACCTCCGATTCAATTAGCTTCAATGAAGCTTATAAATAGGCGAAAGTTTAGCGTTATTCGATTCGCACTTTTGTTTAAGCAACGAAACGATCGATGTTTATGGATAGCAACGTAAATAGATACCTACTGATTATTATTCAGGAAGCGTTTATTGATGAAAGTAATTGAACCTTATTTCGTCTATTGAATACTGGAATCTTACTTTTTTGTAAGTAAAATCATTATATTCTACATTATAATGTTTATTAACGTAAATAGACTTACGTATCTGGTGTACATTTACCAGTCAGTGTTAAACAATGGGCAACTGTACGTTGCTTTTTCAAGACAAAAAAAGTAAATATTTCAGCGAGGCATAATTACACCAGAAATGAAGCTGGATTTGGTGAAAGTAATATGATAGGAATTAAAATTATCGTTGTATTTGAGTGCAATACGTTCGGAAACGGATTGTTACAAGCAAATACGATTAATCGTTAAGAAAAGCTAATTGTAATTTAAAAAGTATCTACTATATATTTTAAAGAGTTTATATGTTGTGCTGTAGTAGCTTCACTAAACCCGTGAAATTCAACGGGAAATTCTGCCAGTATGTTATACCCAATATTGTATTTATTTATTTAACTAAACAATATTTAATTAAAGTTATTATTTCTACCTTTTATTTGTACTTTTCGTATTCTGCGTTAATTTTACTAGTAAGACTGTAAATTTTATTTGCATATTAAAAATGGGAGAAATATCAGGCTTTCTGCTATAATATGGGTTTCTAAGGATTTTGCCACTCGGTAACTTACATACATGTTACGATGCTTCCAGTGCATTTTCGACATCAGTAGTTGGTTTTATTAAAATTTTGGTAACGTCACTTCTTCGCTCCTCTAATTTCCGTTTGAAAAAATCAAATGTCTTATCAGTTAGTGTAGGATGCCGGGTTTCTAAGTGGCGCCGAAGTAGAGATGGTTTGAGGAGACTACTGTTTGCTAAAACTTCGTCACAAATCACGCACCTTGGATATGGGCAATCTTGATCCCCAGTAGGAGTAAAACCAAACTTTATATAATCATCATTGTACTTTCTTTTCTTACTAATTGATTCTCCAACACTATCTTGACAACGTTTCTTTTCTGTCTTTCCAACACAAACATCCGTTTTCAACCACATATCCATTATTAAGTACGATTCATAAAATTAAATTTTAAAAAGATAAAAATATGCCCGAAGAGTATAAAAGGAAATATTCATTGCATGAACTAAATACACAAACAGAAAACACAGTAGAACGCGAAAACACAAAGTAAATACTAAAGAAAAACTTAAGCTCATGGGAGTAAGTTTACACTGTGAGGATAAAACTGATTTAAGGCATGAAAAGAATGCAAAAGTATAGGATAACTGAAAATGAGCACATTTTGTAGCACACAATAGAGATTTTTCCTATTGTGTGCTACAGTGTGTGCTCAATTTCGGTCCATTACATAACATTGTGTACTCGCTGAGTACCGCTTCCAGAAACCAAGTACAATTTACGTGGATAATTGTCTAAACGTTCCTCGTTAACCTTTATGATAACAGTGACAGTTTCAACAAAAGTACCAATTTGTGCGTCATCTCTTTCTATTCCTTTAACTAATCCCTTGCAAAGACGAAATCTAGAACTTTTACAAAATAGTAGTATAGTTGTTAGAAATATCCAACAAGGAATAAATTAATTGATCAACCTTGGTCGTCATTAAGGATTTTTTTGCTACGAACCCCGTTAGTGATCTCGCGAACATCCAAGGGGTTCGCTAACCACAGTTTTTCCCTAGACTCAAAAGATAATACCTACTATAAAAATTAACAATTTCATGATAAATCTACAATGTCAAAAGCATACGGCCGGGTTAGACTGGTAGGCATTCTAACCCAAAGGTCGCGGGGTTCGAATCCCGCTTCGGGCATGGATGTTGTGATTGTCTTTGTTACTGTAATAAAGCTCTTTGTAAAAGACCATAGATGTGCTGTTTAAGAGCTAATCGAAATAAATTAAATAAATACTTCCATCAGTGCTGCCAATATATGGGCTTAAGAATTTTAAACATTAAGCATGTATAATCACAGATGTTTTATTATATAAAACTAATTCTGAACAACGATGGCCATAAATAACAGCGAGCCGGGCAGCTGCCCAGGGCAACCAGCTAGTGGGGGTGCTAACCCTATCTACATCTACAGTTCACCCTGCAAGCCACCGCAATGGTGTGTGGCAGGGGGTGCAATAGCACCAAGGGAAAGCGCATAATAATGTATAGTATCACTCTACGTCGGCTGATTTCTTTTCGTAACTTCTGTTCTGCTCAGCTATCGTTCTAGGGAAAAACGAGCCTTTATACCTCTCAGTCCTACAGGCTATCTCTCTTATTTTACGAGGATGGCCCATTCTACCAATATAAGTTGGCGCTCTTATTATTTCTTCGACATCGCTGGAGAATATATGCGTTCTAAATCTTTCGAGAAGTTTTAACCTAGAGTGTGATCGGCCCTCAGTTAGTGGTTCCCATCCTAAGTCCTGTATCAAGTCTGTAACACTTTTGTTTCTATCGTAACAATTTTTGACGAATCTAGCGGCTTTTCGGTGAACTCTTTCTAGCTCTGAGATTGATCCTTTCACGTACGGATCCCATATGCTCGACGCGTACTCTAATAGCGGTCTTACTAACGAGAAGTAACATGTCTCTTTGACTTTTTCCTCACTTTTACCTACTATGCGTTTGATGAATCCTAGTTTCTGTTTAGCCTTCCCGCATATATTTCGTATGTGCATATCCCACGAGAGGTTGCTTGTTAAAGTAACGCCTAAGTATTTGATGGAATCGGCTAGTTTTAGCTGGACGCCTTCAACGATGTAATTCGTCGCGTCGATGTTTTTGTTTCTCCAGAATATCGTAAAGGAACACTTTCCTAAGTTCAATTCTAGCTGCCACTCTTTACACCACTCGAGAATTGCATTTAAGTCGTTAGAAAGTAATCTTTGTTCATTAGGACTGTTAATCTATCTGTAAACTACTGTATCATCCGCGAATAACTTGATTTTACTTTTAATAACCTTATCTAAGTCGTTTATGTATAAAAGGAATAGTAGGGGGGCGATGACACTTCCATGTGGACCGCCTGAGGTAACGCTGACTGAATCTGATTTAAATCCATCTATAACTACTATTTCTTCACGCTCATTAAGAAAGTCCATGATCCACTCGATTATCTTTCGATTAATTCCACAGTCATTTTATTTCTTCACTAACTTACTGTGCGGGACTTTATCGAAAGCCTTCTTGAAGTCAAGGAAAACCGCGTCTGAGTCTTACGATCTCCTGATCTTAGTATATCATGAATGAACAGAGCGAGCTGTGTTTCACAAGATCTCGTCTCCCTGAAGCCGTGCTGATATTTGCTTAGCAAGTTCTGACTATCTAAGAAGTCCATCACGGAGCTAACGATAATGTGCTCGAGAACCTTGCAAGATATTGAGGTAAGCGAAATTGGCCTGTAATTTTCTCTGTCGTCTTTTTTCTCACCTTTATGTAACGGCGTTATAAATGCTAATTTCCATTCCTTAGGTACAACGGCATGACTAAGTGACTTACTGAAAACTATTTCGAGATAAGGTGCTATTTCCAGTGCTAACTCTTTGAGTACTCTAGCTGGTATCTCATCTACCTGTAGTGATAGGTAGTTCTAACGTCCGGCGTGTGATGGCGCCTTTGCTATCAAGGGCCCGCCGGGAGGGAGTGGTGGAGCGGGTGTTCTCCAGGTGTATACCAGGAGGTACGGTGCCCCAGGTGACGAAGGTGGTTCGGGAAGAGGTCGTTGGCACGGGCTGCTCTAGTCTGCGGGTGGTGGCGCATGTTGGCACCAATGACGCTTCGAAGCGCGGCTCCGAGGAGATCTTGAGTTCCTTTAGGGACTTAAACTCCGAGGTCGGTCGTGTCCGAGAGGAGTCTGGGGTTAATGTGCATTTAACCATCTGCAGCATTGTCCCACGGATTGACTGTGGCTCTGAGGTTTGGAGTAGGGTGGAGGGGCTAAACCGAAGGCTATGGTCTTTCTGTAGGGACATGGGGGTGGATTTCGTTGACCTTCGTCCGATTCTCGGATCGTGTGGGGCACCCCTAAATGGCTCGGGGGTTCATTACACGCAGGAGGCATCCCAGGGTGTAGCGCGTAGGATCCTTGATCATAGTAGGGCTTTTTTAGGCTAGAGAGCAGGGTAGAGTGTAGGCGTCCTAGGGGAATGGGTGTAATTGAGAGGGTAACAGAGAACAATATTACGAGAAATCCGGCCAATACCGCAAATAAATTAGAGTTACCAAGCGATGAAGGCGCTGACATCCGTGATGTCAATAGTGTTAACGTTAGGGATTTCGATAAAAAAGGTGAAATAAAACGCGATAAGAAAGAAAATGCTATATCAACCAATTGGCGGAATAATAGTATGAAGAACGCATGTATTCCTAAAACGATTACCAATGGTAAGGCTGAGGTTTATCTGAGAAGCGATAGTGAGAAATTAAATGTCGTCGTATTGAACTGCCGCAGCATCCGTAAGAAAATTGCCGATTTTGAGCATATTATACGCAGTCTAGAAGCCGATGTCGTGATCGGTACAGAGAGTTGGCTCACTGACGAGATTGCAAGTCAGGAGGTATTCCCTCAAGACTATAGAATTTTTAGAAAGGATCGTAGTATCCGGACGGGAGGTGGAGTATTTATAGCAGTCAGCAAGGCATACGAAAGTTTTCCACTACCGATTAATGACGCCGAAATAGAAAGTGTTTGGTGTGGAGTTAGAGGAAGCGATTACACTATAGCAAATATATGCGCATTTTATAGGCCTCCCAATTCAAGTTTAGAAATGATTCATAATCTCGAGAAACAAGTAGCAACGCTAATATCGAAAAATAAAGAGAGGGCCATTATAATAGGAGGAGACTTCAACTTACCTTCAATAGACTGGAATCATAATTGCTTTGATCCTGGTGGTAGAGAGCGTGAATCATGCGAAGCACTTATAGAAACCTTCGTTAAACACTCGTTGTGTCAGCTAGTAAGATGTCCCACGAGATCGAACAATATATTAGATTTACTCGTAACGAACTACCCCGAGCGTATGAACAAGCCTTCCATAGAGGAAGGAATAAGCGATCATAATGCTGTGTACGTAGAATTTAAGCTAAAAGTGGAGAAACAGGTTAAAGCTAGAAGACGCGTATATATGTACGCCAAAGGCGATTTCTCGAAATTTAGGTCTTTTTTACAGACACAATTCCCTAATTTCTGCGAGGCATCTATCGACGCTAGTACAGAGGAATTGTGGTGCGTGTTCAGGGATATGATGCGAGAGGGTACGGATAAATTCATTCCACATAAAGTTAAACGTGATGGTGCGGAACCAAGATGGTACAACCAGAAAGTTAGATGCGCTCTTAGACGGCAAAGAAAACTTCACGCTCGCTTAAATACCAATTCTACAAAAGTCACAGAGGAACAGAGGTCAATGATACGGCATCAATACAGAGAGGCGCGCTCAAGAGCTAGAGTATCAATGCGAGAAGCATTCAATGATTACAAAAAGAAAGTTTTGCATAATAATTTGAAAGAAAATCCGAAAGCATTTTGGTCGTACGTTAGGGAGGTTCATGGTAGAGGTCCCACCATAGCGTCATTGAGAACGGAGGCAGGTGATGTAGTACACGATAGCGCGGAAAAAGCAAACTTGTTAAATGAACACTTTCAGAAAGCGTTTACTTCGGTGAGCAACGAATTTGAGGAACCTGCTTTCAATGATGAGGGAAATTCGATGGAAGATTTGATATTCTCCGAAACAGGTATCGCGCACCAGCTAGAGTCGATTAAGCAAAATAAGTCTCCCGGGCCGGAGGGCATACCCGCGCGTGTGTTGAAAGAGCTAGCCTCGGTAATCGCACCTTACTTGAAAATAATATTCGAAAAATCCGTTGCACATGGTACCGTTCCAAAAGACTGGAAGCTAGCATACGTAACGCCCATCCACAAAGGCGGTGATAAAGAGAACCCCGAAAATTATAGACCGATTTCCTTGACTTCATTATCGTGTAAGATTCTAGAACATATAATCGTTAGCTCTGTTCTGCGTTATTTAGATGGTCGTTCTTCGCTAAGCAAAAACCAACACGGGTTTCGGAAAGGTAGGTCATGCGAAACGCAACTCGCCCTGTTCGTAAACGATTTGTTGCAATGCGGAGAGAAAAACAGTCAGGTTGATGCAATTTTTATTGATTTTAAAAAAGCGTTTGACAAAGTACCCCATAATAAATTAATAGGAAAACTAGGAAAGTACGGCATAAACCCTAATATCGTGAGTTGGGTAAAAGACTTCCTCTCCAACAGAAAACAGATAGTAGTTATTGATGGGAAATCTTCATACCCGGTAAAAGTCGCATCAGGTGTTCCACAGGGAAGTGTTATTGGCCCACTGCTATTCCTGATATATATAAACGATATCTGCTCGGTAGTTCGCTGCAAAATAAGACTTTTCGCAGATGATACCGTTTTATATAAGGAGATAACGAGTCAGGATGACCAAAAATCGCTTCAGGAAGATTTAAACGCCCTTTCAGCATGGTGTCAACATTGGAAAATCGAAGTTAATCAGAGCAAATGTTCCCTATTGAGTTTCTGGAAGAGTAAGAACAATGACTTAAACTCGGAGTACAGAATTGATAGATTGAATATCCAATCTGCAGAGTACGTTAAATATTTAGGAGTCACCATTTGTCCTGATCTATCGTGGAATATGCATATTCGAAGGATCGTAGGCGCAGCTAATAAGAAATTGGGCTTCGTAGGCAGAATAGTAAGAAGTAGCACAGAACAGGTACGAGAAACGTGTTATTTATCATTGGTCAGATCTCAGGTCGAATACGCTTCCAGCATATGGGATCCGTACGAAAAGGGACAGATACTTGAGTTAGAAAGAATTCAACGCAGAGCAGCCAGATTTGTTAAGCAAAAATATGAGCAAAAATTAAGCGTCACATCACTCTTGAAGGAGTTGAATTGGATATCGCTAGAGGATCGCAGAATTAGCGCTAGGTTAAGGCTTCTGGAGAAATTTAGGTCGGAAGTTCTCTTAGAGGAGGTCTCAGGAATATTAGAGGCACCTACGTACATGGGAAGGCACGATCACGAGAATAAAATACGTGAGATCGACTGTAGGACCGAGCGATACCAGAGCTCGTTTTTTCCAAGGACCATACGGAATCATAACAGGAGAGTGATTCCCACGAGGGACGTTATTAGGTAGGACTTGGTGTGCTGCACCCCCTGCCACCCACCAGTCTGGTGATTTGCAGGGTATCATGTAGATGTAGATTACTTACAAGTGGATAAATGCTGGATACCAATTTATATCGCGGGGTAGGTGGAAATCTATATAAAATTATCAATCATTCTACGAGGCAATGAATAAATTAATGAGCTCTTTTCAAAATATCTTGACGGCAATTTACAGAGGGGGCGCAGAGCGGATTCTTGCCCGGAGCGCCAAAATACGTCAGGCCGCTCCTGGACATAAATAACATATTTTTGCCGTTATCCTTTAAATTAATATAGTTGATAATCGTGGAAAGTAATGAAACTCGAGATGAAAAGAAAAGAAGAATTAACAGAGGAGCACAAACTCACCGGAGATCTCGCCAAATGGAAATATTGCTGAAGCTAGGAGAAGAGAAACGGAACAGGATATATACAGAAGAGACTGAACGATCAGAACAAACGAAAAGCGAGGCGTAGAGCTAATGAGTTAACAGAAGCGAAAGTAAATCGATTGGCAAGCAACAGATTTACAGATGCAAGAACACGAGAATATGAAAATTCATTACAACATGAATAGCGATTATTCTGGAATAGGTTATATGTAATAAAATTCATATATGTAGAATTATTTAGTATGTTTAACGAATAAATATTCATTAACATATATATTTGCCAAACAACTTTTATATGGTAATGACTATTGTTACTTTCTGTAACATTCGGTTGTGTGGATTTTATATTAAATTTTTACGTTTTAGTGTACATAAAAGTTGGTGTCACTAATTTTTATTTTATTATAACGTGATACTTAATTCACGAATACTCGTCATATTTGACGGGAAATTACACTAGTACTTAGATATCAGCTCAGTATTTAGCAGTAAGATTAGGGTTTTCGCGGACGACACCGGCCTTTATAGGGAGAATAGTTCGAAATAGCTCGGGAAAACTGAAAGAATTACGTTATTTATCCTTGGTTGGAGCGCAGTTCGAATATGCGTCAGCTGTGTGAATATCATTACGAAAAGTGACTCACTAAATGGGAAAGAAAAGCGTCTCTCTCATGATAGTACTCACCATTTTCGATGTCTCATTTTCATAGCTTCGCTATTAATTTCTTGATTAAATAGGCATCATCCACAAGACGGAGAAAACCTCATAGACGTCGCTAACATTAGATCACTAGAAAACCGAGCTGTGATTTCCGAAATCCAGACCGCCATACGCTCAGCACGCACAGGTAATTTACGTAAAAAGGCGCAAATTAGACAACAAAATGCAATGCTCTCAATTATCCATAACGATAATCAATGAACTTTTCAGTACTTCTCCTTGTCGCCGTGTATATGGATGGGCGTTAGCTGTACTCTAACTAACTTACAGTCTTAGGGGAACAACACCTTTCGTAATGGTCTCTAATAATGTTTTCAAATAAGGTGCGATTTCAAAGGCAAACTATTTTAGTACCCGCGCCAACATTTACTCAGTGCCAAGAAATTATGGTCAAAATAGATAAGCTGCTGAAATGTATCGTAATACGCGAGTCGACAGAACTATCAATTGTTCAAACACTCACAAAGAAAGCCCAATTTCGCGTGCGTAAAATATGCAGCGTAGGCTCAAACAGAGTCGAGGGAGCGACTGCTGTCCGAGATGGCGGATAATGGCGTTGCGTAAAGAGTGCGATGCACGTGTCATTCGCAGACAGCGGCAAAAAAGAAGTATTTACAACAGCTGCTTCATAAACCCCTTCGATCGCTCCAAAGTTAAACGAGAGACTAGGAAAAGCCGAGCAATTGTCATATAAACAAGGATACATATCAACTAGATGAAAAATAAATCAAAATAGATAATTCTGAAATCTGATGTGTGGCCAACACATGACTTTCTCCATATAACAGAGCAATGAATATGACTGCTCTCGACGTCAGCGTCCTCAGGAATAATTATTGGGAATTACACCCTTGAATAATTTTGAAACATTGTCAACAGACTATTTTAAAACAGTACTTTCTCTTTTACTACGTATGGAGAAAGTAAAGAACAAAATTCCCGTCACATACACATTGACACACAGACATCATCGAGAAAATAGTCGAAACGTGCTCTAGAGAATTCCAAACGTGTATATCCATTGAAATAGGTATCGCATTCGATATTTACTTTCTCCATACGTAGTATTGTTTTCATGATCAATATCGATTTCGAGATATATAAGGTAATGCACGTTTTGACTATTTTCTCTGTGTCAATGTGTCTGTGTGTCAGGTTGTATGTGATAGGAATGTTGTGGGCCCTCGAAAAGTATTTGCCATCTCAGTACCAAATTTTAAATATAATATTATCATAATAGGGAAAAAAGGTGATTAGTTTTTCGACAATATAGGTCAACCGGAAGTCGAGGTTTAGGTATTCCTGTCGTTTATGCTTTTTACTCTCTCCATATACCTACGTAGTATAGAGAAAGTATTGTTTTCATGAAAAAAACTGATTTTGAGATTTCAACGGAAATACACGTTTTGAGGTTCCTAGGACACGTGTATTCACCTTTTCCTCGATTATGTCTCTGTGTGTGTGTGTGTATGTGATAGGAATTTTGTGTGAGCTTTAACTCAAAAACTAATTATCAAATCGGCACAAAACTTTATAATTAAGACTTTTATTATCAAATGAAGATTTGGCTGAAACTGGTCTACCGGAAGTGGGTGTTTATTCTATTCGTTTTTCCGTTTTTTTTTCAAATATCTCCTTTAAAACTCCATTTTTAAAAAGATAGTTTTATTATAATAGTTGTAGAGAATAAATGTTGCTTGAAGTTTTATTTGAAACAGTTTTTCATAAAACCAATATTTTAAGAGATATTTTGATTTTTCTTTTATTTGAATGTTAAATACGTCGCTAATGATATACCATTGTTTCCGCTGCTATGATACGATTTTCTAATTGTTGATAGCGTTGCTGCTAAGGGGAATTTTAATTTCGCATCGATATTTTGCTATCCATAGAAACAGCTAACAATCTTCTTAGTTATTGTTTTTTTAAAATAAACATTGTTGAAAATGTTACGAAATTATTCATGAGTGTAATCGCTGATATAATTATTCCCGAGGACGCTTGATGTCCAGACGTCCAGAGTAATATTCATATTCATTGCTCTGTTATATGGAGAAAGTCGTGTGCTGGACACATCAATTTTTTTCATGAAAAGTATGATTTATGTATAAACTGCGTAAGGAGAAAAGATAAAATATCAAATCTCTTGCACGATGATGACCTCAATGAAATCGATTTCTAAATTTCCACTTTTATTGGACGTGCGTTATGTAACTTCTAAGTCACGAGGAGCAGACGTCTTAAAAAGCAAAAATAAACGTTTATAATCGAATGCTATATAATAACTGATGTTTCTGAGATGCCTCGAACCCTTTAACACAAGAACGTCTGAACATGGCGTATCCCCTAGAACGGCGGACGGGACAAAAATGTCCCATACGACAAAGTCGTACAGTCGCAGTACTAGGTTCAATTTTTATGAACGTTGTAGTCTCTACATTACTAATTGCATACTTTAGCATGCTGTAGAATGTAGCGTTGCACCGTACTCAACTGAAACGCTCTAGTAAATTAGCCCGCAAACAGTGCTGCAGGAACACGTTCTAACCTGCATCACATTGCGGGAGCAAGTGGAAGGTGGGAGGGGGGAAGGGTGGGGCTAGAAGTTGGACTGGCGAAAGATGAGAGGGGAAGGGCATGACATAGTCTACAACAATGTTACAAAGCCGCCTGCATAAGAATAATATCACAGAGAATGTGAAACAAAGTATTAACTCATTTTGGGACAAAATTGTCCCATCCGCTGTTCTAGAGTAAAATGGTTTTATAATCCTTAATATTGAGGGGGGATGTTCAAAAGTGTAGAGTGGAATGCAACCCTCAAATGATTGACAGTCACGAAATCTCGACTAAATTAAACCGGAATCACAGAAACTGTAAGGGACGTAACATCAGAATGGGACAAACGTTCTAATGTTAAGAAGTCTGTCAGAGAGAGGAGAGGGTAACACTTTGGGCTTGGTCAAATCACACAATGCAACAACTCACTCGTACACTATTATGCCACTGGCGTCTCTTGAAGGGAAGTTACATGGCAAACTGTTCATTTGCCTTCAACAACCAAAAGGAGTGTTCGGTTCTCTCGTTACTTAAAACTTGTTTACAGCCCCCAACATCATTGTCACTTGTAGCAAGTCTGGCAAAATGGACAAAGGCAAAATGAAAAACTGGGTGAAAGATTGCCTAGAGCCATCATTTCAAGAAAAGTGTATTTTGCTTCTTGACGCTTGGGGTGGACAACAGGGCGAACAAATATCTGAAGCTGTTTCAACGACTTGCAAGCATTCGCAGATTCCACCAAACACAACTGCGTATGCACAGATTTTGGACAAGTATTTTTTCAGGCATTACAAAATTTAAAACTCTATTTAGTTGCTCTATGCCTTTATAAGTGGATTTCATTTTCTGAACTGGATTCTGTTCTCCAGGTGTTTTTAGTTGATCAATATCGCATTTAGGCATTTTTGAAATTCAGTTTCTAACATATTGTTAGCCTAGGATGAAAACAATCGGATAGGCTTATGCAAATGCAGAATTTAATTGAATAAATTTCATAACTGCTTCTTCTTGAAATAAACGGTATTTCATGTTGAAATGACGCTGATTTATAATTTTATTCATCAAAGTGCATATTAAAATTTTTGCGACTGACCTACTTAAATTTTTAACCCATGCCTGAGTGAAGGCGTATATGCAGACCAAAAATGCTATCTAAACGAGTGCTGTTTTGGAGGTTAGTATTCTTAATTTAGGGTTTTAAACAAGCTCTCGAAAGTAATATAAAGCCCGTTTCCCACGACGCGTGGCTTGGCGAGCACGCGAATGCTCGTAAAAGTTCGGAATATCGCGAGTAGGCGATTGTTGACTGTTCCCACGACGCGTGATGTGGCAAGTGGCTCTAACATACTCGACGAGCTGCTTGTCAGTTGAAAATGAACAGTGAATGAGGACGGACCGCTGCTTGTGCTGCAGCTTTTGTGATATTAAGCGGTGAATTTTTGAAAAAAAAGCAGAAATTGCAGAAATAAAATAAAAATTTCTAAAACACACCACTGAATCTGCTGTTTTATAGGGTGTATAAGTTCCGTCAAGAAACTTTGCCATGATTTCATAGGAAAACCATTCTGGTTTAAAAACCTCGTTAGTGCCGCTGCCTGTCCTTTTGCTGGCCTTCTCTTTGCCTGCTAGTCTTCGATAAGTAGCCATGAGTGAATCCTTTTTTTCTTTAATAGGAAATTTGACGTTTAAACTGGTCTCAATCCTTTTCCAAGCATCATGTACTGCATTGCGATCCTTGTGCAGGGGTTCTGTTGGATTCCATATGGAAGGTTCACTTTGGTAAAGTTCCAAAAACTCAAGAACCAAATCATTGGACCACTCCATTTCAAAATTGCGAAAATCAACCATCACTCTCGACAACCAAAACGAAACTGAATGTCCGAGCCACGCTGGAACATGTTGGAACACGTACGAAAACAGGAGAGCCTACGCGCGCTCGTCACTTTGACTCGCGTCCATTTACCGACAAATCACGTGAAGGCCGAGCCGAGCCAAGCCATCCTGAGCCACCCTGTTCCCACGACGCGTGGCTCGGCGAGTTTTTCGAAAAGCTGGCCGAGCCACGCGTCGTGGGAAACGGGCTTTATACAGAAAACAACCAAATAATAAAGGATTTGAGTCTTTCCCGGCGAATGATATGGAGAAAGTTTTCTCGGGTTTCCAGCCGGGTGGTGTGGAATAAAGCTTCCGACGTTTCGGCAACTCTCTCTGCTGCCATCTTCAAGGAGAGGTGTAGAGTTAAGTTTTTGGTCCGGTATTTATAAGGGCCGGCCGTAACGGCTCGGCCTCTGATTGGCTGTTGGAGGTAGGCCAATGAGCGCCTCGTTTATCGGCTAGGCGGGAGAGCATCGGGTTCCACGTCTTGCTGAGGAAGAAACCCGTGTCTCGGTTGAAAGTTTGCCGTTCTAACCTGATCTCGATGGCTTCCTTGACCAAACGGTCCCAGAAGCCATAGGTTTATCATTCTTGTCTCGGCGAACTTTATTCTGTGGTCCGAGGATATGGAGTGTTCGGCCACTGCAGATTTCTCCGGATTTCCCATTGAATTTCAACGGATTTAGTGAAGCTACCACAGCACAACATACAAACTCTTTAAAATATATAATAGATACTTTTTAAATTACAATTACCGTGTATTCCGGCGTATAAGTCGACCCCTGCTTTTTTGGATGAAAATACATGATTAGGCGTATGTTCGCCGTATAAGTCGACCCCATTTTTTCGCTTAAAAATACTTCTCATGAAACCGTTTTCAGACAAAATAAAAGTCATGTACAATTCAAGTTTTTACAAATCAGAAATAAACATTCCATTCCATATGACAGATGTTTTAATTTCAACCATTAAGAAACTTATTTTTGGAGAGCTTGACCCACTAAATTAAGTTTCCTATAATACGACTGATTTCAGCTGCTAATGATACTATCGAAATGAACTATACCTAGTGATCGCGATCGATCTCTACGGTTGCGAAATTCAATAAAATATCACAAATGTGCACCTTTCTTCCCAAAATGTTGGTCATACATGAACATTTCTAAGTTTTAAAAATTATGAGTTTCGATAGTAAATTTACTGCAACACGCTTGCGTCTACGTTTATACTCGCAAAAGACGAAGAATTCTACTAAGTTTACGCGTATTTACACGACCAAGAAACGTTTAGGGTTTAAATGCTCTGTTTATACTGATCTCAGATACCCTGAAATTTTAAATAAATAAATAAGTTCCGCTCAAGTTAAGCATTTTCTCCCTTCTACGTGACGCAATGTATCGGATGATCTCTTTATGACGATACCAGGAGAAATCTCATCACCGATAGTCCTCTTTTGTTAACCCCTTAACTGTTTTTGTTGTAATATTACGCACCGATACGGAGCTTCACGAAATATTTGTTCATCTATGAACGGGAACTTCCCTTCGCGGATGGGGAGTTTTTTCGGGTATAGTCTCGTGCGTAAATATTGGAAGTTTACGAACAAAAGAGTCCAAACACTTGACATGTGGATTTCCGTCTTCCTTTCGAACGACGAAATCTTTCATTCGCAACAAAATTTCACCACTCCGAATTCCTTGAAGTGGATGAGGGAAAAGGACCAAATATTAACCTACCTATTCTCAAGCCAGCAAACCCTCTGTAGTCATGGAACTATAGTTATCAGTTAGTTGGCGTATTATTTCTGCCTACTTTTGCGAGTTTTTGACTGCAGCGCGGGCGTAACTTACACGTTTGCTTGGTCGCATAAATACGCGTATATACTTCGTGACAACCCAGCTGACTGACTGACTGACGTAGAATTTGACGTCTTTTACGAATATAAGCGTAGACGCAAGCATATTGCAGAGAATTTACTAACGATACTCACAATTTATATAACCTGTTCAGAAATCCTCGTGTAAGACGCGCACCCCCATTTTTCCCCGGCGTTTCTGGAAAAAATGTGCGCGGGGTACACGAGTAAATACGGTAAATGCCATAAAATGTAAATACTGAAACAGCTGATTCAAAATAGCGATCACTCCACCGAAAGATTAACGGTCTTCTTAAATATTGATGTTATTCATTTTTAAGTTAAGGTTCACATTTTTATGTTCGACGTATAATCGACCCTAAGTTTTAGGAAAATTTTTTTCGACTTCAAAGGTCCACTTATACGCCGGAACATACGGTAGCTTTTCTTAACAATTAATCATACTTGCTTGTAACAATCATTTGTTGCGAAATTTTGTGGATATTTCGTACCCCTCCCGGGCGTTGCCAAGGTGGCCGTCATTGTTACCTCCGATTCAATTAGCGTCAATGAAGCTTATAAATAGACGAAAGTTTGTCTTTATTCGATTCGCACTTTTGTTTAAGCAACGAAACGATCGATGTTTATGGATATCAACGTAAATAGATACTGATTATTATTGATGAAAGTAATTGAACTTTCTTTCGTCTATTGAATAGTGGAATCTTACATTTTTTGTAAGTAAAATCATTATATTCTACATTATAATGTTTATTAACGTAAATAGGCTCACGTATCTGGTGTACATTTACCGGAGTCAGTGTTCAATCATGGACAACTGTACGTTGCTTTTTCAGGGGCTTCTTGCTTACAAGACATAAAAGTAAATATTTCAGCGAGGCATAATTACACAAGAAATGAAGCTGGATTTGGCGAAAGTGATACGATAGGAAATACAATTATCGTTATATTCCAATGCAATACGTACGGAAACGGATTGTTAGAAGCAAATATGATTAATTGTTAAGAAAAGCTAATTGTAATTTAAAAAGTATCTACTATATATTTTAAAGAGTTTGTATGTTGTGCTGTAGTAGCTTCACTAAACCCGTGAAATTCTGCTATAGTAGATATATAAATTTGTATAATCCCTATTTGGTTTTATAGCGAATTTTATCGTTAGAAAAAAAATCAGCATTTTAGCTCATTTAGAAATACCTAAACAATGAAATATTTGTATAAATTTGGGAGTTTTTAACGACAGAAAACATTTTTGTAATTATACAACTGTTATTATAAGTTGAAATGTATGTATTTATGCATGCAGTGTTTCAAATCCCAATAAGTAATACATTTAACACTTTCATATGAGCTAGCAGTATGAAATTTTGACTGTTTGTAGGTTATGGCATACCTAAAAATTCGCAAATCTCAGGTTCGACTCCAGGGGATAATTTCCCATAAAATAACGCGTAAAAAGCGATTTTTCGAAGTGCAACAGTCTATTCTTTTGCAAATTTAGATAGGAAGAAATTCTCCTACGATCTTCGGACCTCGACTGTTTTAAAGAAAAATGAATCGAGTTTCTTATTCTTATCGTCGATTTCCGCCTTCAGTTCGAAATCGCTCAAATGATACGTTTAATTTACATATTTTGGGGAAAATCGGCTTTTTAGCGGGACGTTGCCTTGACGACCATGGCATTGTTAAACCTCGATCTTACACTGTTGTCTTCCTAAGAGTAAGAAAAGCTTGCTTTGAATGCTTTAATACGAGAAAGAGAGAGAGAGAGAGGGAAATAAAAACGCACAATGAATTGTCTTTTAGTAAGACTAAAAACATAAAAATAAATGAAATAAAAAAACTTTTTAGTTTATACAACTTTTATATTAAAGGCATTAAAAACTTAAAAATAAATTAAATTACGACATGGAGTGAATGTCATCTGTTGTGTGATAGATTCTCAAATTTCCATATTAATAACATAGCTAGTGTTAAGATACTAATTAACGAAATTTGAACGCATCTTAATGTAAAAGTTGTGTGGCTATTACAAAGCTGATCTGATGGGTTATACTAAATACTAAAGCATGGAAAACGTAATAACAAACATCAACATCCCAAATGTCAAACATTTCTGTAGATTTATGATCAGCTGATTATCCAAACGACTTTTATATTAAGATGCGTTCAAACTTCGTTAATTAGTATCTTAACACTATCTATGTTATTAATATGGCAATTAGAGAATATTTGACACAACAGATGACACTCACCCCATGTCGTAATTTAATTCATTTTTTCGGTACTTCTCGTGAGTTGTGCAACTAGGCCTGCCTGCATTCAAAATCTCAAGTTTCTATCTAATGTGGAAGTGCCTCATAATTTGTATCATATCCACCTCCTTTATATCCTCGTATGAGAGAAGCGTCTATACATATATTTATTATAGATGTGAAATGGTATTTACTGAATTGAAAGAATTATTATATTTCATATGAATGCGAGATCTCCTCAGAAAGCCACGTACAGACGACAGACAGACGGTTTCGAAATACTATACTTCCCATATTAGAAAGTAATAAATATCCACATATAACAGAAATTCGGCATAAATTTGCAATTCGTGTCTCTCAATCTCAAGAGTTTCCCTTTGAGATCAAACATGGAATTAACTGTGCTCTTCCGTAAATAAACTGAAGAGTGGTTTTAATTAGCTATTCAGATATCTCATCGCTTCTATGCTATTCAGAGCTATTCGGTTAGGACTGCCGCTGGAAACAATGCAACGGAATCTATCGCAAGTCTTAATGGCTTGTTAGAAATATGTCGCTTTATTACGCAACAAAGCAGAATGTCGACTTGCGTCATTGGGATCACGATGTAATGTGGCGTTTACACGAGTGGCGCTGAGGTCGCCTCACCGATTCGACTCGCTCTGCCGATCATCGCCAACGTTACGACGAAACGACGTCGTTATATAAACAACGCTTTAGCGAGGACCGGTTTCCAGCGTGACAACTAATTTCGCAAAGGAAAAGAGGCAAATATCGCGCGTCGAAGTTGGCAATTGCCTGCGCTCGTCGCAAAAATATTTGCATATGGCGTGAGGGGGAATTCCATTTTCTCCGAGAGGTTTTCCACGTTTGTGGAATCGGCACTCGACAGCAATAGATTTCCAATATTGAGTGCAATGATGCCGATGCAGTGTGCCATCTGGTAAATGGATTTCCGAGTCATTAATGATTCAACCTTTATTTTCAAATTCATATTCGAAATAATATAATTCCAGGAAGACATTAATACGAATGCAATCAGTAGTGATTTCATCCTCCATTATGATAATTAGCTTTTGGCTCTTCGCAGACCTCGTCGGTGTATTAACGATTACCCGTAGAATGGCATCAAAGCTATTTTGGAATTGTCGTTGGATATAAACACGAGAAAAAGTTCTGCAATTAATTACATGAAAGCAAACAGTGGATCGAAAATGTTTACTTTCACATTCAGCCCGAAATAAGCCGCTCGGAATGAATGTAACCTACCTACGTACTTAGGTATTTTACCCAAATGTTCCAAACAGTTGTCGGTTTAACAGTACGGTACAGAAAATGTCGGAGATGCTCAGGCATTAAGCGTAGGAAATGGATTTGGGAGTGGACACATTCTGGAGCTGCAAAAAGTGATTTCGATTTAAATGAAACTTATGGAGGAATCTTTTTTTTTTCGTTGGAGACTATTCTTTTTTAATCATCCTCAATTTCCCCGTCTCCACGCTCTTACATTCAAACTTCGCCGTCTCTCCGTTCATCTTAAATGTAACAACGGATTGTATTATCTCAATTTCGTCCTTACAATGTAGCGTCAAGCGCCCTATTTCTAAAAACTTGGAGCTGAGAGAAACCAGCGTAGAAACTATCTTCCCCTCTCCCTCCCTCCCTCCCCCCTTCCTTCGCTACTTGTTAACCTTAACCTAGGCAATAAAGACAGTTTTCTTTCTCTCTCTCTCTCTCTCTCCATCCCAACCGTCGCCGTTTTTTATTCATCTCTTCGTTCCACGCAATTCCACTCCACGACCTCAACAGCTCTTTTTCTTCCAACTGGAAGTTGGGGAAAACCACCATTAGACATTATCTCTTTCTCTCGGATCGCCCTTTTCGCTCCTTGACCGTGAAGATGAAATGCGCTCGCTCGCTAAGAGTTCTAAGGAATACATTTTTTTAATTTTATTGCTATTTCGTATTACATCCAAGACCCCGATTTGCGTCGCCTCGATTTGAGTTGTTTCGCAGTTGCGTCGTTCAGATATTAATACCAACAAATCTGTTTTGCGTCGTTGAATCTCACAGTTGCGTCACTTTCTACCCGAGTTTCTCCCTTTCACCGCATTAGCCCCGTTCCAAAACAGCAGATTGTTTTGCTCCCAAAAAGTGATAGGAAAGTGATTCAGAAGGAGTCGACTTTGGGAGGGAATAAAAAATAAAAGAATCGCTTTCATAATTCAGCGAGCGTTGAAAGAATAAAATGCTTCTCACAGCAGATGCAATGAGTGTCGGAAATGTTTACATTAAACTAAAATGGAATCCTCGGAAATAGTCTCACAATCGGTCAGCGTAATTCATTTTCATTCCACGATGGCTTCAAATCGAGACAGGAACCCGGGACTTGAAAAGAAGCGGCGTAAATAGAGTTGAAGTTTTTTTACTTTCGCCTCGAAGAGAAATGGAATTCGAAACAGCAAAGTGGGAAACGGAGGACGGCGAGGTACTTCGGCTTTCACGATATAGAGCTGAGCAATAAGGATAATGGATGCAGATTTTCAGGAAGTTTTCGAAGATGGCAACTCTGCGGAAATACCCGAGAAACGAATTAATTTCTTAATTTACGTCTGCTATAATTCAATGTATAGGTGGTTACAAAAAAGATCTCTAGTTTAAACATTTTTACTGAAATGACAAAACATACAGAATTGATTTTTCTATTTATAGAAGATTTGGGAATTTTTAAGTTAAGTGAAAACATTTCCAACACCACATAAAGTCATTGAAAACTGTTCATTCATTACTCCAGCCAGAATTTCGTGATTTATGATAATCACAGCTGACGAAATTTCTTCCTTCAATTTGTCAACTGTGTGCGGTTTGTTTCTGTCAACATCCCTGTTAGAAGAGACCACATACATGGGTTTAAAATCTGGAGAGTATGATGGCCAGGGCCACACCTATACCCTAAACGTCCATTAAATCAATTTGAGAGATAACACAATTGTGGAAGTTCTAGCATAGTTGCCAATTTATTGCTACATTTACCGACTTTTTACTTCCTTTAGCGACTTTTTACTTCCTTTAGCGACTTTTTACTTACTTTAGCGACTATTTACTTACTTTGCGATTTTCTACTAATCTAGCGACAATTTTAAATATTGCTTTATGTAAGCAGAAATACATGCAATATACAATATAAACCAAAGAAATTAATTTTATGATAGCTTTATTAAAATCTATACAAGTTTTAATAAACCTTAAAATATTTCTACAGTTGCTTCCCCAGTTATGATATTTTAAAGACATTTTAAACTAATTTTGAAATATCTCATTATAATAATTTACGTTGTGGAATACATCATAAAACGCAGTTAAATTACATAAAAAATGATTTCTATTAAAAACAAAAGAAGGTATTCTTCTCGATGTAGAAATCAGACATCGATTTTTATTAGAACCTTAAACACATAAGTAGAAGTGGATTTTGATGATTATTGGACGTCCGCCTCTTAAATGAAGCTTACTTTGTTTTATGTACGGAGGGTGCTGTCAGAAGTGGATGAGCGCCTCTTGCGCGAGTACATACATCAGAGCATTTGAAGGTGGTGCACTGAGCCGTTAACTACCTATCAGCCATTTACGCTATTAAGTAATTTGAAAAAAGCCAAAAGGTTTATTCCCCTTAAAAAAAATGAGAACTAATGTAAGTTTTTATAGATTGATTTATCATATCGCAATGATATTGACAATGTAACGCAACATTTTCTCCGTAAAATGATAACTGACTGATACCAAATTCTAGGAACGAATGCTTGCTATGCGCGGGTATATAAAAAAAAATCACCGAGTATCATTGCGTCCTATACGCGGGTATTTACAGTATTTTATTTTTCTACTTATAAAATAAGCTTGACCGATAAATGTTAATATCTATTCCATTTTTTATTAATAAAAGACGCAAAAATTCTCCCTTATTTAAAACTAATAATTAAATATTATCTTAATTGATATTCATTTATAGAATAGAATAAGTTGCTATAAAATCATTTATGAAGTGAAAAGGAAAACAGCTGTTCGGCAAACATTGGATAGCTTCGTTTTTGCACCGTCTCGACACGTGGTTGAGTCAGAACCTGAGTCGCTGTCATTGCCAGACAGTTTTTAGTTTTATACTCTTTACCTTGAACAATTCACGTATTGTTTAACTCAAAATCGTGTTGTTATTTCCACGTTACTTCTATTATTTACTATAATGGTATGTAAATGTGATTTTAGATACGGAAAATTGGAAGGCTAATTTAAAGGGTTTATTTAGGCAAATAGCGTTTCGGTTTGCATCGTTTCGCATTGCGTAGTGTTTTCCAAGAACGTAACCCCGACGCCAACTGGGGTCTTATAAAGAAATTCCAGACTTCGTTCCCTCCGACACTCTAATGTAAGACGTAATACGTTGGATCTTAAATATAAGAATGCAAATATGATGTCGCAGACCCTGGAAATTCGAACTTGTGCTCAAAAAATGATTTATTTATGTGAATGTGGTAATCATCCCACGTGTTATTGACGCGGCAATAATTATCCTATTTAATTTATTATTGAGAGCTCTAGAATTTTTCCGAATATGGAATAAATTAAGATTTTTAGTCGTTTCTATTTTTTAATATTGATTTCTTTCCAGTTCCTCATTATTTTTGAACAAAGTAATTTGAAAAGTATTAAATTTTCGGCACATTCTTGATCTTAGTAATGCCACTGATGCTCTCCATTTGTATCCTCTATCTATAGCAGTGTTTCTCAGATGGCGGTTCGCGACCCTCTGGTGGGACGCTAAAGGTGAGTCGCGAAAATTTGGAAAAAAATTTAAGATAGTACAACAATGTATCGAAGCATTAATATGCTGCAAAAATCAAACGTAATAAATATAGTTAATGGACATTTTAATAAGTCGCTTTACATTTTTAAGTAATCCGCAACTTTCAATCAACAATGCGCTCCCTGCTGGTCATGTTGTTACATTCGTATTTGTAGCTATTGCCGTGTTTTAGTTTTAATCCAGATATTTCGCACGGGTAAGGGTATTTCCGGAGCGAGTGAACATCATGGAGGCGCCCTTGTCTATGCTCGACTCAAGTTACAAGTCTTTACAACTTTGCGCCCCCTTTGCAATGTTACTCGGTCTTTTTCTCAGTCTGAAGTAATTATTTATATTATCTGCAAAGTACTTTATGCGGATAGGTCGTGGATAGTTAATCCATGACATTTCCGTTGGATTTGTTATCTACTCGAGTCGGTGCGTTTACGATCGATCGGTTTAAGATAATTGCTTCAATAAGTTTCCTACAAGCTTCATGCCGCTACAGCATATGTCACGGCAGGGCTTCCCAGCGTGGTGCTCGCGAGCACTGCTCTGCTCTTTGGAACCATGATGGTGCCCTTTGACGGACAGTCATGCTCTTCCACGGTGCTTAACATCACATTTCTTCAAACCATTAATTTAATTACGGCAAGAAGTCAGTTCCCAACACGTCTCTAATATGACTTGTAAGAAAATAGCTTGTGTTTTTCTTCAAATAATTCGAAATTTTTTAACGAAAATTTTACCCTTTTTAATGTCTTCGTATTTGTTTCACTACCATGTTGGACATTCTTTGTACTCCTACCCACAATGCTCAGCCTTCCTCGGTTTCGTGATTTTATTATAAGTATTTCTACATGAAGTTGATAAAATGCAATGTATGGGTCAGAAACATGGACGTTAAGGAAAAATGATATAAAATACTTGGAAAGCTTCGAAATGTGGAAATGGAGAAGAATGCTGAAGATAAAATGGACGACAGATAAGGTGAAAAACGAGGAAGTACTAGGAAGAATAGGAGAGAAGCGAACGATTATAAAGACTACCTATCAGAAAGAGGAAGGCGAACTGGATTGGGCATTACCCGAGAGGAGAGAGTGCATGATTAAAGAAGTGCTAGAAGGAAAACTGGATGGAAAAAGAGAAAGAGGTAGGAAAAGGTTTCAGTTGATAAATGTCTTGAAAGGGAAAGAGAGCTATCAAGACATGAAGAAAACTGCGGAAAATAGGAGTATATGGAGAACCAAGTTTAACCATGAATAATCACGGACCTGTCAATGGACTGACTACCTATGATGATGACATTAGCTACTGGTCTATTTGAAGTCCGCGTTATCAGTAACGCCGGAAACCTTTACGCTTTCTAATATACTAACTGTTTTTATGTCTAACCTTAAAAAAAAAAACCCTGCCGTGTTCGTATACCTTACCTGTAACCCATTCCTCAGCCTTGGCCGGGTAGTGTACACCAGAAAAATTTAGGATTGCCCTACACGAGTCGAAACAACAGATTAACGAAAATGCTCATCGAAAAAAAAAGTGTCATTTTGGCGCTTGTATTTGAAAAAAAACTTCAATATAAAGGATTTTCTTACAAATACATGGAAACCGAGTTATTTAAACGTTTTGAAAGTTCTGAAAAAAATTATATTCTAAACCCGTTCGCGTGCTGCAATTTCAAAAAATATTTCTCTATCTAAATAGGCGTATATCTCGCCAGTTGCGAGGATTACGTTCCTGAAGAGTCAAACTGCGAATTACATTAATTACTTAATAATGGGTTTCGATTCCCTCATCCGCAGGAATGGACCGAAACGGGAATTATTTTTACCTCGAATAGCATACGGAGAGAATCCCAAGACGAAGAGAGAGAAAAATAAAGAAGAAACATGAATTATGTAACAGTCTAAGTTGAGACAAATGCGATGAAGATACTTGAGAGGAAGAATGTCTGTCTGTAGCTTTCTTCGTTTTGGTTTTAATTTTTAGCGCATTTTTAAAAAATGCGCTTATAGGTAACTTCGCTTTGGCGTCTGTCTGTGCACTTGCTTAAATTGAAATTTTGACTAAACCGTAAAAGAGATACAGAGCTGAAACTTGAATTTCTCTACTGCTGCCATTTGTTTTTTTTTAATTTGAGATTTGAAAAATATAAAATTAAAAAATATAAACGTATAATAAAATATAAAGTAGTTCGGATTGATGCCTATCTTGTTTTTTTTTGTATTCTGAATATCTTCGAAAGCATAAAAGACGGACAGCTGAATAGCCTAAATAATAATAGCCCACTGCCCCCCGGTAAATCCGACATTGGCTATCCCCCAAAATTTTAACACATATCTCGTTTATAGAGTTGACTCTACAATTAAGATCACAGATTGTTCTAGGAATAAACGATCCTCGAAAGAGATATTGTATCTTGCCTTCATTTGAATGTTTTTTTTCCGCCATGTACTTCCTCGTCTATGCTATCCCATCATTTTTTTTAAGCCTTTCGTTTCTCAATCGATTTCTGCTCTACGTATATTCTTATTTGATGATGAAGCAACAAACGCTTCGTTATGAGTCTTAAATTTGTTTGGCTGCTCTGTTGGACTTTTTTATAACTCTGGAATGTGACCTTTCTCATATAGACGCCGCCTACTTGATGCATATTCGACCTTCAGATTATCCAAAAGGGTTTCTTGCGTTATTTCCATAGCTTTCTCGCCAATCTGGCTATGAAAGTCAATTCGACGCATTTTCTTTCTATGAAAGTGGGAAGGATAATCATACTTTTGTTAGTCGTTAATAAATACTGATATGACTCTAATTTTAGATTGTACATTAAAAATTTGACAAATTTCACAACGAGCTATTAATTTTATTCATGAAAATCGCCTGGAAAAAAGTTATAATTTATTTAAAAATTATTATTGATTTTGTTTTAAATTCGTTTTCATTTCAGCAAACAACTATTTATTTTACTTTCACTTTAATGGATTTTAAGTTTCCATTAGAAATCGGAAGCATTGTATATCCCTAAACTCTGAAGAGTCGTTGCGTGGCCAAACTCCACAATTTTTCATTAATTAATTAATTAATCCGGCATTCCGTAATCCGTGAGTGGTTGCCTATCGTGCAACCACCTTTTGCATTGGAAACGCCGTACTTGAAAATTTTATTGTGCAATTCGCACATATTTTCGCTACCTTTATTTTGACGAACAGCTTTAACAGTAGCATTTTGCAATTGTTAATGGTATCAGTGCGTAAATAAACTGAATTACGCTGAAACTGTCAAAATCGTAATTCGGACATCAATATACGATCGTATACTCGCCAAACGCTGTTTTTCTCAGTTATCTTCGACAATATCCATTTTATGCGAGCTTCTAAAATTTTGAAAACACCAATTTACCATAAAATAAAACGCACCGGGTATCTTAACTTTTTTGTTTATTACCTTAGTATTGTAGCTTATGTTTAAATGACATTCTGTGCCTTTAATTTAATAATTACTATATTGCAACGTGTGATATCATGAAGGATTAGATACCTCCCGTAATCCGGCAAATTCTCTAATCCGGCTTCGGTCAAGTCTCAAGGTTGTCGGATTAGGGAGTTTCAACTGTAATATGACTCGTACAAAACTTTATAGTTACAATTTTTATTAGTAAATAAAGATTTGAAAAAGTTTTGGCTTAAACTGGTCCACCGGAAGTGATGGTTTATACTGTCCGTTTCGCCGTTTTTTTAAATATCTCCTTTAGAACTCAATTTACATGAACATGTTTCATTATAAAAGTTGTAAACAATTTAATTTTATGCAAGTTTTGCTTGAAACATTTTTTCATAAAACCGATTGTTTAGGAGATGTTTTGATTTTTCTCCTAAATTTATGTTAAATACGTCGCTAAGTGATACCATTGCTTCCGTTGCTATGTTTAAAATGTCTAATTGTTGATAGCGTTGCTTACGCAGCTGCCAAGGCTAATTTTTATTGCGCATCGACGTTTACTTAATGTTTTTCCAAAGTAGATGCTATAGAAACTGTTCAAAAGTTACACTAGAGGCCTGTTGTCGCAATTGCGACAAACAAGTTTCGCTAACTTTTATATTACCATTGTAAAATACGTATTTTGGCGCTGCTCCGGTGTAAATGTAACCCGTCGCATAACTTTCATCGTAATTTATCCAGAATCTTGACTATAACAGTATCTTCTTCGTCTCTTTCTATTTAAACTGCTAAGAAAATGAAAGGCAACGTAAGCGAAAAGTAATTCATTTAAACTGAAAATGGAATTCAGTTCAAAGTTATTTAATTAAACCATAAAATAAATCTAAAATGAAGTATTGGTGTTATCAATTAAAAATTAGGAGTAGTAAAAGTACTTTAAATACAGCCAAAAAGAAAGATTTTTCATTTGCTTATTTATATTTTCTGTTTTGGCTGACGCATGTGATCCGGATGTTATTGTGGGAACAGAATCTTGGTTAAAAAATGATTTTAATTCTAATGAAAATTTTCGTGATTGTTAAACGGTATATCGTAGGGACAGAGACAATCGTAGTATTTAGGAATGGGCTTTTGAGTGCAGTGGAATGGGTAAGGGATGACTGTGAATTGGTGAGCGTAAGAATTATGTATGAGGGATGGCAACGGAAAAACCTTAGATATTATTGCAGTTCATCGAAAACCCTGTGAGGATATGTATTTGTTAGAGATTTTAAAAGATATTTTAGACAAAAATTCTGGATATCGTGATTGTTTGATGGCAGGAGAACATAAACCTGTCTTGTGTCAACTGGAAGGGGGATAAACTAGAGCTTGTACCGTAAACATAATTATTCACGAGGGCGGATTTTCCCAGTTAGTGAATTAACCTACCCGCGGAGAGAATTTGCTAGATGTTTTTCTTGTGAGACCGTATAGTCTTTTTGTCTCCTCCCTTCCAGGTATTAGCGATCATAAAGCGGTGGGGTTGGAGTTAAACTGGAGTTTTCCAAAAAGAAATGAAGACATTGCATAACGCTGTTACTTGGCGCTGGCGATTTATTAAGGGTGATGGAATTTTTAAGGGAGAGATTTCCCAATTGGGCAAGTTCAGGAGCTAGTATAAACGAAATATGGAATAATTTTAAGTCCTTGATTTTTGAAGGAATTGAGAGATTTGCTCCAAAATTGGTAGTAAAATCAAACCATGATCCTGTATATTATAATAAGAAAATAAGGAAGTTAAAAAAGAAATTAAGAACTATGCATAAAAGGAGAAAATTCGGGGAAGATTATGATAATAAATATAAAAAGATAGGTAAAAGCCTTGATTTTTGGGTAACACACAACTGGTTAGTTAATAGTCAGCATGGATTTAGATCTGGATTTTCTTGTGAAACACAGTTGACAGCTTTAGTTCAGGTTATAGCGCAAATATTAGACGATGGAGGGGTAGTGGATGCAATTACGTTACATTTTTCAAAAGCCTTTGATGTAGTACCACATGATAAATTTATTGGGAAGCTAAATAACGTGGGAATTGATAACAGACTGGTTAATGATTTTTTAAAGGGTAGGAGGCAAAGAGTGAAAATAGGAGAAAGTTTTTCAGAAGAGGCCGATGTTACATCTGGAGTACCTCAAGGTAGTGTTTTTGGCCCGTTAATGTTCTTAATTTTTATAAATGAACTTCCAAATGGCATACTATCAGAGACTAAACTTTTCGCAGATGATTGCATCATTTACCGGAAAATTAAGGATACTAATGATGGAAGAATCCTTCAAAATGATTTGGATAAAATAATCGAATGGATAAACGCTAATAAAATGAGTGTGAATGTCGCGAAATGTAATTGCATATCATTTACGAGACAAAGATTTCTTCGACGTGAAGTATAAAATTATGGATATGTACCAAGTTCTGACAGTTTGATATATTTAGGAGTTACATTGACTAAAGAATTAGGATGGGGATAACATATCGACAAAATCGTCGCAAAAGCATACAAAAATTTACATTTTATTATGCGGAATTTAAGGGAAAGTGCAAAGGATGCCAGAGAACTGGCGTATAAAACGACAATTAGACCGTTGTTAAAATTTGCCACAAGTGTGTGGGATCCATATGAAATCGGGCAAGTAAAAAAGTTAGAAAAAATGCAAAGGAAGCTTTGTTCTAGGTAGGCATAAAAGATGCGATAGTGGGGCAAATATGTTAAAAGAATTGGGTTGGGCCATCTTGAAAGAGCCAAGGAAAATGAACAGACTGGGGAGCCTGTATAAGGCATATACGTTAGCTCAGGGGTGAGAGGAAGTTAGCTAAAGGTTAGAAAAACCCAACTGTTACGGTAAAAATGACCATAAATTTAAAATAAAAGTAAGGAAACAAAAAGTGATAAGGGTAAATATTCCTTCGTGAACTGGGCAATAGAGGAGTGGAATGCCCTACCTGAAGAAGTCTTAAACCCTTTCCCTAAAAGCCTTAAGGTACTCAAACAGAGACTCAGGTGTATGAAGCGATTAATTGTAAATACATGTTGCATGTTGTAAAAGCCATAAAACTGTTTATTTCATTATTTTTCTTTTGCCGTTTAATAATGTGAAATCATGTTCGATGTTCATTAATAATGCGAAAATAATGCTTAATGTTTAATAATGTGAAAATGTTCATACAAATACCATTACCACCAGGCCGTAACCTACTGTAACGTTCTCTCTACATAAATATAGTTTTTGGCAACTACTGTTACAATTTTGCAAACGGAAGTAGAAGACATTATAGTATTAGAAGTCATGTTGCAGTTTACATGCGTTACTTGGCTTTGACATGCTTACTTCATTAAAGAAATAAACATTACTTTCGTTGATACTTAATGCCATTTGTTGTTAAAAATGTTTACGTGGTACGGGTACGCTGCTTACCGTTTTAATGACATGAGACCATATAGTATAAACAGCTGCGAGATTCGCCAAAATTGTGGAGCGAGGATTATGCCGACATTAGGGTAATATATTATAGTTTCACGAGTAGGGCATGATAATTTAATCTTTTTTTGAGAAAATGATTAATTTTTTAAATTAATCAGTGATTAAAATGATTTAAAATGGAATACTTCTGAAAATGCTGTTAAATAAATTTAATTTTACGCTATAAAGTTAAGTAAAATACTACTTGTGTATAGATTTAACAAAACACCTAGGTCATTCATCTAAATCCTTTCCTTGAAGTTTTCCTTGCATTAGATAGGAACGCAGAAAAAACACAGCTTATCAATGGCGTAAAGACGTGCGCAGCTTTGTAATAAAATGTCCAGCTGCACTGAAACTTCTCCCTAGTTCTACACTTGTCGGAGGAATTGTTACTAAAGCAATAAATATCTTTTCCAATGTATTGGGGCGTAGATTGGTGCTCTCAAGGACAGCCATTTCTATTTTTATACACTGGATTACTTCTTGGGGTGAGGAATCTATACCCAGTGCTTTTGTTGTCACAACTTTCTTTTTTCTGAAAGGAAAGCGTACAGTCATTCTACCTCACTTAATTTATTTGGAGGTTCTGTATCACGAAGCATTTCATTGTCACTGTCTGCCGACGTCGGCCTTGGTAGACGGATGGTTGGAGTTTATGCCGACGCTTACTAAGGTCGCAGGTTCGAATCCCGTCCATAGGACATGGATGTTTGTGTTCGTCAGGTTTATATGTAAGAATGGACATTAATTCTAAATATCGACCTAAATAAAGGCGGATTATTATTATTATTTCTTTTTTCTCTCGGAAGTTTTCCGGCATAGTTTTTATACAGCGGAGGTAACTCAAGCTGCATAACATTATTTATTTTGCTTTCTGTTTTTGGTGGTCAGGTGATATTTCCTAAGAATCGTCTTACAATTGAAGTTGTATTAATAATCACTGATTTTTTCTAGCTTTACCTATAATTTGCTGTTTAGTACTAGTATTTCAATGATGCTGTAGAGACATTTTGGGATGACACCGGTGGATGATAATAACATGGGAATAATGCTTACTTTGTCTTGGTTCCACATATTCTTGACTTATTCTGCTAGTGTTGTGTATTTTTGTATTTTTTCATTGAATTTCTTTTCTAAATTCGGTGTGTTTGGGATTGCAATGTCTATCAAATATATTATTTTATCCTTCTTGTTTTTTACAAGCGTGATGTCTGCTTTGTTTTGGGCTATTGTTTTGTCGGTTATAATTTCTCTGTTCCAGTATAATTTAACTTTTTCTTTTTCGAGTACAATTTCCGATTTGTGTTGGTACCATGGCACGTTGTTGTTTTCTATTAGATTATATTTCTCACTTATTGCTAGATGGATTTGTCTGCATACGTTATCGTGTCTTATTGTATATTCGGTTGGGGCTAGTACGTACGCTGCATCCGTTTGTTATCTATTATCTACTATAATAAAACGCTTAATGTCTTTGTCGGTGTGTCTCCACGCAGCCTCATCAGTTAGTTATAAATATCTCAACATATCTCGGCCATTTCTTCAGCCAGTCCAGCCAAATTCGGTAGGATTGCTATGAATACGTTCAAAAAGCGAATGCTGTAAAAAAAATTTCAAAAAAGTCCCGTGTTCGACGCCAGGAGATGTTTTACATTCCATATGAATATCATATCTCGGCCCATAAGTTTAAACGCTAAAATTTAATTTTCGACGTGCAGAGTTTTACTCTTTTGGAAATTAAAATTAGAAATAATTGGCCTACGACCTTCAAATTAGGACCATTTTAAAGGAAAATAAACGGGCCGTTTAATTTTGTTCGTCTTTTCTCACCTAAAGGTAAAACTTTAGTAAATTTTACGTTTAAATTCGCCGATGTAAGAAAAATCGTTCATTTTCATCAATGATCGCCTTGAAACGGGCATTGTTGTTTCAAGCCATATATGCTAATATAAACCTATATTCATTTACGTAAATTGGATGGATAAATGCGGTAAATTACGTATTTTAAAACATGCTAATGTTTGAAATAATTCGACGATGTTTTAACGTGCCTTCGTTGTCTTTCTGCATATTAAATGCAGTTGCTTGCGTTGTGCCTTCGCATTAACTGAATAGAACAGATATTATGAAAATAATTTTTTCGTACTGTTTATTTTTAATTCGCGTCAATCCAATTATAAGGTAACCAACCAAACAACGATTACTTTGTAATCTAAATAAATACGGTATATGCGCTGATTGCGTGTGTATTGAGATATCTATTGAGATTGTCCTTAACTGCTGTTTAGTGGAATTGAACGATTGATTGTGGTTACTTACTAAATTTTGCTTTTCACATGGACAGCTGTATGTAGCCGTAACTAGAACACGTGACAAACATAATTTGAAATTTTGGGTTAAGGATAAAGATAATCAAGGGCAACTGCTGTTAAACGAAATAGTATTTACAAGAAACGTCGTTATAAGAGAGCTACTGAATAGCTAAAATAATATTATTGAGGTATAAGACTGTTTTCCCCTTAATTTTTTAAAACTATCCATTTGTTTTCATTTGTAGCCTTTTCCAATCTTATTCAAATATTATAATTTTATCATTTGTTCGTTGGTTTCATTTTTATATTGTTTGTTTTCAAAGGCCGTTTTAAACGGGCTCATTCGCCTAGTAATATTATAGTAAACGTCGTTCCACATAGCAACGAAAACTTTGTGTGTTATTGATGAATTCTAGCGAAGAAATCGGAATCATAGTCGATATTAGCAATTTAAACTTGATAGAAGTTATTCTAAGATTTGAAGATAAGGTTAGTATACAATATTTATTATTAATATTATTAATATTAATTATAATAATATTAATTATATTAATTATTTTTTTAGTCGAGCAAATACCTTCGAAGTAATTTTAAAATGTCCAATTCAAGAGCCGAATATTCATATTATCGTGATAGGATCAATGTGCAAAGAAGAGAACTTTATAAGGAATTTAGAGAAGGAATTAATGAACACAGAAGAGCTGAAGCTCAAGAAAGAAGAACAAAAGGCGCATTTTTCAAAGCGGCTGTCACTTGGTGTAAACTTATGACGTCATAGTGGCGTAACCCATTATTTGATCATAGACGATAATAATAAATGATAATATAATAAATGATAATAATAATATTCAATACATCAATTTAATAATGTGTTAAGTGATTTAATGTAGATACTAATTTATGTGTAAGTTAGTAATAATAAGCGTAATTGTTTTCTTCTCGCGCCCCTTATGACGCCATGTAAAATAAATAAATGTGTTACCCCACATAAATTATCTTCTTTCTACTATATTAATTTGCTAATAACTCGATAAAGAATCGAGTTAGAAACTCTAACTTTAGTAAGAATGCTCGACTCTTATATTGCGAGGCGGCGACGTAAAAAATCTCGAAAAAAGTCCTGGGTTCGACTACAAATTAGGCATTTCTATTTCCCATAAGATAGGAGGGAGGGAAGGAGAGGGAGGAGAGGGAAGAGAGAGAGAGAGAGAGAGAGAGAGAGAGAGAGAGAGAGAGAGAGAGAGAGAGAGAGAGAGAGAGAGAGAGAGAGAGAGAGAGAGAGAGAGAGAGAGAGAGAGAGAGAGAGAGAGAGAGAGAGAGGGATAGGAAGAAGGTGAGAAAGGGAGGAGAAGAGAATCAATTATTTTTTTAAGTTTAACTAAAGAGAAGTAACCGCACGGAGCGTGGCATGGGGTTGGGCGCCGGAGCCCCTAGTGCAGTGATGGCGAACCTATGGCACGCGTGCCATAAGTGGCACGCAAGACGATTTTGGTTGGCACGCCAACGAAAGGTGAAAACCAATCAAAGCATTTATCATACTGACTTAGTGCGCAAAAACATTTGTGCTATTTAGTTAACTACTGTAAATATTAGTTTTATGCTTACAAATGTCAATCTCTTATACCTTGTTCACGAACTTAATTCAGTTGGCACGCAAAAATAATAAGAGGATTTTTTTGTGGCACGCGAGGCGGAAAAGATTCGACAATCTTAGTAATATTGGCACGTGGACAAAAGAAGGTTCGCCATCCCTGCCCTAGTGTTTTCTATTGTCTCTGGTTGGGTTCTGCATTTTCTTCATTTATCGTCAGATACTTACGGATCTTTTATTATGTGTTTTGCGTAATTCCTTATTTTTATTACTTGGTCTTGGATGGCTATATTGAATCCTTCGGTTTCTGCGAAAAGTTGTCCTGTAGTGAGCCATTTATTTGAACCTTCTTTGTTTATACGGTTTTGTGATAGCTGGTACGGGTGTTTTCTTTCCATGTAGTATTTTATTTCTTCTATTTTTTGGTCTTCTGTTGTTATATGGATATTGAAGTGGAGAGTTATCATTTAGGACTGAGTGAGATGTACCAAGTTGAATCCTCCAAATATAATAACAAACCAGAAAGATTGGCTTTCTTCTTTCACTAATCCTTTGATGTATGGCCGAATAAAAACTTTGCCCTATTATGCTCACCTGTTCGTTTAATTTTCTCAACAAATATTCAAATATTTTTTCAGCCCTAATTCCATGACACTAACTTCTACAGCTTCTAAGGTTTCAACAATTTCGGAAGTCAATATTACCTATTCTGCAGACGGAAACAAATCCATTAAAGAAAGATCAACCAAAGCATTTACAACGCAGCTTTTCATTTCTAAAAACCTCTTTCACATCATTAGCATGGGATTCCATCTGGTGCGAGTGTCCATAAGCAAACATAATTCCATTCCCTTTTGAACCTTGCATATTTTATGAAAAAATAATTTTTGACAGAAGACCTACAAAAAATACGCACGATTTTTCTCAATTACTACACGCATTTCATCTGTAAAATTAATTTTCCCGTCTTGTTCATGTGAGATTCAATCCTCTTCCTCCCTCCTCAACGTCTTCTTCTCACACTCTATCATTGGAATCTTCTTCTGTATCTTGCTCTTTATTTCCCTCAATAACTCTGCCAGACTGCTTTTATACAGGACACCAGCAACAGCTAGGTAACAACACCAAAGATGTGCTCTTTCGAATCCGATCCAAAGCTCTTCAGCCTGTCTGTGACAATATCAACTGCCTTGGTTGCTGGCATGCTGCCATTAACTCGTATCATGCCAAGTACATTTTGTTTCATTTAGAGGTCCACTCATCCTATGACAAAGAGAATCTCTCCTTTGTTTAATTTCAACAATGAAAATTGAATATGTTTCAAGGGGAATCGGATCGGATTTCCAATTTTTGTTTTTGATTAATTACTGATTAAACTTGGAAAATGATTAGCCGATTAATCAGAATCATATTCACGAGTATCAGTGCCTACTCTGATGTTGATAATCATTACTCTGTATAGAGAAAGTCATATGCCGGACACACACATCATATTTTTGTTTTCTTATCGAATTGATGGATTTACTTCTCCGAGGAACCATCAATAAAATGGCCAGGAAACCCTTTAGGATTGCACCAACCGATCTATGCATGGAAGGCATTTCATTTGCTCAAGACACAGGATGTTCTCCATATGTATTCCGCAGCATAAGATGGCATTCACTCACCAAGCAGTCTCTACTTTTTCTCAATTACGGCAATTAACAAGTTTAACAGCGAATCGAAATTGTGATATTTTTCTCGTCTTTCGCAGCCTTCTCCTAATTTATTTCACTTCCTTGTTTTCACCACTCACTAAACTTTCGAGCGCCGTGTGTCATCTCGTCTCACATTCTGCTGACCGCTGGGATTTTACATCCACACCTACTATGTACATATACATTGGTTTCCTTAGGCTTTTTCCCGCGGTATTTCCCCAACCCGAAACCCGTTATCGCTCGTATGTCGACTTTGACGTCACGTGAATTGGTGACGCACAAGCGACACGCGGAAGACGTTTTTCATTTAAATCGATTGAACTCGAGTTACATGATTCGTCAAATTACCCGTGGATTATCCACGATCTAAGAACAAGATCAAAGAACAAACAAGACGAAAAGGTTGAAAAATAATATGCAGAATGAACTAAAAAGCGAGTGTAGATTCAACCAAGCGACAGATTTGTTGAAGAGGCGCGTCTTTAAGGGGGTAAGTATGTACGTACATAAGTGCTCCCAAACAGTTTCAAGGTCACGGACCACTTTCCTCCTTTCTGAACCAAACTTCATGAGACTGCGTAGAGAGAGGTTTTGAACGTGGCGCCCTACGAGGCTTTTCTATTAGGTGCTCGCTTTCTTCCGAACACACATGAAGACGTTCATAACCCCTTATCCAGTGATGCAAGTCTTGAAAATGTCGTTACAAACACCTTCGTTTACGTAGCTGCCGAGAACGAACGAACGAACGATAGCAATAACTCATCTGCTACTCTGAAGTGATTAATTTTATGCCTTGTAAGCAAGAAACCCGTGAAAAGTCAACGTAGTATAGTTATCCATGACTGAACACTGACTCTTGTAAATGTACACCAGATACGTGAGCCTATTATTAAACATTAATAATGTAGAATGTAATAATTTTACTTAGGAAAAAGGTAAAATTCCAGCATTCAAACGATGAAATGAAGATTCAATTGGTTTGGTTAATCGTTATAAACGCTTCCCACATGCAGTTTCCTGAATAATTATCAGTATCTATTTACGTTGCTATGTACCATTGACGTTACTACAACGATAATTTCGTCGATTAAACAAAAGTGCGAAGCGACTAACGCCATTCTCTCGTCCATTTGAAGGCTTCATTTACGCTAATTGAATCGGACGAAACAATGATGGCCTCCTTGGCATTGCCCGGAAAGAGTAGATACGAAAAAACCACAGAATTTCGAAACAAATTGCATATTTCTGAGAACTTCGATCGTAAGAATAAGATACGATACAGTTTAACCCGTCGAATAAGGTAAAAAACGAAGAAAATCGAGTTGGAGGATTCGTTTTTCTTTCTTTGCTTTGTTCCATTGCCGACACACTGACAAAACGCACTTAATATGATTATACAGCCACAGATGACAAAAAAACGCTTTTTTGTTAGGATTACGTAAACGGAGATCTATTCATTGCGATAAGACATACGAAATGGTTTTATGGGTTTGTGCATCATGCGAGAAGAACATCAACAATTCCATTTGTCGGCTTTCTTTTGCGATGAATTGGTGGGATTCCCGGTGTAGTGTGGGTCACCTTGAAACTGCTCTCAAGAGGCCATATTTAATCAATCCGTTAAACTTGAACGGCTGTGTGAGAAGACGGAAAAAAATAGAACGGGTGCGAAGAGTTCGTCACGCTGCCTCTCCATCTTGAGAGTCTTTCGAATTAGAAAGTGAAGCGCACTCGATCAAAACGATGTATTTTTTTAAAAAATATGGTTCCGCCCATTTGAGTCTAGTTGTCACGACTAGAGGTCCGAGGACGTTATAAACACATTAGAATTAGAATTTTATAAATTGAATAAGGCTAACACGATAATGAAACTAATTATTTACATTGAAACAAACGATAAGGAAAACGTGGCATTGACAATGTATGGCTATTGATCTCGTTACATACACTGTAATCCTAATCGATCCTCGTCACATCCACCAACCCCTTTCAACCACTCTCTCTTTTTCCTTCCCAATTTGGGAAATATACAAATTGAAACCTTTTCTGAATTATATACTCTTCACATTGTAAACAAAAATTTATTGATATTTGTTGCTGTGGATAAAAAGCACTGATGCACATCCCAATGCTTAATAAGCCAAATTAATGCGCACAATATCTTTGTGTTTAGAATTACCTTTGATGGCATCGCTATCAATATTAACAAGAAAATTAGTTTACATTATTACATGACCATCGAGGGTACTGGGATAGTTTTAACTACGATTAAAATGGCCGTTGGTAGCGCTGGAATGGCTGCCAATAATTAGATAATGTTATCTACCATAGCAACGAAAACAAAGCCATCAGCTAGCAACATTTAATGTACGGAATTATAAATTGAGAAGGTCAATTAATCGACATATAATATCTTTTTATACCGTCCGTTCCGTGGAAAAATGTTTCAAACGAAAGTTACAGAAAATGACGTTCGTGAAGCGTTTACATCAGAGAATCAAAAAAAATGAGAAACGGAAAAATAATAAATCTCGTCTTCCGAATGACCATTTTCATCCCGAATTAATCAGACCTTGATTTTTAAATGAAATCTAAAATATAAAGCTTTGTACTGATTTGAAATGTATACTTTGATTTAAAGCGTCTGAAAAGTTACTAGTATTGCAATTATAATAACACATTCACATGGACGCACACATGTCATCGGGTAAATTGTGAAAAAGTATTCCGAGGACTTCAGATTGTGCACTATTTCCGTTGAAATCCCAAATTCGGGTTTTTTTCATGAAAAGTATGATTTATGTATAAACTGCGTAAGGAGAAAAGATAAAATATCAAATCTCTTGCACGATGATGACCTCAATGAAATCGGTTTCTAAGTTTCCACTTTTATTGGACGTGCGTTACGTAACTTCTAAGTCACGAGGAGCAGACGTCTTAAAAAGCAAAAATAAACGTTTATAATCGAATGCTATATAATAACTGATGTTTCTGAGATGCCTCGAAGTGACCTCTATTCCTACGTGTAGGTACATATGTAGTCAGAAGCACATATCCAGTTCATATATCTAAAGTCATGACTGACGTTTTTTTGAGTAATTCCCGCTCTTCACAAGAAGGTCCTTACCACTTGGAGGTAATGCAGCGGTTTTGATTGTTGGAAGTTTTGTTAGATGTGTCTAATTTCTGCGTCACGACATATTTTAACTCAATTTTAAATGTGAAATGAACGAACACAATTTTTATTCCTGACCAGGAATTATGAGTCCCGATATAACATTTGGTTTTTAAAGAAATTTAAAATATGAAATGTTGCGCTTATTTCAGCAGTAGCTTTTAGTATAAAATTATAAAACCAGGTAAACATAAAAAATATACAAAAAGTGTAGATATTAATTCAGAACGGAAAGCGTTGTTTCCTGTTGCAATAACTATTAATACTCGGTGGTAACAGGTACCTACAGTATGGAGCAAATCAAAACTGTTATAGATTGGGCAGAAAACAGGGTCCCCAAGTGCTTTCCTCGAGAGTCCTCGAATTCCAAGGAAATGGCAATACGTTTCACTAATATTAAGACGTGCTATCGTAGAATGTTGCTGCGCTGTCTGGAACTCTTTCGAGGAGGGCCTTTACTAGGGACCTTTAAATGGTACGCCTCACTTAGAGCGGCTAGATTTGTAAATGGAGAATATCCATCTTTACGATGCGAGAGCCCGATTATATTATTATAAATCGCCATAGGTCAGAAAAAGCATTTAGCATCGTGCACAATCTGTTATAGTAAAACTGAGTCTAGATGGATAACCTCTACCTTTGATGGAACGCGAAAAACTTTCACATCTAACAAAGAATAGATTGTAAATGAATAACAGGTTTCGTGAACTTTCAGAATAGAAATAAAGCCTACATTATTATTATTAACAACTTTTATAAATAGTGTCTAATAACTTGAGAACGGCTGCATGTATTTATTAAGCCATTCTTTCAATTTTAAAGAGTGCCACACTTATAAAAGACTCTTTGCGTGTAATCATCGTGCAAAATAACGACCCGAGTTCGATTCCAGAGACGTTTTATTCCCCAAGTTGGATAACATGGACAGGGGACTTTCTCGAATATTTATCTCGTAAACTATAAGTCGTAATTATATTCTCTCACGGACTTTTCTGTTGCAAATGTTGTCCTCTATTCGACTAAATTTATTAATCGTTACCTTACACATCATATAAGGGCAAGGGAGGGTAAAATATGGATTTCTCATTGTTGGATTAATGGAAATGGCGTCTCTTGACTGTGGCGCCGCAAATGGCAACGGCTACATACCGAACTACGTCCTACGTACGTACTCTATACACTTCGTAAAAGTTGTTCAAATTAAAAAAGTTTTTTTTATATATACATGTTATATGTATATTTTCAAACCAAAGGACCACTTCAGTCGCGAGAGACCCTTAATATCGAATTCGTAAGCTTTGTACGACTTATGATTTTATTCGAAAGGATCAAAATACGTATTAGTACGGCCTAACTATGAGACTCGAAACTCACTCCACGATGAGTCAATTTAATGCGGTTGATCTCATTTGACCTTGTTTACGATGGCTTAAGTTGGGATTGGAATTAAAAAGAACCAAGAAGGCAATGGAGGAGAAAATGCGATCCGCTGGCAGGGTTTAACGAAGCTGAACCATGGCGGCGTCTATATAGCATATATATATATACACATACACACACATATACGTATGTATGTATATGTGCGTGTGTGTGTGTATGGGAGGTGGAAAGAAAAAATAGGTCAATGTCTATTGTAAAAGTTGGACTTATTTTATGGTCGAGAGACGCTACTCGAATAACACCAATTCTCCATTTCTTTTGATCTCCCAAATGCTTTTTAACGTTAGTGGAAAATATTCTCTCTCTCTCTCTTTCCATTGAGATTCGATGACTCATTCGACACAGAAAATTCTATTTCAACAATTTAACAACTGTTCAACCCTGTTTGTATTTACAGTTTTAACGGCAATTGACATTATCGAAGAGGCATGTCGATCATGAACGCTAGCTAGGAGAAGTTATGCCCTGAAATTTTGAATGGCTTGAATAACATTCGATGCGAGGTTGAAAAAGTCACTACCCTCGCAAACAGGCCCACGCAGCCCAATATTTTTGGGGCCCCATAAAAATACTTGCAATTTTTCCCGTCAAGGAGGCGGAGGTTAGTGGCAAACCTCGGAGAGACTGGCAGGTTTATGGGCCAAGTCCCTACCGGAAAACCCAGGTCGTGAGGAAGCCCCCTGAGCAGGGGCCGCCCCGAGCAGGTTTTCCGAGTGTGCAAAAAGTTTGAAAAAATCGCACTCCGACATTGTGATTAATACGTGCCTCCAATGCGTCCGAAAGTGTGGTTTTCACTGATAGACTATATCGTTCTGATAAAATTAACCTTTCTTCCTCCTCCCCCTAAGCATCACTTGTTTATTGTTTATTATCCATCTACAAGTTGTTTGCAGTCTTTCCCCACCCTTGTTTTCGTTATTTGTTTATTCATTGCTTATTATTTTTCTTACGTGTTATATTATAAACAGTCAATAGTTATCCATATTCCCTTTACATTACATAGTACTTCTGTCCTCCCCTTTCCAACAGACTCCTAAAAGTCAATTGTAATTTCCATGGATAATACACTCGGTGGATTGTTGTTTCGGTGAATTTTCCGTAATCGCCGAAAGATAATTCTGACAGACGGATACAATATAATTTCCAATGTAATAACTTGCAAGATAACGCATTTGGGATCAATTAGCGCTAGATTTACGTAGCCACATTACAACAGTTTACTTACTGGTCTACTTCCAGACTTCTCGTAGAAAGGTGAAATCATTGCACAGGCACCATAACAAATTGGAACACGGATTGTTCACGTTAACCAAAGAGAAAGGAGAGGGATTAGGAAACGACAACACACCCGAACCATATGAAAATTCACATCCGACTGGCTTCTTATGTTTTAACCGTGACCAGAGAGACCGGAATTTCATATGGGAAACTGCATAGTCTGTAAGAAATTGCGACAAACCTGTGTACATGCTTTGTAAACAAACCATCGATCTTCAACATATGACTGTTGGGTATTTAATTAAATTTTGTAGACTTTTTCAAATGATGCCTCTCAGATAATGGCCATGGCTGGTTTGGGGGAGAGCGCTATCGAAGATTTCTTAAGAACCTTATAAGGTTTCCAATGTTAGATTCATAGAAGGTTGAGTTATTTGGAGACATACCTCATCTTAGGCGACAGAATATATTGGCAGTGTTCTAAGTTTTTCTGTATCCTGCATACGGCATATAGAATTGGCAGCGAAAGTAGGTTCACTAAATCCGTTGAAACTCAACGGGCACTTTTTAATTGTCGCTTATTATGGACTAATAGCAGACGCTTTATCACCGGACATGAAGCTTGGTGCATATTTAGGATGCGCAGATTTTGAGAAAATGGCCAATTTATATTGCATATATGGATTGTGTGCTCATTTTTAGCATTTTGCATTTTAGGTTTTTATAAGAAAAAGGCTAAAATGAAACATTTATATCATATAACTAATTTTGCCAAATTTCGTGAATAAAATTAAAAATTTCGACTCCAAGATCGTACTGTTGAGCCTCTTTAAATTAGGTTTAGTTAAACATTTTTTCCTTTCAATGATGTAATTGCATATTTTAAGTATATCTGTCAGGATGGCTACCTTATTGTAAACAAAAGCCTAAATTTCAAGTCGAATACAGTTTACGTCATTCATGCAGCGCGCATCAAGCTTACTTACCTTCAGGTAACGTATGAGAGTATGGCCGAGATGTTCCCAGACTATCTCCAATAAATTCCCCATAATGATGAGAAAAATAAATTTAGAAAACTATGTCCTTGAAATGTTCAAAATAAACTTGGTTTAGATTAGCGGAGATGATGAAACCAAAGTATCAATTCAGTAGACTGTGACGACTTTCAAGTTTAAGGAAGCAATTATAATGTTATGCGTAGAGAGGAAAGTTAATTTCAAGGATTAATTACCGTTGAAGGACAATTGATAAATATTTTTAATGGTACAAATAAAATTTTCAGCCTTAAGGTATCTAAATCATTTTTCAAGACAAATGCGAAAAATGCAGTGTTCGCACAGAAAATTATTAATGGAAAGCCGTAAAAAGCTTATCTTTGTATGGATTCATTTACCGAATGAAAAGCTAAACAATTAAATGCAGGCGGTTTTAGACTAACGATAAACCCGGACTTACGACGTTAATACATTGATAATACCTCGAAATCGAAATCCGATATCGTACTTGCAGACATACGACGACATTCGATGCGCTATTCGAGTCTACTTTCTTGCGCGCGTTTTCGGCCGATAGTGTTCAGTTGGACGATTAGATGTGTTAATGTACTGATTGTTTTGTCTTAAAAATGTTTATTATACAACATATAACACTCATAGGTTCTTAAACTATTAATTTATAGCTTAAATACGACTTGATACATATTTTTACTTTCTCCATATACGTAGTATAGAGAAAGTATTGTTTTCATGAAAAAAATCGAATTCGAGATTTCAAAGGGAATTCACGTTTTGAGGTCCCTAGAAAACGTTTCGACCGTTTTTATCGATGATGTCTGTGTCTGTATGTCCGTATGTTTGTGACAGAAATTTTGTGTGCGCTCTAACTAAAAAACTATTCATCAGATCAACATGAAATTCTATTTTTGTGATTTTATATAATTTCTTAAGATTTAAAAGGCTTTTGATAACAATCGGTTAAACGGAAGCAGCGGTTCACTACTCCTGTCGAATTTTAGTTTTTCTTAAATATTTCGCTTAAAACTTAATTTTTGTTTACATAGGTATATATAAATGTTGTAAAGAGCTAAAACTATGCAGCGTTTTCGACGTATTCGGAGAGCTATAAATGTTTTAAAATAGTTTCCGTTTGCATTTAATTCTTCTGACCTCCACTGTCTGCCATTTCAGGACTCTCTCTTTAAAATCACCCATAATAAAGATGATATATGTGTTAAGCGTCGAATTTCGAGGCGCTTAAGAAAGCGTCGAACGAGTTTTTAATCGAATAGCTCCCCGTAGAGCACGTTCCTTTGTCTTATTATTATTATTATTATTATCATCTGTCCAAGTGCGAGTGTGCTTGTGTGTGTGTGTCGCGATAGGAACTCGTTTCCCATGTTTGCGACAGACACACGCAGCTCGTTTCGATAGGAGTGGTCGAAGAAGAAGAAGAAGAAGCCGGGCCTCGATTTCAATGCGCGGAGGTGGCGAACACGGTTCACGCTTCGCAGCTGCAGACGTGTCATCCGAAAGAGCGGCAGCCTGCCTGGACAGGACAACGGCGAGAGACGTCCAAATAGGTTCGTTCGCTCGGCAAAGTGCGATTCTCGGATTGTTAGCGTCGTTTGGGATCGTCGGTTACCTAAAATGGGCGAAGGAAGTCTGCGGAATATTCGGACCGAACCGACAACGGTGGACATGGTGGACTATTCTTCGCTTGTGGATCCAGCTCACGCTGCGGCAGTCCCCTGTCACGTTGCACGCCTTTGGAGAGAGGTATCATCACTTGGGTGCTTTACCCTGGCCGTGCACGGGCGTCACGTGCGCCGTGGCTGCCCGTGCGCAAGTGCATTTTTTGGCTTTTCGAGTTAAGCCAACGCAGTGTTAAAAATTCGGTACGGTACGCACTGCACAAACTTCCTCGTCTACGCATGCGCTACAGTCTTTCCTGACTGGAAGGAACTCATGTTTCTGCAGAAACAACAAAACAGCGGAAAACGTTTTTGCGCCTAAATGGTATATATATTGATAACCTCGTATATGTAAAAAAAATCAAACATTACATCGATATTAAAGTCGGCAACAAGGTGTTGGAGGGTGCCGCCCCCCCTCCCCCACACACCCACACACACACGCACACACACGCACACACGGCCGGCAAGGCGAGAATAAGTATTTTTTGGACTTGAGGTAAAACGTGTATTCCAGTCGAAATCTGGAAGTCCATTTTTTTTCGTGATTGGACTACCTACTCCATCGATATAAATACTACTTATATGAAAACGTAATAGGATGTGTTTATTTGTAAAAATAACAACAAAAGTAGGTCAGCTAATTCTATCGGGCAACCCGATTATACCTTCCGTGCACCAAGTGCTCCACCGAAATACAAATTTCCAGAACTTACACCTGTGAAGGGAATACGGAATTCATTTTTAAATTAAAGAATGTTTAAAAATAAAGATATCGACATATATTAATTGAGTAATGTGTATTTATATGCCTGTCACACCTCCCCAAGTGCAAGGTTTCTCCTTTCAATAGTCAAAATACTTAAATATGAACCGATTTTCTTCGTTTTTGCTTTATTCGACGACTAAAACTCTATATTATCTTATTCTTTCGATGTTTACATGTTACACTGTAGAGAGTTTCAGAAATACGCATTCTTTTCCGAAATTTTGTGGATTCTTCGTACTCTTCCCGGCCGTTGTCAACCCAACTCTCATTGTTGCCTCCGATTCAATTATCGTCGATTAAGCCTTCAAATATATGGAAGAATATCTAGTCCATAATATATTCTGAAGTGTGCGTTTGTGTGGAACTCCTCCTAAGCGATAAAAGCTAGAATAACCAAATTTGGTACGATTCTCCCTTACATCCTAACTTAGTGAATGTTTAGGTTTGGTCAACCAGGATTAGTCAGTGCTGCCAATATAGGGGATTAACATTTTTCCATAAGATAACACGTATGAATCCATTTCTTGACTTGCAAGGTATTCTTCCTTCAAGCTTTAAAATACGTAAATATGGACCGATTATTTTCGTTTTTGCTTTATTCGACGAATAAAACTCTATACTATCTTATTTCTGCGAAGTTTACGTGTTACATGGTCGAAGTTTTCAGAAATACGCTATTTGTTTCTAAATTTTGTGGATTTTTCGTATCCCTCCCGGGCGTAACCAAGGCGGCCGTCATTGTTACCTCCGATTCAATTAGTTTCGATGAAGCTTATAAATAGACGAAAGTTTAGCGTTATTCGCTTCGCCCTTTTGTTTAAGCAACGAAACGATCGATGTTTATTGATAGGAACGTAAATAGATACTGATTATTATTCAGGAAGCGTTTATTGATGAAAGTAATTGAACCTTCTTTCGTCTATTGAATACTGGAATCTTACATTTTTGTAAGTAAAATCATTATATTCTACATTATAATGTTTATGAACGTAAATAGGCTCACGTATCTGGTGTACATTTACCAGTCAGTGCGTTGCTTTTTCACGGGTTTCTTGCTTACAAGACATAAAACTCTATACTATCTTATTCCTGCGAAGTTTACATGTTATACGGTCGAAGTTTTCAGAAATACGCTATTTGTTGTGAAATGTTTTGGATTTTTCGTACTCTTTCCGGACGTTGCTAAGCCGGCCGTCGTTGTTACCTCCAATTCTATTAGCTTCAATGAAGCTTATAAATAGACGAAAATTTATCGTTATTCGATTCACACTTTTGTTTAAGCAACGAAACGATCGATGTTTATGGATAGGAACGTAAATAGATACTGATTATTATTCAGGAAGCGTTTATTGATGAAAGTAATTGAACCTTATTTCGTCTATTGAATACTGGAATCTTCCTTTTTTTTTGTTAGTAAAATCATTATATTCTACATTATAATGTTTATTAACGTAAATAGGCTCACGTATCTGGTGTACATTTACCAGTCAGTGTTTAATCATGGACAATTGTATGTTGCTTTTTCAAGACATAAAAGTAAATATTTCAGCGAGGCATAATTACACAAGAATTGAAGCTGGATTTGGCGAAAGTAATATGATAGGAAATAAAATTATCGTTATATTTGAATGCAATAGGCTCGGAAACGGATTGTTACAAGTAAATATCATTAACTGTTAAGAAAAGCTAATTGTAATTTAAAAAGTATCTACTATATAGGTATTTTAAAGAGTTAGTATGTTGTGCTGTAGTAGCTTCACTAAATCCGTTGAAATTCAACGGGAAATTCTGCTAGTATTTAACAACTTCACTATGTAACGCATGTTGTGAGCAATCGGCCGCTCATGTTAACTCTTTTTTAACACCCTCACACCCAAACACCTGTCGAATTCTATGACTCACGAGGAGATTTGTACGGATCGACAGCATTTTGACAACTACAACAAATTAGGAAAATGTACATCGTGTCACAAATGGGCGCGTTTCGTGCAATGGAGTATTAGAAAGAAATGATATACCTGTACGTAAGGGAAATAGCGTCTTAAAGTTCTTTTCTTCATCATAAATAATCCATTTTCTTCCTATGTAAAAATATATCGCATGCACACGTAAGGAAATTAAACTCTTGTTTGTGCGATTGTTTATGTTAGCAACAATGAAGAAGTAACCATGCATGAAATTTTCAACTTGAATTAAGACACTTTTTTTATTTTCATGATAACGGCTACTCCTATGATAAAAATGTATCGATATTCTAAAATTATTTTGATATGATTAATATTTTACGAGATATGACGGAAAGTTTATTTTTTATCACCAGTAAAGTGGTACCCATAATTGGCTTACGCGATTAATTTTCGCAATTTTCTTATTATCTTTGATCGTAAGTCCTTAACGTCAAATTTCATGAAAAATCAGTTCGGTAGACGCGGAGAACAAACATGGGAACGGAAGGACAGACAGACGTACTGACAGACCGACGACAATAGGCTCTCACGCTGGAAGGAGAAACGAGCCTAAAAATGCTAGCCGTGGATTCGCCAAGCGCTGGTTTAGGAAACAGCCTAACTGATTTCGAAGGAAAAGGAATTTGATTTTATAAAAGAGGAATTCGATCCGAGTCACGGGGAGGAGGACAGCGAGATACTGCTTTTATCAATGGGGTGGTGAAAAGGTCAACATTTAGCAGCAGATAAGGACGTTTCAAATAAGTGAAATTAAAAGACAAAAAGGAAATTATGCTTAGAAAAGCGTTTTTCGAACTTTTTTCCTCGTGGCCCAGAATAAGGAACCCACTTTGGACCGGGACACAAAAAAAGGAAATTGTAATCCAAGATTTCCTAGAAACATTATATGAACCAACAGATCTATGTACATGCTTGAACTCATTTAATTTAAATATTTATAATTCGATGCTAATGTACTATACGAATATTAATACGTAGCAATAATAAGCCGAAGAAGAATATTCTCCTTAATTAATAATTATGAATTTATTAAATGAGCAATTTACCAACAGTTAAACTTATATTTTTAGCGATTTTTTTACAAATCGGTTAGGTATTCACTCTGTCTGTCTGTCCGTGCGTCCATCTGTCCGACTGTGCAGGCAATATCTCTGAAAGGGTTCAACCTAGAGAATAAGTTACTAAATAAAATATGAGAGTTACGTGTGGCAAGAATTTGGTGGAACCGGGATCAGCTGCTGCTTGGGGGGGCTAATTTTGCCCCATTATTATTGCCCCATAAGAAAAGCATGTAAAACGGTGATGAGGTTTATGTATTTGCTTTTTTAAATTATTTCCCGTCGAGATTCGAACTCAGGACTTGAACTGTCGGAAAGCTTAGAAATTGTAGTTTCTTATTTTTGAAGACGGAATTACAAATCCGAGTAGAATCAGCGTAAATTTATAGTTTTTATCGGAAAAATGGGAATTTTTCTTGGTCTCAGCAATCGACAACCATGGGAACGAGCTGAATGCTTTTATCTGGGTAGATAAGCTTTTAATGGGAATCAGAGGATATATATTATAATGAATATTAAACTACGACCAATGGAAGATATTTATTTTTGCGAAAAAAAATACCCTTATAATATCTGCTTTCGCAGTACTCTGACTTGTTATTTGCGCCATTAATAAAACCATATTTAAAAAAATCTTCACTATACTGTCTTGCCCAAGGCACATAATTTATTTCTTGTTAGGTGTTTCGGACGAAGTCGAACAGGCAGCAGGTTTAGCATCATCACTAGCACTTGCAATTGTACAAATTGCAGCAACATTAAAACTGTGAGAGTCACCTTCAGAAACTCCTCGGTTTGAAAGTTCAATGTCCGATTTTCGCTCATGTTACACTTATGCCGATAAAACTATGGAAATTAATTTCCATATCGTAGAAATTCAAATCCCATTCGAAAAAAACCAAAAATTTCGTATCACGACTTTTTTCGTGAATTTTACGCATTCATTCAATTCATCGCAACGCCAACTGCTATTGTTAAAGTCTATTGTTGGCTCGATCCTAATGAGTACGGATAAAAATTGTGAAAAAATCGTGTTAAACATAATTTTTGAATATTTTCGGACGATATTTGAATTTCTACGATGTGGAAATCAATCTTTATAATTTTTTCCGTATGACTGCGCAAATTTCGCATCAAAATCGTATTTTTGAGATAATTTAAAATGTGAACTAAACAATGCCTACATTAACAAATAAAGTCGATTTATACATGTTATGGGAAAAAACAAACTATCATTAGGAGTTGAAAAGAAATACCTATAAAAATTAACAATTTCACGAGAAATCTATAATGCCAAAAGCATACTTCCATCGGTGCTGCCAGTATATGGACTTAACATATTTTAAACGCTAAGCATGCATAATCACAGACATTCTATTATATAAAACCAATTCTGAACAACAATAGCCATATATGACAACGTATTATTTACCGATATCCTTTAAATTAATACAGTTCATAATCATGGAAAGTAATAAAACTCAAGATGAAAGGAAAAGAAGACTTGACAGAGGAGCACAAACTCATTGGAGATTTCGCCAAACGGAAATATTGCTGAAGCTAGGAGAAGAGAAACGGAACAGGATATATACGGAAGAGATTGAACAATCAGAACAAAAGAAAAGCGATGCGTAGAGCTAATGAGTTAACAGAAGCGAAAGTAAATCGATTGACAAGCAACAGATTTATAGATGCAAGAACACGAGCAAATGAAAGTTCATTACAATCCGAATGGCGATTATTGTGGATTAGGTTATTTATATTTTCGGAACAAAACTGATATAGAATTATTTAGTATATTTAACGAATAAATCTTCATTATTTTCCAAACAACTTTTATATGCCCATGACTATTATTACATTCTGGAACATCCGATTAAGTGGATTTTGTATTATTTTTTTACGATTTAGTGCACTTAAAAGTTGGTTCCGTTAATTTTTTATTTTATTTTTACGGGATGCTTAATTCACGCACATCCATCATATTTGAGGGACAATTACGCTAGTGTATTAAACTAAACTAGATCGAAAGAATTGACTGTGTGAACTACGACTCGAAAGAATCTGTATCAGACACCGAAAAAAGAAAGTAGGTAATTAATGAGTTACTAGTAAGATATTCGTGGGTGTCTCTGAGTTATCAATCAGATATAACTAACATAAGTAATAAACAGGGCTGCCCCGAGGTACCAGCTAACCGGGCGGCTGCTCCGGGGCACCAAAATCTTGGAGGCGCCATTCCGACAATCCATCCATCCATCTATCTATAATAGTACGTACCTATCCATCCAACAGGGATGGCCAATGATTTTTCTCTCTCGTGCCAAGAAAGTAATGTGAATCATTCGAAATTATTTCCGCGCCCTATATTTTACTCTTTCTCTAATAAACTTCATATTTTATACAGAAAATACAAGCTTACGCGTGCCACGTATTTGCCATCCCTGATCTATGCGTTACTTGAAAGTGAATAAATATTGGATCGCAGAATAGGCTGGAATCATTATGGCATTCATTGTTTTTTTAATTCAATAATCTTTACAGAGCAATGAATAAATGAACACGTACTTCATAATTATCTCAACAAACATTTACGGAGGGGGGGGGGGGGGGGGGGGCGATAGAATGCTATTTCGCCCGGGGCACCAAAATTCCTCGGGCAGCCCCTGGTAATAAGTATTCTATGGCTAACTAAGAGGAAGGCGCGCAGAGAAGGTGACGCACCAAGTCTCCGTGGACGGGGAAACCGTTTGAGTCAGCTTAAGGGAAGCGAGGTAGTTCCTCAAGGGTGGAGGATAATCGTTCTGCAGCGGACGGATGGCCGCGGAGGGGAAAGAGAGAGAGGAGGGAGGGGGAGGAAGGGGGGGGGGAGAAAGGAGCATAGTCCAGAGGGACACCACAGACGAAGACGACGCACCCGGACGTCCGCTGTAGTCTCATTCCTCAGTGTGTGCGAGGTGTCTTCTTCGGAGCAGTCGGTTTCAATCGGTGGTGGTTCCTCTCACAAAGATGGGCAAAGCTGGGAAGTGGTCGGTAGGCAGTTCGGAAGGAGCGGAGGAAGTGGCCCAAGGGGGGATCCATGGTCACATACTAGTAGGAGGAGGAGGATCAGCGTTGGACGAAAACGTGATCGGCGAAGCGTCCGTCACACAGCTATCCTCGTCCGTCGCTCAAAAGTGAGTTTTTCGTGTGAAAGCTACGTTGTCCATTCGAAATAGATGCGTTTGGAAATCACTCGAGGGCAAAGTTCCATTCAGAAGTCGTCGTGCTAGCGTAGGCACGTAATTAGCTACGATTTTCATTTTTTCCGTAAATGATAATTGCAATTTAGTTATCTTGATAGGACGACGTGGTTTCACGCTCATCCTAAAGTCCTTTTCGTAAAATTGGAGTGCTTTTGAAGACATTTCGTTTGTTGTTCGCGTGTTTTCATTCGAATTATACCGCTGAAGTGCAGCGCAGCGAGACGGTCCAATTAAATACTACTACGCTACATTTATCTTCTGTTAGTTAGCTTTTCACAGCGAAATAACTTTTTCCTTCCATTCTTTTTAGCACACGTAACTGATCGTTAACAATCACGGAAATTTTAATGGTAGGCGTAGCTAGTGAATAATAAATAATATTAGAGGTCTGCCATAATTTCAACTCACTAGTTAAAGATTCAACATATTATATGTGTAGAATATGAATATCTTTAGTCTTAAGAAGAATCATTTTTTTTAGCATTATCTTATTTCTGCTAACTTGAATTGTTAAATTCGATTAATACTTTGAATGAATGCTATGATTCGGAGCAAGAGAACTTTTAATTAGAGGGACTTTTTTTTTACTAAAAGTCCAGTGGTAATCGGATTAATGGAAACTAAAAAAATAAGGAAAATAAAAATTCTAATTTATAAATTCAAGTTGTCGAAAAAAATAAAGATTAATCATATTCATTCGATTTATGTATAAGTTGAAAGCCATTCGCCCGCAACCGCTTTTGCAGAAATGTTTCTGAGGTTTAGAGAGAGAGTCGCTTGGTATGCAAGGCTGTATGGAATGCGTATGCCATTCCTCTAATTATTTATTAGCACATTATTTGGAAGATTCATCTACATGATACCCTGCAAATCACCAGACTGGTGGGTGGCAGGGGGTGCAGCACACCGAAACCTACCTAATAACGTCCCTTAGGATTGCATCATTAAGCGCTATAGTTGCATCGCGTTCTCTGTTGCAGTGTTTCCCACTCTGGGGGTGCCGTGACACGCACTGGGGGTGCCGTGACACGCACTGGGGGTGCCGTGGCACGCACTGGGGGTGCCGTGGCACGCACTGGGGGTGCCGTGACACGCACTGGGGGTGCCGTGGCACGCACTGGGGGTGCCGTGACACGCACTGGGGGTGTCGTGGCACGCACTGGGGGTGCCGTGGCACGCACTGGGGGTGCCACAGCTGATTTTTAGGGGTGCCGAGGATAACTTTGTTTAATAAATAAATCAACGATTTGGAAGTGTTGATAGGCAATTACGGCAATGGTTTTACCCTAAAATAATTTGTTTGTTGAGTATTAGTTTGGAATGGACGCGTCAAAAAGGTTGTAAAACGCGCATAATAATATATATATATATATAAAGCCCTTATTTCAAAGCAGTGGTGCCGCGAAATTCCATTTATCTCTAAAAAGAGATAAAAAGTTTGGGAACAGCTGCTGTATAGGTTCGTCTGGTAAATGGAGAACGGTCGCTCTATGAGAGAGGGATGTGACAGCGTACTTGAAAACGCAAAAGGAATTAAGCAAGAATTATATTTAATAACTAGCGTAAGTGCCCGTTGAATTTCAACGGATTTAGTTAATCTATTTTCGATGCCAATTCTAGGGCTAATGCGGGATATACTAAAGCATTTTAGTCTACGAAAAACTGAAAATCTATCTATCTACACATCTATCTATACATATCTATACATATCTATAAAGTAAGGTGTTTGTATGTATGTTCTACTAAGGCTCAGAAACTACAACACGCAGAAAAAAGAGGAAGGTGTCATATTAACCGTTATCATGTGTACGGTGGTGTAGTAAGTTTTTAAACCGATTCGGTGTACTATTTAATTATAATAAAATATTTTCGTTTATATGGGATTTCCATTTAAAATTTTTTCGTAAAACTCCTTACATATATATCGCAGACATATGCTCTCGCAGACGTTTTGGTGGTAAATTATCTCCTCTTTTGGAATAATTTTTTAAAAGAGGGGCTTACATATCAAATAAGACGAATTGAAGGGAAAACCTTATTTTTCATTATTGCTCAGCATTTGGATATACTTAGCAACCGATGTAAACAAATTACGTTTTAACTATAAACATATCGTAAACGTAGAAATAATTGATGAAATACTCATTTAATATCTTCTGATTTGATTGTATGGTTTTCTTTCATTATCTATGGTCTTCTATACACAGGTTAATTCTGCGAATAAACATTAGTGAACTGTTTCTTTTTCTGTAATCGTGTCATTCGCATTATAGGTATGTTTGGATATAAGTTAAATTGTTTTTATATGCCTTTTGTCTTATTTTATTTCATATTTTGTTTAAGTGAAAATTACTGAAGATATATAATTCAATTACTACGTTAAAGTTTTTGTGTTTTGTTTTATGTTGATTTTATTTAAAAACACGGGTCGTTAAGGTGTTTGTTTATCATGGAAACAGTTTATCAATAAAAACGGAATTGAGTATTTCATGCTAACACGCAAGTTTTTTCCTATGCTCATCCATTTAGCGTTTCAATAATAATTAGATACTTTTTTGTAATATATAATATCGTTTTGAATTAAAAGAGAGTTTTATCAATTGGAAATAAGGTTCACTCTTGAATAATTGTTATTTTAATACGAGAACTAAATTAGATTGACATTTTGAACACGTAACGAAGTGAATTTCGAAAGATTTTATTTGAATAATACTTTTGTTGAACTTTATTATGTCTTCTGAACTAAAATTAAGAATTCGTGTTTGCGGTTCCATGGGTAAAATGTAAACACCACCGATACACTCACGTAATTAATTACGTTAGAAAAGTAAAACATTTTACTACATTATTTAAAATCGATTCGTTCAAATATCTCAATCTATTATTCAATTAATTACGATGGAAAACACAATTAAGATCAATAATTTTATATCTATTTAGAGTAATAATAGGTATTCTTATTTAGTTTCTCCTGTTATTATGTTGACATACAAACTCATATTCCGCGTAATCAATATTTACTCATCACTACGACACGCTATTTTGTGATTGTTGGTTTTTTATTTAGCAACTGAATAGAAAGCGTCAGTCGCCATCATCAGATACATTAAGCTTTAGGAGATTATTCGTTGGTTGGTTTCAGTTAGTTTGTTGTTTTCATTTGCTTTCGTTTCGTGTCCATTTTTTGTGTTCTTTGTTTGTTTTCTTTGTTTTCGTTCTTAGTTGTTCATTTTGTATTCTTTGTTTATATTCTTTGGTTGTGCTCTTGATTTTTGTTCCTTGATTACTTATTTGTCGGTTTACACCTTTTATGCCGGCTATTGGTTAGAGTGTAATTCATTTCTTTTTTCTTGGTGGTTTTTACATTGAACTTATATTCTTTGGTTGTACTCTTAATTTATGTTCCACGATTATTTATTTGTCGGTTTACATCCTTTTCTGCAGGGTATTGGTTAGCTGTTCATTCATTTCTTTTTTCTTGGTGGTTTTTCGAGTTTGTTTTAATATCATATTTTGACAAAATTTAGCGTTTTTAACGTGAAGTTGCCTTGCCAACAGGTTACATTGTTAAACTCGAAATCCTATTACTCTCACGTAGTATGCTCACGTTCTCTCCGGACCTCCATGGACCCTCCCGGCCCAATTCTTAGGTATCAGAGATATCTCAGAATTAGTTTTTACTTTCTCCAATATACGTAATACAGAGAAAGTATTGCTTTCATGAAAAAATTCGAAATCGAGATTTCAACGGAAATACACGTTTTGAGGTGCGCAAAGGGAGAAATGATTGTATTACCATATAATACGTAATTTTATTCGCCAAAGACGTCTGACATAACACGGGCATCGCCGGGTACTTTCAGCTAGTCACCTATAAAGAATACATTTTCACTTAGATTTTCTTAACAATTAACCAAATTTGTTTGTAAACAATCCGTTTCCGAGCGTATTGCATTCAAATATAAAAATAATTTTATTTCCTATCATATCACTTTCGCCAAATCCAGCTTCATTTCTTGTGTTCTGAAATGTTTGCTTTTATGTCTTGTAAACAAGAAACCCGTGAAAAAGCAACGTCGTATAGTTATCCACGATTGAACACTGACCCTGGTAAATGTACACCAGATACGTGAGCCTATTTGCGTTATTAAGCATTTAAAAATGTAGAATATAACAATTTTACTTACGAAAAAGTTAAGATTCCGGTATTAAATAGACGAATGTATATATGTATTAAGACATTTTTATTTGAATACATACCTTACGAATGTAAATAAATAATTTAGAAATCCTTGACATGACGAAATAATCATAAATTTACGATGTTTCGACTTGCGATAAACCCGGACTTACGACATTAATACATTGATAATACCTCTAAATCGAAATCCGATATCGTACTTGCAGACACTATATTCGACATCCGATGCGCTATTCGAGTCTACTTTCTTGCGCGTATTTTCGGCCGATATTCAGTTGGACGATACGACTCGTCAGCATTCTAGATGTATTAATGTATTGATTGTTTTAAATCTTAAGAATATTTATTATACGATATATAACATTAAATTGGTCCTTAAACTATTAATTTATATCCTAAATACGGCTTGGTACATATTATTTCCCAAGGTCCTGGAACGTATTTCAATTTATATCATGTAAGTTTCATTCATGCGTTTAAAACCTTTATAGTATAACTGTTTGAGCAATCCCCGGCGCACTTCATTGCACATATAAAGCTGTAAAATAATCAAGTGAAAACCACTTTGATTGAAATAATAAATTATCTCGCGTTTACAAATGTAAATGGCTGGAAATGAGTTTTTTTAAGCTGTGTTTTCGGGATGATCGAAAAAACCGTGTTCGCCCCCACCCCCATGCGTGAAAAATGTCGCGGGTTCGAATCCTGCAGAGGGCATGGTCGTATATGTTTGTCTTTGTTATTACGCTCATTACAAAGGTCGTAAAGTGCTGTTTACGAGCTTGTGAAAATACAATAAAATAAAAAAATAAATAAATATTAAAGATAGTTAATCAGAGGCGCACCCAGGCGATATGGCGCCTACGGAAAATTTTTTGAATACGCCTCGGTTATGTAGGACATAATTTTTTCTTCGTTTTAATTTAAAGAATAATAGCGTTTTTATTGTAAATAAAATCAACGTTTGAGTGTTAAAATAACATTTATTTATGGAGAAATTAACTTTTCGCACTTTTTGCGGGGACGTCTGGCGCCTTTTTCAAGCGGCTCATATGTCAAATGACACCTTCGCCATTTCGAATCCAGGACACAATTATATTTTCCAATCGGGTTACACGGAATTTTCGATTTTTCAGAGTGCAAGGTTTTTTTCCTTCATTCATAAAAATACGTAAATATGGACCGATTCTTTTCGTTTTCCTTCATTCGACGGATAAAACTCTATTGTATCTTATCTTTGTGATGTTTACATGTTACACGCTCGAATCATTCAGAAATACGTAATTGTTTTGGAAATTCTGCGGATATTTCGTACCTTTACCGGGCATTACCAAGGCGACCATCATTGTTGCCTCCGATTCGATTACTGTCAATTAAACCTTCAAATAGATGAAAGAATAGCGTTATTCGCTTCGAACTTTTGTTTAAGCATCGAAATAATTTCTGTAGCAACGTCAAACTTTATAGATAGCAACGTAAATATTTACGGATAATTATTCAGTTAACTGCGTATGGGAAGCGTTTCTAACGATTTAATCAAAGCAGTTGAATCTTCACTTCATCGTTTGAATGCTGGAGTCTTACCTTTTTGTAAGTAGAACCATTATATTATACATCTATAATGTTTATTAACGCAAATAGGCTCACGCATAAATTTAAAATTAGATGAGAATAGGGACGTAAGTTATCTTCATTATTTTCATTGATAATCTAAATAAACGGTTACACCGATTGTTATATAAAAAAAGAAAGGACATATAATTTCGTAAAAAGAAACAAAGAAAATTAAAAGCATAAAAGTTCGTGTCAATTGCTGTGTAGCATTAATTTCCTCTCTGACATGACTTTGAAATGAAGATTTATGACTGACTTCGCATAATAAACTGTCAATACGCGCACACAGTCGTGCCCTCAGCGAGATTCGAACCTGCGAATTGGGAGCCAATTATATTAAAATCCTATACCGGGGAAATGTATTATTAGAGTTAAATGTGAATAATTGAGATCAACTTATTTCACAGACTTCTTAATTTTTTTTAATTAACTGAAAAAACCGCGCAAAGATTGAGCGGGTACAGGTAGTTTTTTTTAAAAACGCCTTATGGTTTGATAAATTTTAAATAAATATGTAAGAATACAGGGCATATTACAGAAAAATCAGCATTACTGTTAAAAATACAGTACCTACGCCGTTTGACCGCCTCCTGTGCGCGTCGCACATATGGGCACCTAAGCCTCATTGTAAGCACTCGCAAACACCATTTTCTAGTCTCTCGAGACAGTTTCTTCTCGCGTTCCTATTCCTCATTCCTAAGAATTCTTCTCGCAATTCGTCTTAGCTCATTCCTAAAAATAATCTTGTTAGCATCATTAGTGCGTTCATTGGAAGTTATCAGAAGTAATTGTAAAACCTTATTTGAATATTTTTATGGTTTGTGATTAGAATTTTAATTTCGTAGTGTAATGAATTTCAATCATTTACAACCTAAGAATTGAGAATGTAATCAGGTATTTCTCATTAGTAAAATATTATTTTAGATCCAACCACTGATTTCAGGTGATTCGTCGGAAAATTTAAAGTTTAATAATCTTTGCAATGAATAATAATAATGAGATAACGATTTGGAATTAGAATTCCTAATATCGATTTAAAAGACACAAGAGTCAGCTTTATTAAGGTATGAGAAATTGCAAAATTTAAATTTCTATAGTTTTTAATTTCACCTGAAAATCTTTGTAGAAATAATTGAAAGAGGAATGGAAAATTCAGTTTGTTTTTCTGGAGGTAGAACTTTCTGTGGCGGCAGAATCTACTTCCTCATACATTGAGAAAGCAACTCTGTTTCACATTCACACTGTTCCAGGCCTTTCACTTTTTTCGTGTATCGGTAACTGAAGAAAGTATATTTGTTTCTCCAAATACCAAATGGTTTGACATTGTACCTGCTTCTTTAGGTCGTCATTTCACTAACCATAGATGTTTTTATTTTGATTTTCACGCTTACGGTACTATAAAGGCAGTTTCCGACTCAAATGCGTTCCTGAAAATCGCATCGTAAGTGAAATATCAATTTCCAACAGACTTACATGTTATAAATTGAGATACGTTCAAGGACTTTGAATACAAGCGAGGAAAGAATTGCAGAGCAATTTACACAAGACGCTTTTTAGGCGCGTTTCGCTTACAGCGTGAGCGCCTATTATCGTCGGTCGGTCCGTCCGTCCGTCCGTCCGCATGTTCGTTCTCGGCTTCTACCGAACGGATTTTTATGAAATTTGATATTAAGGACTTTCAATCAAATATAATAAGAAAATCGCAAAAATGAATCACGTACGCCAATCAGGGGTACCACTTTACTAGAGACAAAAAATTAAATTTTCGTCATATCTCGTAAACTATTGTTCATATCAAAATATTTTTCAAATAAAAGTTGTAGAACCGGTAAAGTAGAGTATTTCCTTTTCTATATATTTTCATCGTAGGAGTAGCCGTTATCGAGAAAATCAAACAAGAACGTCTTTTATGGAGTTGAACTTAGAAAATTTCTTGCATGGTTACTTCATTGTTGCTAACATACACAATCTCCCAAACAAACGTTTAATTTCCTTACGTGTGCATGTAATATTATTATATAGGAAGAAAATGGATTATTTGTGATGAAGAAAAGAACTTTAAAACGCAATTTCCCTTACGTACAGGTATATAATTTCTTTCTAATACTCCATTGCACGAAACGCGCCCCATTTGTGATACGTTGTACGCTTTCCTAACTTGTTTATATTAAAAAGCGTTAAAAATATGTATCAATCCGTATTTAGGCTTTAAATTTTTAGTTTAAGAACCAATGATTGTTATATCTATATATCTATATCTATCTATATATATCTATAAAATAAAGTGTTTGTATGTAATTTTATAGCTCTGCAACTACAGCATGTAGAAACAGGAGAAAGGTATCATTTTAACAGAAATAACAAGTACGGTTGTGTAGTAAGGTTTTTATATCGATTTGATTGACCTGTATAATTTTTAAAAATATTTTCTTTTTTCATTTGAATAACATAGGGACGAGTGCAGATTATTTTTCATTTGAATTTTAAAGTTACTTAGAAAGGTGGTACGAACTTGAGACTTGAATGGTTCTTTGAATAAAAGAACAAAGTTTGTTTTTATTGAAGACAGAATCCGAATTAGATCGAATTAGCATAAAAATGCATATAGAATCAATAAAATATGTGATTTTATCAGTTTTATTACAATACCCATTATCAGCTGCCATGACAACTCCCATTGTCGCCGAAATTGAGAGTCCAATGCATTTATATTGGAAAATTTTTAATGTAACATCGTTTTTCAATTTCTGTGTGCGAGTTTGCTTTGTTTACATGACAACCTAATATTTGTTGATTATAATTGAAATTATACTAATAAATAGTTTTTAATGATATTTTCGTGTGGCGTAGAGTCTAATTCAACGGGCACTTCAGCTAGTATTGTATAATAAACAATCATAAGACTTAAAACAATCAATAAATTAATACCTAAAATACAAAAGAAAGCGGACTCGGAGCGCATCGGATGTCGAATATCGTATGTATGGGGTACGACATCGTATGCCGATTTCGAGGTATTAATGTCCGGGTTTATCGTAAGTCGGGAATCGCCTGTACGCCTGCATTATCTATAATATATAGACGCTTCTTACACATGATATCTATACTATATAGACGCTTCTTACACATGATATATCTATAATATATAGACGCTTCTTACACATGATATATATATATATAGGAGGATACAAAATTATGAGGCACTTCCAGATGTGCTAGAAACTTGAAATTGGTAGGATTATAGGTTTTTGGTCAAAACCGAAGGAAAAAATCCGAAACTGTCGAAATTCCTATTTTGAGGGGCTATTTTGGCCCCTTTTTACCCCATTTTTTGCCCATAAGAAAACGTAAATTGGTGTAGAGGTTTTTATATCTGCATTTTAAAATTACTTCCCGTCAAGATACGAACTCGAGACTTAAACTGTCGGATAGGAAATAAATTGTAGTTTCTCATTTTTCAAGACAGAATTCAAATCCGAGTAGAATTAGCGTAAATTTATAGTTTTTGTCGCAAAAAAGTGGTAATTTTTCTTGCTCTAACAATAGGCTTCCTAGCAACAGGCTTAATGCTTTCATATGGGTAAGCTTTTAATGGTAATCAGAAGCATATATTTTAATGCCTTTACTGTTAAACTATGCCTAATGAAGTAATTCCGATATTGTAATAATGCCTATTTTTGGGGCTGTTTTGCCCCAGCATTGCTCCATACGGCAACAAAAGTGATGAGGCAGCTCCATATGACGTAGAGACTTGAAATTTGGCCTGGTTATAAAAATTTTATTGCAACCGAAGATAAAATAAAACTGCGAAAATTCCAAATTTTAAGGGCGGTTTTGCCCTATATATGACCCATACCGGTGTGAAAATGTTACGGCAATTCCTAATGAGATACAAACAGGAAATTTGGCAGAATTATGGGTTTTTAGTTACAACAGAAAGGCGAAATCCAATATCGTTAAAATTCGAAATCTAATTGACTGTTTTGCCAAATAATTGTCCTATGCGACGAATAAAATTATAATGCACTTCTAAATGAGCTACAAAGTTGAAATTTGATACAGTTATATGATTTTGTACAAAATTCATAGGGAATAATTTTAAATTGTAAATACGCTAAACTTTAAAAATGCTTGCAGAATGCAAGCACACATTAACTAGTATATATATATATATCTATAATATATAGATGCTTCTTGCACATGATATATATATATCTTACTAGTAAATCCTGCTAACAAAAGTCCATTAGGGAAAAAAAAAGGTCGGTAAATAGTGTTAGGGAAAGGAGGCTTTATGGGGATTACATATTATGTAGTTGTTAATCTGCATGAATGTCTTGCGTATGAAAGACTAACATATCGTCTGGCATCAGATCGATGATGTCGCTGCTTATATATAACTACTGCAATGCCCGTTGAAATATCAACGGAAGAATTATAGATAGATTGATTATTAATATTTGCATTTAAAATAATTATTAGCACACTTTTACATATGAAATATTTCGTCATATATTACATTTCTAGTGAATATTCTGTTGTCGTTTAGTAAATGCCTTTGGTTTTTATTTTCGGCTATAAAATTCTGTTATTCTTCTCCCACCTTTTCCTCATCAATGCTTCATATGAATGTCGGTGTGCAAAGACCGGGAAATAATTTTATGTATACATATATAACGTAGGGAAAATAATTAAATTTCGTGCATATAACGTTCTCCGTCGTTATGTATTACATATTTAAAATAAAACTCTTTTAAATATTTAAATTAAAAACTAACTAATTAATCAATCAGCGGAATAATTTCTTTGAGTACTATCTGAACAAAAACAAATCAATTTATTTCAACATTGTAAACTGTTCCCTTGACGATTGAATGGATTGTTGTATTGGAGATCCATATTAACAAAAAACTAAACTAATTGTTTATCGTAGAAACCGTTACAATATTTTCAAATTGATTTTTGCTTTGAAATATACTTGAGTCAATTCAGTACAAATTTCACTTTACATACCGTAAATTCCAAAGTAACTCCTTTTTTAGGCGCGTTTCGCTTACAGCGTGAGCGCCTATTATCGTCGGTCGGTCCGTCCGTCCGTCCACATGTTCGTTCTCGGCTTCTACTGAACGGATTTTCATGAAATTTCATATTAAGGACTTACTATCAAATATAAGAAGAAAATCGCAAAAATGAATCTTCTACACGTATCAGGAGTACCACTTTACTGGTGACAAAAAATTAAATTTTCGTCATATCTCGTAAAGTATTGCTCATATCAAAATATTTTTCAAATAAAAGTTGTAGAACTGGTAGAGAAGAGTATTTCCTTTCCTATATATTTTTATCATAGAAGTAGCTGTTATCGAGAAAATCAAAGAAAAACGTCTGAAATCGAGTTGTACTTAGAAAATTACTTGCATGGTTACTTCTTCATTGTTGCTAACATAAACAATCTCGCAAACAAACGTTTAATTTCCTTACGTGTGCGTGTAATATTATTAAATAGGAAGAAAATGGATTATTTATGAAGAGGAAAAGAACTTTAAAACGCTATTTCCCTTACGTACAGGTATATGATATCTTTCTAACACTCCATTGCACGAAACGCGCCCATTTGTGATACGTTGTATACTTTCCTAACTTGTTAATAGGCAATGCTAGCCTAAAATTAATTCTTTCTGTAAAGTGAATAATTAAAGTTCTTTCTTTAAACTATAATAGCCACTGTTATTAGATTTAAATGGATTATAAGCCTTAGAACTTACTCTGTATTAAATAAGCACCAAAATTCCTTTTATAAAAACAAATCAATTCATTAAAAGATCAATTGTTGTTTCTTCGAAAATTGCCTGTTAACAGTTTTAAATGTCCTTTTCATTTTAATTGAATTTTAATTTATATTCGTTTCCAAACTTCGGCCATTGTTACGAAATCAATTCGAGGAATAACAATATAAATTCGTAAGCACGTATGGTTTACAAAGAATTTAATTTAAGAATACTTTTTATTTCCAATTTTTCTAAAATGACACTGTAGATACTTAAAATATTTCATATTTACGTTAATATACTTATTTTCCACAAAACACGCCAATCTCTCTCCTTCTTTCCTCTCTCTCTCTCTCGTATTGAAGCACTCAAGGCACGCTTATTCCCAGAAGGATGTATACAATAATAGTAATTTGAGGTGTAACAATGATAATGGTTGACATAGCAACATAACGTTAAAATGGCGAGATTTCCACAAAATATGCAAATTAAACGTTTAACATGGAATATTTCGAACTGTGGGCGAAAAAAGACGAACGGAACAGGAAACTTTATAACTTTTTCTTCAGAATGGTTCAAATCCGAAGTCCTCTGTTAATTTCTTCTAATTTTAATTTCCAAATGAATAAAAGTCTACACGTCGAAAAATCGCGTTTAACATGTTAAGTAATGGGAAATGGAAATGCCTCTCTTGGAGAGGAACCAAGGAATGTTTTCGCGATTTAAATTCGTCATTCTCTGAATAAGTGTTAATCAAGCATCCCTACCAAATTTCGAGTTTCTATCATTATTATTTCTCGAGTTATTAGCGTTTGCATAGCGTGACCAACCAACCAACGGACGACGGCTTTTATTATATTAAATCTCTATATGGTGTAGTGGGTAGCGTGTCGGCTTTCCGTTACAAAGTTCCGGACTTCGATCCCCGCGAATGGAGGATTAAAAAACTATCATCGGTCAGTATATACGGTATAGAGCCGAAAACAAATGATGTTGACTGGATCTATATCCAATAGGGCTGTAGGCGTGATCGGGACGATTTGAACGGCTCCAGTACTGCGATGTGGAAAGCAAGAGGGAAACTACCATATTAAAATTCCCTAGTAATGATTATATGGTTGGGCAACATGAGTTCTCTCGAGGTAAACTCTTTCCGGAGGCAAAATAGTCCCCCAATCGGATCTCCGGGCGGGGACTGCCTCGAGGAAAGCATTTGTCGAAGGTAACTTACGCTTAGGTAGTTGGAATGTAAAAACCATGAGGAAGGCAGGAAAGCTAGAGAACCTGAAGGAAGGAATGAGAAGAAATAGGGCTGATAGATATAATAGGGCTGAGCGAAGCTAGATGGGAAGGAGAAGCACAGTTCGACTCGGAAGAACTAACGGTAGTTTGCTCTGGAGGAAAAGTGAAAGAGGTAGGAAGAGATTTCAGCTGATAGAAGAATAGAGACGGAAAGAGATCTATGTCAAGACATGAAGAAGACTGCGGAAAATAGGAGTAGAATACGGAGAACCAGGTTTAACCACGAATAATCACGGACCTGTCTACGGACAGACAGCCTATGATGATGATGATATAATCCCTCAAAGAATAAACAAATCATTCTTGAGAAGCTCCTAGATATTTTTCTCGGTCAGTTGGGCTTTGCTCCGTCATAATCAAATTCAAATTCCCACGAATCCGTGAGAATCGGGAATATTCGTTTTTCACATAACTATAATAGCCCAAAAATTTCTCTCCCGAAGGAAAGCACAACTATCGAGGTTGTGTCCGGAACCATGGCAACCAAAAAGTCGGGAATGTGTGAAATATAAACTAACTAGCGGAAGTGCCCGTTCAATTTCAACGGATTTAGCGAATATAAAACATCGACTGCGTAACATGTAAACATCGTAAGAATAAGATAGTACACAGTTTTACCGTCGAATAAAGGTGCGTTCACATGCACGCGTTACGCGCGTAGCGAGCGCCGCGTTTAGAGTACTGCTCGTTCACATGTACGCGTAGGAGAACGCGTAAACAATTGACGGTGAACTCGAAGACAATTGACTTCTATGACGCGCGCACTTATTTACTTGTGATTGAGGTTTTGTACGAATTCCGGGGGTTTCAAGTGTTATATATGAAATTTGGTATTAATATGACAAGTACTTCTTGAGTTAGAGCGCCCACAATCACATACATCCATCCATCAATCCACACACACCCACACAGACATCATTCCGATAATAGTCTAAACGTGATCAAGGGACCTCAAAACGTGTATTTCCGTTGAAATCTCGAAGTAGATTTTTTTCTTGATCGTAATACTTTCCCCGTACTATGTATCGAGAAAGTAAAAAAATTTGGTGGCCAACACATGACTTTCTCCATATTTGGGGTATAGATATTTAAATTATTATGAATAGCATTATAAAGCATTATAAAGAAGTTATTATTTCCTAGCGTAAAAGAATACAGTCGTCCTTATTGCCACAAATTAGATATATTTTAAATATATTTTACAGAATTCATCGCTACATGGTGGTGGCGCTGTATACTGCAAATTAAGAAAAAGCAAAATATCTCCGAAATGGATGGTTCTACGAAAATTTGTTTCAGACAAAATTTGGAAGAAATATTATTCTCTACAACTTTGGTCCTCACGAAGATGACCAATTACGACGTTTTTAAGGAGATATTTGACGGAAACCGAAAAAACCGACTTTTTATTTTCTCCATACGTAGTAATGGGAAAGTATTGTATTCATGAAAAAATCGACTTCGAGATTTCAACGGAAATACATGTTTTGAGGTCCCTAGAACACGTTTAGACTATTTTCGGAATGATGTCTGTGTGTGTGTGTATGTTATTGTGGGCGCTCTAACTCAAAAAGTACATGCCATATCGTTACCAAACTTCATATATAACACTTTAACATGAGCACAAAGAACTGATTAGTTTTTGGACAATAACGGATAACCGGAAGTCGAGGTTTATTCGAAACCCGATTCGGTTTTTGCGATATTTCTTCGTTAAAACATAATTATTGTATATACAATTCTGTACAAAAGTTATAGAGAATGTAATTTGCTACAACTTTCATTTGAAAGAATTTTCTATATGAGTTATTGTTTAGGAGTTATTTATAAATAACAGGTTTTTCGGTTTCCGTTAAATATCTCCTTAAAAACATCGTTATTGGTAATCTTCGTAAGGACCAAAGTTGTAGAGAATAATATTTCTTCCAAGTTTTGTTTGAAACTAATTTTCGTAGAACCAACCATTTCGGATATATTTCGCTTTTTCTTAATACCAGCCTACAGCGCCAACACCATGTAGTGGTGAATTCTGTAAACATTCAAAATATACGTAATTTACGGCAACGACGTGTCTTCTTTTACGTTACGAAATAATAATTTTGCCTTATAATGTTACTCATAATAATTTAAATATCTATACCCCAAATATGGAGAAAGTCATGTGTTGGCCACATCAGATTTTATTAAATAATACGCTTATTCTGTAACCGTGTCACGCTATACGGAGTTAGATGGGAGAATAAGGAAAACCGAAAAATAAATAGATTTTCGATCTTTTTCTATCAGACTTTCAGGAATCGCTTGGCTTTTCGACTTTTCAATTTGAAACTGCCCGCAGTGTGCATAGTAGTCCTGGGTTTGACTCCAGCAGACTATCTGTACTCCATTTGAATAGCATGCGCAGAGCTGAAACGAAGCGAGAAAGCCTTTTTTCTTTGGCATTTTAAAATATCTTAAAAATGAGATATCGACGCGGGATTTTCACAGTTAGGCTGAGAAAACTATGGAAATTAATTTCCGTATCGTATAAACTCATATCTCATTCGAAAAATGCCAAAAATTACGTTTTACATCTATTTTTTCGTGAGTTTTATTCAATTCATCGCCATGGCAACTTCAACTGTTAAAGTATACTGTTGGCTCGATACTAATGCATAAGAAATTTATAAATATTGTGAACAAAATCGTATTAAAACTTGACTAGGAGTCTGTGACGCTTCGCTGTCACAGTAAGTAGATTTTGATTTTTTTTATTAATTCATTTGATCAGACGCATTTTTTTTACACAAGATGTTAGAATGAAGTAGTAATCTTTACAGTGTGGGCATTCTGTATTTAAAGGAACAAGGCAATGAGCAATTGGGCAAATATTGTTTGGAGATCCTTTTGCAGCAGATTTATAATGAGAGTCACTCACTTGTATGTACACAACGATAATCTTCTCTTCTTAATTGGTTAATTTGATCCTTATTTTCGGAATAGCGAATCCTTTTTTGCTCGCGAATTCTTTCCTTATTTTTTTCTCTATTTACGCTTACATATATTCCTTTCTTTTTTTTCGGCGTTCATCATAAATTCCTTCTCGAGCAAATTATCAAAAGGTTTACCATTCTTATTTATTATTAACCTGTGTGGGGATTTAAGTTAAGTTTAATTTAATTTTTTAGTTTTCCAAGTGATGTGATAAATAAAATTATAATGACTTTACTTACGAAACAGTTAAGGTTTCAGCATTCAAATCATGAGAAATGATTCAAATCATCTGTAGTATTGTAAAAGGATTAGGATTATTTCTTGTCTGTTTGTTTTCACATCTACGCACTTTTGCAGCCACTCTTTAGACGCGATATAAGATAATTTCCAATTTGGTACGAGTTTGAAATTTGGCAGGAATGCACGAATTGCGCATTAAAAGGTAATGACGAAACAAAATCCCGAAAAAAGACCCGGGTTCGACTCCAGGAGAACATTTCTGTTTCCCGTAAGATAACACGTAAAATGCGATATTTCGACGTGCAGGCTTTCACTCTTTTGCAAATTAAAATTATAAAACATTGACCTACAACCACCGTACGTGGACTGTTTTAAAGAAGAATGTATGTAGTACACGGTTTCTTATTCTTATCGTCGATTTACGCCTTCCATTCGAAATTACTAACATTTAACGAATATGTGACAGATTTTTACCAAATATCGCGCTTTTATCGATACGTTTCCTGGACAACGAATATCATTGTTGAGACTCGTGATTCCAATTATTGCCTCAATACTCATACGTCATACGATATAAATACGAAGCATTTACGCAGATGTATCGAGAGAGAGAGAGAGAGAGGAGAAGGAGGGTTTGGAGGGGGATAGGGCAATATAATTTTAATTCCCGCCTAATTGACGGACATTTACGCTAAGTATTTAAGTATTGTAGAGATATGAAATTTAAAAAATAATATCAATAAACTTTCAAGCTTCTCTGTGTTTATTATTGAAAATGCTGGCAACATTTCAAATTTGAAATGCAGTTTCTCTATGTAGTTATATAATAACTGTTTACATCGCTAGGTAGAAAGAATGGCGTTGCTACAAAAATAATTTCGAAGCTTAAACAACAGTTCGAAGCTAATATCGCTTTCTTTCGTCAATTTGAAGGCTAATTGAATCTGAGGCATCAATGAGTCGCCTTGGCAACGTCCGGAAAGAGTACGAAAAATTCACAAAATTTCAAAAATGAATGCGTATTTCTCAAAACTTCGACCGTGTAACAAGTAAACATCGCAAGAATAAGGTAGTACGGTTTTATATGTCGAATGAAGCAAAAACGAATAAAATCGGTCAATATTTACGTATTTTTTAGAATGAAGGAATAAAAACTAGCACAAATCGATAGGGTGTTAGAAAAAGTTCACCCACGTCGATTTACGGAAATATAAGATTTTTGGTTGATATTTGAAATGGTACCTGGTAACCAGGACAAACAAGAAAATCTTGGAGCTTTCAGTTTTGTGTATGAGATTTCTATAAAGCTATCAAGATGCTGGAATATCGAGAGTAGCTTATTTCCTTTTCCATTGACTAGGTCAGGGGTCCCCAAGGCGAGATAAATTTTAAATTCAAAATACGTGGTGAGACACGCCCCCCATTAAATTATTTTAAACCGGATCTTGATGAAACTCGTGGGTCCTTCGGGAAGAAAAATTATATTATCAAAAAAATATATTTTGCATCCTACATATGCCTGTAAAAATAACTAGGGTATTAAAATAACAAGTTAGGAAAGTGTATAATGTATCTCAAATGGGCGCGTTTCGTGCAATGGGGTATTAGAAAGAAATTATATAGGCGTACGTAGCGTTTTAAAGTTCTTTTCTTCATCATAAATAATCCATTTTCTTCCTATTTAATAATATATCGCAAGCACACGTAAGGAAATTAAACGTTTGTTTGTGAGATTGTTTATGTTAGCAACAATGAAGAAGCAACCATGCATGAAATTTTCAACTCGAATTAAGACATTCTTGTTCGATTGTCTTTATAACGGCTACTCCGATGATGAAAATGTATAGGAAAAGAAATACTCTTCTTTACAAGTTCTACAACTTTTATTTGAAAACTATTTTGATATGACCAATACTGTACGAGATATGGCGGAAATTTCATTTCTTGTCACCAGTAGAGTGGTACCCCTGATTGGCCTACGTGGTTCATTTATGTGATTTTATTATTGTCTTTTATTGTAAGTCCTTAATCTCAAATGTAATGACAATCTGCTCGGTAGAAGCCGAAAACGAACATGCGGACGGACAGACAGACCGACGATAATAGGCGCTCACGCTGGAAGGTAAACGCGCCTAAAAATCACCATTGAAAATTCACTATAAAATAAATTTTAATAAAATTTTAAATAATACAACTTTAAGTTAGCACACAGCAAAACTTCAATGATATATTTGACAATGCATCATATTCTGGGACATACGAGGCACTTACGAAGGTTTCTGCGGCCCTCCACTTTGAAAAACCCTGCAATAGACTGACTATATAGTACCTGATCGTCACCTAACAATAAGACAGGTAGTCTATCTACTGTCTTACCTTGCACCACAATACAAATAGTGTTTCCAAGAATATTGCTTTAGAATTTTATATTTTGATTATAGGTTTAGAGATTGGTTAGTTTTTGTTCGAGCGGCTCCGCGAGCTACTTGGAATAACTGTATATTGTAATTTTTCGAATATTTCGTACTCTTTCCGGCCTTTGCCAAGGTGACCGTCATTGTTGCCTCCGATTCGATTACTGTCAATGAACTTTCAAATAGGTAAAAGAATAGCGTTATTCGCTTCGAACTTTTAAGCATCGAAATGATAGCTGTAGCAACGTCAAACTTTATACATGGCAACGTAAATATTTACGGATAATTATGCAGTTAACTGCGTATGGGAAGCGTTTCTAACGATTTAATCAAAGCAGTTGAATCTTTATTTCAGCGTTTGAATGCTGGAATCGTACCTTTTTGTTAGTAGAACCATTATATTATACATCTGTAATGCTTATTAACGCAAATAGGCTCACGCATAAATTAAAAATTAGAGGAGAATAGGGACGCACGTTATTTTTTTAACACATTACATGGCTACCTTCTCTTCATTGATAATCTAAATAAACGGTTACACTGATTGCTATCTAAAAAGAAAGGACATATAATTCAATAAAAAGAATCAAAGAAAATTAAAAAATAACATTTCGCAATCAATTACTGTGTAGCATTAATTTCCTCTCTAATATGACTTTAAAATGCAGATTTCTGACTGACTTTCGCATAATTAATTGTCAATACGCACATACAGTCATGCCTTCACAGAGATTCGAACCTGCGAACCTTACCTTGGGAGCCAAATACATTAAATACTATACCGGGGAAATGCATTATTAGAGTTAAATGTGAATTATTTAGATCAACTGTTTTTTACACACTCCTTAATTTTTATTAAATTAATTGAAAGAAAAACGCGCAAACATTACGCGGGTTCAGCTAGTTCATTTAATTTCCTTACGTGTGCATGCACTATTTTTAAATAGGAATAAAATGGGTTATTTATGACGAAGAAAAGAACTTTAAAACGCTGTGCAATTTCCTAACTTGTTTTACTTATTAGCCTAACGGGATTGCGATTTAAAGTAAACATAATTGTTGTATTGCAATCTTTGTTTTTCATGAAAGAACCGTTGTACGTAACATTTACAAAAATTTTCAAGTGCACGGAGGTTGTTAAGTCATAATTAATGCTGTTTTAGTAGTGAAATGCATTGAGAAAACGTTGCTCGTAACTCTCCTTAAAATATGTAATTAGGCTAGATATATCCATTTGTTTCTAACCACCTACGATGAAATATTTTCAGTCGCAACTTATACTTGACCATAAAAGTTGTTCCTCAGTTTATATATATATTTTTGCGAGATTAATTTTCGAAAAGCAACAATATCTAGCGTACTCGTATGTACGATTTAACATATTTGTGGTTTTACATATTTTTTACAATGGATTTGGTACTCCTTTTGTTAATAATCATACACTGCTCCTTATTATTCATTCAGTCTATTTAGAGTTACTCCATTTGTAAGATCCACGTTTTCTTAAAAACTTTTCCGTGACGATAGCATTTTCAACGCCCTTTTTAGATGTTCACGTGATTATCCTTTAAAATTATATAATAACTAGGGAGCAAGGCCCCTGCTTGCTGACGCTCGCCAACCCCCCTCCCCCCACCCCCTCCCCTTTGCCGCTGTTTCTTCGTTCCTACCACGTACTACCTACTGGATTTAGATTAGTTTTACGGGAACATATTTTCAAAATAATTTTAATGAGTATATTTTATAAGGGATGTACGTTTGGTTTTTAATAGCAAATTATGAAAATTAGTTGAACAACTCGATAAAAATAAACTTAGAGGGCTGAAATTCCCAGAGATTAAAAATGGCTGAGGTATATAGCGTTAAAGAGAGACAACCAGAAATAGGATTTTAGTAAAATAGATAAAAAATATAAATAACATGAATACTGCGTATTTATTTCATTAAATTCATATCTTCGGTCATTTCGATCAAGTATTTTCGATCTTTAAGCCTTTATTTAAGTGCATGTGCACGGAAATTACCGAGGACAACAATACCGGTAACCAAGGAATCTTATTATTGAAATGTTACAAAATTTACCAAAAATCGAGTATAAATTCAAAATATAGAGCTAGTTTATAATAAAAATCAAGATATCACTTAAACTACCGGTTGCATGAAAAATTGTTTCAAACAAAACTTGTAGAAAATTACGTTATCTATAACTTTTATAATAACAACTATCTAAAGAAAACTGAATTTTAACGGAGATATTTGGAAAAAAATCTGATGTGGCCAACACATGACTTTCTCCATATTTGGGGTATAGATATTTAAATTATTATGGGTAGCATAATGAGGCAAAATTATTATTTCGTATCGTAAAAGAATACAGTCGTCCTTATTGCCGTAAATTATATTTTGAATATGTTAACAGAATTCACCGCCAGATAGTGGCGCTGTATACTAAAAATTTACGAATAAATTAATTATCTACTAGATGGAGGGTAATACAAAAATTTGTTTCAAACAAAACTTGGAAGAAATACTATTCTCTACAACTTTGGCCCTCACGAATATCACCAATAATCACGTTTTTAAGGAGATATTTGACGGAAACGGAAAAAACCGATTATTTATAAATTATTCCTAAACATTAACTGCTATGGAAAATTGTATGAAATAAAAGATGTAGGAAATTACATTCTCTATAACATTTGCATAGAATTGTATATACGATAATGATGTTTTAACGGAGATATTTCGCCAAAACCGAATCGGGTTTCAAGTAAACCTCGACTTCCGGTTAACCGTTATTGTCCAAAAACTAATCAGCTCTTCCTGCTCATACCAAAGTGTTATATTTGAAATTTGGTAATGCTATGGGAAGTACTTTTCGAGTTAAGAGCGCCCACAATCACATACACATAGACATCATTCCGAAAATAGTCTACTATGGATCTCAAAACATGTATTTCTGTTGAAATCTCGAAACCGATTTTTTTCATGAAAATAATAGGTACTTTATATACGTACACTCCTGGAAACTGCACCACTTTACGAGCGCTCCACCGGAAATTCAGTTAACTACTAGTCTCGAACGAGCTGTCAAGCGATATGGCAACAGTGTTAGTAGAGGAGGGGGTGAAGGCTCTTTTTCACTCAAGATAATGGTTTTGAATTCAGTGGCGCTTACTTTCCCCATAGCGATAACGCGTGAATGAGTGTCAGATATAATTCTTTATTTCAAAATTAGTTAGAATCGAGAGACGAACTCCGGAGTTTAACATACGGACGTCAAAAAAAAGATGTTTATTTTTCCAGTTAACATTAAATTAATTAATTCCGAGTTAGCATCGAAAGGAATACATATTTCAACGCCTTAACAATGAAAAATGTTTAGTTGCAACGACTGCTACACGTATTATTTCCTTGCTTCGACGTCAAATATCTGTTTATGAATGCTATAAGTTGCATTTGAACAATATCATTATTCATTTTAAATAGGAGGAGGATTTTGGTCAGTTATGTGAAGAGATGCCAAGCACTTACATAAGCAATATTAAAAAATATCGAAGTATAGAAAGTTACGAAAAATGTTACATTTCAGGAATTAAGTGAGAAACAATTAAATTTAAGTTATGAATTATGTGTAACCAAAAGATAAGTAAATAACTTTAATAAACGTAGCTATTTTTTTAAACGATAAAATTACTACATTCTTAAACAGGAAATTCCCGTATTTATTCGTGTACCCCGCGCACATTTTTTCCCGAAACGCCGGGGAAAAAAGAGTCTTACGCGAGGACTGTACTACGTATATGGTGAAAATAAAAATCTGATATGGCCAACACATGATTTTCTCCATATTTGGGCTATAGATATTTAAATTATTATGAATAGCATTGTAAGGCAAAATGATTATTTCGTATCGTAAAAGAAGGCACGTCGTTGCCGTAAATTACGTATATTTTGAATGTTTATAGAATCCATTGCTACATGGTGGTGGCGCTGTATACAGGAAATTAAGAAAAAGGAAAATATCTCCCAAATGGATGGTTCTACGAAAATTTGTTTCAAACAAAACCTGGAAGACATATTATTCTCTACAACTTTGGTCTTCACAAAGATAACGACGTTTTTATGGAGATAGACGGAAACCGAAAAACCTGTTATTTATAAATAACTCCTAAACAATAACTCCTATAGAAAATTCTTTCAAATGAAAGTTGTAGCAAATTACATTCTCTATAACTTTTGTACAGAATTGTATATACAATAATTATGTTTTAACGAAGAAATATCGCAAAAACCGAATCGGGTTTCGAATAAACCTCGACTTCCGATTATCCGTTACTGTCCAAAAACTAATCAGTTCTTTGTGCTCATGTTAAAGTGTTATATATGAAGTTTGGTAAGGATATGGCAAGTACTTTTTGAGTTAGAGCGCCCAAAATCATATACATACATCCATCCATCCACACAGCTCACACGCACATCTTTCCTAAAATAGCCTAAACGTGTTATAGGGACCTCAAAACGTGTATTTCCGTTGAAATCTCGAAGTAGGTTTTTTCGTGATCACAATACTTTCCCTATACTACGTATGAAGAAAGTAAAAACGGAAAAACGACTAGAATAAACATCCACTTCCGGTAGACCAGTTTCAGCTAATAAAAATTTTAAATATGAAATTTTATGCCCATCTGATTATTATTACTTTCTCCATACGTAGTAATGGGAAAGTATTGTGTTCACGAAAAAAATCGACTTCGAGATTTCAACGGAAATACGTTTTGAGGTCCCTAGAACACGTTTAGACTTTTCGGAATGATGTCTGTGTGTGTGTGCGCGTGCGTGTGTGCGAGTATGTGATTGTGGGCGCTCTAACTCAAAAAGTGGGCGCCATATCGTTACCAAACTTCATATGTTACACTTTAACATGAGCACAAATAACTGATGAGATATTGGACAATAACGGTTAACCGGAAGTCGAGGTTTATTCGAAACCCGATTCAGTTTTTGCGATATTTCTCCTTTAAAACATCATTATGATATATACAATTCTAGACAAATGTTATAGATAATGTAATTTCCTACAACTTTTATTTGAAACAATTTTCCATAGCAGTTATTTTTTGGAATTATTTATAAATAGTCGGTTTTTTTGGTTTCCCTCAAATATCTCCTTAAAAACATCGTTATTGGTAATCTTCGTGAGGACCAAAGTTGTAGAGAATAATATTTCTTCCAAGTTTTCTTTGACACAAATTTTCGAAGATATTTTGCTTTTTCTTAATACCAGTATGCAGCGCCAGCACCATGTAGCGTTGATTTCTGTAAACATTCAAAATACAGGCAACTCCCGAGTCTCGATTAATTCGAGATTTCGATCCCGCCGATCGATAATAATAAGCGAAATAATATTGGCGTAGTTATTGGTTCCGACCAAACGCGAGGTTTAGTTTTGGTGTAGACATAGTTATATCTGCTCTAATTGTTTGAATTTGTGCTGATTTCACTCTTTTTTCTCTTAATCTTTTATTTATATTTATTTATTTTATTGATTTATTTATAAATTTATCACTTGACATGGCATCTAAAAGGAAACGTAATAGTGATAATGTATGGGAATCAAACAGTGCATAAGACTCATAGTTATGAATTGAAATTAGAAATTTTAAAGCGTATTGAGAAAGGTGAAAGCCAAGCTGAAAAAGCACGATCGTTGGGAATGTGCCCTTTAACTATTAGCACTTGTGTGAAACAGAAGGAGAAAATTCTAGAACGTGATAAATTCATGTAATTTGATAACAACAATAAACAGTCCTAGGCGCGGTGTTGTGATTCCTAAAATGGAAAAACTTTTAAAACTTTGGGTAAATGATCAGTGTCAGAAACATACTGAAATCGTAGGATCGTTGGGAATGTGTCAACTACTAGCACTTATGTGAAACAGAAGGAAAAATTCTAGAACGTGATAAATTCAGGTAATTTGATAACAATAATAAACAGTTCCCCACCCAATAGCTCCTCTTCTTCCAACTAAAATCTTCCAACTTCTCAATTAATAAACCAAGTCCAGTAAGCGCAGTGGACAAAGATTTAAGGTATGAAAATATTTTTAATTTTGTTTCTTTATTCTTAAGTTATTTTGTGCGTTTTTTATAACTTTTATATTAATTTCGCTGCGATAAATAGTTGTATGTATAGATAGATGTACGCAGGTATGTTATCCAGCTCGCGCGGGTCATTTGTAACAAACGACTCGCGCGATCCGTAAAGCATATTGCATACATCTATCTTTGAAGTTCGAGAAACAAATTTATTTTTTCCTTTTTAGTGAAAAAATGTTATACATTTAAAATATTTATTATATAATTTATTCATAGTTTAATATTGTTGTATTAAAATATTAGTAAAGTTATTTTATCTTTATAGAACGTGAGGGGAGACTTTTTCCCGAGATGCGGGAACGTATCCCCCGATTATAACATGCAAGTATATGGAAAAACGGCGTTCGACTCTCGAATATTCGAGATTCGAACACGTTTTCAGGGAGGCATCCCCAACGAGACTCGGGAGTCGCCTGTATAGGTGATTTACGGCAATAAGGAGGACTGTATTGTTTTAAGATACGAAATAATAATTTTGCCTCATAATACTATTCATAATGAATGATGAGGGAAATTCGATGGAAGATATGATATTCTCGGAAACAGGTATCGCGCACCAGCTAGAGTCTATTAAGCTAAATAAGTCTCACGGGCCGGAGGGCATACCCGCGCGTGTGTTGAAAGAGCTAGCCTCGGTAATCGCACCTTACTTGAAAATAATATTCGAAAAATTCGTTGCACATGGTACCGTTCCAAAAGACTGGAAGCTAGCATACGTAACGCCCATCCACAAAGGCGGTGATAAAGAGAACCCCGAAAATTATAGACCGATTTCCTTGACGTCATTATCGTGTAAGATTCTAGAACATATAATTGTTAGCTCTGTTCTGCGTTATTTAGACGGTCGTTCTTCACTAAGCAAAAACCAACACGGGTTTCGGAAAGGTAGGTCATGCGAAACGCAGCTCGCCCTGTTCGTAAACGAATTGTTACAATGCGGAGAGAAAAACACTCAGGTTGATGCCATTTTCATTGATTTTAAAAAAGCGTTTGACAAAGTACCCCATAATAAATTAATAGGAAAACTAGGAAAGTACGGCATAAACCCTAATATCGTGAGTTGGGTAAAAGACTTCCTCTCAGACAGAAAACAGATAGTAGTTATTGATGGGAAATCTTCATACCCGGTAAAAGTCGCATCAGGTGTTCCACAGGGAAGTGTCATAGGCCCACTACTATTCCTGATATATATAAACGATATCTGCTCGGTAGTTCGCTGCAAAATAAGACTTTTCGCAGATGACACCGTTTTATATAAGGAGATAACGAGTCAGGATGACCAAAAATCGCTCCAGGAAGATTTAAACGCCCTTTCAGCATGGTGTCAAGATTGGAAAATCGAAGTTAATCACAGCAAATGTTCCCTACTGAGTTTCTGGAAGAGTAAGAACAATGAATTAGACTCGGAGTACAGAATTGATAGATTGAATATCCAATCTGCAGAGTACGTTAAATATTTAGGAGTCACCATTTGTCGTGATCTATCATGGAATATGCATATTCGAAGGATCGTAGGCGCAGCTAATAAGAAATTGGGCTTCGTAGGCAGAATAGTAAGAAGTAGCACAGAACAGGTACGAGAAACGTGTTATTTATCATTGGTCAGATCTCAGGTCGAATACGCTTCCAGCATATGGGATCCGTACGAAAAGGGACAAATACTTGAGTTAGAAAGAATCCAACGCAGAGCAGCCAGATTCGTAAAGCAAAAATATGAGCAAAAACTAAGCGTCACATCACTCTTGAAGGAGTTGAATTGGATATCGCTAGAGGATCGCAGAATTAGCGCTAGGTTAAGGCTTCTGGAGAAATTTAGGTCGGAAGTTCTCTTAGAGGAGGTCTCAGGAATATTAGAGGCACCTACTTAGATGGGTAGGCACGATATCACGAGGATAAAATACGAGAGATCGACTGTAGGACCGAGCGATATCAGAGCTCGTTTTTCCCAAGGACCATACGGGATCATAACAGGGGAGTGATTCCCACGAGGGACGTTATTAGGTAGGTTTCGGTGTGCTGCACCCCCTGCCACCCACCAGTCTGGTGATTTGCAGGGTATCATGTAGATGTAGATGTAGATAATAATTTAAATATCTATACTCCAAAAATGGAGAAAGTCAAAATTCCTATCTCACACACAGACACCATCGAGAAAATATTCAAAACGTGTTCTACGGACCTCAAAACGTATATTTCCGTTGAAATTTCGAATTAGATTTTTTTTCATGAAAACAATACTTTCTCTAAATGTGCTACGTATTATATGGAGAAAGTAAAATGACACTCGTAAGCTCTCAATCGAGCGCCCTAATGCCAGAAGCGGTGTATGTGCACACATATTCGTAAAGTGAACTAATTCATTCTTGGCGTTGCAGGACTGTGTGTGCCCTTGGCCGTCTGGGTCAGAAGAGAGATATGTACGTACATACTCTGACCCTTGGCCTCTATCTTCTATAATTCCCAGTAGCGGGAACTTAATGTCAAGAACGACGACCTTGAAGGAGTCGCGTTAATCAATTTTGTAAACACGAACGAGCTTTTAACAAGGAAACCATTTTGGAACGACCTCGATTTATTGATCGCAAAAATATATCCCTGGCCTAAGTTCTTCTTAGTTAATCTCCGGACAAGTTGCGTCCTAGCGCTTAAACACACAATACTAAAGGGCTCTGCTATCCTACGCTTGGTATAGAGCGATTATCACTTTGCAATGAACATTCATGCATTTGTCGTTAATTTTATAAAAGTAAATTACACAAAATTTCTTACGTAATTACGCCCTTTCTCACTTTTAATTTCCGCAGCTCACTGAAATGTTGGTTTTGATGTCTTGTATAAACAAGAAAAACCTTTGAAAAGCCAACGTACAGTTGTCTGTGATTGAACACTGACTCTGGTAAATGTAAACCAGATGCGTGGCTCTGTTTGCGTTAATTAACATTAAAAAGGTAAAATATAATCATCTTACTTACAAAAAAAGTACGATAAAAGAATATTCAGTTGCTTCGGTCAATCGTTTTAAATGCTTCCCAGGTGCAGTTTCCTAAATAATTATGAGTAGTAACTACGACGGCACATTTAGCCCGTTAATTTAAGTCCGATCCCACCACCAGCCCCAGGGGACATCAAGCCCCTGTTCGGAACTTAAAAAACACATTAGGTATGTCAGAACCACTGTTATAATATCACGTTCTTGGTCTTGAAATTTCCATTGATTATTATTTGTAAAAATTTTAAGGCTTAATTTTGAACTTACTCTTGACATTGCGACATAAAGCTATTATTGCCTTAAACTTTCATTAAAAGTTATATTTGCAATAATTAAAATACTGATATTAACCACAATAACTTGGAAATTGCAATTGATAATGGTTTTTAGTCAAAGATAACAATAATGAGTAAAAGCGTTGTTATGTAAACTAAACATAAACAAAATTATAAAATACTAGCGGAAGTGCCCGTTGAATTTAAACTGATTTAGTGAATATAAAACTTCCACCCTGTAACATATAAACATAGCAAGAATGTGATGGTACACAGTTTTAACAGTCGAATAAAGCAAAAATGAAGAAAACCGGTCGGAATTTAACTATTTAGGTGAATGAAGGAAGAAACTCCTGCACTGTGAAAAATCGAAAATTACGCGTAAACTTATGGGGAAGTAATTATTGAATTAAGCACCCCCCCCCCCAAACTTTTTATCGCCATATAGCATGTTAACTGCATATACCTATGCGAAGTTTCGTGACGATATCTTCAAAGGTGTGGAAATCACAATTTCTGGTAAATCTACCTCTAATTATTTAAGTTACCTACTTACGTAGTTTTAATAACAGTTTGCTTTGGTGTACTCTACGCCAGTTGTTCTTAACCTTTTGCCCCTTGCGTCCCACCTACCACTTTTTCAAGAAACCCTGGTCCCACCATGATACGATATAAAGAAAAAAATCTCACTTTTTCTAATAAATGTATTTTTACGTTTATAAGCATGTAAGAAGTACATTAATAATTGATAGATACAAAGGAGAAGGTCGAAATATGAAATAATTGGTAAATTCACAAAATATCATTTATTTATTATTTATTACCAAGTAAATCTTTTTTATTTCGACAATATGAAGAAATTCCATCAAGTTACTCCTGGGACTGTTAACTATATAATGGAGAAGGTGCCAAAAAGCCTAATCGATTGGGGTGCCAAAATGTCCTCAGCCGGCCATTAGTTTTATGACGTATACTAGGGGGCAAGAAGCCCCCTGCTCACCGACCTAACCCCCCTCTCCTTTGCTTGCTGTTTCTTCGTTTCTACCATGTAGTACATATTGGATTTACATTAATTTCAAGGGAATATGGGTTTAAATGAATTTAATTTTACCATTATGACAGCAATTGTTAAGAATATGTCCTCGTTCACCATCAAATGTCAGAGTTACACAATTTGCACAAATATTTTTCGGAACACCTATTCTTAACAATTCTCCTGCATAGACTGTGTTTTCTCCTAAATATCCAATGGTTTATTTCCGTCTTCGTAAAGTTTGTTCAATTGTTCAATTTGATCTTCAGTCATATTTTCAATTCTACGCGAAGCACGGCGTTGTTCAATTTGATCTTCAGTCTTATTTTTGATTCTATGGGAAGCGCGGCATTGTTCTACTTGATCTTCAGTCATATTTTCAATCCGGCGTCTTCGTGATAACTTTTCACGAATTCGCATGCGGTATAACCGTTGTCTTTCACGTGCATTTTCACGTCTCAGTTCATTCATTTTTAACGTAAAACAAAGAAAGTATTAAAACGAAAAGAAAAACCGAAACTGAAGAACAAATGACTATGAACAAACTATGAACAAAGAAACACAGAAAGCACACGTCAGGATAAACTAATCCGAAGAATAAAATATTGCTTATCGCAGGGGTCCCCAAAGTACGGCCGGCACAGTGGTTTAATCCGGCCCGCCTGCCTTACCCAAATCTCCCCCCCCCCATCTCCCGCTCGAAAAATCCCGTGAAGTTTCTCGATAACCACCCACCCTCTGGAAACTTGCTCTTTGAAGTTTTCACACGGCCCGATCAGTCTTAAGTGGCCCGCGCTGTCGTACATAAAGCCTAATGTGGCCCTTTCAATAAAAAGTATGGGGACCCCTGGTTTATAGTAACGATGTAAACAAATATAAAAATCTGATGTGGCCAACACATGACTTTCTCCATATTTTGGGTATAGATATTTAAATTATTATGGGTAGCATAATGAGGCAAAATTATTATTTCGTATCGTAAAAGAATACATTCGTCCTTATTGCCGTAAACTATATTTTAATTATGTTTCCAGAATTCACCGCTAGGTGGTTTTGGCGCTGTAAACAGGATATTACGAAAAAAGTTGAATATCTCCGAAATCGATGGTTCGACGAAAATTTGTTTCAAACAAACCCTGGAACAAATATTATTCTCTACAACTTTAGTCCTCACGGAGATTACCAATAACGACATTTTAAAGGAGATATTTGACGGAAACCGAAAAAAGATTATTTATAAATAATTCCTAAACAGTAACTGCTATGGAAAATTGTTTCAAATGAAAGTTGTAGGAAATTACATTCTCTATAATATTCGTATAGAATTGTATATACAATAATGATGTTTTAATGGAGAAATATCGCAAAAACCGGATCGGATTTCTGATAAACCTCGACTTCTGGTTAACCGTTATTGTCCAAAAACTAATCAGTTCTTTGTGCTCATGCTAAAGTATTATATTAGAAGTTTGGTAAGGATACGGCACGTACTTTTTGAGTTAGAGCGCCCACAATCACATACACACACACGCACACACACACACAGGCAGACATCATTCCGAAAATAGTCTAAACGTGTTCTAGGGATCTCAAAACGTGTATTTCCGTTGAAATCTCGAAGTCGATTTTTTTCGTGAACACAATACTTTCCCATTACTACGTATGGAGAAAGTAATAAAATGCATAACAACCAAGTAAACAAATGCTATTACCATCAAATAGTTACATTTTCAGTATAACAATTTAATTATTATTAGCAGGAAAAATAAAATTATATTATAATTTCATAACTCATAACAAGAATTTTTAAATATCTATTTAGAGAGAGAGAGAGAGAGGAGTGACACGCACAGGCAAGTCGCTATCGTCTAAAGGGGCTTTAGTGCGTATGCACTAAAATTATCGGGGACAACAATACCCGTAACCATGGAATCTTAGTATTGAAATGTTAAAAAAAATTACAAAATATCGAGTATAAATTCAAAATATGAGAGAATACGCATGAGATTCAGTATTATACGATAAGAATAAAAATCCTCATTCATTTTGGCGTGTCTTGGCGTAAATTTCATATCGATAACTTAATTTTAAGATATTTTAAAAAGTAAAAGAATGAAAGCCTTCAAACCAAAAATGTGATATTTACGTGTTATCTTATGGGAAACGACATTCATCCTGTGAGGGTCAAACCCGTGACCTCGTTCAAAATGTTTTTAGTTATAACGTAGAGATTCATTAAAACTGAAATCCTGAGAAATTTCAGACACCACCATAAATTTTGAACCGAGTTATTTGCAAAGCGTTACGCAGCATGATGATGATCATTATGATTTTATAATATATATATATATATATATTCCCTTCCAACTGCCTCAGTTCACTGCCTCAAAGTCGGCGGAAGGGTGTAAACGGAGGCTAAAGGGCGAAGAACAGTGGTGTCCTCGGACACCGGTAGGTTCAACCATGCTGTGAAGTCTTTCTGCAATATCTCCGGCCAAAGTGAAAGAGGTACTCACCAACCCGCTCTGGGCCAGCGTGGTGTTTTAAGGCCCACAATCCCCCCATGACATGTACACCCATAAAAAACGGCCCTCATTCTCCGGAGGCTGGATTGCCTCTGACCATGGCAGTGGTCAGGAACAAGGCATGAAGGCAGAGGGTGCTAAGAATCCCCGGAGGTTAAACGCCCACTGCCACACTTTCTCATCCTTACCCAATTCCTTTAACCTCAACCTAACTACCTTTAACTGCCGGACTTTGTCCAGTGAAGATAAACTTCAAGAGCTCCAAGAACAACTGGAGAAGATCAAGTGGGACATTTTAGAGCTTAGTGAGGTGAGAAGAAAAGGTGAAGGCCTATTGGAGTTGAAGAGTGGACATATTTTTTATTACAGGGGAACTGACACAGGAGGAACAGGTGTTGGATTCATCATCCACAAAAAATTGAAGAATAATATCGTGGAAATGGAAAGTTCATCCGAGCGGGCAGCTAGACTAGTGCTTCAAATAAATAAAAGATATCAACTTCAAATAGTCCAAGTTTATGCGCCAACGTCATCATACTCGGAAGAGGAAGTGGAAGATTTTTACCAAGAAGTTGGAGAACTGCACGACAAAGGAAGCTGCCATCTAAAAGTGGTCATGGGTGATTTCAATGCCAAGGTAGGAGAACAAAAGGAAGACGACAGCGCAGTTGGAAAATGGGGCTATGGAGACAGAAATGAACGAGGGGACCGACTTGTAGACTTTGCTGAATGTACTAGTCTATATATAATGAACACTTTCTTCAAAAAGAATCCCAATAGAAAATGGACCTGGAAAGGACCCAATGGTACCAAAAACGAAATTGACTACATACTAGTCAATAAGAAGCAATTGGCTGAAGACTGTTCCGTCCTCAACCAGTTTAAAACTGGAAGCGACCATCGCTTGGTAAGATGCAAATTAAAATTCAACTCAAAGTTAGAAAGACAGAAGCTTTTAAAGAAGCCTAAGTCTATTATCAACACGCAGGTGCTAAAAGAACGAAAAGAAGAATTTCAGCTCCAACTGAAAAATCGATTCAGTGCACTGGAAGACCAAGAGGTTGAATCACAATTTATAGAGATACTCAAGGAAACTGCTGAAGAATAGGCGGAACAGTTAAAACAAAGCCAGAGAAAAAGTTGACTGAAAAAACAAGACTGCTGATGGAAAAAAGCAGGAAAATGTTAATTACTAATGATCCTAAAGAAATGATCCATTTTGCAGAACTAAACAAAACTATAAGGAAGTGCATCAAGGAAGATGTGAAAAAAATATAATTATGAGCTAATCGAGAAAACCATAGAAAACAATAGAAGTTACAAGAAAATGAAGCAACATCTCTCGATCGGAAAGAGACAGCTGATGGCCTTGATGCTAGAAGACGGCTCCATAACCCATAGTAGGAAACTGATCCTGAAACGGGTACAAGAATTTTACACCAAGCTGTATGAGGATCCTCTAGGAAATGATGAAGTAAATGATGATCCAAACATGCCCACCGAAGAGGTCCCAGGTATCTTTCCGGAAGAGGTGAGACAAGCAATCAGAAGTATGAAGAATGGAAAAGCATCTGGAATGGATGGTATCACAGAGGAAGTATTCAAAGCAATGGGTAATCATACGGAAACAATTTTCGCTAAGATTTTTAATTCCTGTCTGAGGAAGAAAAAGATACCATAACATGGAACCACGCATGTATTATCCTTCTGCACAAGAAAGGTTCCAAAGAAGACTTGAATAACTACAGACCGATCAGCCTACTCCCAACAGTCTACAAAATATTCACCTAAATACTCACTATGCGCCTTCAAAACCATCTTGATGCTGCCCAACCCAGAGAGCAAGCTGGATTTCGCAGTGGGTATAGCACGATGGACCACATCCAAGTCGTGAGAGAGGTAATCAGTCGGACTAACAAGTATGAATTACCTCTATGTATGTGTTTTATCGACTACGAGAAAGCATTCGACTCTGTCCGAACTTCGTCTGTGTTAAGTGCACTAAAGAAACAAGGAGTAGAAGAAACATACATAACCTTGATCAAGAATATCTATGAAAATGCGACAACATCTGTCCAGCTGCATGAAGAGACGAGTACCTTTTAGGCCAAAAAGGGAGTGAGACAAGGAGATACTATGTCCCCTAAGTTATTTACAGCAGCTCTAGAGGAAGTATTCAAAAGGCTAGACTGGGAGGAAAAAGGCATAAAGGTAAATGGAGAATATCTGAGTCACCTGCGCTTTGCAGATGATATCATACTGTTCGCAGGAAGCCCAGAAGCGCTCCTTAGAAGAACTGAAGAGCTTGAGCAAGCAAGCCGAGAAGCTGGACTTAAGATGAATCTTAATAAAACAAAGGTTATGTACAACTCCTTCACAAATTCTGAGAAGATACATATCAACGGAGCAGAACTCGGAGAAGTAACCATCTATGTTTACTTAGGTCAACTCATCACTACTGATGGTTCGCTTCTTGGAGAAATCAACCGGAGAGTGAAGATGGCATGGAGTGCTTTTGGCAACAATGCGAACATCTTTAAATCAAATATTCCAGTCTTCCTAAAAAGGAGATTGTATGACCAAATGTGTTCTGCCTGTTCTCACATATGGTTGTGAAACATGGAACATGAATGCCAGAATGATACATCGCCTGCAAACAACACAGAGGGGCATGGAGAGATGCATGTTAGGGATCACCCGAAGAGACCGCAAGAGGAACGACTGGGTAAGAAAGAAGACGGGAGTCTGTGACGTGATTAGAAGAGTGAAGGTGTTAAAATGGCAGTGGGCGGGCCACATTGCTAGAAGAAATGACCAGCGTTGGACGTCCAGTGTCATCGAATGGATCCCAAGAAACATCAATAGACCGAAAAGAAGACCGAAAGACAGGTGGGACAGAGAGCTTGTTAAGTTCTTGGGGCAAACTTGGAGGAGGGAGGCAGTTGACAGGGAAAACTGGAAGAGTCTGGGGGAGGCCATCGTCCGTCAGTGGACTGAAAAAGGCTGATCATGATGATGATATATATATTTATTTATTTACGTTGCTATGTATAAAGAATGATGTTACTGCTATAATTTCGATGTTTAAACAAAGTTTCGAAGCGAATAACGCCATTCTTTTGTCTATTTGAAGGCTTAATTGAGGCTATTTGAATCGGAAACAACAACACCAGGAAAGAGTACGAAAAATCCCGTCGAATAAAGTAAAAATCTGATGTGGCCAACACATGACTTTCTCCAAATTTGGGGTATAGATATTTAAATTATTATGAATAGCATTATGAGGCAAAATTGTCATTTCGCATAGTAAAAGAATACAGTCGTCCTTATTGCCGTAAATTACGTATATTTTGAATATGTTTACAGAATTCACCGCTACATGGTGGTGGCGCTGTATACTGTAAATTTACGAATAAATTAATTACCCACTAAATGGAAAGTTCTACGAAAATTTGTTTAAAACAAAACTTGGAAGAAATATTATTCTCTACAACTTTGGTCCTTACGAAGATGACCAATTAAGACGTTTTTAAGTAGATACTATTTGACGGAAACCGAAAAAACCGATTATTTATAAATAATTCCTAAACAATAATTGCGACGGAAAATTGTTTCAAATGAAAGTTGTAGGAAATGACATTCTCTACAACATTTGTATAGAATTGTATATACAATAATGACATATTATGGGAGAAATATCGCAAAAACCGAATCGGGTTTCGAATAAACCTCGACTTCCGGTTAACCGTTATTGTCCAAAAACTAATCAGTTCTTTGTGCTCATGCTAAAGTGATATATATAAAGTTTGGTAACGATATGGCAAGTACGTTTTGAGTTAGAGCGCCCACAATCACATACACATAGACATCATTCCGAAAATAGTCTAAGCATGTTCTAAGGGACCTCAAAACCTGTATTTCCGTTGAAATCTCGAAGTCGATTTTTTTCGTGATCACATTATGTCACATGGAAAAAGTAAAAACGAAGAAAATCGGTCCAAATTTTGGTATTTCGATGAATGAAGGAAAAAATCCTTGCACTCTGAAAAAGCGATAGCGCTAAGCGTCTCACGCGTAGTGCGATTACAATATAGAGAGATAAATAATATCTGGAGGACCATGACATTTCTTTTCTTCCTAACTCATTCATCTTGACATAAGCATCGTAAATTCCACTTCACCTCACCCTCTTTCCCTTTCAATGACTCTGTCATTTTCGTAATGCCCTCGCCTCTCTGTCTGGCTAATCAGCTGATCATTAACCTACAGGGATGTTTGACATTTGGGATGTTGATGTTTGTTTTCCATGCTTTAGTATTTAGTATAACCCATCAGATCAGCTTTGTAATAGCCACACAACTTTTACATTAAGATGCGTTCAAATTTCGTTAATTAGTATGTTATGCTATGTTATTAATATGGAAATTTGAGAATCTATCACACAACAGATGACATTCACTCCATGTCGTAATTTAATTTATTTTTAAGTTTTTAATGCCTTTAATATAAAAGTTGTATAAACTAAAAAGTTTTTTAATTTACTTTATTTTTATGTTTTTAGTCTTACTAAAAGACAATTCATTGTGCGTTTTTATTTCCCTCTATCTCTCTCTCTTTCTCGTATTAAAGCATTCAAAGCAAGCTTTTCTTACTCTTAGGAAGACAACAATGTAAGATCGAGGTTTAACAATGCCATGGTCGTCAAGGCAACGTCCCGCTAAAAAGCCGATTTTCCCCAAAATATGTAAATTAAACGTATCATTTGAGCGATTTCGAACTGAAGGCGGAAATCTACGATAAGAATAAGAAACTCGATTCATTTTTCTTTAAAACAGTCCAGGTCCGAAGATCGTAGGAGAATTTCTTCCTATCTAAATTTGCAAAAGAATAGAGTCTTGCACTTCGAAAGAAAAGCCTGCTTTGAATGCTTAAATACGAGAGAGAGAAAGAGAGAATTGGGGGGGGGGGGGGGGGGGGGGAGACAGACAAACGACTTTATTTAGTGCGAAATTGAGACTGTGAAGTCCTTTCCTACATTTAACCCTTTCGTCAGGTTTGAATATTATATACAAGTTAATTACAAAATTTCACACACATATTGATTACAAATTTGGTTAGTTGAACATACAGATTTACCATAGAATAATGTTAATTTTGTGAGTTAGAAAAACTATGTAATAGCTTTGTTTAGCACAGAAAAGAGAGAGGGATGGTAGGAGGGAGGGTGGGTAGGAGGGAGGGTGGGAGGGAGGGTAGGAGGGAGGGTGGGAGGGGTAACAAGGGAGAGAGGGAGTTACGTCACTCTTTCACTCCCTTTTGTATTTTAGAAAGACTAAAAACCTAAAAATAAATAAAACAAAAATTACATTTTTACGTTATACCTACAACTTCTATATTAAAGGCTCCAAAAACCTAAAAATAAATTATTTTTATAAATTGTTAATAGATTCTCAAATTTCCATATTCCAGTACTTTCCATAACTTGTCCTTCTCTTCATCCTGTCTATTTTATCTTCAGCATTCTTCTCTATGCCCACATATCTAATGGTCAATGTATACAATAATGATGTTTTAACGGAGAAATATCGCAAAAACCGAATCGGGTTTCGAATAAACCTCGACTTCCGGTTAACTGATATTGTCCAAAACCTAATCAATTATTTGTGCTCATGCTAAAGTGTTATATATGAAATTTGGTGTTAATATCGAAAGTACTTTTTGAGTTAGAGCGCCCACAATCACATACGCACATACACACATCATTCCGAAAATAGTCTAAACGTGTTCTAGGGACTTCAAAACGTGTATTTCCGTTGAAATATCGAAGTCGATTTTTTCGTGATCACAATACTTTCCCATCACTACGTATGGAGTAAGTAAGAAAATATTTTTCAAATTTTTAATATTTTAGAACATTCCTATGTTATGACATTCAATTTTATTTAAATGAAAAAACCTTTTTTAAAAGAAAATTTTTTTCTCTAAATTACAAATTTTTTTCTATTTTTTAAAGCAAATTTGCATATAATATCATCTACATTCAAGGGCACACTGCAATGCACACTCGTCAGTGCCAAACCTATTAAACGTTCATCTCCCGTTGGATTCCTAAGCCAGGTTTTAAGACGTCTTAAAGACGAAAAACATCATTCGGGGGTTGCCGTAGAACAGGGCAAGGCAGCAAGAATCTTTAATAGTCTTTTTTTATACTAGGAAAAAGCATATTATGGCAAACTGTGATTGCCTCTATCGCCGTTTTTGGCACATAATCTTCTGACAGCAAATTCCATTTACACTGCCGTATTTCAAATTCTGTTTTTAAGTCTTCCAAAGTCTTCACCATAAATTTCACAAGTTTTTGGAATATTTCTGGCTTTGCATTTTTACATTTATTAGGATGCAGTAGCTGCAGTTTAGCTATTAGTTTATTATGTGCTGAGAAATGATCCTTTAATTCAGTTAAAAAGTGATCAAGAAAAGGTATAAATACATTAAGCCGGTAATATTCATTAGCATCGCTTGACGTTCCACGTTTTGATTGTCTTCTAACTACTCTAGCTTTGATCATTTCACTTGCAACGTTGTACAACATATTTTCTGCTGACAGATATATTTCATTGAACGAGTCTTCACCGTTCCTACAAGAATCTGAAATAACAACAATTTCTCGAGAATTCTCGAGCACAATCTGTAAGGAGGAGGTTTGAACCCATTAAATAACCCCCCGTATCTTTCTGTCCGTCTGTCTGTGTGTTACTGGCTCTAGAGCCAAAACGGTTTGATAGAAAATGAATTAAATCTCGTGTTTAGGCATTTTATCAGCATCATATAAATAAAGCAGAATGTGTGTGTGTGCGTTAACGCTGTAACTGCAAAACCAATAAACCTAGAAAGCTGAAACTTGCAAACATATTGTAAGAGTACCCTGAGGGCGTGCACCTCTGGCTTATTTTTTCATTTTTGGCTTGCAACAGCACCACGAGACAATTATGTTTTCCCATAAGTTACTTCGTATATGAGAAAGTAAAAAGGGCAGCGAAGTCCGTAACAAGCAAAGTTTTGACTAACAATAAGACTGAATGCGGGGATGCTAGTGGAGTCTCCACTCTCTCGCTCACTCCGCTCCCATAACATTGGTCAAGACTTTTCATCGTTAATATCTTTGGGAATGTTGCTTGTACAATAGGCATAAATGTCCATATATGTTCCTTAAAAACCGAGTGGTAGAGGAATTATTAATACAGATGGAAAAATAGTCGCAGAACCAAAGGATGTAGCACACGTTTGGTAAGAATACATTAAGGAACTATACAGCAAGCAGGCAGAATCGGTACAAATGGAACTGGAAGAAGAGAATTGCATTGAAGAAGACAACTTGGGACCAAGTATTATGAAAAGCGAAGTAGAAAAGGCGATACTGGAACTAAAGAAAGGAAAAGCTACAGGCAGCGATGGAATACCAGCAGAGGTACTTAAAGTCATGGGATCAAAAGGACTAAAAGTGAATACGAAATTAATTTTAACAAGATTTACGACTCGGGAGAGTGGCCTCAGGATTTCCAAGATGGAACAATGATCCCTCTAAAGAAGAAGCCAAAGGCAATGCAGTGTAAAGACTACAGAAGGATATCCCTACTGTCACACACTTCCAAGATCATCACGAGGTTCTTAATAAAAGGCTAGAGAAAAGGGCCGAAGAAATGCTAGGGGAAGATCAATTCGGCTTCAGAAAAGGACTTGGAACCAGAGATGCTTTCGGTGTAGTGAGAATTTTATATAATAATAGCCGTCGTCCGTTGGTTGGTTGGTCACGCTATGCAAACGCTAATAACTCAAGAAATAATAATGATAGAAACTCGAAATTTGGTAGGGATGCTTGATTAACACTTATTCAGAGAATTTAAATCGCGAAAACATTCCTTGGTTCCTCTCCAAGAGAGGCATTTCCATTTCCCATTACTTAACATGTAAAACGCGATTTTTCGACCTGTAGACTTTTATTCATTTGGAAATTAAAATTAGAAGAAATTAACAGACGACCTTCGGATTTGAACCATTCTGAAGAAAAAGTTATAAAGTTCCCTGTTCCGTTCGTCTTTTTTCGCCCACAGTTCGAAATATTCCATGTTAAACGTTTAATTTGCATATTTTGTGGAAATCTCGCCATTTTAACGTTATGTTGCTATGTCAACCATTATCATTGTTACACCTCAAATTACTATTATTGTATACATCCTTCTGGGAATAAGCGTGCCTTGACTGCTTCAATACGAGAGAGAGAGAGGAAAGAAGGAGAGAGATTGGCGTGTTTTGTGGGAAATAAGTATATTAACGTAAATATGAAATATTTTAAGTATCTACAGTGTCATTTTAGAAAAATCGGAAATAAAAAGTATTCTTAAATTAAATTCTTTGTAAACCATACGTGCTTACGAATTTATATTGTTATTCCTCGAATTGATTTCGTAACAATGGCCGAAGTTTGGAAACGAATATAAATTAAAATTCAATTAAAATGAAAAGGACATTTAAAACTGTTAACAGGCAATTTTCGAAGAAACAACAATTGATCTTTTAATGAATTGATTTGTTTTTATAAAAGGAATTGGAATTTACAGTATGTACTGAATTGACAGGTATATTTCAAAGTAAAAATCAATTTAAAACTATTTAACGGTTTCTACGATAAACAATTAGTTCATTTTTTTGTTAATATGGATCTCCAATACAACAATCCATTCAACCGTCAAGGGAATAGTTTACAATGTTGAAATAAATTGATTTGTTTTTGTTCAGAATGTATTCAAAGGAATTATTCCGGTGATAGATTAATTAGTTTTTAATTTAAATATTTTAAAGAGTTTTATTTTAAATATGTAATTCATAACGACGGAGAACATTATTGAGGATTCGAGTAAGCTTTCTTTCTTCGTAAGTACAGAGTACAATTTTAAAACAATCATAATGTTAAGTGCACGAAATTTAATTATTTTCCCTACGTTATATATGTATAGATATAATTATTTCCCGGTCTTTGCACACCGACATTTATATGCAGCATTGACGAGAACAAGGTGGGAGAAGAATAACAGAATTTTATAGCCGAAAATAAAAACCAAAGGCATTTACTAAACGACAACAGAATATTCACTAGAAATGTAATATATGACGAAATATTTCATATGTAAAAGTGTGCTAATAATTATTTTAAATGCAAATATTAATAATCAATCTAGTCATATCAGAAAAGGCAATAGGGTACAGCCAAGATTGCTGCATAGACTTCGTAGACTGGCAGAAGGCCGTTGCTGATGAGGATATTAAAGGATATAGGTGTAGACTGGAAAGACAGGAGACTGATCAGGAATCTATATGTGAATCAAGTTGTAAAGGTCAGGTTGGAGAATGCGGACACCAGCGGAGTACATACAGATAGAGGAGTAAGACAGGGCTGCTGTCTATCGCCGATTCTATTCAATATATATGGAGAGAGGCTAATGCAGGAAGCGTTAGAAGGCACAGGAGATTTCAAAATCGGAGAAGGAATATAAGAGCAGTGAAATACGCGGATGATCAAGTACTTCTAGGAAGAAAGGAAAAGGAACTCCAGAAAATGATAAATAGACTAGTGATAACAGGTAGAAAATACGGTATGGAAATTAATACAGAAAAATCCAAGGTTATGCGAATTTCACGTAAAGAAGAAGAAAATTTGAACATAAGTATTGGAGGAAAGCCATTAGAACAAGTTTCAGATTATAAATACCTTGGAAGCATCATAACGAGAGAAGCAACATGTACAGATGAAATCAGGGCTAGAATAACGAAAGCAAAAGCCGCTCTCAGAATAAAGAAACTCCTACTAACGGGAAATAAAAAGGAGGATGTCCGTAAGAAGTTGGTAAAATGCTATGTATGGAGTATAGCTTTGTACGGAGCAGAAACATGGACTCTAAGGAAAAATGATATTAAATACTTGGAAAGCTTCGAAATGTGGAAATGGAGAAGAATGCTGAAGATAAAATGGACGACAGATAGGATGAAAAACGAGGAAGTACTACGAAGAATAGGAGAGAAGCGAACGATTATACAGACTATCAGAAAGAGGAAGGCGAACTGGATTGGGCATTACCCGAGAGGAGAGAGTGCATGATTAAAGAAGTGCTAGAAGGAAAACTGGATGGAAAAAGAGAAAGAGGTAGAAAAAGGTTTCAGTTGATAAATGTCTTGAAAGGGAAAGAGAGCTATGAAGACATGAAGAAGACTGCGGAAAATAGGAGCACTATATGGAGAACCAAGTTTAACCATGAGTAATCATGGACCTGTCTACGGGCTGACTACCTATGATATATATATATATGTGTCAGAAAACACACTACACCACTCTCCAACTTCCTTCTCGGGGAGGCACACCCGAAATAACACAACACGTCCAAGGGACTCCAACTTTATTTAAACCCGAATTACACCAGCATTCTGCTCTCCAGCAGAAGCTCTTCCACGAGCCAACACACGGCCCACACTACCACGAGTCCCGTCACACACTCTTCTCTCTCGCGTCACGTGATCTCTTAGTACTCTCCTTCTCCGTCCCGCTTCTGGTAGCACTTCTCGTGGCGGTCGTCCTCGCTTGCGTAACAGTCGGCCTTTCCTGACATCGGGGCCGTCCTCGGTCCCGGTCCGGTCTGCCTCCGGTTGAACTGCTCCTCTGGCGCTCGCGCCGTTCTCCATCCGCTTCTCGTCTTCTTTCCCTCTGCTGTCCGCGGCCTGGTCGTCATCTCCCTCGTCCTGGCTCTCGTCGGCCTGGTCGTCATCTCCTACTTCGCCTTGGGGGGGCTTACACCAGGGTTTCATTCGGTCTGCACTAAACACGGAATTGAACGCTCGCTGAGTCCTCTTTGCCCCTGGTATATCCATGAGAGAATACCTATCTCGAGCTAGCACTTCTGAGACAAGATACGGACCCTTAAATTTCGGAGCTAATTTTCGCGAACACCCTGTCGCTTGCGCTTCTCGTTCTACGATGACTAAATCTCCCTTTTGGTACACTCTCGGCACCTTATGTCTTTGATCGTAACGCTCCTTCTGTTTTTTCTGCGTCTCTGATATCTTTACTAACGCTTTTTCCCTTGCTTCGCCTAAGGTCTCTCTAGTCTCATCGAGCTCGCTTTCTTGCAACGCCAATATAACACGGTTTTGCAATGAATTCCTTGGGTTATAAGCAAACAATAGCTCATAAGCGCTCTTCTCAGTAGTTTTATTTGACATAGAATTCATGGCGAATTGGATGTTTCTCAAATTCGTGTCCCAGTCGCCTCCATCCTCTTGTGCATACATAGTGGATATGGCGTTTGTAATGGATGCGTTTGATCGCTCTACTTGTCCATTTGCTCGAGGGGTAGCAGTCGCATTCTTTATATGCTTTATCTGGTTTCTTTCGCATAATTCTTCAAATTCCTTCGCTGTAAATGCCGTACCTCGATCTGTAATTAAACGCTCAGGACACCCAAATAAACTCGTAATCTCACTGATAGCTTCACACACTGGCTTGGTTTTTGTGGTTTTCACTGCCGTTAGTAGGATGAACTTTGTAAAGTTGTCTTGATACACGAGAACATACTCGTTGCCCCTTTTACTCCTTGGGAATGGCCCTAAGTGGTCCACGTGAACTGTGTGAAATGGGAAGGCTACACGCTCTAAACTGTGCAACTGCCCCTCTTTTTTACCTCCCGGTCTCTTATGATAAGCACACTCAATGCAAGCTGCAATATATTTCTTTACCCTTCTTCTCATCTTCGGAAACCAAAAATATCTCTTCACGTGTTCTAGGGTTTTCTCTTCTGCGTAATGTCCCATGTCATCATGACTTCCCTTTAGAATGCGCCAAATAGAGTTCTTAGGCACAACCCAACGGACCCCACCGTCTACCTTTCTACAGACACGGTTGTCTTTCAGCACATAGTCTGTGTGGATCTGCCTATCCTCATTGGCGACCGCAGGTTGCTGTAAGGTACGATGTATTTTCTGGATAGCTACATCCTGCAGCTGCATCGTTAGTAACCAATCATCCTGATTTATTCGCAACGTGAAGATTTTCAAGTCTGCTGTATCCGGTTCCTCGGAATCTCCCACGGGATTTCGACTGAGGGCATCAACGTGACTCATGTTGCGTCCTGGTCGGTACTCGATCGTGAAATCATACTCTTGTAATCGAAGCCACCACCTCGCTATCCGCGGTAACAATTCTTTCTTGGACATGGTGGTCTTTAAAGCATTACAGTCAGTAACAACTTTGAAGGGTCTGTTCAATAAATACATTCGAAATTTGTCTACGGCTTCAACTACTGCCAACGCTTCTAGCTCATAACTGTGATAGTTCTTCTCTAGATCTGTCGTCTGTCGGCTATAATATGCCACAGGTTTTTGAGATTCTCCTTCTCGACGCTGTAAGATAATCCCCGCTAGTCCATTCTTACTGGCGTCAGTGTGAACTTCATGTTCGGCATTTACATCAAACAACGCAAGTGCCGGACGCTCGATTAATCTTTTCTTCAGCTCTTGAAATGCGTTTTCTTGTTTCTCTGTCCACTCGAATACCGTATCTCTCTTCGTCAAGAGCGTTAACGGCTTGCTTAACGTAGCGAATCCTAATACAAATCTTCTAAAGAAGCTCGTCAAACCAATAAATTGTCGCACTTCGTGAACATTCTCCGGCCTTCGAAATTCTTTAACTGCCTGAATTTTTCTCTCGCCTGGTCGGATCCCATCTTTGGTTATTTCAAAGCCCAAATAGTCTACTCTAGTTTTGAAAAATTCACATTTTGATACTTTTAGCGCTAGCCCCAATTTCTTCAGTACTTGCAACAGTCTTTCTAATCTCTCTAACCCTTCCTTCACCGTTTTGCTGGGTATCAACAGATCATCCATATAGACTAGGACCTCTCCTGGTTTTGTCATTCGCACTACCCTTTTCATCACTTGATTAAACACTGCAGGTGCGTTTACTACTCCGAAAGGCATTTTTGTGAACTCGTACAGTCCACTTGAGGTGACAAAAGCTGTCAAGGGTCTCGTCTCTGGGGCTACAGGGATTTGATAGTATCCCGACGCCAAGTCTAAAATGGTCAAATAACTGTTTCCTGCAAGCGCGTCTAATTGTTCCTCAATGGCTGGCATGGGGAATTTTATTTTTTTCGTTTTCAAATTCAATGCTCTGTAATCGACGCACAGCCGGTCTTCTCCGTTAGCTTTCTTCACTAACAATGCTGGGCTTGCGTATTCTGATGTCGACTCCTGCACGATACCCATTTTCATTAACTCATCGACTGCCTTTTGCATAGTCGCTCTTTGGGCGTACGGTAGGCGATACGGTCTTAAATTCACAGGGTGGTTATCCAACAATTCTATCTCGAAACTGGCAGACTCTACTGTACCCAGTTCACTCAAATTTTTCGCAAAACATTCTCGATACTCATTCACCATTTCGTATACCGCATCCTTCTCCTCTTCAGACAGGTCGTTATTCAAATTTATTTCTTCCATTTCTATCCCGGCCCTCTCTTTGACATTTCGAACTTTGGCTTCGAAGTTACTTTCTTCCTCCTGCCCATCAGTCTCTCTCCTAATTACAAGTTTCTGATAGCTCTTCTCAACTCGAATCCCCGATTGGTCTAGGGCGCTTCGTCCTAGAATTATGGCATCGTCTTGCGAACAGTTTGGGACCACAAGCACTTCTACCTCAATGCTTACGTCGTCCACAACAAGGATTAACTGTTTGGAGCCTATTACGTTACTTTTTCCACAGCCGAATCCAATCAGACTTTTTTGACTCGCAAAGTATTCTACACCTAGCTGTTCAGCGACATCTTGCCTCATGGTCACAACATCGCTCCCTAAATCAATGAACCCAACAACTTGTTCATCATTAACCTTTATCCATTTATAATATTCGTCTTTAATTTGGTCGTTCGGCACCGAAATTCTTTGGACTCGCCTTTTCATTTCCAAATTCTGTCTATTAACCTGGGTTCCCTGAGGGCATTCCTTCATCATGTGTCCCTCTTTATTGCATCGGAAACATCGCCTGCTCTGCTGTCGTTCTGGGCAATCCTTAGCCATGTGTCCCTGGCCGTTACAATTATAACACCTCGCCTGCGTTGTCTGCTTATTTCTCCTCACCACATTACCTTCGTTTGGCGGTTCAATTGGGACACTATAACGGTTAGATAAAAACTGTCTTTCACCTAATCTCGCTCTTTCTGTAATACTTTCATAGCGCTTTATCTTGAGCAGTAACCCTTCAACATCTTTGAACTCACACAAAGCCAGCGACCTTACTAATTCCTTGTCACCTAAGCCGTTCAAAATGTATTTAATCAAGGATTCTTTATCTATGTCACCTCGTCGCGCTATCGCTTTCATGGCATACACGTATGACTCATAGGTTTCGTCGCGCTGCTTCTTCCTCTTCGTGAGACTCATGTGGACATCGGCCTGATCAGCTGTTGATGGGAAGCTATAAAGTAACCTTTCTTTAAAAGTCTCCCAAGAATACACTTCTTCCGCGACACTATTTAACCACAATTTAGCTACTCCTTTCAGCTTATTCACCGCATGAGTAAGCAATACGGAATTGTCCCACGAATACGCGGAAGCGACCCCTTCCACTCGCCGCACCCACTGTTCGGCGGTAAATCCTAAGGTCGTCGACGCGTCAAACTCGGGCAACAATCTTTCCGCCATGTCTCGGTGAGCAACTACAGTTGTCGCCATCGTACTACAATGTCCCGCTTCCATTATTTCTCTTTCGCGGTCTAACAACGCGCGCTCTCTCTCCAGCAACTGTCTTTCTCGTCGTAGAATCTCACGTTCAAGGTCGTTATCGCTCGCCCTAGGCGCTAAGTGGTTCTTTGGTCGGGTCACAGAGGGCGTCGACATCGCTCTCGGTAGCTCAGGAAAGCTCGCTGCTCGCGTCAAGAACGCCTCGCTTACTCCTGTTCCCGCCACTGGATACGTCATTTCCGGTTCCCCACTAAACGCCATGCGGTCGCTTTTTTTTCGCTAATTTCGCTTTTTTTAGGTCTGTTTCGACGCTCACAACCCTAGTTATACTTGGGGTATTGTTCACTCGGGAATCACTTTTCTTTCACGTACTTACGGAGGGGTACAGTCTTCATCGGCAAACAGTCGGCTCTCTCACGACGTGCTCTTTTCCGAAAACTGGTTTTTGATCTTCTTATCCTTATCTGATCCCGATCCCGCCGCTGCTCTGTCAGAAAACACACTACACCACTCTCCAACTTCCTTCTCGGGGAGGCACACCCGAAATAACACAACACGTCCAAGGGACTCCAACTTTATTTAAACCCGAATTACACCAGCATTCTGCTCTCCAGCAGAAGCTCTTCCACGAGCCAACACACGGCCCACACTACCACGAGTCCCGTCACACACTCTTCTCTCTCGCGTCACGTGATCTCTTAGTACTCTCCTTCTCCGTCCCGCTTCTGGTAGCACTTCTCGTGGCGGTCGTCCTCGCTTGCGTAACATATGTATATATTACAACTACTAAACTCAAGTGAGGTGTCTTTTAAATAATTTCTATTTTTTCATTAATTACAACTGATTAGATAATAAATAGGAACTTTACTACTTCCCTGGTATCATTACTGACAATGAGATATCGTTTCTCAGTATTGACTCATTATACTAACACTAGCGTATAGCCCGTCAAAAATGACGGGAGGAAAGATACGATCCTTCAAACTATTTAGGGAGATCATATTAACATCAGAAAATTCAACTGTCTTGAATATCGTTTCCCCCTCCCTCCCTCTCCCTCCTTTCTCTCCCTCTCCCTCACTCTCTCTCGCATTAAAAGCATTCAAAGCACGTGTATACCCATAAGGATTGAAATAGCAATATGATATTGAGGTCTAACAATGGAATAGGTAGGCAAGGTAACACCCCGTTAAAAATGGCAAGATTTCCTCAAACTGTGTGAATTAAACGTTTAAATCGAGCGATTTCGAACTGTAGGCGGAAAAGATGAACAGAATAAGAAACAATATAATGTTTTCTTCAAAATGTTTTATATCCGAAGATTGTAGGTCAATTCTTTCTGATTTTAATCTAAAAAAGAATGAAAGCCTGCAAGTCGAAATGTCCATTTTTACGTGTTACCTTATGGGAAATGAAAATTATCCTCTGGTGTCGAACCCGGGGCTTTGATCTGGAGTTCAATATATTAAAACGTTTTTTATCATATCATAATGCTATCCTGAAAATTTCATCAAATGCGGTTCAGTCGCTTGAGAGACATTAAGCATTACACACAAAGTGACACTGTCTTTTATATAGTTTGGATTACGCAATACGCCTATTAATGCACCAACTTAGGGGAGGGAAGAAATTTTCATTAGACAGACATAATCGGATGTTTAGTTGTTTTATGGTATACGTTCGTTTAAAGTATGTATACCGTGGTTAAATTTCAAATACTACTTGTTCCATAGCACGGAATGCGCCTATTTGTGATACACTTCCTAACTGAAGGTCAGACCAGGGGCGTACCTAAGCGATATGGCGCCCATGGCAAAATTTTAGAAAACACCTTGGTTATGTAGGATATCATTTTTTCTGCGTCTTAATAAAGAATAATAGCGTTTTTATTAAATATAAATTAACGTTTGAGTATTAAAATAATACTTATTCAGTGGAACTTATTGTGGAACTTTTTTCGGGAAAGTTTGGCGCCTTTTGCAAATGCCATACCCTAGTTACGGCACTGGGTCAGACTCTTCGCGGACGGCACCCTTGTCTATGGTGAAATCGACATAGTAAACGACCAGTAGACTTTGCAAAGGAACCTCCAGGATATTACGAAGTGGTGTGTAAGGGTTGGTAACTTGACCTGAATATACAGAAAGCGCCGCAATGAGTTTCACACGTTGCAGGGTTTCCTCTGTTGCCTGTACGAAATATTTGTACAGTGGCTTATCCACGGGGGTGGGCGATCGTCCCCTCCTTGCTAGTATAAAGCATGTCAAAACCGTCACAGCATCCGCAAACAGGGTTCAAGGGCTTTACTCTAGAGCAGTGTTTCCCAAATGGTTTCCCTAGGGTTCCGCGAAGCGTAAATAGGGGTTCCGCGAGAATAACAAGATGCAAACTCGAAACCGTCTTCAGAAGGGGAGAACTGTGGACCGAACCCTTTCTTTAGAATTACAATAACGAGCCTGGGCCTGGATTTTAAAATAACTTGGTATGTCGGGGTTGTCAAAGCATTTATGCTCGATGGGATCTTGCTTTAGGTAGTAAATATTGAAATTAGTATGTATTTGGAAAGGTCAGATTTAAATACATCCGCACAAAGAATGTAACTATTTTCAATGCGAAAGATAAAATTTTGTCATTCTCCCGGAAGCTACAGTTTTGGATTTCGTCTGTTGGACAAAATAATTTGGATCGTTTTCCAACATTCAATGATTTCCTTGAAGAAAACAAATGCAAACTTGAGGAAGGAATTCAGAGCAACATTGAAGATCATCTTCGCAATTTATACACCAACATCAGGAAGTATTTTCCAAACATCAATGACAACAATAACTGGATTCGAAATCCTTTCAGTGTAACCGAGAAACCAGAAGGATTATCTGCACTACATTATGAAAATTTAATCGAAATCACTTCAGATGGCCATTTAATACAAACATTTAAAGAAGTTTCTCTGATTACATTTTGGGGCAGCTTATATCATGAATATTCAGACTTATCAAGACGGGCAATTATAGAGTCATTACCATTCGCGAGCACGAAACTGGGTTCTCGAAATACACAACAACAAAACAAAATACAGAAATCGACTAGATGCCGTGCCCGATATGCGAATTCCACTTTCCAGCATTAAACCAAATATAAAAAGAATTTGCCAAAATAAGAAGAAAACTCATTCTTCACATTGAAAATTGCTAACGTAATGTATACAATCAGTCAGTTTTATTTATTGTTCATATTATATCTATTGGTTTATAATAATTGTTTTGTTCATATAAACGATTTTTATCTTTAAATATATGAAAATAAACAAAATGTTGATCACATGACCTATTTTTATTATTATCTTTACTTGCGCTTTGATTTTCACCTTATAAACAGAATAACTGTTTGGGGTTCCGCAACTTCTCTTTCGAGTTGCTAGGGTTCCGTAGCAAAATTAAATTGGGAAACGCTGCTCTAGAGTCCTGCTGGGATGCCCCTCGAATGTGAAGGAAATCGCATGCTTTTCCCTAATACGACCCGTAGTGGAATACTATTGCCCCGTCTGGGTCCCTTTCGAGGAGGGCCTAACTGCAGGGCTCCAAATAGTTCAGCGTAGAGCGGCTAGGTTAGTAAAGGGAGAATATCGGTATGATGCAAGTGTATCAGAGATCTTGAGGGACCTGAAATGGCAGACGTTGAAGAGTAGAAGAACTGAATAAAAAAGGAAACTATTTGAAAGGTTTAACTCTTGGCGGGCTAAGGTTGGATCTACATTCATTCCTCGAATGTAATCCTATGGTGTCATTCGAACAGTTCGAAAACTGTCGAAGGAGGCATTATTTTCCATATATGTACTTGATAGACTGATGAGGAGAAGAAGAGGGAATACATGCTATCTCTAACTCGAATTGGCGGAATGTAATAATCCATTGAAATCCCATTTTCTTCCGACTGCTCTCATATTATCGCGCTTGGTGTTACTGTCCTTGAAGGAGGAGTCCTGCTGCGTGCGTGCGTGCGTGCGCACGTGCTCAGCCGACGAGGAGTGACGCGGGACGATAACTACGCACAGAGGCGTGTCTCTAAGGCCGAACAAGAGAACACACACATATGCTCCTCCTTCTACGTCCGCCTTTCACACTAGATGGAGAACTGGGCGAGGAGGGGGAGAAACCACTTTCCCCCCTCTCTCTCCCCTCCTCTGAAAACACCACCTCTTTCTCTCTCCGTGCAGAGCCGAACATCGGCCGCCGCTTCGACCGGGAGAAGAGGAGCTTCCAGCACCACAAGGCGAGATGCCTTCCAAGCAGGCGGTTCAAGGGACCGCACGCGAGGTGCAGCCTCTCATCAAGGGAGCGGGCCCCGTGGTGGTCGTAGAGGCCGCATCCAAGCTTGGAGAGGTAGCTGCCGCGTCTACCAAGTACTACAAGAGTGTCGATGGTGAGAAAGTAAGGGAGGAGAAGGGAAGAGAGGAGGAGAAGAAGGGACTGTCGCCGTTCGTGCAGCAGGTGAGTTCGATGGCCGAAAGGGAAAATTCTCCCGAGGGAGGTTAGTACGTATAACAATGGATCCAACATATGGCTATGCGGGAGTGATTTAGACGAGTGTTTAGAAATCGTGAAGAGGGCTGGAAAGTAGCACGCGCGGAAACAACACGTGTGCCGAGTGATTTTTCGGTTCTATGTACCGCGATGCTCTTCCACGATCTTATATATATATAAATGATCCACTTCTTAGCGATCAAATGTTTTTATACACGGACAAAATGTTTTGGCTCCATTTACTATTTTTAATGGCTAAAAAAAGACTGGTGTCCAACAGAATTTTCAGCCTTTTCGCCACATAATGCAAAATATTAATAATATAAGTCGGACTTATGGTTAATGATAATTTAAATTAAAGGTTACAGTGATACACAATAATGATTTAAATTATATATTGGTCAAATAAATCATTAAATTTTAATGATAATTGACAATTCATTTGCCCAAGTAGCGCACTGAAATTTGGCATAAAATCCACAAATGTTAGCATTTCACAGTGTGTTGTGTATAGCCACTGGTGTTTCCTGTGTACGCGGCGGCTGTAGACCTAGCAAGCGGCCATTGCCTTGTTGTTGGACGTTGTATTGTTGGCTGTGTAGAAACTAGAAAGTAGCAGTAGCAGCCGGGGATGAGGAGGCGCGAATTATATTTGTGTATAGTTCTATTTATAAAAAATAATAATATTTTGTATTACGTTCCGAAAAGGCCGTTGTATGTGAAATTTACACAACCAGATACAAACAAATTTGGTATTATGCGATTTAAAAAACTAATAAAAAATAGTAGAAAATAGACAGTGAACATCAATTCGCTACATGTCAATGGCCGATTGGCCACGAGTGACGATGGTGTTGGACGCCACTGCTCTAATACACTGTGGAGTAAACTGAGCTCAGGTCGTTTTGGAATTGATGTTCTAAATGGAAAATGAAAAGAAAAACTTCCGAAGCGCCAGACGGATTTTAGGGAAACGTTCGGTGCGAAGGATGACCGAAGGTGGAGTTGACGAAAGCGCCGTTCTAATCCCTGCTTATTAAATTGCGAAACACGCATTATAATCGCTCGGGAATAGCTTCTCAAGGTCTGATTACATTATATCGAAAAAAAAACGTCCTCGGGTGAATCTAGGATCGTTCGAACTTTGCTTATTTGATAACATTCTTGCCTTCGCGGAAAACGTACACAAAAATTGCTCGCGACCTCTGTTACTTCCTGATTGTCCGGGTGATGAACGGTGCTCTGCGCAAAAAAAGGAGCGCTTTTCCTACTGAACACTGACTGAGAGGTATTTGCAGACTGGAAGCGCAAAAATGCAGTATCCACTTAAAAATTCTGAAAACACTGAGCCGGAATTGGCAACGACTGTATGTAGTTATATAGATTTATCACTCGTACGTCGACTGCGCGCTTTCCGTGAACGTGGGTTGACTGTGCGGACGTTTAAAACGCAATGATCAGGTCATAAAAACACATTTTCCAAGAAATTCCTTTCGAATGTTATTTGGAAACATAGAGACTACATTTTAGTTGTAAAATAGCAATTATGGTCAGGTGGGGAGGAAGGTTCAAGCAACCGGAAGTTGAACGCAAACCATAAAATCCTAGCGATCGTTTTCATTTGTTTAGGCTGTCGCCAAGCACCGCGACTGACGAGCGCGAAGATTAGCGTCTTGCGTTGGACCTCGGTGTTAAAGGGTAGATCTAGTTGTTTATTCCAAGTCGATTCGTTAAGGTCTCTTTGGAGGAAATTTCTAAAGCGGCATTGAACGCTCGTCAAATTTTGTGGGCGATCCTCCAACTCGAAAAAACTATCAATCAGATCAGCACACAACTTTATACTACTTATGATTTTTATTAGCAAATGAAGATCAGAAAAGATTTTGGTTGAAATAGCTCAACTGGAAGTGGAGGTATATTCTTGTGGTTTTCCTTTTTTTAAATATCACCTTTAAAACTCAATTTACGTAAATATTTGCCGTCATAAAAACTGTAGACAGTGTAATTTTCTAAATCTTTTGTCTGAAATATATTTTTTTTAAACAGGTTGTTCAAGAGATATTTTGATTTTCCGTCTACGCATAATGTTAAATACGTGGAAGACGTTTTCTTTGATACGATAAATTTCCTAATTGTTGATAGTGATGCGTACGCTGCTAATAGTGATGTCAATTGAACATCGATGTTTTGTTCTCCATAGCAAAAGCTAACAATTTTGTTTACGTGTTGTTTATTTCAATGTAATGATTATTGAAAATGTTTTTATATTACTTATTCGTGCGGGCGCTTATTTAGAGAGAGAGCGCGAGAGAGAAGAGATCAATCATATTCCTCACTCTGCATTGAGAAATGAACAGACAGATTTTTTAAAATTAAGGACCATTATCTCTCATTTTATTTACTTTTTCGTAGCACCGCTATTTTGAATGATAAATAGTGTATTTCCTTTATCTACTTAGAGAAGAACGGTCTTGTAATATAGCGATTGAATGTTTTACAGCTAAAAATTGTCTACATTTTATTTATTTTGGAAAAGGAGGAGTTTTTAGCGCTTTTTTTTATAAAAAAAGCTTATGTATTCAGATCATACATCTGTCTGTCTGTCTAACCGTGTACTAAATAACTAAAAAATTATATATGCTACAAACACCAAAATATCGGGATATATAGTCCTGCATACGAACTAGGAATGTGAAAACTTTGGTGACCGTCTGTCTGTCCGTTTGCCTTTTAAGAGGATATTAGAAAACCCTCTATGAACTATCTATAAGGGTCCATTATGACTGTCGCATTGTTGGCCGTATTCACAGAAACGGATGTAAATAAACAAGTCAGCAATTAAGCTAAAATAAGTGAAATTACCTACACAGTTCTAAAATTTTATTCTATGAAATATTTTGTCGTTGCTATTTAATGGCAATTGTTTTTGAAGAAATGCTTACTTGATACGCTGCTTAACATTTTAATGGCAAAATACATTGCTGTGAGATTAGTTAATTAATTTTTCGAAATAAAATGTGGAAATTTCATAGGTCTTAAATTGTATTTACATAATTAATGTATTGAATATTATTAAAGATGCAAAATTTTCCAAACAGGTTGGTCTGCAGGGGAATGGTTTTTTATTTTAGTATTCTTAACAAGTTAGGAAAGTGTAGGTACTACGTATCACAATTGGGCGCGTTTCGTGCGATGGCGTATTAGAAAGAAATTATATACCTCTACGTAAGGGAAATTGCGTTTTAAAGTTCTTTACGTCATCTTAAATAATCCATTTTCTTCCTATATAATAATATTACATGCACACGTAAGGAAATTAAACGTTTGTTTGGGAGATTGTTTATGTTAGCAACAATGAAATAACTATGCAAGAAATTTTCAAAGTTCAACTCGAATTAAGACATTCTGGATTGATTTTCTCGATAACGGCTACTTCTACGATAAAAATGTGTAGGGAAGGAAATTCTCTGCTTTACCAGTTCTACAACTTTTATTTGAAAAATATTTTGATATGAGCAATACTTTACGAGATATGACGAAAATTTAATTTTTTTGACCAGTAAAGTGGTGCCTCTGATTGGCGTACGTGATTCATTTGTGCGATTTTCTTATTATATTTGATTGTAAGTCCTTAATATCAAATTTCATGAAAATCCATTCGGTAGAGGCCGAGAACGAACATGCGGACGGACGGACGGACGGATAATAGGCGCTCACGCTGGAAGCGAAACGCGCCTAAAAAGCGTCTAATGTAATTTGCTCTGTAATTCTTTCCACACAGGTTTCAGTTGAATTCTAGTACGTAACATGGATACTTAAGGTCCGTATTGATTAAAATGTGACTTATTTACTCGAGAATGTAACTACATGTAGGGGACTCTATTGTTATGCTCCCAAACATGCGGCTCTTCCTCTCTCTCTCTGACTCTCTCTCCCTCCCTCCCCCCCCCCCCCACCCTTCTACAGTAATATGCGCTTTTACAGCCGCTTTTGCGTATTTAATCGTCACTTACAAACTATGCTTTGTAAAATATCTGTTATGAAATGGAGTCTCTGCAGACGCGAGAATGTGGACAAAAACCACGAACTGGAATTTGGCGAAAAACTGTATAATCTATGTAAACATTTGGAAAAATTAGTTCTAGCAGCATTCGAAGATAAATTTTAAGCAAAATTTTTTATAAATGGATAAATTAATTTTTATATATTTCTCAATGTGTCTAATAGTTTTAATTATTGAATTCAGTTACACGTAACATTAGTGATTTATTTACACTTATTGTAATTATTTATTTTATTTATTTTCTTTATTATTAAATTCTAGTTATAGATATACTTACAATTAGTAGTGAGGGAATAGAAATTGAAAATATTTTCAGAAATAGTGATTTTATAACGAATTAAAATCTTTAATTTTATTACCGAAAATCGTCGTATGCGAACCTTTCCTGATACCCTATCGATTTGTGAAAGGTTTTTTCTTTCATTCATCAAAATACGTAAATATGGAACGATTTCCTTCGTTTTTGCTTTATTCAACGGCTAAATCTCTATACTATCTCATTCGATTCGCGCTTTTGTTTAAGTTTCAAAATTAATATTATATAACGATTTGAATCTTTTCTCATGATTTGAATGTTGAAACCTTAACTGTTTCGTAAGTAAAGTCATTATAATTTTATTTATCACATCACTTGGAAAACTAAAAAATTAAATTAAACTTAAATCCCCACACAGGTTAATAATAAATAAGAATGATAAACCTTTTGATAATTAGCTCGAGAAGGAATTTATGATGAACGCCGAAAAAAAAGAAAGGAATATATGTAAGCGTAAATAGAGAAAAAAATAAGGAAAGACTTCGCGAGCAAAAAAGGATTCGCTATTCCGAAAATAAGGAGCAAATTAACCAATTAAGAAGAGAAGATTATCGTTGTGTACATACAAGTGAGTGACTCTCATTATAAATCTGCTGTAAAAGGATCTCCAAACAATATTTGCCCAATTGCTCATTGCCTTGTTCCTTTAAATACAGAATGCCCACACTGTAAAGATTACTACTTCATTGTAACATCTTGTGTAAAAAAAATGCGTGTCTGATCAAATGAATTATTAAAAAAAAATCAAAATCTACTTAATGTGACAGCGAAGCGTCACAGACTCCTACTCATGTTTTAAATATAGTAAAGGTTTCATTTTCGTTCTCGCTTATGTTTTATAATAAAACTAGCTGGAGTGCCCGTTGAATTTCAACGGGCACAACATGTAAACATCGCAAGAATAACATAGTACACAGTAAACCAAAAGTGAAGAAAACTGCTCGACATTTACCTATTTAGATGAATGAAGGAAGAAAATCTTACACTATGGAAAATCGAAAATTACGTGTAAACTTACGGGAAAATACTTACTGATTTAAGCTCTCCCTCCCCCCAATTTTTTTATCGCTATCCATATAGCCTATGTTACCCACAGGTTAAAATTATACACCTATGCGAAGTTTCGTGACGATTTATTCAAAACGAAAACTGTAAATTAAACCAGCAAGACCACAAAAATCAATAAAAAATAAATGAACAAAAGAACTTACGAAATGGTTTAATTTAACGAAAGACAAAAAAATAAATAGAGAACGTTTAAGAATCACTGAGTGAATATTATCCTTCGACTATTAGCTCGATTCTATCTGATTCTCCCATCCACGAGTACTGTTACAAGAAAATTGTTTACATCAACAATACTTTGGATACAATGAAACGATTTATCCAATTACAATTTGTGGAAAATCTACGTCTAACTATTTAAGTTACGTAGTTTTAAAAACATCTTGCTTTGGAGAACTCTACGCCACATGAAAATATCATTAAAACTATTTATTAGTAATATTTCAATTATAATCAATAAATATTTGGTTACCATGTAAACAAAGCAAACTCGCATACAGAAATTGAAAAACGATATTACGTTAAAATATTTTACACATAAATGCATTGGACTCTCAATTTCGGTGACAATGGGAGTTGTCATGGTAGCTTATATTTGGTATTGTCATAAAACTTATACAATCACATTTTTCTGATACTAAATGCATTTTTATGCTAATTCTATCGGGATTCGGATTCTGTCTTCAATAAAAATAAACTTTGCTCTTTTCTTCATAGAACCATTCAAGTCTCAAATTCGCGCCATATTTCTAAATAATTTTAAAATTCAAATGAAAAATAAGCTGCACTCGTCCCTATGTTCTTCAAATGAAAAAATAAAATATTTTTTTAAATTAGACAGGTCAACCAAATCGATATAAAAACCTTAGTACACCACCGTACTCGTTATTCCGGTTAAAATGATAACTTTCTCTTGTTTCTATATGCTGTAGTTGCAGAACTATACAAACACATAATAACACTATTTTATAGATATACTGTCAGAATTTCCCGTTGAATTTCAACAGATTTAGTGAAGCTACTACAGCACAACATACAAACTCTTTAAAATAACTATATAGTAGATACTTTCTGAATTACAATTACCTTTTCTTAACAATTAATCATATTTGCTTGTAACAACCCGTTTCCGAACATGTTGCATTCAGATATAACGATAATTGTATTTCCTATCATATATATCACCTTCGCCAAATCCAGCTTCATTTCTTGTGTAATTATGCCTGCTGAAATATTTGCTTTTATGTCTTGTAAGCAAGAAACCCGTGAAAAAGCAACGTACAGTTGTCCATGATTGAACACTGACTCCGGTAAATGTACACCAGATACGTGAGCTTATTTACGTTAATAAACATTATAATGTAAAATATAATGATTTACTTACAAAAAATGTAAGATTCCAGTATTCAATAGACGAAAGAAGGTTCAATTACTTTCATCAATAAACGCTTCCTGAATAATAATCAGTATCTATTTACGTTCCTATCCATAAACATCGATCGTTTCGTTGCTTAAACAAAAGTGCCAATCGAATAACAATAAACTTTCGTCTATTTGTAAGCTTCATTGAAGCTAACCGAATCGGAGGTAACAATGACGGCCGAAACAAATAGCGTATTTCTGAAAACTTCGACCATGTAACAGGTAAACTTCGCAGAAATAACATAGTATAGAGTTTTATTCGTCGAATGAAGCAAAAACAAAAGAAATCGGTCCATATTTACGTATTTTTATGCTTGAAGGAAGAATACCTTGCAAGCCAAGAAATGGATTCATACGTGTTATCTTATAGTAAAATGTTAATCCCCTATATTAGCAGCACTGACTAATCGTGGTTGACCAAGCCTTGACCATTCACTAAGTTAGGACATAAGGAAGAATCGTACCAAATTTGGTTATTCTAGCTTTTATCGTTTAGGAGGAGTTCCATGAACAAACCAACAAACACACAAACACACGCTTCGAAATATATTATAGTAGATGAAATATTTTGTTGTTGTTATTTACTGCCAATTGTTTTTTAAGAAATGTTTACGTGATACACTGCTTAACATTTTAATGGTAAAATACATTGCTGTGGGGTTAGTTAATTAATTTTCCGTCGCGAAAGAGAAATTACTAGAGCTGTCAATAATCGATTTTCGAAAACCGATTCTACTTACCGATTTTCGACCGCCGTTTTAAAAGTCGAAAACCGAAAAATCGAAATCGATTTTTACCGAAAAGTCGAAATCGATTTTTTTACCGAAATATCGAAATCGATTTCTTTACCGAAAAGCCGAAATCGATTTTTTTTACCGAAAAGTCGAAATCGATTTTTTTTACCGAAAAGTCGAAATCGATTTTTTTACTGAAATGTTGAAATAGATTTCTACTGAACTATTGAAGTCGGTCTCCTGGATGTCTACATCGATTTTCTCAAAAAAGCCTACAGTATGTGATCGTGGAACGAAGTGACATCGCATCGTGTCCGTTGTCTATGGTAACCCGATGTGCTACGGATCTGAAATTTGGAATGTAGGTAGAACTCCGGGTGAAACAAGTTCGAAAAATAAAATTCTGAAATTCATACTCCAGAACAGACATATAATGTAATGGTGAAGGCTCACTTATAACTACTGCTCCTACTATTTTATTTTATTTGGAGTAAGATTAAGTTATAATTAAGTAAAATTAAGTAATGTATATGTATGATTGTAGCAGTAAATGTAAATCATCTTCTGTGTTTTTCATCCTATTATGAAAATATTACTGCTGTAATCATAAAATGCAGCTTACGAACAAGGATTACTGTAAAGTGCTTCCTTTTCAAATCCTAGAAGAATTTGCCGTTTCTTATTTCACCGCCAAGATGAAAACGTCGCCTGCTGGGAAACGGTATGGTCCGAAATAGCCTTGAATATCCACGGGTCCATCTGCAATTGTCCGCTTTAATTATCCTTTATTTTTTATTTATAATGGTATTTGTCAGACCAAAGGGCAGTGGGGTATCAGCGTTGATTGTTTTTGTGGAATGAGAAAATGAAAGAAAGGAAAATGGAAGAAATGCAAACCTCGATGCATCCTTTGTGTAGAGATTGCCATAATCGAATGATTTCCATAATAGTATGTTTTTTAATTATTATAAATCGAAAAAAAATAGTGTTTTTAGGCGCGTTTCGCTTACAGCGTGAGCGCCTATTATCGTCGGTCGGTCCGTCCGTCCGTCCGTCTGTCCGTCCGTCCGTCCGCATGTTCGTTCTCGGCTTCTACTGAACGGATTTTTATGAAATTTGATATTAAGGACTTTCTATCAAATATAATAAGAAAATTGCATAAATGAATCACGTACGCCAATCAGGGGTATCACTTTACTGGTGACAAAAAATTACATTTTCGTCATATCTCGTAAAATATTGCTCATATCAAAATATTTTTCAAATAAAACTTGTAGAACTGGTAAAGAAGAGTAGTTTCTTTCCTATACATTTTTATCGTAGGAGTAGCCGTTATCGAGAAAATCAAATGAGAATGTCTTAAATCGAGTTGAACTTAGATAATTTCTTGCATGGTTACTTCTTCATTGTTGCTATCATAAACAATCTCCCAAACAAAAGTTTAATTTCCTTACGTGTGCATGTAACAGCATGTAACACTATTAAATAGGAAGAAAATGGATTATTTATGATGAAGAGAAGGACTTTAAAACGCTATTTCCCTTACGTACAGGTATATAATTGCTTTATAATACTCCATTGCACGAAACGCGCCCATTTGTGATACGTTGTACACTTTCCTAACTTGTTTAATCATTTTAAATCGAGAAAAACGACATAGACATCCAAAAGACTGACTTCCCCAGTTCAGTAAAAAAAATCGATTTCGACTCCTCGGTAAAAAAAATCGATTTCGACTCCAGCAGTAATATTTTCATAATAGGATGAAAAACACAGAAGATGATTTACATTTACTGCTACAATCATACATATACATTACTTAATTTTACTTAATTATAACTTAATCTTACTCCAAATAAAATAAAATAGTAGGAGCAGTATTTATAAGCCTTCACCATTACATTATATGTCTGTTCTGGAGTATGAATTTCAGAATTTTATTTTTCGAACTTGTTTCACCCGGAGTTCTACCTACATTCCAAATTTCAGATCCGTAGCACATCGGGTTACCATAGACAACGGACACGATGCGGTGTCACTTCGTTTCACGGTCACATACTGTAGGCTTTTTTGAGAAAATCGATGTAGACATCCAGAAGACCGACTTCAATAGTTCAGTAGAAATCTATTTCAACATTTCAGTAAAAAAATCGATTTCGACTTTTCGGTAAAAAAATCGATTTCGACTTTTCGGTAAAAAAAATCGATTTCGGCTTTTCGGTAAAAAAAACCGATTTCGACATTTCGGTAAAAAAAATCGATTTCGACTTTTCGGTAAAAATCGATTTTGATTTTTCGGTTTTCGACTTTGACTTACCGACTTTTCGATTTTCGACGGTCGAGTTACCGATTTTCGAAAAAAATTGACAGCCCTAGAAATTACACAGGTCTAAAAAATGTATTTCCATATTGAATGTATTAAATATTATTAAAGATGCAGAATTTTCCAGATAGGTAGGTCTGCAGGGGAATGTTTGTATTTTAGTATTCATAAAAAATCTGATGTGGCCAACACATGTCTTTCTTCATATTTGGGGTATAGATATTTAAATTATTATGAATAGCATTATGAGGCAAAATTATCATTTAGTATCGTAAAAGAATGTAGTCGTCCTTATTGCCGTAAATTACGTATATTTTGAATATGTTTACAGAATTCACCGCTACATGGTGGTGGCGCTGTATACTTTAAATTTACGAATAAATTAATTACCCACTAAATGGAAAGTTCTTCGAAAATTTGTTTAAAACAAAACCTGGAAGAAATATTATTCTCTATAACTTTGGTCCTCACGAAGATGACCAATTACGACGTTTTTAAGATATTTGACGGAAACCGAAAAAACCGATTATTTACAAATTATTCGTAAACAATAACTGCTATGGAAAATTGTTTGAAATAAAAGATGTAGGAAGTTTGGTAACAATATGGCAAGTACTTTTTGAGTTAGAGCGCCCACAATCACATATATACATTAGGGTGTGCCAAAAATGAAAAAAAATTGAAAATTTATCGCGACAACCCGTAAAAAGTTTCCTTTTGATGCAAAAACACTCCTTGCAAAATTTGGTGGAAATGCGATTACTTTTAGAGGTCGCTATTTTGTTTCAAAGTTTCGGTTTTTATGTGAGAATACCATTGTCACATATTCCTTCATATCTCGTCACCAATAAGACCTACAGAAAATATTTAAGAATGTAAATTGTTAGTTTTGAGGTGTTCTATCGATTTTGGCCCATACTGGTTTTGAGGGACGTGTTTTAGATTTTTAGATTGCCTACCTCAAAGGGGCAATCACGTATTTTCCAGCTGGAAAGCTTAAACAGTACCATTATTCAATACATGAGTTTTGGATTGGTAAGAAATGAAACTTAATAATGCTTTATGCTAGTTAATGTCAAGAAGTTCAAAAATATAACACAAAATGTAAGGAAAACTTGTGAAACGTCACATAATACACAAAATATTTTGCTAATTTTCACGACTGTTTAGCATTAGTACACTTTGGAAAGGTCTTCCTGTGCTCTGCTACAGTCTGAAAGAGAGCCTGTTTATCCTCTTCTCCATTTGTAAGAATCGTATTGTACATTTTCATTAGACCCACACCTCTTTCTGCGCTGTCGTTCATGACGCGCAAATGCTGCACTTTGCGAAGAGATTCCTTAAAGCTATCATGTGACTTCCATTCTGTCGGCTCAGTGTCCATAAATGTAGGAGAAATACCAAGGCGTTCAAAGAAAACAAGTGATGGCTTGCTGGCAAAATAGTGGAGCTCCAGACAATCCACATCGCCTTCCCTTATGAAAGCTCTCTTTGGTGGATTTTCCAGGCCATCCCTCTACCGAAAAACCTCCACTATCTTCTTTTTCGCTTCGTTTGTCACCGTGAGGTCAAACAATGCAAGGGGAACCATTATAGCACTCAGGTACCATAGATGGTTCGAAAATTTGTCATAAGCTGCCTTCCACAAGCGTGACCGCCCGGCTTCCTTCTTTAATTGTTTCAGCATACGTAGATCATTGTCCAGAGCCCGCACAGCCGCAGCAGATGCGAACCACAACTTGACATACGCGGAAACAATAAAAACAGTTGATGCTCGGAAGACATCTTCTCCTCTTGCAAGATGAAATTCTGCCCAAAGAGCCAAATTTTCAGAACATATTGTATATTGCCTTGGCCATCCAACGCGCTCTGTGAAACGCCCCGGGCTGCTTGAAATCATCACTGATTTTTGACCACACGGTATTCTCCTGACGTATCGTCGTCATGTTGGTTGTCTTCCTCACTACTTCCCTCCAATTCCACTTTAAGTTCAGAGCTTCTGCGACGAGAGGCTTCCTTCTCTAATCTTGCTGTCTCTCTTTCTGATCTAGTTTATGATCTCTTCTCCTTCAATGCCAGTTTCACATCTGCTGACCCCATAACACCTCCTCAATCATGCTCCCTTTGCGCAAGGAGAAATTCCTGGTCTTCTTTAACAGCCATCAGTGTCAAGGCATTTTCATGAACAATATCAAATATGCAGTCCACATCTTTAGTGAAATCCTCTCTATGAGCTCTCTGAGTTTCAGACTGATTGTTTCGGTTTTTCTTTAGTCCATCGTTTGTGGACTATGAGCAGCTTGTCGGTTGCACGACTCACCGCCCGCGTTGGTATACTGGCCCTATTCCAGAAGTTGACAGCTTCTTCGACGGCATGCGTAGCACTGTGCCTTAGTGTCTCTTTCAGTGTGTTGTGGCAATGGAAGAACAACTGCAATACTTGACGGGTTGATGGAATCTTACATCCTAATATTTTATCATTCGGTTGGCCTATCAGCCAAACTTTTGTGTCACTCCTCCGCTGCATATTGAGCGCGACTGCAGAAATGCGCACGAGATACTACTAGCATGAGGGATATTTCCAGGAAGCAGCGAGAGCGAGCGCTGGAGAGGCACAGACTTGCAGCTCGGACGGACGGAAAGCGGCGGGCGAGGGAGGAGCAGAGGGAGAGAGGTGGGGAAGGGGAGAGGTAGGGGGTGGGGGAGCGGGCAGCAATATCCCTGCCGCACTGAACACGTTAACCCGTCAGCGTCGTCATGCGTACTGGGAACGTCGGACGGAAACTCCACATGCGGTCGTCATGCGTACTGGGAACGTCGCGGAGGTCGCTAGCTTTCTTTATTTTTTTGACACAGTAAATTTTCTTAGATATGGATAACCTTTATATATTTTAAAAGAGGAACCTTTGGCCTTCCTATTGTGCTTAATTCTGTAATTTTTACTCTCCTTCTTTTTACTTTTATTATACGTTAAGTTTTGTGATTAAATTTTCACGTAGATAGGAGAATTGGGGAATTTTGGCTTCTAAAAAAGCTCCTATTCAACGAAATCTTTGCACGAAAGCAACTGTGAGGTGTAAGAAGAGGATATAGGCCCCATTTGTCTGCTATCAGACATCTCCAAGTTCGGAATCAAGACCTTCGAGCTCTGTGATTTGACTGGCTACTTATGGTCATTTCTTGTATACACGGGGAAGGATACTGTGTTTCATTTGCCCCTTGTCTCAGCTAATGTAAACAAGACCATGGCAATAGTTTTGAATAGGTAGGCCAAAGGTTCCTCTTTTAAAATTATGAAGGTTACCCATATTTAAGAAAATTTACTGTGTCAAAAAAATAAAGAAAGCTAGCAATCTCCGCGGCGTACCCAGTACACAGGACGGCGCTGAGGGGTAAGAATCCTTATTTGAAGGTTTTTTTTCTGAAAAACTTACGGGGAAGAAGTTGAAATCCAAGATAAAACAGTAGATGTGAAGTACTCCGTAAACTTTGAATAAAGAAAAACTGAGTAAATGGCTTCCGTGATTGAGTGAAAGAATTCATAGGCGTATTTCACGCGAATAATAATAACTAAGACGGTGTGAAAAATATAGGTAAATATACATAGTTTTACGTAAAATCTCAAAAAATTTCAGTCAAATTCCATAAATATCTAATAAGTTACGAATTTTTATATGATTTCGCGCAAAAACTGCGAATTTCCCTAAATCTCTTCCGACCTGCGTGACGTATTATAGTTAAATGTCCCGCGCGCTTGAGGGGTTAAACAAAATTTTCTCTAGGTTACAGGTGACGAGATATGAAGGAATATGTGACAATGATATTCTCGCATATAAATTGAAACTTTGAAACAAAATAGCGACCTCTAAAAGTAATCGGATTTCCACCAAATTCTGCAAGGAGTGTTTTTGCATCAAAAGGAAACTTTTTACGGGTTGTCGCGATAAATTTTCAAATTTTTTTCATTTTTGGCACACCCTAATATACATACATCCATCCATCCACACACACACATACATCATTCCGAAAACAGTCTAAACGTGTTCTAGGGACCTCAAAACGTGTATTTCCGTTGAAATCTCTAAGTCGATTTTTTTCGTGATCACAATACTCTCCCCATACTACGTATGGAGAAAGTAAAAAGCGTCTTATGTAATTTCCTCTGAAAATCTTTCCTCACTTGTTGTGAGATTGTTTATGTTAGTAACAATAATGAATGCAAGAAATTTTCCATGTTCAAATCGCATTAAGACATTCTTGTTTGAGTTTCTTGATAATGGCTACTCGTACGATAAAAATGTATAGGAAAATAAATACTCTAATTTACTAGTTCAACAATTTTTATTTGAAAACTATTTTGATATGACCAATATTTTACGAGAAAATGAAGGAAAGTTCATTTTTTGTCACCAGTCAAGTGGTACCCCTGATTGACTAACGTGATTCATTTATACGATTTACTTATTATCTTTGATAGTAAGTCCTTAATAACAAATTTCTTCTTGAAAATCCGTTAGGTGGAAGCAGAGAACGAACATGCAGACGGACGTACAGACAGATCGAAGCTAATAGGCACTCATTCTGGAAGCGAAACGCGACTAAAAATGCCGATTTATTCAGTATTAGCAACGAATTTGTTGAAGAATCATTTTTCGGCCACGTGAATCATTTTCGGAGGCTAACAAAGCGTAATCTTATGTGTACAGGAAGGCCTCCTCGAAATGCAATTCTCTTCCATGTGTTACAGGATGATCTTGGCCATTCGTCGTGTCATTCGAATCGCTTATCTGAGGTTTTCCTTTTGGAGCAGCTGTCATTTTTTCTCATCTAGATAACGCCTTATCGTTATAGCAATTCGTCCTTGGATATATACATATATACTATATAATTATATACGTATATATATTTTAAACGCCCCACGGAATAATCTTTCCTCGCCTCTTATCTCTCTCCCTCTCTCTCCCCCTCTCTCTCCCCCCTCTCCCCCCCTCTCTCTCTCCCTCTCCCCCCCTCTCATAAAGGAAAAATTACGTCAACTCTTCGTCTGTACGATAACATTGCTTCGTTCCAACCGCCCGCCGCCTCTTATAACTCCGCAAGCGATTGCATTCGATGATTGTCTTTTGTTTTAGTGGCCGCGCATAGCGAGAGAGCCCACGTTCGAATGGGCATAAGACGTAGTTAAAATGATTCGTTTTAGCAAACATTTCTAATGTCTTTAGGTTTACGCCACTGCTTTCGGTAATAAATCTCGACTAAACATCACCGAACGAACAGAAACATTTGATCCGCGGCACCCATTTCAAAATTTCAACTCACACAGAGTCGGATTAAGAGATCCATGGGCCCCACGCGCGGCACGTTTATAAGGGCCCGCCAAAATCGTAGTATTTTCTTAAAGTAACAGATTATTGCAAGGTTTGTGATCTGAGCGGCAACCCTTGGAAAGGGTTTTCGGCAAGACTTTGAGCCCCCTTGCTCTCTGGAAACAAGTAAGCTACAATAAATCCAATTCTTAGGGCCATATTCTTCGGCAAGGACAATACCACGACGAAAACACCGGTTCTCGTCCAATCACCAAAGTTAAGCATCGTATGGCCCCAATAATACAGCCATCCCTCGCTTAACGAACATACGCTTAACGAAGTTTCGCTATAACGAAGGTTTTTATTTGATACCACTTTCGAATATAACGAAGACAATCTCGCTATAACGAAGGCGAAGATGTCTGAATTTCGCGCGCGGCACGCTTGGCAGTGTTCGTTTGTTCTCACGTGTTGTGTTCATCTCGATTGTGAATAGAGTGTTTTTATTATTACTATTTTCATAACCCCAATATAATATATCGTGGCATCAAAAGGACCAAACTGGACATCATTACCTAATCCTAGAAAGAAGGCAAAGGCGATAACGATAGAAATGAAGCAAGAAATTGTCAAGAGAAAGGCGATAAGAGGAGAGAAGAGGACATTGTCCGTGCATTTGGAATGGCTGAATTTATTTATTTACTTGGCTGGGTGACCGCCTGGGAACACCGGCTGACGTTGTCATTTTTGAATAATTTTCACTTCCTGTTTTGCAGATTCTGTCGGAACGATTGCTATTTTTCTCGGCTTCCGCCATATGAAACATTTCCATTATCTTTGCTCGAGTCGGGTCGCATTAAAAGTTGACTGAGAGCAGAAATAAAATTTATAAATTTATAATTTCAATGAAACGATTTATATTCGCTAAAAAGCAAAAAGTAAATGTAAAATTGGCTTAATCTAATGTTCCACAATGTCAAAATAGTTTTGGGCATATACGTAAAACTTCATTAATATTTCTTTGTCACACAATTTTTACTTGCCCAAAACCACTTTTTACTTTCAGGAACATTCAATTCTGTGAATTATACACTACATACTAGGGAATTGCCCGTTAAAATTTAACGGGAGAATTACGAACATTAGAATCACTAAGAAAGTGGAGCGCTTCAAATATAATACATTCGAATACTCCAACTAAGTATTCGATAACGTCATTGTAATTTTCTGTTATGATAAATAAATTATGGCATATATATAAGTATGCCTTGCTCTTTTTCTTACGTCGTGATTTGCCAGTCTCTTGTTTCCTTAATTCTTCGTTTTCCCGGTTATTTTACAGCCTCGCGGCGATTTGATCTGGCAGTCCTTCAGTCTGTTGTTTGTTGGTTTCAATTGAACGTTTTTGTTTTTTTCCTAGAGCTTGATCTGACGCTGTAAATCTGGTTAAATAATAAGAGTAACATTCAATTTCCACGCAACAATCAATACGGTCAACAATATAGCGAATCGTATATATATTCAAAATATACCTAATTTACGGCAATAAGGACGACTGTATTCTTTTACGATACGAAATAATAATTTTGCCTTATAATGCTATTCATAATAATATAAAGGAACAGATTTGATATAAGACACCCACGACCGCAGCACTGGAAGTGCCTCTGTGAACAGACTCATGAACTATTGTAAACAGTCGCTTGGTTTGGAGATCGAGTCGCGCTGGGTCAAGAGGATATAACATTGAAAGGATATATTGACGAGCCTTCGGCTCGCTTTGTTTTAATGGGTAGTCGTCTCCGGGCGCTACCGCGCCCTTCGCCTCGCCCGGAACCAAAGAAACCCTCCACGTTGTCCGGTGATTGGGTTTGTAAATGTCGAGACAGGCCAATCAGTTTCCTGTCCGGTGATTGGGTTTGTAAATGTCGAGAGAGGCCAATCAGTTTCTGTTAATGTTGTACGTAAGTAAGGTCCTGGAAGTACCAGTTAGGTTTATGTTGTATTATTTTAAGAAATGAATCGGACCCAACAGACGTAATTAATTCAACTTCAATCTCTATTCGCAGATCCACAAAATTCAAGCGATTCCATTTGTTTACATGTTAGTTCGTGATTCTATACACAGAAGCACTGTCGTCGTGGATGTCTTATATCAAATCTAAGCCAATTTAAATATGTATACCCCAAATATGGAGAAAGTCATGTGTTGGCCACATCAGATTTTTTAATAGATGAAATTTACTGTACATAGGAAGAAATAAATTCCGAATGAGTTTATTTGAAAACATATTAAGTTCAAGCGTTCAATGGCACGTCTATTTATAGGAATGCAGTGTCAAATACGTTACCTAATTTAAAATTGGAAATAAAATAAATATTTCCATAATTTTAAATCCCTAAGTTTTCCGAGTTCCGTGCTTCTTATTTACGGTGAAAATCGTATTTAAGGTTTCGAGTACAATCAATATGGTCTCCTTCGTATCATAATCTTGACATATTGGGTCTATGTATACGTGATTTTTAAACAATATGATTGGAATGTAATCGAAAGTAATTATAATATTTAATAATAAATAAAATGAACTTCAGTATATTCTGTGGTTAGATTTATCACCTAAAACCTTCTTTTTATTTCCTTATATGATACGACGTACGAATTCCGCTTTCTATTTCATTGAGGATTTAAAACGATTTACTCAAGGATTATGCCTTTATATTCTTTCCAATGCTTAAGATTCGATTTCATTGTAAACTCTTAAAGGACGCGAATCTAACTAATTAATTTTACGTTGACGTCTTTAGACATTTGTTTACAATTTATATCGGCGTATTTCTCGAGAACCGTTCGTCGTAAAGATATGCAGTAAACGGCGTTTTGTTTCTACTGGCTATGAGGTCCCTGGAAAAATATTTTCGTTTGCCAAAGTGTCCCGGGTTCGAATCCAGGAGACAATTATATTTTCCCATATGTTTACACGGGATTTTCGATTTTTCAGAGTGCAAGGTTTTCTTCCTTCGTTCGTTAAAATATGTAAATATGGACCGATTTTCTTCTTTTTTGCTTTATTTGACGGCTAAAGCTCTATACTATCTTACTCTTGCCATGTTTATACGTTACACTGTCGAAGTTTTCAGAAATACACATTCTTTTTCGAACTTTTGCGGATTTTTCGTACTCTTTGCGGGCGTTGCCAGGGCGACCGTCATTGTTGCCTCCGATTCAATTATACCTTCAAATAGGTGAAAGAATAGCGTTATTCGCTTCTCACTTTTGTTTAACATAAGCATCGAAATTAATGAAGCATAGCAACGTAAATATTTACGGATAATTATTTTGTTGACTGAGTATGAGAAGCGTTTCTAGCTGTGTCAATAACATGTGTATAACAAACAAGCTCCCAGCGTATTGAGTTTTATTTTAAATTGCGCAATTAATTTGTTTTTTGTTTTGCTTCATCGTTTGAATGCTGGAATCTTACCTTTTTTTAGTAGAACCAGCATATTACACATCTGTAATCCTTATTAACGCAAATAGGCTCACGCATCAATTAAAAATTAGATAAGAATAGGGACGCACGTTACTTTGTAAACACATTATATGGTTATCTTCTCTTCATTGATAATCTAAATAAACGGTTGCATTGACGTCGCCTTTATAGTAGGTCCTGTAAGAAGTTAAAAGCAGTCGTTGATAAATTGTTTGTGAGTTCGTCTATAAGGGTGCAACGATAATCATTGGAACTAAGGTAAAGCAGAGCTATTAGCCCAGCTACAGCTGCCAGAGAAAGGAAGAGGAGCCAGAGATCAAAGGAAGAGTATTGTAGGAAAGAGAGAGAAAGAGATGCGGAAGCTCATAGGATTGCCCGTGCAGATGAGGAGCGGAGAGTACAAAAAAGACAAAGAAATAGGGAAACACGTCAAATGAATAGGGAACAAAGAAGATCTAACCTAGGGCCGAACTATTTAGATTATTTGCATTTCATTTATTTCATTAATTATTCAATCAAAATTATTTCACTAAACTTTCAGTTTATTTAAATCTCATTGAGGATCGGAGATCCGGGGCTGCCCTACTAGTAATAATAAATTTTATTAATTAACAACCAAATATATTGTAGTTAGTTACCACAACAAAGTAGATAAATAAACATACGTTATGTTATATAAGATGTAGTGATTTCATATACGACAATTAAGAAAGCGTATGTTCCTTTCCTTGTGATCTGTAAGGTATCGACTAAAACTTAATCGGATAGAGGACAACATTTGCTATTGTAAAGTTCGCGAGGATACATATATGTATTACGACTTTTAGTATCCGATAAAGTCTGACTGGCTCCTCTGCAGCCAATCGGATTCGGGATTTCACGTAACCGAATTTCTTAGCTCATTATATAAATAAATTTTTTTACATATAATAAAATACAGGGTTGGGCTAGGGGTGCGATTCACGTTTTTAGCCACGGGCGCCAAAATAATTAGTCCCTGCTCTGGTGAGAGAGATCGTTTTCCCTAAGTTGATGACGCGACCGATTCTGTTTCAGTTGCTGGCAGCATCGGGGCCCGTGATGGCGACGGTGAGTTCCGGAATGACTTCTGGCTTCTCTGCCGTTCTCCTCCCTCAGCTGACAGCAGTGAATTCCACTTTCCCAATCTCGGAGGAAGAAGGTTCTTGGATAGGTGAGTCGATGACCTCGTCGCTGCTTCAAAAGAACTTGCTATTTTTTGTGACGCGAGTTGAAGATTGAACGTTGAAAAGCATCGACGCTTAAAACCCATGTTTCGAAGTAATCGATTTTAGGGAGACGAGTCTAATCTTTGAGAATAACACTGTAGCAATTTGATAATGTTTATCCGATCGCTCGAGATTTCTCATCAAAACATTCTAACATCAGGATGTGTTTCATTGCGTGAGTGAAGCAAAACACACGTTTACATTGACTTGCGAGAGATGTTACTGTCTGAGAAAGAAGAATAGAATTGATGAAAACTGTTTGAATGCCCTTCAGCAAGTCAGTATTGATTATATATATTTATATATATGTGTGTATATATATATATATATATATATATATATATATATACACACATTCCAGAAAGCGATAAATAGACTAGTGATAACAGGTAGAAAATACGGTATGGAAATTAATACAGAAAAATCCAAGGTTATGCGAATTTCACGTAAAGAAGAAGAAAATTTGAACATAAATATTGGAAGAAAGCCATTAGAACAAGTTTCAGATTATAAATACCTTGGAAGCATCACAACGAGAGAAGCAAAATGTACAGATGAAATCAGGACTAGAATAACAAAAGCAAAAGCCGCTTTCAGAAGAAAGAAACTCCTAATAACGGGAAATATAAAGCAGGAAATCCGCAAGAGGTTGATAAAATGCTATGTATGGAGTATAGCTTTGTACGGAGCAGAAACATGGACGCTAAGGAAAAATGATATTAAATACTTGGAAAGCTTCGAAATGTGGACATGGAGAAGAATGCTGAAGATAAAATGGACGACAGATAGGGTGAAAAGTGAGGAAGTTCTACGAAGAATAGCAGAGAAGCGAACGATTATACAGACTATCAGAAAGAGGAAGGCGAACTGGATTGGGCATCACCCGAGAGGAGAGAGTGCATGGTTAAAGAAGTGATAGAAGGAAAACTGGATGGAAAAAGAGAAAGAGGTAGGAAAAGGTTTCAGTTGATAAACGACTTGAAAGGGAAAGAGAGCTATCAAGTCATGAAGAAAACTGCGGAAAATAGGAGTATATGGAGAACCATGTTTAACCTAGAATAATCACGGACCTGTCAACGGACAGACTACCTATGATGATAATATATGTGTTGGACACGGCTTAAACATTGCTTATATATATATATATATATATATATATAGAGTAAAACTCGGTTATAATGACATTCAAAGGACTGGCAAACATTGCCATTATAATCGAGTGTCTTAATATCCAAGGATAAAGATCGAACATAAAGAGAACAGAACTTTTTCCTAACTCTGCAATTTATTATAAGTTCTTAAAGTTCCACATTTAATAAAATAGGTACATAATAAATAATACGTTGTATTTTAAAAGAAATAGCAATATTTTTAATGATATCTTTTTTGTATCGTATGTGCAAACTTGTAGTGTTTTTCAAAGTCATCCTCAGTATTATAATTAATCATTTGCGGGTGGAATAAACGTAATCATTCGGAATGCAAGTTTCCGGAATTTCCTATTCAGTGACCATCCATAATATAAGTATGTATTGTAGCCATTATTGGAGACTATAATATCGAAGGAGTTGAGCCCTAACTATGTAAGTTGTAAGATTTGTCGGTCAGGAAATTTTGAATGGGTGGCGTGGCATGGAATAAAAAACTAGCATATCTATGAGATTCGGGCCCGATGGAGTTAATGTGGATGGTGTGCCCCGTGAGTGTGTTCTGTATGTTGCAAAAGGAGGTTGGGTTGGTTGTGGGAGGTTGAAGTGATTACAACATTCCGTATGGCGGTCAAAATGCGGTATTCTCAAACGATCGAAATTTTTGGAGCATTTGTCAATTCCATTCTTCCTCCCTCTCCCCCCCATTCTTCCAAATTCTCTCCCATTCTCTCTCTCTCTCTCTCTCTCTCTGTTCGACACATTCGAAAATCCACAACAGGAAAATAACTTGTTCATTTACGCTCTATCGGTGCAGTAGTTTTTGCGTGATTGAGTAGCAGACTTCATTTTTAGGCGCGTTTCGCTTACGGCGTGAGCGCCTATTATCGTCGGTCGGTCCGTCCGTCTGTCTGTCTGTCCGTCCGTCCTTCAGTCCGTCCGTCCGCATGTTCGTTCTCGGCTTTTACTGAGCCGATTTTCATGAAATTTGACATTAAGGATTTACAATCAAATATAATAAGAAAATCGCAAAAATGAATCACGTACGCCATTCAGGGGTACCACTTTACTGGGGGCAATAATTAAATTTTCGTCATATCTCGTAAAGTATTGCTCATATCAAAATATTTTTCAAATAAAAGTTGTAGAACTGGTAGAGTATTTCCTTTCCTATACATTTTTATCGTAGGAGTAGCCGTTATCGAGAAAACCAAACAAGAAAGTCTTATATCGAGTTGAACTTTGAAAATTTCTTGCATGGTTACTTCATTGTTGTTAACATAACAACTTTCATTTGAAACAATTTTCCATAGCAGGTATTGTTTAGGAATTATTTATAAATAATCGGTTTTTTCGGTTTCCGTCAAATATCTCCTTAAAAACGTCGTAATTGGTCATCTTCGTGAGGACCAAAGTTGTAGAGAATAATATTTCTTCCAAGTTTTGTTTGAAATAAATTTTCGTAGAACTTTCCATTTAGTGGGTAATTAATTTATTCGTAAATTTACAGTATACAGCGCCACCACCATGTAGCGGTGAATTCTGTAAACATATTCAAAATATACGTAATTTACGGCAATAAGGACGACTGCATTCTTTTACGATACTAAATGATAATTTTGCCTCTAAATAATTTAAATATCTATACCCCAAATATGGAGAAAGTCATGTGTTGGCCACATCAGATTTTTTCATTTAAAGATCACGTAAATACATGAAAAAATGTATAAATTTTTTATGAGGAAGAAGCCCGCGGAAATTAAGGGTCCGAGAATCCAGAAAGGCTAACAATAAGAAATGTTTATTAACATGATACAAATTTACTGACGGAATTTTGCAAACACGCAAAGAAAACATTCATTGACACTAACTTAAAAGCAACAGGATAAATTGAAGATTCTTGAAAATAGCACTTAAAACAGAAATTTGACGCTTGAAACTTTGCTTTGATTTCAATGATATCATTATCAAATACGCAAGTAGTTGCATCAAAGCCACAACAATGAATTACATTGAATTAATCTCTCGCTATATCAAATTTTCTCTTGAAATTAAAGTACATACATAGAAAACGAGACTTACTTATTCCACGCTGGATGATTTATCTTTTCCTTAATGCTGGCAACACTTCGTTATTCACACCGATAAACTAAATATTTCGATGGAAATAACATACATAAATTTTTTATTCCTATTTTCAGTAACGACTAATCTCCGATATAAAATTGAATTTTTCGAAATTACAATATATATCTATTAAAAATTACTAACCTGCAACAAAGGGCAACTGATGCAGAAAGACGCACAAGGAACAATCCTTCTTCAATAATTAGCAAGGCCAGACTGGTGGATACTACGCACAATGGTGGACATACATTCATATGTAGCAGACGAAACATTGGAGAAAACTTCCCTTCTCCCACTACGCATTCATAACGTTCAAGGAATTCTAAAATGCGTGAATTTTCCCATGGAATTTCCGGAAGTCGCTAGATACTATCTTAATGTCATATTCGTGGAACGTACGTACATACCAAGGGACTTGAGGATTAGTGAACGTGGTTGGGGTTTGGACCCCATGGCGACAGGGTATGGGAGCGTGAGAGGGAGGCGATGACCATTTGAACATGGAAGGTTACTGAGCGATGGAAAAAATCCACCTTTCGCTTACACTGTTTATCCGAACCGAAATAAAGGAGCGAAATAAATATCCGTTTTCGGTTTCGGTTCGGGTTCAACACATTTAGTTTTTTCGGTTCGGGTTCGGTTTCACTCCGGCCAAAAATAACGGTTTTTTTCGGTTCGGTTCCGGTTCGATGCCCCGATTTTAATATGCATGTGATTAATGTGCTCTTCCCCGTGTTAATAAGAATGGAAAAAATAAATGCTACTGTAATCGAACCCGTATGGAGAAAGTAAAAATTTTAAATGATCATTTCCTAATGAAATATTTTAATTACAACGAAATCCCTGTCGTTTTCCACTAGCGACATTTAAGCCATTCCATTTAATGTACGTACTTCCTTCTCTTCCTCAGCCAGCACAGCGGCGCTGCCCATGGCGCCCGGTTGCCTTCTCGGGGGACTCTTGATGGAGAAGATCGGCCGTCGTCTCACCATTATCCTCCTGTGCATTCCTTTCGCCCTCGGATGGGCCCTCGAATCCGCAGCCCCCGACGTCCTATCGCTTTGTTTGGGCCGCGCCCTTACCGGCCTCGCCGTGGGTCTTCTCGGAGCACCAGGCATGGTCTACATCGGCGAAACCTCGTCTCCCGCACACCGTGGTTTCCTCCTCGCGGCCGTGTCACTCGCAGTCTCGGTGGGCGTGGGCCTGTCGCACCTCGTGGGGGCCCTCCTTCCTTGGAGGACGGCCGCGGGAGTGGCCGCCTGCGTGCCCCTCCTGGCGGCCGTGCTGAGCTTCATATCGCCCGAGTCGCCGCTGTGGCTCGCCTCTCAGGGCAGGATCAGAGAAGCCGCCCAGGTGTTCAGGATGCTCCGGGGGACGAGCCTGGAGGCGGAAAAGGAACTGGAGGCCCTCGTGAGTCGCGGCACCGAGGAGGAGGTAAGGCTGCAGGATTTCTCAACCGGCGTGGAGAGCGGCATGGAAACGGCGGTGGTCGAAGAGACTCCGTCTGCGGCGGCAGCTTTGGCGAAGTGGATGCGTCAGTGGAGCCTCCTGCTTCGTCGCCCTTCCTTCCTCAAACCCTTCTTTATCATGAACCTGTTCTTCTTCGTGCAGCAGTGGTGCGGCGTAAACGCCGTCACCTTTTACACGGTGGACATCTTTAAGGCGACCGCGAAGGGTAGCTCGGGCGGTGTCTCCGTGGACGAGTACACGGCCACGGGACTGGTGGATGCTGCACGTGTCGTCGCCTCGGTGGCAGCTTGCGTGTTACTCAGGAAATGCGGAAGAAGGCCTCTGGCGACAGCCTCCGGCCTCGTTTCCGCCGTTTCCCTGTTGGCCCTAGCTGCCTTCCTCACCTTCGGGGCTCCGAGCGAGAACCTCCAGAACGGGAACCGAACCTCATTGCTCTCTGCCGCTCCAGAAAACTCCTCTTCCGAAATTCTCTCTCTCGCCAACATCTTCGACAACTCTACCGCTCTGCCGACCGATGACGCGCTGACGTTCGTCGAAGAGGCGATGGACGCGGCCGCATATGCTTGGGCTTGGGCTCCCGTCGTGTGTTTGGTAATCTACGTGCTGGCCTCCAGCGTGGGGCTTATCCCATTACCCTGGGTCATGACCGGTGAAGTGTTTCCCGTAGCTGGACGCGGCCTCGGCTCGGGGGTCACGTCTTGCGTCGGCTTCCTGGCCTTCTTTTCCGTCGTCAAGACGGCTCCCGCTCTCTTTAGGGCTCTCGGAGTCGGTGGCGCGTTTTGCGTTTACGGCGCCGTCGTCCTCGTTGGCACCGGGTTGCTACACTTGTGCCTGCCGGAGACCAAGGGCAGGACTCTTAGGGAAATAGAAGAGAGCTTCGGTGGCTTCGGAAAGAAGGAAGAGGAGGCGGCGTCTGGTGGGGAGGTCGGAGTGGGGGAAAGGGGGGGAGGAGGAGGGTCTTGACGGAGCTGGGCCCTCGTTCGAACACTAGCAGGGGCCGGAAATTGCATCGCGAGCACTCCGACATCATTCTTATCGATAGGATGAGTGGATAGTAGCTTTCGACGATTTTTATAGAGCCCTCGCCCAAATTATGTCAATTCGATCTTCCTCGGAATCTCGAGGAAGCTGCGTTTTTTTTTCGAGTGCTACCTGGAAGCGTGACGAAGTGGTCTCTAATTGGTTTGGAACGTTTGCCGAAGGACGAGTCGGTCGAAAGATGGCTTCCGTCAGCCTAATCCGCGACTTCTCCGAGATGACCCCATCCGGATGGCAACCCTTTTCCACCTATTTCATATAAATCCGCATTCTCCATCATAGGACGAATAAAAAGATCAACTGCGGAAGAACTTGATGTACCTACTTCTCACAACATCTCTCCATTTCTTTGTGTCGTTACCAGCTCGATAACTGTTTGGGAACAATATTCTAAGGGAGTGCAATTAGCGAGGACGTGTGTCCGACGCCGTCTCGCATGAGATCGCTTGATATGTCCACCGAGTGATGTCTCAACTGCGGTCAATGCGAACGTCATCTCTTTCTTTCCCTTTCTCGATGATTTCTTCCTCGGGAGGAATATGTTTTGTAGATTTGCGCAAATGTATATTAACACGTGTGTTAATATATGTATTTTGATAGACGCAGGGTTATAACGGTAGAAGAAAGGCAGAATGCGTTGAACTCTAATGTAATTCGCCATACGAAGCGAGTAGTTCGCTGCAGTGGCTCAAAAATGTTTCGCCGCCATCTTTTGTATTGCCATTTCATATGTGATTCATTTCGAATGGTATTAATTACTTAATGAATTTGTTTCTTTTTGCCTCTTTGTATAAAGTTGAATAAAAATTTATTTTTTACGTATAATCGTTGGCTGATTTCCCTGTTCATCGAATATTCGTTTTTCTCTTAATCTGCTCTGTGATATTTTATTCCGAAGGAATGACTATTCTCAATCAATTTCAAATTATACATTATTTTATTATTTTTATTACAATTTTTAGTGAGGTACAGTAAAAACTCGGAGATGACCACTCCCTGTGATTTTGGACGCCTGATAGCAGCGTTTTTCAAACTTTTTATATCGCGACACCTGTCAAAGGGAAAATGAATGTTCTCAATTGAATTTTAATTAATTACCGGTAAAACGTTGTTTACATTTATACATATCAACATAAATATTTACGGATAAATATTCAGTTAACTGTAGTTAACTGCGTATGGGAAGCGTTTCTAACGATTCACTCAAAGCAGTTGAATCTTCCTATCATCGTTTGAATGCTAGAATCATATCTCTTTGTATGTAGAACCATTATATTATACATCCATGATGTTTATTAACGCAAATAGGCTCAAGCATAAATTTTAAATTAAATGAGAATACGTATGTTATTTTTTTAAACACATTACATGGTTATCTTCACTTCATTGATAATCTACATAAACGGTTGCATTGATTGTTATATAAAAAAGAAAGGATATATTCATCTATTATATTATAAAGGAATAAACGCACGGCTTCGCTCGGGAAGGAGTGGCAAACGATTTTTGTTCGGAGGAAACGTTCCCCATTCCTTAATTACGCAAGCGATGCTTACATTAACATTTACTATTTTATGTATTGTATTGTACGCATTAACGTCTTACTTAATATTCGCATGGATAGATGCATGGTACTACTAATAGGGGGGGGGGGGGGGTACGGCGGGTAGCTTAAATGGGCGACTCCTCGACTTCGTATTGGTTAATTTCCTGATTATGTGATATAACCATGCGAAAAGGAGGGAATGGGAAATAGGGGTAATATTCGCCCTATATAAAGCGCGTTGGTGTGGGAGCAGCCATTCGGCGGGCCATTCGGTGAGGCCATCCGTGTTCTCTTCACCGATTACGAAAGACACCGATAATGAAAGGCGGCGATTTTCTGCGTTTTCGTCGCGTTTATTCGACAAGTGCTTCGTTAAGTGTGTAGCACTAGAGAAAATCGCTGCATCCTCCCTCAGAAAATGAAAAAAAATAAAGTTTTGAAGGGTGGGGGGAGATTCCCTGGACCATCTCTTCCCCCAATTGTCCCCACCCTTTCTCTGTAGCACTTCCTTAATCGCTCTTTATATTAGATCACACACACGAATTCTCTTTAGTATTGTTAATATAATTTATTTAATGTCATTGGAATAATTCAAACATATTGGGAATAATTCACTGGAAATGTTATTTTGTTCTGAAAATCCGAGTCTGCGCCCCTGTTCCAGTGGAAGTTCTTAGGGGAAACGGAAAAACATTCACCACTGATTAACACTGTTCGGGTTTAGTACACTCCTTGAAGGCAGGTTTGGAAAGTGTTCACTAAGCACTGCAGTGAGATGTCTTCTTGGATGGAAATTCAATCGCCCCACTTATGTCTTTACCATAACGGATATTAATTATCATGAAGGGTTCTGGTGTGTGGTTTCAGAATAGCACCAGTGAATTGAGATACAAAAACTTATTGCCCACTCCTTGCCTTAGGCTTACAATAAGGGCACATTAAAAGACAATGGATATTATAAGAAAAAAAGGAGTTCATGGTAGTTCCAAGTGTGAAGTACCGAAATTTAACAAAAGATTATTTTGAATTTAAAGTATTAAGTAAAGTAAACAGTATTTTATGCTGGGCACTTACCAGCAGTTATTTTCTAAGACAAGGGCTCAAGTCAGTATGACATTAACCATTTTGAGCTTAGTAAGTGGTACAGATAATTGTTATAACATTAATTAATTTTCACAGTGGTACAGATAATTATTATAACATTGGTTAATATTTAGAATAGTCCAGATAATTATGATTAGTCAAACAATTTTAAATTAGTATATTTTCCCTGTTTGAGATGCACAACTGTTTTGACAATAGCATACAGTGTAATAAACATTTTAAGGTACACTATCCCAATTGGGGAGAGTGCACAAAAACTATTGTGGTAATAGTGGCAGTATTACCAGTAAACATAAGAAACGCATGGCTAGGTTACTTTAAATAATAAAAATTTAGAGCCATGGAGACAAACATAAAGGTCTAATCATCCTTTATGCTGCCTCGAACATCATCTTTGTATTCACAAAGGCATAGCTTAAGCTGAAAATGGATATGTTTTTCCAGATTCTCATCTGGGGGCTGATTGCAATGATGCAGTATCATTGGGCGATGGGGTCGCTAATTCCCTACGCCGGCACATACAAGTTATAATAACAGAATTATTTATGATATAATTTTAAATGCGATATATTGGCAATTCTCTCCTTAGTGGGTGACAGTTCCAGAACAGCTGTCACAGGAGATAAAAAATTTTTAATCGAAAATGGACCGACCCATTGTGGTGTGAGTTTGGCAGTTTGGTGGAGCGCCTTTGAACTAGTAGGAAACCTTTTGTACAAGACCATATCACCAGTTTTAAAGGGATTCCCTGAATGACTTCTATTAAATGCCACTGCTTGTCTAAGTCTTGTCCTTTTTAAATTTCTTAACACATCTTGCCATAGGGACTGCCTTTCAGATTGTGTTAATGTCTCCGACAGAGCTTGTGGAGGAATTCTCCAGAAATTTGTTAGAGGGTGAGGAAGTTCTCTTCCCATAAACACCCTCGCAGGAGTATATCCTGTACTGCTGTGCTTGGCAGAATTGAAGGCAAAGGTTAGGCTGGGCACATACTCATCCCACTTCCTATGGTCATGTTGGGATAAGATGGTTAAGGCATATTTCAGGTTGCGGTGGACTCTTTTAGCTTGGTTAGGTTGTGGATAATAAGGGGCTGTGAAAATCTGTTTTATACCATATTTAAAACACATATCTGCCAGAAGCGCAGATCTGAATTGGGTTCCATTATCAGAAACCAAGAATTTAGGATAGCCAAATTTAGGAAAGATTTTCTGGAATAACATGGAAACAACTTGGGAGGCTAACTGAGAGCGTAACGGTTCAATGAAGGTAAATTTGGTGAAACCGTCAATGACTGTGAGTGCACAGGTATTTCCATTCCGACTTCTGGGTAATGGACCAACAAAGTCTATATAAACTCTTTCCCAGGGGTAGTTAGGAGTAGTAGAACTCATTTTTCCAGGGGGAAGGGTGTTCCTAGGTTTACATATTTGGCAGTCATGACAGGTTTTAACCATCTGGGCTATTTCTGACCATGTTACTCCACCAAAACTCCCTACAGATTCGCTCAGAAGTCTTACTAACGCCCATATGTCCAGCAGTTGGTAAGGAATGGAAATAGGAAAATAGCATGGCCTTGAGGGCATCTGGAACCACCACTCTACCCCTTTTAAGTCTGCTTGTTCCATGATATAATAACCCATTCTTAATGAAATAATTGTGGGATGGGCTTCCCTGTCTGATTTGCTCGATCAGCTGTTTTAGGTGCGGATCTGAATTCTGGTGATCCCTAATGTTTGTGAAGGACAGAGGTATTTGATGTAACAGCATAGAACAATGAGTTGGATCCTCAATTGGTTGGTCAACCGCTCTAGATAGTCTGCTACCCTATTTTTAGAAGATGGCACATGATGGATTATAAAGCGAAAGGATGACAATTTTAACACCATTCGTCCAATTTTTCCTAGTTGCTTGGGATGTTTAAACAACCAGGTTATCGCCCCATTGTCTGTGTATAAATGGAATAGTTTTGGCTGTAGATAAGTCCTGAATTTTTCGACCGCCCAACAACAAGCAAGACACTCCAATTCATAAGATGGCTGCTTTTGTTCAAAATTATTCAAGGTTCTACTCGCATAAGCTATAGGTTTTAGCTTCCCGTCGAACGTTTGGTGAAGAACCCCCCCAAGTGCCACCTGACTGGCATCCACGAACAAATGGAATTCTTCCTCAAAGTTAGGAAGTTGAAGTACAGGGGGAGAAGACAGACATTGTTTCAATGTGACAAAGGAATCTTGCTGCAAATTGGTCCATTTGAAAATGACATCTTTCTTGTGGAGTGCATTCAGAGGGGATGCTATCTCCGCATAATTTGGAATAAATTTGGAATAAAAACCGCACATACCGAGAAAGCGTGAGACGACCTTAACTGATTTAGGAACAGGGAATGCCGAAAGGGTTTGTGTTCTCTCTTGGTCAGTGGTAAGTTCGCCATGGGAGATTCGATGTCCAAGGAAGGTAATGGATTCGTGGGCCAATTTCATCTTCTCTGGATGGACCGTGAGACCAGCTGCCCTTAGCTTCTCCAATACCAGTGTGACATGACGAAGATGTTCTTGCAGGCTCTTGGAATAAATGCATAAATCATCAATATATGGATACACACAAGAATATTTTAAATCACCTAGCACCTTGTCAATCAACCTTGAAAAGACCTGAGGAGATGTGGTTAAACCAAATGGAAGACGATTATATTGATACAGCCCAAACGGTGTGACGAAGGCGGTGTACTCCTTTGAAGGCGGTGTCAAATGAATTTGATGGAAGGCAGAATTTAAATCAAGAATGGTGAAATATTTGGCCGAGCCCAAATATTGTAGGGCGTGTTCTATCGAAGGCGTAGGAAACTTATCGGCCTTGACCTGCTTATTGAGTTTACGATAGTCGACCACTAGTCTTTCGGAGCCATCTCTCTTTGGGATGAGAAAGGCAGGTGAACTCCAGTTCGATAACGAAGGCTGGATAATACCGTCGGCGAGTAACTTATCGACATGAGCCCTCATCATGGCCAATTTTGGCGGCGAGCATTGATATGGAGGGGATCTGACCGGAGTTGAATCGAGCAATTCAATCTCATAGCACATCAGGTTGGTTTGGCCTAATTGTGAAGAGATTACGTCGGAATAGCCATCGACGAGACATTTTATTTCCTTTGTTGGACGACTAAGGTTATCTTCGCCGCCGAAGGAAACCTTTTCCCTGTTGGAATGGGTTTTGCTTGCAAGTGGGGCATTTTGGCATTGCATATGAACAATTGATGACGGGGGCGAATCGGACGACGCTAACGAAGTGTCGGAATTGAAGTGGAAAGGGAATTTCTTATCTGGACAGTTTTCAAAGGAAAACGCGTCGTGGTAAAGTACGATTCGCGTCCTTTTGATGAAATCCTGACCCAATATCATTGGGACAGGCAAATCGGACAAATAGAATGTATGTCGCCACGATAAGTTTTGAATGCGGACCCTCAATGTAACATATCGTGTCAAGATAATCCGAGCTGCAATGATATTCCGACACGTAAGGTTACACTGTTGGGTTCGTCCCGTGCGGGGAATTTTACGCCAGGTATTAATGTCAAGCATCGATAAGGAGGAGCCGGTATCTAGTAAAGCTGGCACAGTTACATTACAAAGTAGTACCAGATAAAACAAACAGTTGCCAAATCTCAATTCAAACATTAGCAATTCAACAGAGATCACACATGGAAAAGTACAAAATATGTGGAAATGTATCCTCAACTGGTATTACACAAACAGAAAAAAGTGAGACTAAGTATAAGAAAATCTTAACATACACGAAGTAGTATAGACAATACTGTAAACCATGAAAATATGCAATTGAACATAGACAAAAAATGTAATATGAACATAATGAACAATGAATTAACAGAAAAGATGTATGCAGGTACATACTAAATAATAAAAGGTTGCAAATTATCTGCATTGTGCTAGTTCATGCCACAAAATGCATATAAAATCATACTTTCTCTCAAAGCTAATGAGAGCATTGATATTAGATAATTTGAAATCACAGGAAGGTAAAAGTATGTACATACTGCAACATCTCAAATGTGTTAATTCATGCAAGCATATAAACAGTGACACCCTTCACATGACATATATACAAGTTCATAATATCATATCAAGGTAACCAAATAAACAGTATAAAAATGAACATATATACACTAAGCAGTGCATACAACACACAGAAACCATCCAAATATGTACTCTAACATTAAGAGGCATGATGTAATACCTGTTCCCAAACCTAATGAGGGCAATGATATTAGGCAGATAATTTTAAATCATAAGAAGTGAAAATGTGTACATACTGCAACATAAAAGGTCGCACAATATCTGAATTATGTTAATTTCCCCAACAAAAAGCATATAGAAATTAAAAGATTGAATAATGAATATGTACATATATACATATTTACAAAATTTAAAGCCTATACCCTACAATAACATATATTAACAAAGAAATGTAAAACCTATACCTATAAGTTAGTTATTCTTAACATAATTGCAAAGGTGCACTCGGTTTTATATAAAAGGTAATCACGAACATTTTATTAATTTCTTTATAAAAGGTCAAGGAATAATAATACAAAAATATTTCACACTGGAAATTATAAATGCAAATTAATCACATTACGACAATTAGCAGGAATAAATGCATTTTAGGAATTGCTGTCATATTTGGAGTTAAATTAATGCTTTGAAACATACCACATTTGTTTGTACATGAAATTTTCAGTTTCCTTTTATCTCATATAAGAATGTTGCAAATGTCAATATACACATTACCTGCCGTTTGTATTCTATCATATGCTGTAAAAGTTTCTATTAAATTAAAGATAGTTTCTCACAGTTTGAGAGGTTAATAGTAAGTGCAAAAAGACTAGAAGAATCGACATAGTTTTTTAAAAACAAATACGGAAAGAATGATTTAATTCCTACGTCCTAAAGAGTATGTAAGTTATGATTTTTGGTCGCCACATAAATGGAGGCCCCGGGGAGATGTATTCTGTAAATCTAACTATAAGGTTGCTATATGTTCGGTTTATTTTGGATCAACAATTTGTGGGATAGTTCTAGTTTGTTTAAAAGTATTTCTGGTTTTTCGTGGTATAGTTCTCCTGGTATTTGATTGTATTGTGAATCATTCCGCTTTGTCATCTCATTAATTCCATCTCCTTTCGAGATTGCCGTTCGGTTAATATCCTGTTATTTCGTATTAAATATGTCTAAAGAACGCGGTAAAAGGGGCGTTGGATTGCTTCCTGAACCTGCAGAAGAGACCCAGTCGAACGGGGGTGAAATGAAGCCTCATTTCGCGGATTGTGTAAAAGTCGCTAATCAGCTGTTGCTTGAAATTTCCCCTTTCCATGAACCCACGTCGGAGAATTGGTTTAAATTCATATCAGCGGTATACGATGTCTTGTCTTTGTCTTTGATCCCAGAACATTATCTGTTTACTCTGTTGCTGTCTAAACTTCCGGCTAATTGTCGCCAATTCTGGCTCGCGGTCGTTAACCAGAGACTTCCATGGGATAATATAATAACTAAAGTATGGGATACTTTTGTCTCAAAAAGGGAATACGAACGACTTCTAACAACCAAAGTCAAACGATTTCAGATGCCGCACGAGTCCCCTCGCGACTTTTATTATTCCGTTCAAGTTGCCGCGAAAGCACTCGGAAAAACGTATTCTGATGAAGAATTTATAGAATTGGTATTGGAAGGGCTCAATCCTATGTCGCAGTCCACGTTGACCTTCGCTACCCGCCCCCAGACGCTTGTTCAGCTGGAGGGTTTGGTGAGTCATGCAGCTAAGGGGCTAATGAATCGCCTCGAATATTATTATTATTAGTGTAAAATTCATAATGGAGAGGAGCTTACCTTTATGAAATATACGATATTATTACAATAATAAAATTTTATAAATTTCTATAAATTGATGCAAAGGATGATCCGTATATACTTATGCGACAGGCATTAGCTGTAATAATGGGAGATACAAATGGAGAAAGACGGACGGACAATTGTAAAATTAGATAAAGGATTTGTTGGAAATTGACGCACGAATGTTTTTTTTGAAAATATATTACGTGAGTTTTTGGATTTCAAATAGGAAATGAGGTGGAAGGTTACCGTGAAGAAGGACTCACCCTAGTTTTTTATGGATCTTAAGTGCATTATGAAGGCTAATTCACTTACTAAATAGAGTATCTTAGTTAGGACAATTACAAGTGTATTTTTCTACCTGTTCCGGACATCTGTGTTTGTAAATCAGTAGGTTCCTACGGTAGGTACCTACATTTCAAATTTATACGAATATTTTATCGGTATCAATTGAATATACCACAGGTTTCCAAAGTACATGGATAAGATAAAAACCTGAAAGTATTTTCCGGAGTATAATTGCTATTCTTATAATTACACTCGTGAATAGTTTTTAAAAACTAATAATTGTTTCCGCATAATTTGTAAATGTCGCAGAAACTACCCATGTAATTGTTTATGAAGACATGTCCTACAGAAAAATAAATGTTACCAAAAAACGCAATCGTATTTGGACCAAAAATTCGTTATTACTTAATTAATTACATTGTCGGTTTTTAAGCAATGTGAAAATATATTTTAATGCCTTATTTTTACCCCTCTCCATGACGAATCCAAATTTAGGTTTGCAAAGCAAAAGTTTAATGCTAATAAATTTGATTTACTGCAAGTAATTTATAACATTTAAGCAAATTTTATCGATCCTATAATAAGTTATAATTGTGTTCCTACTAAAATGTGAAATCAAGATATAAAAAGGAATTGCTTATTTTTTGTCGAAATTGTAAATATCCTGCTTTATAAGACGAAATGTTGGTTAGCCTGCGCGCCTGCGCGTTACTTCTTGTTGTTTCATAGAAATCTTAAAATGGCTGACGAGATTATCTGTTATGTGCGTAATACCGTTCGAAATTTATTTTATGTTTCCATCAGACCTTTTTAGAAGGAAAAAACTAGACCTTTTTATTGTATTCGAAATTTAATGTTGATAGTTATGACCGTGATATAAGTTTGGCCTTGTGTTCTTCGAAAACTGGTCCACGTGATAATCATTTTCACAGCAGTGTTTTAATACTTTTGGTTATTTTATTTTATTTATTTTAGAAGGAAAAAACTAGACCTTTTTATTGTATTCGAAATTTAATGTTGATAGTTTTGATCTTGACAAAAGTTTGGCCGTTTATTCTTCGAAAACAGTGGTCCATGTGACGCAGTTTGACAGCAGTTTTTAAATATGTACTTTTTGTTTGATTTGTGTACGTTTTAAGACACTTTAAGTGAAGTGAAGTTTTATCTAAAGTTTTTTATAGTTTCAATGTGTGTAATCTTCACATTGCTTACTGGACATTAGTTAACGTCTCTTAATAGTACTATTTCTTATTTTGTAAATCGATATGTGAATTTGTATATGTAATTATTCAGTATGCCCTGTTTTGCCACTTAATTGTAATTTATGGTGATGTTTTGATGTATTATTGTTTTTCTTTAGTCCACTCGTGCTGTTATATTGTTTTACTTTGTATTTTCTTTTGTGATTGAGTTAGTCTTATTGATTTGCCATGTAACTATGATCTTCTGGAAAATAAATGTACTGTTATTATTGTGTGATCCAGCTGTCCTGGTCAATCTCCTCGAGGATTTATATCTTCAAAGGTAAGGAAATCTTAAATAACTTCTCTATTCATCTTTGATTTATAGTTGAAATATCTTTACCGTATATATATGTATATAGTAAATGTTATATTTATCATATTTATGTATAATGGAGTAATTATTCTTATAAATTAGTCCTTATGTATAACATTTTGTTACCGCATAACATGTTTAATGAGTGATTTTATCGTTGTAAAGTATCATTTTCTGTGAAGAGTTGGTAAAGTTTTTTGCAAGGACGGATTTGTTTATGGGCAAATATAGCCAAGATATGGCGTTACATTCTTAACGTAGGATTAATTAAGGGTTTGTTATCAATATATATTGTGTTTTTAAAAACGTATGAATAATACATTTTTAGCCAGTTTCCATTACTTTATAAACTTCAAATCAAAAGTTATTGTTAAGGTTTTGTAGAATTTTTATCCTTTGGGTGCGAGATTTCTGAGTTGCTTCTGTCGTTGTTTCAGATGCGTGCCTCCGAAGAATGAAGTCTGAAAACGCAGCCAGCATCGTACGTCTTCCTCAGGCCAGCTCTGCTTTGCGATATCAAGAAAGAAGATGGGTGAGTGTGATTGATTTTGCATTTCAAATTAGAACTAATGAGCTTCCCGCTTTAAATATATATATTTCATGTCCTGGCATGTGCAGAAACTACATTAGTCTTGCGTATTTTTACACATAGGGGTATTTTCTCTCTACGGCAGTTTTAATATATCTGGAAGCTGCGGAAGTGCTCTTCTCGTACCAGCATCTGTTATGCTTTTCTCGGTTATTAAAAAACAAAGCTCTACGATTTTGACATTCTTTATCCATTTTTCCTAAATGTGAATCATCTCGTCGAGTAGCTAATCCGTTTCCTATTGCTGAGTTTAAATTTGTGTCGTTTCTTCGCCTTCCGCCGTTGGCTGCATCGATTCTGTTTTGGCTTCTTCTTATATTACTCCCTTCTTCAGTTTGTTCATTTCTTCTTTGTTACCTGATTTCGGTTATGGTCTCTCTCGCTGTTTGCCTTTGCTCATCTGTCAGTATTGATCTTCTCACTCTTTCTCTTCTATGTCGTTCTTCTTTATCTTCTTCTGTCTCTATAATATTTATTTATTTATTCATTTAGTCACAAGGTGGCTGGATCTGCCAGGTGGCGACAAGTAACATAAAATGACGCAATGAAGTACGTTTGAATCAGATTGACATTAAAATTTTCAAAAGAATCAATTTAGATTCACGTCATTGGTACATAAGTAAAAATTACACAGTTTCAAAGACCTCGTTATATTCTTCTTTCTTCCATTTGATGAATTAATGGGCTATTATTGCCTTCAACTTTAATTAAAAGTTATATTTGTAGTAATTAAAATGCTGATAGTAACAACAACCTGGGAAATTGCAATTGATATTGCTTTACCGTCAGAGGTAATAATGAGTAAAAGCGTTGTTATGTAAACTAAACAAACAAAATTATAAGTTCTATTTGATGAATTAACGGAGTACTAGCTGTACCCGCACAGTGTTTTCACTGTTTTTTCAATTAATTTATAAAAAATTAAGAATTGTGTAGAATAAGTTGGTCTCAATATTTCACATATAACTCAATAATTCGTATTTAACTCTGATAATGCATTTCCCCAGTATAGGTAAGGTTAGCGGGTACAAATCTCGCTGAGGGCGAGGCTGTGTGTGCATATTGACAATTAATTGTGCAAAGTCAGTAAGAAATCTGTATTTTAAAAGTCAAATTAGAGAGGAAATTAATGCTACACGGTAATTGATTGCAAACTTTTATGTTTTTAATTTTCTTTGTTTCTTTTAATTGAAGTATATGTCCTTTTTTTCGTATATCAATCAACGCAACCGTTTATTTAGATTAACAAAGAAGAGAAGATAAGTTTCGGCGAGTTCTAGGTTATCAATCTAAAACAAATGTTTTCATGCTGCTCCTGAATAAACGTAGCCCGTCGCCTAACATTCTTTGTCATTTAGATTATCTACGAAGGTGACATAACCATATAACTTATAATTTGTTAAAAAATAATGTACGTCCTTATTCTCATCTAATTTTAAATTTATGCATGAGACAATTTGCCTTAATAAGCATTATAGATGTTTAATAGTTTTACTTACTGAAAAAGTAAGATTCCAGCATTCGAATGATTTAAAATAAGATCAATTGCTTTGATTAAATTGTTATTAACTGGATAATTATCCGTAAATATTTTTGTTGCTATCTATAAAGTTTGACATTGCTACAGCATTAATTTCGATGCTTAAATTAAAGCGTGAAGCGAATAATGCTATTCTTTCACTTATTTGAAGGTTTAATTGGCACTAATTGAATCGGAGGCAATGCCAGGAATCTTCCTCTCTCTGTCACAGTGCAATCTGGCATCGGAACTTTTTAATTTTTTTGTACCATTTGGCGACAAATGAGGGTTGATCGAAACAACGATTATCAATGGTGACGGTTATAGAGGTCCAACTGTATTTCAAATGTTTATATAAACTCAGATTGCGCTTGCAATTGGGAGCTTTTAGAATAACAAAAGATTGTTTCATTTTTAACTCTTTTTAAGTACTAAGTTAAGATTCCATCAGAAGCACCTGTTGGCATAGGTTTGTAAAAGTTTGAAAGGATTGAAAATATACGTTGGATTTGTTATAACTATTTTAATTTATATTATTCCAGAGCTTGCGATTATATACTTGATACGTTTTCGTGTATGGTATATTGCAAAACGTGGTATTGTACACAGTCCGACATCGCATTCTTTACATACATACAGTGAAGCCTCGATATATTGGACTAAAAGGAGGGGAAGACCTGTCTGTTATATCCGAAACATCCGAAGGAAACGTATGTGTTGCCTTAAATTGTTAAAGTGCACATGTTATGAAGGACAGTGTTTTACTCCGCTATATATTCATACAAATTGTTAGAGCGCATGAAGTAATAGCACAGAGTTTTCTAATTAATTTAGGAAAATAGGAATCGTATTAATTTTTATATTTTACTAGTAAAAGGTGCTTGCAGTGTGCTAGCAGGAGCATGTTGTTATAAGAACATAATTAAGAATGAAATAAATTATAGCGACCGTAAGAAAAATTGATTTTCCCTTGCGTTCTTATTTGAAAGGAATTATTCTTAGGAATGGAACTTGGGATACTTTTTCGAGATTTTAGTTTTTTCCGGACCCTGGTGGAAATGGGGCAGAAAGTAACAATGAATACAAAGAATGTTTTAAGACAAACAAACCCCACGAGTAACGCAAGTCAGTCAATTTCAACCAGTCACAATGATCAAACGCAGGAACAATTAATTTTTGCGGATTTGCTGCACCAATAAATTATACATTGTATTTACCATATATACTCGTGTATAACGCGCTGTTTGAAGACCACATTTTCAGGTCATAATGTAGGGGTGCGCGTTATACGCAGGTAACACTTCTCTGCACTTAAAATAGGAACCTACCTCGCACCAGATTCACGCTTTTTGGGTTAATTAATGAGAAAAGCACAATAATTATTGATACTCCAGGTTATACATACATAATTATATGTATAGAACACCTAATTACTTCTATACATTTATAATCCCATCCTCTCCAATTATTCCGCTTTTCACTAGCTCATCAGCTGATTGCTGTAATTTTTGCAAAATCACAAGATAAGTCTTCCTGCAAAACACATATCAAAAACAAAAAAAACATAGAATAAGCAAATTGAAATAATTTTATTTAGTTAATGATTCTAGTATGTACGATTGACAATGTAAGTAATTTAAAACCCATAGAATCTCGTGTGTGAACTTAATCCTACCTGTCGCGTTTCCTGTTTCCAGATTTGTTTGTTAAATTTTTATGTTGTTCCTTCTCTTAAACAGTTTTAGAATGAGATAGGAAAGAGAGAACCAACGTCCACTTTAAATCAAAACTATTTTATAGATCCCTTTTTGTCTGATGTAAAAGCATTGGCAACAGTGGCGCTGCGGTTTTCTACACGGCATCACTTTGCCCAACTTACTGTATGAAGTTGCTCCCATCTCAACTCAGTCGCTTTAATTATTGACGATGTCTCTCTTAGACATAATATGGAGCTTATTGAACGTAATACACTTATGGACAAGTCCAAACGTTTTAATATTTACATACCTCCCAAAAATGAAGGATGTTTGTCATACACGTGGTATAAGAAAAAGTCGGGATTTTTTGGAATAAAGTACGAGTGCGCATTATACACGGCAGTTATACACTGGGACGCATCATACACGAGTATATACAGTAATTATATACATTATAATATGTATATATATCCATATATTGCGACGTATAAGTCGACCTTGAATTTTCAACTTGAAAATACTAGATTAAGTATATGTTCGCAGTATAAGTCGACCCCCTTTGTTTCACTTAAAAATACTTCTCATGAAATCATCGCCAGGCAAAATCAAGGTCCTGTACGATCCAAGTTTTAACAAGATACAGAAATAAACATAGTAATAAAAAAATATATGAATATAGTTTTGAGTCCGTGCTATTCTTCTTGAGCCTTCCATTTGACAGGTGTTTTCATTTCAACCAATAAGAAACTGCTATTCTCAGAGAGCTTGACCAACTAAATAATGGTTCCTGTGATTTGATTGATGTCGGCTGTTAATGATGCTATCAAATTTAACTGCACCTAGTTATCGCAATCAATATCTACGGTGGTGGAATTCAATATAATATCACGTTGGCAGGCATAAGGATGGTTTTGATGATTACATTATTCCCCTTTTCAAAAAAGGAAATGTTTTTTTCGCATATTTTTTGATTATTTTTTTGTCTTTTTTCACGTACTTTTTTGTACTTGATTTATTTGCATATTCCACATATAATCATAACTTGCAATTAGTATGGTTAATTCCTATCGAAGTGTACCTCTTCTATCTCACTTACTTCTACAGCATTACAATACTTTGGATGATACATTTAAAAAAACAAGGTAATTGTCCATAATAAACATTTCATAAATGTCATATTAAGGAATTGATATTTTAATAAACAATCAAGTAATGATTATAACATTCTAAGTTGTATTATTTATTTATAATTATAATGTTATAATTACATGTGGAAAGTGCAAATAAATCAAGTACGTATGTGAAAAAGACAAAAAAAATGATCAAAAAATTGCGAAAAAAAAAACAAAAATGTAATGAAGACATAATAATAATACAATTTTACTAGTTAAAATATATATACAGACCATTTCTGAAAAAAAATGCTGGCTGCTGGGATCGAACCCCAGCCCATCCGACTACTAGACATTCATTCTACCAATTAAGCTATTGCTGCTTCTGTTTTGTAACCGTAAGGTTAATGATATATGTTGCATCCATGCTTACACCTGAATTTAAATTGTTAATATCTTTTAAACAAGGGCCCATTGGCAAAAACGCAGAGAGATATAGGTGATGTTTTAGTTCTAGTTTCACCTCCTAAAAGGGTTTTACGAATTTCAATATTAATGTTATGGCCTCCCCTTGTTAGTAAATATCGATGTTATTTATCTGTAATTTAAAGTTTACAATTTTGTATTCGTCGTATAAGTCGACTTTAAGTTTTAGGAAAATTTTTTAAGCTTCAAAGGTCGACTTATACGCCATGATATACGTTAGTTATAATGTTGCGATGTATTCATTAGGCCTTCCAAATAACGCACATGTGATAGGTCCGCATGAGACACAATGTATTAGTGGCGTCATTTAACTGTTTTGCATCGCCGGACATTCTGTCCGTTACATCCTAAGTACGTTCCATCAAGGTCCAGTATGCAGAGGTTTCAATGTACTGTGGATTTCTTCCTTTTCATTGGCTTCGTGGTACTTTTGTTTCAGATGGTACACTTCCTCATGGCTAATCTCATCACAATTTACCGAAAGAAGTGAATAATATCAGTCAGTCTCTCTTTTACAGTAAGCACCGCCTCAAAATATTCCAATTCATTTGCATCGGAATCAAAACGTTATCAGTTTTGTCTTTTCATTGGGAATCAGTGGGCTAATGAAGTTTATTCTAATGTGTACTTGAAGTTGTTTTATTTATTTAACTAGTTTTGAATTTTTACTTTGCAAAAGCCATAAATAATGACTTGAAAGGCTTACAGAATGCAAGCACCTTCTATTTGTATATCGAACAAATAAGTAACATATCATTCTTGTCATTAAAGAAAATTTTTAATAATGTATGTGTATCTGTAAATGTAATTACATGCAAGGTTATTTGTCAGGTGCGTTTTGCTTCCAGCATAAGCGCCTATTAGTATTAGTCTCCATCTGGTCTGTCCGCATGTTCGTTATCTGCTTCTACCAAGCAGATTTTCATGAAATTTGATATTAAGGACTTACAGTCAAAGATAATAAGAAAATCACATAAATGAGTCACGTAAGCCAATCAGGGGTACCACTTTACTGGTGATAAAATATGAACTTTCCCTCATATCTCGTAAAGTATCGGTCATATCAAAATATTTATCAAGTAAAACTTGTAGAACTAGTAAAGTAGGGTATTTCTTTTCCTTTACATTTTCATCGTAGGAGTCGCCGTTTCCGAGAAAATCGAACAAGGGTCTTAATTTGAGTTGAACTTTGAAATTTTCTAGCATGGTTACTTCTTCATTGTTTCTAACGTAAACAATCTCACGGAAATATGTTTAATTTCCTTACATATGCATTTAATATTTTTAAATGGGAAGAAAATGGATTATTTATGACGAAGAAAAGAATTTATAATGCTATTTCCCTTCCAAACACGTAAATAATTTCTTTCAAATACTCCAGTGCACAAAATGCACCCATTTGTGTTACGGTGTACACTTTCCTAACTTGTTTATATCTTAAAATCTCATTATAAATATTAGTGTTATTTTAAACTCTTGTACTAATTTTTAAACGAAGTAATCAACTGATATTTTATAATTATACAGTTTGCATAAGCACAACATTAAATTACCATAACTTTAATGTATGTTAGCAACAAATTGTTGACAACATATTTGTAGTGATTCTGAGATAAATACAGAGTTCATAAAATTATTTCTAACGAAGAATTTAAATTAAACTACAAAATATCCTTTTAAGATTTAGTCACATTAAACGTTTATTAGGAAAATTACACTGTAATCGTTTTTGTGCATCAAATCTTGGAGTAATTATTGGAATTTATTTTACAATGCAACACAGACGTCTTTATATAGTTCTCTGGTGAATAAATTAAATTAAAATGGTATTGCAAAGTTCTTTGCTTATAAATAACTAGCAAATTTACCCAGCGTTGCTCAGGTTATGTTTTAAATCATCGTGACTTCAAATTATGGCAATAATTATGAACAAAAAATTATATCTATGCTTGAATTAAGTTTTATTTGGGAAATTTTTTCATATTTTAATTGATATAAATGAAAGTGTTGGAAAATATTTCGAGTATTCGTAATTAAAATTGGCAATCAATGCAGTCGATTCATTTTGTGAGGTGACGCTTTTTGCCAGGTGGAGTTCGTTCTCTAAGCTTCCGGTAGAGAACGTGCATGTAGAGTACAGGTAGTTCCGCCCAATGTAGCAATTGAAAATTACTAGAAGTTACCTTACGCCTCAGTGATCGGAGGTAATATGTAGAGTGGAGGGGAACGAATTCCATTAGAATAGAGGGGCATTGAAGGTGAGCGCGCTTCCTAGAAGGGAAATCCCCGTGCACGCAGAGTAGAGAGGTGACTTCTTAAGTCAGTTACCATACGGTAGCTTTGCTTTACGCATGGACAGTTATATGCGGGATGTTCAAGAGTTCAAAATAAACATTCTTTAAAAATTCAGATAATACCAGGTTCCTAGAAAGGAGCGTCTGTCTCACACAACATTGTACGAGGGTTTCCCAGAAAGTAATGCACCACATGTTTTGAAATTACGCATATTTAACGAATATGTGACAGATTTTGACTTTTATCGATAAGTTTCCTGGACAACGAATGTCATTTTTGAGGCTCGAGATTCATATTATTGCCTCGCGAGAGATAAGGGGGGGAACAGCAGAGGGAGGGAGGGGGATAAGGCATTGTCAAGTGCAATTTGTAACGTTTTAACAAAAGTATTGTCCACTTATTGTAACAAAGTATTATTCACTTGACATAAATTTATTTTAACAAAACTCTTTGCTTAGAGAATCATTCTAAGAGTCGGAGCGTTGAATTTCTGTGTGATTTTAATTCTCTTTTCTACTGTTTTTGTTTTTCGTTGCATTAATTCTTTTTGTTTGTTCATCTGTTGTTTGTCGTTTTGTATTAACCAAACCACATCCAACACAGTGTAATGTGAGCAAATAAAGTAAGTGGTAAATGTTTTCACTTGTATAAATTGTGTACTATCGAAAGTAAGATTGCATAACCCGGCCGCTGAATGGGTTTGTTGTCTAAGTAGGCTGTTATGAAGGTTAACATACGTAATAGTGTCTCATTGCACCGTCAAATGTCATGGATGTCTGCGTTGACCAGCATCATAGCTAATCCTTATATACAATAAACTTTGAAGCTTCTTTGTTTTTTATAAAAAATTCCGACATTTCAAATTTAAAATGCAGGCATCTCTAGTGGAATTATAAAATGTTATATTCTCCTATATTATTGTTATTATAGCACTGACTATAATTAACCAATTGACCAAACCTTTTATACATTCATCAAGTTAAGATGTTAATAATAATCGTACCAAATTTTAGTTATTCATGTCTTATAGTTTATGGCATGCATAATGAGACATGCAAACAAACTTTTGCAAATATATATAGATTGTGGGAAGCTCATTCAATTCTATTTGGTATAATAATTATAGGATATTTATTTTGTTTCTCAATTTTGTAGTTATTGTTTTGATTCTCAGGTTGGTCTCTATGTAAATATTAACGTTGTCTCTTGTTGGATGAGTTATATTTTAGATTACTTAACAATTTCATGGCTGTTTAAAATATCTTCATTAAATTATCGTAACGATAATTTTGGTAAACTCCATATGAGATTTTGACTTATTCTAACACAAGCGTTACTGAAAAGGAATTATTTAAATTTATTAACATAAATAACTCAATTGTATACAAATATTTAATGAAATACTTTAGTTTTTCATGCACTCAATACTTTCATAAATTACAATTGAAAATTCTTCAAATATAAGTCTTTAAATAAATATTTTGTAACGATAATGTATTGCTACTTACATTTTGCACATTTATAATGTTAAAAAATATAATTATTGATAAATTTTTAATGATTTGATTTGCTGATTTTTCTTTTAAATTTGACAAATTGGCCATGAAAGTGTTAAGCTATTGATAAGGAGCAATGTGATTTGTTAACGATAGTGAGTTGAGTCACGCAATGCAATTACTACTTAAATTTTATGTAAATTAACCTCAGATCATTTAATTTTATGCATTTACTGTACATTACCTGGAAATATAAGACAAACTTTGAGAATATGCTATATTTATTCATAAATAGTGTTTGCTTTGATTAAATGTTATATTTTGCATAATAGCTTTGAATCTGAACTTTAAATGAGCAAATATGTTTTTGATGTTGTAAATATAAACTTACCTCCATTAATGTTATATTTTTAAATCCAAGCAAGATAATTCTTAAAGACAAAATGTATTTAGTTCAATCTTTGTTGCTATAAAAATTAAATTATCAGAAGTAAATGTTTAGTCTTTGAGTTTCTATTATGCAATTAACGTTTTTAAAAAACAGTCAAGCGTCTAATTGTGGTACATGGTGTAATTTCAATGCATTTTAAGCAAATTAATTTGGCAAATATAAAGAGGTTTAATTTTATAAACATTTGAAATAGGTATGCCATAAAATTTTAACTGCATTTTTTGGAGTTTATTTCTGACTTGGAATGGTTTATAAAAATGTTATTCTGACATTTAAGTAATTCCAATTAAGCATTGCTTTGCGAGATTCATTATTTTTTCGTCATTTATGCAAACATTTGGAATCAGTTGCGTGTATTCAATTTTGACCAATAAGAGACATTGTTAATTGTAATTAAGGTCATTGATAATGTGATATGTTTAAGTGTTTCCAGAACAAGCACTTGGAAAAATCGCTTGCCTCTGATAAAAATAGCTGCGACTGGGCTGTGAGAAAATTAATACATGCATTTCGATTTCAGAGCAGTTGTTGTCAGTGGCATTTCGCCACTGATGACGGCTGTTCTGTAGTCTAAATGCTTGTATTAATTTTTCCACAGCTCAGTCGCAGTTATTTTTATCTGAGGCAAGTAATTTCTTCAAGTGCTTGTTCAATAATTTAATTCAGCTGTAAAATGTGTTTTGATGGTTTATTTTTTCATGTGATATATGTAGTTATGTCAACTGTTGAATAACAGTTGAAAATATTGTGTTATATGTAATTAGTCAGTTGTTCAATAGTTGAAATGTAGATAAATTGTCAATGTTGAATAATTTGTTCAATAATCAGCAAAATTTGGCTGAATTTGTGGTCAAAAATGTCATTTTTAGGCTAAAAGTGTGCTAATTCTAGCAAAAATATACCTAAAAAAACCCCTTAAGTCCAACGATACCTAAAAGAGGCTCCGAGAAAAAGAAATTATTTCTATCTAAAAGGAGTCAACAGGTTTTGATCATAATAAAATGTCTTTATTGCAATGAAAATAATGTACAATGTATACATACAAGTTCAATAAAAATTTTACAATCTGAAATAATACATTTTCTCTACTTATTTTATCATGCACTTCAAAATGAAAACCTGGACTGAAAAGAAAACTGACTCTAGACAAAAGAAATGTTTGTTTACATTTTGGACAAGTCCTAATTTCAGAAATCTTTAAAGTCTTGGAGTTAAAAATTATTCCGTCCAAATTGTAAACAATTTTTTTAACTTGTTTACAATTTGGACAGAATAATTTTTAACTCTTCGACTTAAAAGCTTTCTGAAATTAGGACAAAAAAATTAATTTGTTTACATTTTGGACAGAATAATTTCTGACTCTGACTTTAGAAAATTTCTGAGCTTTAAAAAATTTCTGGACTTAAAGAGCTCTGAATATTAGCACAAATCAAAATTGCCATTTAAAAATTTTCATGAAGTGCAGAAAAAAATTTACAATTTAGCAAACACTACAATAAAAGTTGGACATTTTTACAAAGCACTTTGGCAAGGATAATATCATTTTAGCAATTTCTATTGGTGACAAAGAGGAAAAATAGCACAGCAGCTTAGAAAAAAATATGAGACAAAATATATATATATATACCCAAAAATGCTAATTCTGGTTTGTTCAGATTTAAAAAAATGGCAGTAATTATACAGAATGAAAAAGCAATAGCTTATATACATTTAGACAAAAGATTTTATGATTTCTCTGAATAATATAAATAACACAACACTTTGGAAACCTATTTACAAGTAAATAATGTCTAGCAAATTGGATATTGATGGAATTATTAAAAGAACTTTAGTATACAGACTTGGAATTCTTTTTTCTGGATATTGACTTTAATTAAGAATAAAAAAACCTTCACAATTTTTCTTAATTAAGAAATGTAACTCTCCACAAAGTTAAATCTTTTTCTAAATATTGCCTAGAATTAAGAACAATTAAATTACCATTTCCAATGAATGGCTTAATAATTGGAGATTATAAATTTTTCACAATGAAAATATTTTCCCTTACAAAGGCATTCAGTCGGATTTTCAATCAAAACTCTCAAAACTAACCGAAATTTCATTTACATTTTAAACTCTTTATCTGATTTTGATAACTTGAATAATGAATAGAATTTGTATTGCCTCAGAAATTTTTCTGCCTTGAATAAACCACAAAAAACCCAAAGAATATTTTCTGAATTAATTCAAGCATATTGTACATTTATCTCCAAATTTCTTTAAATTATTAAATTAAATCTGGAATTATTTAACCACGCCAAACACTCTTGGTAAAATTTTATATGTAGAACACAAAACATCCTGATCCAAATAATCTTTTTTAAGGGCTGCTCCTATTTTAAGATTAAATTTAATTAATTACTTTCCAACATCCAATTTGCTGAACGATATTCACCATAGAAATGCATGACAAGTCTGCAAACATGAGCTAATACAGTGCTGCCTCAGAAGTCAATATGAAACCTTCGCATTTAATAAGTTTTCTAAGGTTTTTAAATATCTTCTGTAATTCATAAATAAATATTTACAATATTAGATTCTTATTAACAGAAGTGGAATTTGATGAAAAGTTAAAATTTATAGAAGTACGCTAATAAACTTTACAAACAAAATGGAATATGCCTTATAAAATCAAATTAGAGAAAGTTTTTAGAGTTGAAACTGAAAACCAACACCTTATATTCTCATAAATTTATAATCAATATTAAATGCATTTTATAAAAGTTGAGTTATCACAAAGCTTTTCAAGTTCAAAGAGAAAATTAATGCCTTATATTCTCAGAAATAAAATATTCTTACAGAAGGTACCAGTTAAAACTTTTTTTTCAGAGGTAGCGCTATATTTTTCATTTATTTACTTTAAGTGTAAATTGAAAAATATTTTAAAGAGAAATTGAATTCTTGGGGTATCGTATAATCCGATCGTAAATTTTGGCTTATTCTGAATTACGGGAAAAAAACAGCTCCTAAAAATTGGAATTCTTATTGTATCGTATTTATTTCAATTGGCTGAGCAGAAATCTATAATAATGCCAAATTTGAAGCATTTAGCCCATCTAAAAGTGCCTTATAATTTACAATCTCTTCTCCTAAATCTTCCGTAATATGCAGCCATATTATTATACAAGATATTTATCGCCTGATATATTGAACAAACCAGAATATAGCAACATATAGGTATAAAAACCTTCTCTCATCCCATGTGTGTAGCCTCCAGCACATAATCCGCTTTACTCTCGCACCCAGATGCATCAGTTCTTGTTTCAGCAAAGTAATACTCTTCGATTCATGGTTCCTTGATGCCTCACACCATCGCATTTTCACTCAGCATCAACTGTGAATGCCTAAAATAAAGAAGAAAAATGGTTGTGGTGAATTCAATTAAGAAATATAAACTAAAAAATCTAAATATTAAAGATTAATTTTCCCAAACAACACGAAAGAGCGCATCTCATTTACCAAGGTCTATTTAGAATCTTAAAATTTTAAATTCCTGACGAGTTTATTCAAATTATTATGTGAAAGATTTATTTGGCAATTAGTTTTAAAATTTTAACCTTCCATATGGTGTCGCTTAGCGTGTCGGCTTCCCGTTACAAAGTTCCTGGGTTCGATATCCACGAATGGAGGTTTTTCACAAAAAATTAATTAATTAATAACAAAAACTATCATCGGTGCCTGGCAGTAGGCAGCAGTACTGTCAGTTTGGTATCGAGCTAAAAACAAATTATGTTGGCTGGGTTTATATCCAATAGAGCTGTAGGAGTGATCGGGACGATTTGAATGGCTACAGTACTGCGATCTGCGATGTGGAAAGCAACAGGGAAACTGCCACATTACAATTCCTTAGTAACGATTATATGGTTGGACAAAACGAGTTCTTTCGAGGTAAAATAATCCCCCAATAGGATCTCCGGGCAGGGACTGCCTTGAGGAAAGCATGTGTCGAAGATAACTTATGCATAGGTACTTGGAATGTAAAAACCATGAGGATGGCAGAAAAGATAAAGAACCTGAAAGAAGAAATGAAAAGAAATAGGATTGACATCATAGGGCTGAGCGAAGCTAGATGGGAAGGAGAAGGACAGTTCGACTCGGAAGAATACATTAGGGAACTATACAACAAGCAGGCAGGATCGGCACGAATGGAACTGGAAGAAGAGAATTGCATTGAAGAAGATTGGGACTAAGTACTATGAAAAGCGAAGCATAAAAGGCAATACTGGAATTAAAGAAAGGCAGCGATGGAATTCCGGCAGAGGTACTTAAAAGTCATGGGATTGGAAGGACAAAGTGATTACGAAACTAATTAACAAGATTTACAACTCGGGAGAGAGGCCTCAGGATTTCCTAGATGTAACAATGATCCCTCTAAAGAAGAAGCCAACGGCAATGCAGTCTAAGGACTACAGAACGATATCCCTACTGTCACACACTTTGAAGATCACCACGAGTATTCTTAATAAAAGACTAGAGAAAAAGGCCGAAGAAATGCTAGGGGAAGATCAATTCCGCTTCAGAATAGGATGAGGAACCAGAGATGCTATCGGTGTAGTGAGAATCATATCAGAAAGGGCAACAGAGTACAGCCAAGATTGCTCCTATGTTTCGTCGACTGGCAGAAGGCCTTCGATAGAGTAAACTGGGTACTGCTGATGAGGATATTAAAGGATATAGGTGTACACTGGAAAGACAGGAGACTGATCAGGAATCTATATGTGAATCAAGTTGTAAAGAAAACTGCAGAAAATAGGAGTATATGGAGAACCAAGTTTAACCATGAATAATCACGAACCTGTCTACGGACAGACTACCTATGATGATGATGGCCTCAACTGATAAACCAAATAAAGAATTGATTTTTTTAATAGAAAATAAAGCGTAAATTATCAGGGGAAATAAAGCAATCGCGTTATATAAGAATTGAAAGTTAAAAGGAACCGAATCAAATATTTATAATTCAAACAAACTCTTTATAAGTTTAATAATAAATTGCATGGCAAAGTAAATATACTCAATAGCCAATTACGAGATATCAATGTTAATAATAATAATAATTTATTTAACACAAACAGTTTCCTCCAATTACATGTGTTGTAATATATTTTTAACAAGCACAAACGACCATGCCCTCGGCATTGGGAGCTAGACACACTAACCACTCCTCTATTTTTCACAACGAAAATATTTTCCTTTACATATAGGCATTCAGTTCGGATTTTCAATCAAAGCTCTAAAAACTAACCGAAATTTCATTTGCATTTTAAACTCTTTATCTGATTTTGATAACTTGAATAATGAATAGAATTTGTATTGCCTCAGAAATTTTTCTGCCTTGAATAAACCACAAAAAAACCCAAAGAATATTTTCTGAATTAATTCAAGCATATCGTACATTTATCTCCAAATTTCTTTAAATTATTAAATTAAATCTGGAATTATTTAACCACGACAAAACCTCTTGGTAAAATTTTATATGTAGAACACAAAACATCCTGATCCAAATAATCTTTTTAAAGGGCTGCTCCTATTTTAAGATTAAATTTAATTAATTACTTTCCAATATCCAATTTGCTGAACGATATTCACCATAGAAACGTATGATGTCTGCAAACATGAGCTAATACAGTGCTGTTTCAGAAGTCAACACAAAAACTTGGCATTTAATAAGTTTTCAAGTTCAAACAGAAAATTGATGCCTTATATTCTCAGAAATAAAATATTCGAACGGACAATACCAGACAAAACATTCTTTTTCAGGGGTGGCGATATATTTTTAATTTATTTACTTTACGTGTAAATTGATTAATAAATATTTTTAAAAGAAATCAAATTGTTTGTGTGTAGTTTAATCCGACCATAAATTTCGGCTTATTCTGGATGATAGGAGTAAAACAGCTCCTAAAAATTGGAATTCTTATTGTATTGTATTCATTTCAATTGGTTGTGAGCAGAAATCTATAATAATGCCAAATTTGAAGTCTCTAGCTCATCAAAAAGTGCCTTATAATTTAATCTCTCCTCCTAAATCCTCCGTAAGATGCAGCTATATATTATACAAGATATTTATCGCCTGATATACTGAACAAACAAGAATATAACAACATATAGGTATAAAAACTCTCATACCGTATGCATAGCCTCCAGCTCAGATTCCTCTTTACTCTTGCACCCAGATGAATCAATTCTCGTTTCAGCAAAGCAGTACTCTTCGATTCATGGTTCCTCTACAGCTCAGCATCAACTGCTACTACCTACAATGAAGAGGAAAAAATGGTTGTGGTGAACTCAATAAAGAAATATAATCTAAAATTATAAATATAAAAGATTAATTTGCTTAAACAATATGAAAGAGAACATCTTATTGATAGAGCCCTATTTTAGAATTGTAAAATTTTAAATTCTTTAAGAGTTTATTCATATTATTATGCGAAGATTTATTTGACAATTAGTTTTTAAATTTTAACCTTCCATATTGCCTCAACTAATAAACCAAGTAAACGATTTTTTATAGAAAATGAAGCGTATGCTGCAGAAACATGGACACTAAGGAAAAATGATATTAAATACTTGGAAAGCTTCGAAATGTGAACATGGAGAAGAATGCTGACGATAAAAATGGACAGATAGGGTAGAAAATGAGGAAGTACTACGAAGAATATGAGAGAAGCGAACGATTATACAGAATATCAAAAAAGGATTGGGCATTACCTGAGGAAAGAGTGCATGATTAAAGAAGTGCTAGAAGGAAAACTGGATGGAAAAAGAGAAAGAGGTAAGAAAAGGTTTCAGCTAGTAGACGACTTGAAAGAGAAAGAGACCTATCAAGTCATGAAGAAAACTGCAGAAAATAAGAGTATATGGAGAACCAAGTTTAACCATAAATAATCACGGACCTGTCTATGGACAGACTACCTATGATGATGATGATTGTTGACTAATCAACCAAATAAAGAATTGTTTTATAGAAAATAAAGCGTAAATTATCAGAGGAAATAAAGCAATCGCATTAGATAAGAATTGAAATTAAAAATTGTACCGTCATTTGCCGGTGCAATAAAAGTATTTTATTTATAATTCGAACCTTAAACTCTTTTAAGGTTTAACAATAGATTGCATGGCAAAGTAAATATACTCAATAGTCAATGAAGGGATATCAACGTTCTATTTGTTAAATCAATCTTAAGTTGATATTTTAGAAGGCACCTCCTGCTGACCACCAAGTTATTAAAATTTTTTAAATATTTTTAGATGAGATGGCATTTTAATAGATTATAGTCTTCCTGTGACAAATAAACATCGTTAACTACAGATAAGTATTAAATATTATCTGTTAATAATTTCAAGTGTAACAGCAATATTCATTTCAATTTATGCTATCAAATCAACTAAATTAATGAATTAACTTTATAAAAATTATTCCCTGTATTCTTAATTGGAAATTATCGACGTATCACGGCATTGGTTATAATGTCTATATCTATAATATATAATCTAAAACCAATTTCACATTGGATAAGACTATGGTTTGTTTTTACATTGAAAAACGGTCAAAGAATATGAATTCTGATTAGAACTTTAAGCCAAATAATAGTAAGGAAATAATGTTAATCTTCCGAAAGCTTTCATCGTAACAAGACCAATATGCTGCACTTAACAAGGTAAAAACTGACGTTATCGCTTCTGATTTCATGTCACTTCTTTATTCACTGTCTTTAATACTTCATAAATAACAGGCTAATAAGATAAAAATCGTCATAATAATGCCATGAAATATGTTTCACATTTTAAAAAGCATTGGACCTGCTGACACACCAATTTCACCAAAAATAAAATCCTTTGTCCTAGTAATAACTAGCATAATGCATCATGTACAACCTGCAAATATTAGCCTTCTAATTCTTAGTTTAATATCTATTTTGATTTGATTGATTGAACATAAAATAAAATGCTCTAAAATGGTATTTGAATAAATATTTTACAATTTTGGCATGCTCAACTGATGATTAGCCAACCACCAGCGAAATTAAACAATAAAAACGAATTGTCACAACAAACTTTCATTAGCATAGCAACTTTAAAAAAATTTGCATGTAATCCAATAATTCGACTACCTTTCACTATTAAGAATCTCAGAAATCGCTTTCCTCAAAATATTTCCGCGATTGCTTCAGTAATTCTCATATAGATAGCCTTTTCCAAACAAAATATTTTAATCACTTTCCTCAAAATGTCTCCATAATTTCAACATTCAATCCTTTACACATCACCAAAGAGTAAATTCAATGAACATTTCACGTTACACTGTCACTGCAAAACTAATATTTTTGTTTCTATGAAATTGTCTCCTATTTATACAGCATATTTAATTGATTTATGCTGAATTGAAAGTCAGTAGACTGAAAAGTAAAAGTTCTCCGGCTCAAAGTATTTCATAAATTATGCCAAAAATTGAAGCGTTGATAACACTTATGTTAACGATAATTGGCAAATCTTTGAAGGTCTAAATTATAAAATCAATTTTATTCTATCAACGAAATATCCACTTAAAAGATGTTGAGATTTATCACTTTCCGATATACGCTGAAGTTACTACATTTTCACCGTTAATAGATGAATAACTAGCACAGTAAGTATTGAACATATAGTAAAAAACAAATGCATGGTTACACGACTAAATTCCTCCTAGCTATTCATTTAAATACGTCGATAATTCTCACTGGAAACTTCTTCAGGTAACAGCCAACAAAAGTATCACAAAACAGCCAATATGTTAAATGCAATAGGCAAACTACTTAAAAGAAACACACTGATTATACTCACTGTTATTATTTCTTGTTATCACATATATGAGAACATGACAGCTGAGTCCTGTGACATCTTCTGCAAACATTCCTCTGAAACAAAAGAATGAAATCTGTAATGTAAATTCATGCTGAATAATATTCCCAGTTGAATTATGCAATGTCTCTCGTGCTAAATCACTCCGATAATATTGGAATTTATTCTATTGTAACACAACCTCAAAGATTTGTAAAGAAATCTAAAACTTTTATCCCTTAAGTTACTTAGTTAAGCTTATTTCCAAACCATTGGACTAGTATATATTGATTATGGAAATTAATATCAACTAAATAAATCATTGCTTTGAATGAATTTTGTGATAAAGGGTTGCCAACATTTAATACGTGAAGTTTGTCTGATAAATGAATACATAAATACTTGGGAGGAAACCTTATCCATATATTTTCATTTATTCATTAAAATAAAATCCTTTATCATAGTAATAACTGGCATAATACATCACATACAACCCACAAATTTCAGCCTTCTATCTGTTACAGTTTAATTGCTATTTTGATTTGATTCACTGAACATTTATAAAATAAAATGCTCTAAAATGATATTTGAATAAGTCATGTACAATTCTTTGCATGCTCAACTGATAATTAGCCAACCACCAGTGAAAAAAAACAATAAACACAAATTGTCACAGCAAACTTTTATTAGCATAGCAACTTTCCAAAAGTTTGCATGTATTCCAATAATTCGACTGACTTTTGACTAATAAATCTTTTTCCCAAAAATATTTCCTCGACTGCTTCAGCCATTTCCATATAGAAATCATTTTCCAAGCAAAGTATTTTAATAATTTTGCATTGACTCAAATTGTCTCCATAATTTCAACATTAAATACTTTACACGTCACCAAAGAGTAAATTCAATGAACATTTCACGTTACACTGTCACTGCAAAACTAATATTTTTGTTTCTATGAAATTATCTCCTATTTATAAAGCATATTTAATTGATTTATGCTGAATTGAAAGTCAGTAGACTGAAAAGTAAAATTTCCCAGGTACAAAGTATTTCATAAAATATGCCAAAAATTGAAGCATTGATAACACTTATGTTAACAAAAGAAGTTGAGATTTATCACTTTCCAATTTAAACTCAAGTTACACTTTCACCATTAATAGATGGAAAAACCAGCATAATTCTCACTGGAAACTTCCTGAGATAACAGCCAATACGTTAAATGCAATAGGCAAATTACTTAAAGAAGTTGAGATTGTACTCACCGTTAATATGTCTTGATATCTCAAAAGGGAACACGACAGCTGTTCTGTGAAGTCTTCTCACGTCTTCTGGAAACATTCTTCTGAAACAAGAGAATGAAACCTTAAAGTTTGTACAGTAATTTCATGCTGAATATTATTTCTGTTAACATCATGTAATGTCTCTCGTGCTAAATCACTCCGATAATATTCGAAAATATTATATTTAACTCAAATTCCAAGATTTGTAAAATATAAAATTTGTATCCCTTTAGTTGCTAAGTTAGGCTAAATACTCATTTCAAAACCATAAGACTAGTATGTACTGATTACGTACATTAATATCAACTCAATAAACGAAATATATCAAAGAATGAATTTTACGATAGGGTTGCCAACATTAAACATCGCAGGACACGGAGAATTTTGTCAGAAAACTGACTATTTGGGAAAGAACCTTAATATTTTTTCAGTTATTCATTAAAATATTATTTATTCAGCTAAGCGTACGCTTTATCGAGGTTAAAATATACGAAAAGTTATATGCACTGCCCCGGACTCTCGTCAAATTGGCACTGTTGGCAACCCTCATCATCGGCTACCACCGTATATAAAATCATTTATAAAATGGTGTATGAGAAAAATTTCCGAAACAACGATAGAAATTTCACTACCTGTCCTATGTGATAAAAAACCAACCTTTACCTTGTAACTTGACGCTTACACAACCACTCGACAAGTTAAAAACCATATTCATGTCTAAACTTGACTCAGTCCACCCAAAATACACGTGGTTAAAACTTTCAACAAGGAAAAATAATTGCATTGATCCTATATAAAGCTTTCTCCTAATTAATGCAAAGATTATGCCGCCATTAACTTAAAGTGAAGAGATCAACCACTTCGTTTAATTAAGAAATAATTTCAAAAAATCTGTGAACTACGGATAGGAAGAAATAATGACCTTGAGACAAACTTGTACGGCAATATTAATGCGGTAATGCTAACCCGCTGAAGCATGCCGTTGGCGGCAATTAAATTATATTTTCGCTTATTTCTAACTAAAGAATTCAAACCCGACAATGGATCACAGTAACACGAGGTCGATGTAAATCTCTTGGCAAGCATGGTACTACTAATACAAGGTAGGTCGTTCCGGTGGACGAAAACGAGCTGTTCTGCGCATGACGTCACGTGGATTGCAAGGAGGAGATGATCGTCTGCTCTTGGCTGGAGACTATTGCGTGTATGATGCTATTGCTGTACGTGGCAGGAGTTTTACCAAAAATTATACTTTACTTTAACATTAATAAACCCAAAAATTAATCGACACATCTCTGTGTTAATTGTTTTAAATATAGGACATTTTTATTACCGTAAGCATTGAAAAATACCTCGGAAGTGTATAGGTAACTAAGTTTTCCTTTACTTTTCATCTTATATGTTCGAAGACGTGTAATTATTTAATTCTCAACTAACCGACATTCGCAAAACGTTTTGTATGGAAAATATTGCTTCAAGGTGTGTGTTTATGGAATGTATTACCCTTATTTAGTTAAAAATAGTGTGCATTCTGTGAATGGATTGTGTAGCTACGTAAACTTAAGTAAACATTGTGGTTGTGTACATGAGTGATGGTAATAAAGTAACTATAGGAGTTATTTTTTCGAAATGCTCAATTACGAGAAATAACTACATTTTGGACGTGGTACTAATTTATTTATTTAATTTATTCATCAATAATGAGGTACACATTACAGATGCCAAGTAATAAATATAAAAAAGAGAAAATATAAAAATCCCAAATGAATAATTATAAAAATAATGCAACAAAAGAATCAAAACAGTACAAAATATTAAGATAAACAAACTAAAAAGCAATACTAGCCACATCCAGTTCGTAAAACTCATTTACAGTGTAAAACGCTTTTGCAGCTAACCAAGAATACAACACATTTTTAAACCTTAAAAGGGAGACAGTTTTTGCTTTTGGGGACAATGCATTATATAACCGTATACCAGCATTATTATAAGCTAACAAGTTTAATTTTAATCTACAAAATTTCAGGTCAATAGTATCTTTATTTCTTGTATTGTGGGAATGGATATCCGATCTAACTTCATATTTGTTCAAATTTTCTTTTGCATAAATGAGGATTTTGTAAATATATAAACTATAGATTGTCAATATTCCAAAATGAATAAACAAAGGTTTACATGATTCTGTATACCAAATACCAACAGTAGATCTTACATCTTTCTTTTGTAAAATAAACAAGTGCTTTACATCGGACGAATGACCCCAAAGCTCAATGCCATAAAGTAAGTGGCAATGAAATAGTGCATAATACATAGTCATTAAATAACATTTAGGAATAATCTTAAACAACTTTCTTAACATGAAAAGTGACTTAGATAACTTCTTGGAAATATACACAATATGCTGATTTCATGTTAACTTATTATCTATATGAATACCTAATAAATTAACTGATTCATTATCGGAAAATTTACGACTCAAGCTACACATTAAGCTTTGAGTTTTGTTAGTGTTTAAAGATAATCCATTGGCACTAAACCAATTTTGCACCTGAGAAAGATTATACATAAAGTTTGGTTTTACTAATATTTTATAGCAAGTGCAGACTCTGTTACATAAAACACCACAGAAAACAAGACAGTCATATTACATGCATTTTATCCATCCGTTGTGACAAAATATGTTCCCAATAGTCCAATCAGGAAATGCAACATGTATAAATACTGTTTTCATAGCAAGTTAAGCCATCGTCATAAAATCTGTTAAATTTCCAGGAAATCGTTACAATAAACTGATTATTTTATAGCAAGTGGAGACACTGTGACATAAAACACCACTGAAAACAAGGTATACATATAACAAGGAATTTCTTTCAAACTCTTTTTACAAAAAAATCCACACCAAACTAGATATAGCTATAATAGTTGAACTAATTAATTTGCCAATACCTCTAAGCTGTTATCTTTTTTAATTTATTTTTCAACTGCCTACCATTAACTGGATCTTTCAAGTGGCAATTTAACATTTTTATTCTAATGTAAGTCCTTGTCCTTACAAACAAGGATATTACATCTTTTGGCCATTTTGAGTCAATATTTGTTGTAATTGCTTCAGTTAATTTGGAGAATATAAATTTTTCTTTGGATATGTATTCCCCATGAAAATTTTTAAATTCCCTGTTGGCATATCTGATAACTTCCAGAAAATCATCTGAGGGATGCATTAGGCCACCTTTCGAGAGGTGCATTATCCAGTTCTCTCTTGAAGGTTCTAATGTGGATGTAGTGTTGCCCAACCAAGGATATTTTGCTCTATATCTGAAAGCAACATAACCTGCTATATATATTAGTCCATCATCCTCCAAGCTATCATTTCCTTGGTCATATGAAACACGTTGTAATTCCTGCTCCTCTGCATCACTCTCAAATTGAACATTTTGCAATTCCTGTTCTTCTGTGTCACTCTCTTGATGTAGGGGATTGGATGGAAAAACGTCTTTCAAGACATCGACCGTGATGCATAGTTCTTTTTCCAGCTCAGTGATTCTTGTACATTCCTTATCAAATTGAATCAGGCATTCCTCCTTTGAATTATCAACTGTATTGCAATTCACAGTAAAAATGGATTCTGAGTGTTTACCCATTATAAATGCCCTGATTCTCTGCTTCCAATCTATGCAGTTAGGGTGGTCATTGGTATGCCCTATCCCTCTCATGTAGGAAAAGAAGCATTCGAGGACATCCTGGTTTAACTTAGTTGTCAAAAGAAACTTCTCCCCATGATGTTCCCTGATGTAACTGTATAACCCTTTCAAGGACTTTATGGAAACAATTATTCCTCTTTGAAAAGCCTGCAAGCTTTTAAATCTGACCACTCGCAAACCCTCAACCAAATTCAGCACATCATCTAGAATCTTATTTTGGGACTCTAAATTTGTCCCATAAGCATGGCGGGGACCTTGCTTATCATGGAGCACAGATGAGTTAAAGACATCAAAGAAATTGTTCATGAGTTTAATAACCCTGGCTGTGTCTTCAATGTCTTCTAGAATCTTCCCTTTTTCATGGCAATATTCTAGAGTTTTTGCGACAGTGTTTGACAACAACTGTGTAGCAAGTTTAACTTTTTGTCTCCTGAAGAGAGTCGGATTTAGATGCTCTTGGGTTATTTTAGGAATAATGTTCAATTCATCTTTCAAAGAGAAAAGCTTTTCTAAAATATATACAGAAATTTTGTTGCCATTGGATAACACAAAACCTTGGTCCACCAAGTGGTTTCTAAACAACTTCATAACATGAGGCACATCAGCAAAAACAAAGACATCTCTTGAGTTATCGCATGGATTTTTGAAGGAAGTACATTCAATGCTGATACCAAGCTCATTCCAAAGGGTTCTGTTTGTAGGGCCCATGTCGCTAACTTGAGCAACTACTTTATAACCATTTTCCTCCAATGCAGTTATAATTTCTAATAAAAGCCTCTTTGTCATCACCTGGTCAAATCCATAAAAAACTGGTTGTTTCCATTTACCAAACAAACTACGGGCCATGACAGTCTGCACTTGGTCACTGGGACCAAGAATTTGTTCTAACTTCCTATCCATGCACAATTCATTCTTTACCTTCATTTCATCAAAAGAAATGACAGTCAATCTTTCAAGGTCTGAGAGGTGTTCACTCCTAATTTTCATTATTGATAAGACATTCTTCTGTATACCAGGGCTGAAATCATACTTACCAACCCAAGACTTAAGTGTAGTAGGACTAGGCAAAGGAAATTTTAGCTGATTTCTTAAATATCTATAGGCCCTGGCACTGACATACCGCAGGGAAATGGCTGCTGAAATGTCTGTTTCTGACCAAACAATTCTTTTTCCTGGGTTTAAAATACACTTAACTTGACCTGGAGAAAACAGCTGCAACAATACGTCTTCAACATATTTGCTTGTATTTTCTTTTATGTTTCTACCCTGTTCTTCTAATCTTAGATGCAATTGCACATTCTCATCCTCAAGCTCTTTTACTTTAACTTTTAAGCTTTCATTTTCTGCCTCCAACTTTTTCATTTTCGTATGTAAATTTTCTGGCTCTACGTTTGCATGTTCTACCATTGCAGATACTTCACACCTGGAAATTATCAAAATATATAAGAAAAATGAAGATGTATGAGAGCTCATTCAATACTATTAGCCATTTTATGATATAAATATTAGTTCTTAACTACTAATTTTGTTTTATTTAGTTGATAGACTTCAAGGAAGAATGACATATGTTTTACATTTGATATTGAAGTTTTGATGTAATTTTAATAGGGATTTGCTCAAGAATACTAGTGCATGTAACCATGTCAGGATTTATAAAAATATATTAATTAATATTAACAACATTATTTAAACTATACATAATGAACGCTATGAGTAGTATGACTACTTACGAATTCGATGATTCTTGTACTGCATTATCCTCTAATAATTGATGCACGAGCTTCCTCTGGCCTCTATTAGAGATCCTCTCTCTTCTTCTCTTTGAAACTTCAGTTTCCACCATGCACACCGGTAAATTAAGTCGGGGTACCGCTTCCGGTTTAAGCTTTCTACAGCGTTTGGGGGAATAGCCGAGTAATTGCTGTTGCAGGCTTTTCTCAAATGCATTTTGTTCAAAATGCACCGAGCAAATGCGAGCTGCAATAATTTGCGACGATATATGATTATAAAGTCTGGCCTTAATACATCCATTACCAACACTTACTTTAAAAATTACACACAAAATTACGAGGAAATTATTTCTAATAATAGTAGTTATCTGAAATTAATAGAAAAAATATATTTTTACCTGTATTAACGTTAAAGAAGTCACTTCTTCGGCATGCTCGTATCCATAGAGTTGAATTGCAGGATCAGAAGGAAATCTAAAAAATTTCACCTTCCCCTTGCTGTTTCTGTAGCAGTTATTGCAACCAAATACTACACAATGTGACATCCTGGTAGACGATGGCAAAGTCCGCTGGAGAAAACTTTATTAGCACTAAAACACTGTCCTACCAAAACAAAGCGTCGAACACGGTCTGCTTTATTGAGATAGGTGGCGCTATGTAGATCGGTGAATTCTGTAATCCAAGCGACGTCACGCTCGAACGAGGAAGACGTAGAAACATGCGCAACGACCTACCTTGTTTAGTAGTACCATGGATAGATGCACCGAAGCCTTTCACCGTCGACAACCCTTCCTCCGAAACATTTTTCCCCACCTCTCTCTCAGATCTGCGCTGAGCTTCTTTCGTAAAATAAACAAAAGAAGTACGGCCCAATCTTCGACGCGATGCCCTAACACCGTTAGAGCGCCCGTATATTCCGTCAACAAGGTAAAGAAAGTTCGCAATTGTTCGGGTGCTCGCTCCACTAATTTCAAACCCAGTAGCCCTTCCAAATAGGCGTTCGTTAACAATGACGGTTCACTGTAGCGTGACATCAACAACTCTCACGCCACCGAATAATTCGCACTAGTAATGGGCAAAGATGACACCAACGACAATGCTTCTCCTTTTAGACATGACCGCTAATACATAAATTTCTGTATATCAGACAATTCGGTACTATGATGAATCGTAGCCTCAAACATGTCATGAAAACCTTACCATGCCTTAAGGTCTCCATTAAACTCAGTTAAGTTCAATCTGGGTAGCGCAATGCCCGATATCCCTGGCCTGGTCATAATGTTAGGAGAAACTGACGCATCTTTATTTGACCCCGATCACTCCAAAAGAAGCATAATTGCCCATACCGCCTTAATGTTATAGTAACTAGATTCAAACTGGACAATCTTAGACTGAAAAACTTCGGCTTGGTCATCATTTTGTTTCTTATAATTCAACACGATTTTCGCCAGAATTTCATGATAGCGATCAAACATTTGATCCAATCCTTCCGACATCACCCGCAATAACGCCGCATCTTTCTTGTTAGCCGGATCCCTTTTGACCCGACTAGCCACCTCCTCGATACGAATAATTTTCTGCGAAATTGCCTCCTCCTTTACTAAAAATTCTTCGATCGTAGGCATGCTTACCAAACGAAAAATGCAACAAATGCCACTTTACTATACAAAGTATCAAATTCTCAGCGAAAAGATATGGAGGAAAGCCGACAAACTTTAACGAAGACGAAATTCATTTAACGACAAATTTTCATAAAACGCATAGGCCATCCGGCCCGAAGGACCAAATTGTTTGCGATTTGCACGAGAACGAAGTGGACTGTAATATAATTTTAATTCTATGCGAGAGACACTGAGATGGGAACCCAAACCCGGGACAATAATCCACCACTCACCTCTTCTCTTGGGTCCTTTGCCTTCAGTATTAGGGAACTTTCGGCTCCTCCTTGTCGATCCCCACTCCTCCGGTATCCACGACGACAACCTTCGACCCACTTCCACCGAGACAGTGCCTTCATAAAACCCCGACAGCGACCAACCCGTGAGCCGTGAACTCATGCCCCAGGTGGCTCTCTCTCGCGCACATATTACGACAGTCCAAGGAAATAGTATACCGCGCGTATTCAATCCTTTAAATGGCGCGAACAGATACATAATTTATTTATTTAACGAAACCAATTTTCCTTCTTGTCTTCTTGGAAGCGTATTTATGCACAAGAATATAAGCTGCAGCAGCTACTTGAAGAGAAGTCATGTCTACTCGGAGACCGAAAGGATACTGGCGGAAAACAGGCGAACAACGATTTGCAACACCGTGCCGAGCGCCCTCTTGTTGCAAGGTTTGATTCGCTGCTTGGTTGGCTGCTTGATCCGCTGCGCGGTTCGCTGTTCTGCTGCCGGGAAATGCGCATATGTGTACATACCTTAACAGTAATAAAATGTTGGAAAAACCACATCCAGCCATCTGTATTCGGTAGTTTTCTCGGAAGCCGCTTTCGGAAATACTATTTTACCATTCGGAGTAGAGCTGCCCCTGAACATTCATTTGAAGTCAAATTTTCACATTCATTCGCAACCTGCAAACACTAAACATATCAATGGGAAACCAAATGGAAAATTTGGCGCCCCTAAAAATTCGGCGCCCCAAGCGGTCGCTTGGTCTGCTTGTATTGTTGAGCCGGCCCTGGTAATGGGTAGTCGTCTCCGGGAGCTACCGCGCCCTTCGCCTCGCCCGGAACCAAAGAAACCCTCCACGTTGTCCGGAGATTGGGTTTGTAAATGTCGAGACAGGCCAATCAGTTTCCGTTAATGTTTACCGTAAGTATGACATGGGGATAATACGTAAGTACCAAGTCCTGCGAAGGGTCCTGGAGGTATTCCCGTTAACAGGAAAGTACCATCAATATTAATACTATAAATAATTGTTAGTGTTAGTATATTTTCAATATTACTCTTATAAAAAGTTAAGAGGCCATACCTTACTATTTTACAGTTTTTAAAGCGGACGATGGTGGGCCATAAAAAATTATCTGGTGTTGAATATCACAAAAGAAATGCTACTTTTTAAAACAAACATTGTCTCAAAATTACTAAAAAACCCTAAACTTGACCTTTCAGAACGTATCAATCTATTGATTTTTTTAAGATTATCGCAGGACAGGATTCAACGACATAATAGTAGCAGCAGAAAAAATCGCGGAAGAACTAGAAATTGATCCAGTATTTGTTACAGAAGAAAGACTAAGAGTACGGCATAAACATAAGCAATTAGATCAGGAAGAAAATAATCTTTTCATTGATCCCAAAGAAAATTTTAAAATAGATTCTGACTCAAATGCTATGAAAATTAAACTATGTATAGTTGAGATTTTTCATAAAGATAAGTGATTATGGATTTGAATAAATAGATTTTTATTATTTCCTATCGTTTTCGACTAACATATAATAAAATTACTCAGTAAAAAAATTAAGGGGGCGCCATATTATGTCTGGGTACGGCCCTGTACCTTTCTCCCTATGCATAGCGATTCACTTATCTTGGCTATGGGTTCCCATTTGCGGTGTGAAACGAAAAAAAAACATTGGATGAGAAATAGTGAACATAACGTGCACAACTGTTAGTTATTAGTGTGTTAAAACCAACTTACTAACAAGAACAAAATCAGAGTTATGCGTTTAAGTTTCCTTAAATATTATTTCCTACCGTGCCTAACATGAAAACAATTCGCGCCTAGAAAATACGAAAGTGACTGACGCGTACAGATGTTCTGTTGCGTCGGCCTTACACTAATGCTACTCTACGTAAGTTAGTTAAAGCGTTAGTTAAAGGTTAGTGGTACAGAAATTTTCTTCTACTCTTCGCTGGGGCCGGAGCATCGTCCGTCGTCCATCGGTGGGAGTGCCATCTGCGTTGATTAATTACTGACCTTAGGGAAAATTCATCGGCGAATCCTTTGGAACCTCAGCTGTCCTTGCGTCAACGGAAAAACGACCTCCAATGTGACTTGCAGGCTCTCCGAAGGCTTGATGTGGCACTAAAAAAAAGTACTGAACACGAACTGTTCGTTCTTTGGTTCAGAGTTTCACTTTTGATTATACACTAAATAAAAAATTACTGATTTTCGCAACACAACACCCCCGAAGTAAGGCCGCAAAATAGTCAGTTTTTTCCAAGGTTTTGGCCCACTCAGCAATCCTGGCTGCTTTCCATCTGGAAATACAAGAAGCCAAAGGTTATATATTACAAAATTTTGGGTTAACGGTTACTTGCAGTTTAAAATACGTAAGAATTTAATATGCGATTTCGGCAGATACATACAATCAATAGAATTAATTTTATTCTTTTTGGAGCGTGAAAAAAATGCCCTTATGGTTCCACTTTGGCGTCTGCCTGTCTTTAATGTTTCGATGTGAAAGCAGACCGCGCGGGGCCCTGTGCAGCCGCACCGATGGAACTTGCCTCAAGCCGGCCCAGATTGCCAAATTTAAACACGTTTTCTGAGGAAACTATGCGTCTTCCGAAATTTTTACAGAGAACATTTTCGACTTTAAATTTCTCAAGGATTCGCATGGTTACGTCCGTAGACGCGAATTCTGGGACACCCTGTATATATATATATATATATCCCTTCCAACTGCCTCAGTTCACTGCCTCAAAGTCGGCGGAAGTGTGTAAACGGAGGCTAAATGGCGAAGCACAGTGGTGTCCTCGGACACCGGTAGGTTCAACCATGCTGTGAAGTCTTTCTGCAATATCTCCGGCCAAAGTGAAAGAGGTACTCACCAACCCGCTCTGGGCCAGCGTGGTGTTTTAAGGCCCACAATCCCCCCATGACATGTACACCCATAAAAAACGGCCCTCATTCTCCGGAGGCTGGATTGCCTCTGACCATGGCAGTGGTCAGGAACAAGGCATGAAGGCAGAGGGTGCTAAGAATCCCCAGAGGTTAAATGCCCACTGCCACTCTTTCTCATCCTTACCCAATTCCCTTAACCTCAACCTAACTATCTTTAACTGCCGGACTTTGTCCAGTGAAGATAAACTTCAAGAGCTTCAAGAACAACTGGAGAAGATCAAGTGGGACATTTTAGGGCTTAGTGAGGTGAGAAGAAAAGGTGAAGCCCTATTGGAGTTGAAGAGTGGACATATTTTTTATTACAGGGGAACTGACACAGGAAGAACAGGAGTTGGATTCATCGTCAACAAAAAGTTGAAGAATAATATCGTGGAAATGGAAAGTTCATTCGAGCGGGCAGCTAGACTAGTGTTTCAAATAAATAAAAGATATCAACTTCAAATAGTCCAAGTTTATGAGCCAGTGCCATCATACTCGGATGAAGAAGTGGAAGACTTCTACCAAGAAGTTGGAGAACTGCACAACAAAGGAAGCTGCCATCTAAAAGTGGTCATGGGTGATTTCAATGCCAAGGTAGGAGAACAAAAGGAAGATGACAGCGCAGTTGGAGAATGGGGCTATGGAGACATAAATGAACGAGAGGACCGACTTGTAGACTTTGCTGAATGTACTAGTCTATATATAATGAACACTTTCTTCTAAAAGAGTCCCAATAGACAATGGACCTGGAAAGGACCCAATGGTACCAAAAATGAAATTGACTACATACTAGTCAGTAAGAAGTACATAATTGGTTGAAGACTGTTCCGTCCTCAACCAGTTTAAAGCTGGAAGCGACCATTACTTGGTAAGATGCAGAATAAAGTTCAACTCAAAGTTAGAAAGATGGAAGCTTATAAAGAAGAAGCCTATGTCTATTATCAACACACAGGTGCTAAAAGAACGAAAAGAAGAATTTCAGCTCCAACTGAAAAATCGATTCAGTGCACTGGAAGACCAAGAAGTTGAATCACAATTTATAGAGATACTCAAGGAAACCGCTCAAGAAATAGTCGGAACAGTTAAAACAAAGCCAGAGAAAAAGTTAACCGAAAAAACGAAGACTGCTGATGGAAAAAAAAAGGAAAATGAAAATTACTAATGATCCTAAAGAAATGATCCATTTTGCAGAACTAAACAAAACTATAAGGAAGTGCATTAAGGAAGATGTGAAGAAATATAATTATTTATTTATTTGCCAACAGATCAATAGTCCTTTAAATTACAAAATACAAAGGTACAAGAGGTGCACATATCAAATTTAGCAGTAGGTAATATTTAGACAATTTTTAATATAAACATCCTAATAATTATGTCAATGTATAATAATGTCAAATATATAATAATATCAATTATACAATAATATTAAATTCTCAAATACAATCTTATTAAATATACCATAATATCACCTATAATATAATAATAATATCAATTTTATAATAATCATATCAGTTCCAGGAATATAATCAGTCAATTAATTTTAGATAATTATTTAGATAATGTTCAGTGCAATCTAAAGATTTATAATATTAATAATAATATCAAATACATAACATGATAATTATTTATAAATATAATGATAACAGTATCACTTCGAACACCTATACAATAATATTGAATATATAATATAATAATAATATCAATCTTATAATAATAATATCACTTCAAACAGAAATAACATTGTATAAGTTTATAATATATACAATTTTATCACTAATTAAAGAACATAATACATCTAATACTATTCAGTGTGGTGTTCATTAGGTCAATATCAAAAAGGTTCCCAACCCTGTGCAACCTAGCCAAGGGGCTAAAGACACCATAGTTTCTGTAATGAAAATTGATGTGGAAGAGTTGGTGATTTCTTGTAGGTTTAGGTGAAACATGGAAGTAGATGTTTTCAAGCAGGTAAGAGGAGTCCAAATGGTTATTTATGATTTTATAAAGACAAATCAAATCTGCTACATTTCTCCTCACGGATAAATTGGGAAGATTCAAAAGTTCTTGTAGGTATTCACAGTGAAGCTCTTCTAAAGGAATTTTTAATTTGTAATTAATGTACCTTAGAAATTTATGCTGCACGTGTTCAATGGTATGGCAATGATTTTGATAATGAGACCATGCAGGAGAAATATATTCAAGGCAGAGACAAACTAAAGAACAATAAAGTAGTTTAATGGAGTAGATATTGGTAAAAGCATTAGTGTTCCTTATTATAAAACCTAGCATTTTTAAAGCCTTAGATGAAATAAAATTTATGTGGCTAGAAAAAGTGAGCTTTGAATACAAAATAATTCCTAGGTCCTTCACTTCAGTCTGTCTATTGAGAGCAATACCATTAATAATGAATTCATGGTGTAATGGGTTCGCTATTCAACTGAAAGTTATACAGTAACATTTATTAATGTTTAGTGGCAAGCTATTCTTATTACACCAATCAAATATACTGTCCAGGTCGGCCTGAACGCAGAGAGCATCAGCATAAGCAGAAACTACTCTATAGAGTTTCAGGTCATCTGCAAATAAGAGAATACTGGAATATTTAGGTATATCTACCATGTCATTTATAAATAAGAGAAAAAGTAAGGGACCAAGATGGGAGCCTTGTGGAACCCCAGAAGTAGCACTAAAAGTGTATGACATTTCGGACTTAACTTTAACAGATAATTGTCTATTCCCCAAGTAGTCTCTGAACCAATTAAATAGACTTCCATGTATTCCCAATGCACCAAGTTTACTCAAAAGTTTAGGGTGAGATACTTTATCAAATGCTTTACTAAAATTGGTGTAAATAACATCAGTTTGGAGATTTTTTTCAAATGCCTCAAAAATATAATTCTCAAAAGTAAGCATGTTAGACAAGGTAGATCTCCTAGGCATAAAACCATGTTGATTGGGGACAATAATTTTCTCTAATTCAGGCATAATCAAATCTAGGACAATACTCTCAAATAATTTAGGTATTGTTGACTGTACACAAATGGGTCTGTAATTACAGACATCATTTCTATCCCCAGCTTTATAAATTGGTTTAAGGTAACTAAAATTCCAGAAGGATGGAAATACACCAGTTGATAATGAAAGATTGTAAATCACCAGAAGAGGATAAGTAAGTAACGAGGCAAAATTTTTTATTAATATGGGAGGAATAAGATCAGGAGCAGTTGATTGACTAATATCAAGAGACTTAACCTTTTTGTTGATAGTATCAACAGAAATATATAAACTGTGAAGATTTATAGTGTTATTAAATTTCAATTCAGAAGAAAAATAATTTACATCCGATGTGTAAACAGAGGAAAAAAATTTTGCAAAAAGATTAGCAATACCTTGACATGATTCACTGATTACTCCATTCAAAGTCATATATCCAGGTATATTATCTGTATTCCTTAAAGAGTTAATGTAATTCCAGAAATACTTTATATTATGACTTAATGAACTTTGAACACTTTTTATATACTCTTCATAGCAATGCCTTGATAACCTTTTGCACTCAGAACGCAATTCTGTGAACCTAACACAGTCAGAAATTAATCCACTAATTTTATATGATTTATGGACGGACTTTTCCAGTCGAATTAACTTAATCAAATCTTGATTAAACCATCTAGGATAGGTGCTAGAGTACAATCGTTTCTTAGGAACACAACAATCCACGGCATTATACATAATTAAATAAAACGAGCTTACAATTAGTTCAACATCCCTAGTGGTATGCAGGAATGACCAGTCTTGGTATGTCAGATATGAGTACGTCCTGAAAATTCGCTTGTTTAAAATTGTAAACAATCCCAGAATGCATTAAATTAGTATCACAATTATTCAAGAGAACATTTACATCTAATGAGGGGTGATGATGATCTAAACTGACTAGTTCGGTAGGGGATTTACTTACATAAGTAATAGGAACATTTGATATAACTAAATCCAGAATTCTTCCACTATCATTGGTAATTGCATTTAGTTGCCTGAACTCAAAAAAATTTAACATATCAATCACCAACTGGGTTTTGGTATCAGAAGAGGAAGAATAAAGAGATGTGCCTGCTTTGAGATCCCAACATGCATGTGGAAAATTATAATCATCAAAAAGTACAAAATAAGAATTTGGAAAATTCATAACGCAAAATTCGACATCTTCACAATGGGCATTGTATACATCTGGACTAATGTCAGGTGGAAGATATGTACAGCCTACGATAAGATCAGAGGGCTGAAGAAATATGTGTACAAATAACTGTTCCACATTTTTGTTTTTTACTGACAATTGTTGTACTCGTAAATTGTCTTTAACAGCAATCAAAACCCCTCAGCCACCAATCTTGTCACTATTTAAAGGATTCCGATCACATCCATAGACATTATAATTTAGGAAACTCAGCTCAGATATTAAAATGTCTTCACTCAAACTGGTTTCAGTCAGGAGAAATTATGAGCTAATCAAGAAAACGATACAAAACAATAGAAGCTACAAGAAAATGAAGCAACATCTCTCGATCGGAAAGAGACAGCTGGTGGTCTTGATGCTAGAAGACGGCTCCATAACCCATAGTAGGAAACTAATCCTGAAACGGGTACAAAAATTTTACACCAAGTTGTATGAGGATCCTCTAGCAAATGACGATGGAAATATGCCAACCAAACAGGTCCCAGATATCCTTCCGGAAGAGGTGAGACACGCAACCAGAAGTATGAAGAATGGAAGAACATTTGGAATGGACGTTATCACAGTGTAAGTATTCAAAACAACGGGTAATGATATGGGAAAGATTCTCGCTAAGATTTTTACTTCGTGTCTGAGGAAGAAAAAGATACCAGAAACATGGAACCACGCATGAATTATGCTTCTGCACAAGAAAGGTTCCAAAGAAGACTTGAATAACTACGGACCGATCAGCCTACTCCCAACTGTCTACAAAATATTCACCAAAATATTCACTATACGCCTTCAAAACCATCTTGATTCTGCCCAACAAAGAGAGCAAGCTGGATTTCGCAGTGGGTATAGCACGATGGACCACATCCAAGTCGTGAGAGAGGTAATCAGTCGGACTAACAAGTATGAATTACCTCTATGTATGTGCTTCATCGACTACGAGAAAGGATTAGACTCTGACCGAACTTCGTCGGTGTTACGTGCACTAAAGAAACAAGGAGTAGAAGAAACGTACATAAACTTGATCAAGAATATCTATGAAAATGCGACAACATCTATCCAGCTACACGAAGAAACGAGTGCCTTTAAGTCCGAAAAGGAAGTGAGACAAGGAGATACTATGTCCCTTAAGTTATTTACAGCAGCTCTAGAGGAGCTATCCAAAACGCTAGACTGGGAGGAAAAAGGTATAAAGGTAAATGGAGAGCATCTGAGTCACCTGCGCTTTGCGGATGATATCATACTGTTCGCAGGGAGGCCAGAAGAGCTTGAGCAAGCAAGCCGAGAAGCTGGACTTAAGATGAACCTTAATAAAACAAAGGTTATGTACAACTCCTTCACAAATTCTGAGAAGATACATATCAACGGAGCAGAACTCAAAGAATTAACCAGTTATATTTACCTGGGTTAACTCATCACTACTGATGGTTTGCTTCTTAGATAAATCAACCGGAGAGTGAAGATGACATGGAGTGCTTTTGGCAAGAATGCGAACATCTTTAAATCAAATATTCCAGTCTTCCTAAAAAGGAGACTGTATGACCAATGTGTTCTGCCTGTTCTGACATATGGTTGTGAAACATGGACCATGAATGCCAGAATGACACAACGCCTGCAAACAACACAGAGGGCCATGGAGAGATGCATGTTAGGAATAACCCGAAGAGACCACAAGACTGGATAAGAAAGAAGACGGGAGTCCGTGACGTGATTAGAAGAGTGAAGGTGCTAAAATGGCAGTGGGCGGGCCACATTGCTAGAAGAAATGACCAGCGTTGGATGTCCAGTGTCATCGAATGGATCCCAAGAAATATAAAGAGACCGAAAAGAAGACCAAAGACAAGTGGGACCGCGCCTGTTAAGTTCTTGGGGTAAACTTGGAGGAGGGAGGCAGTTGACAGGGAAAACTGGAAGAGTCTGGGGGAGACCTTCATCTGTCAATGGATTGAAAAAGGCTGATGATGATGATATATATACACACACACAGGGCCGTGCCAATGGGTGAGGCGGCTAGGCAACTGCCTCAGGTGCCTCTCGTCAAAATTGGACAAAAATGAAAACCTATCAAAATAAATTCATAAGGCCAGCCCATGCCCGAGGTGTCAATATAGCTAGGGCATTTAAACGACTTTATATATATATATATACACACACACACACATACATACATACATACATTATTGCAAATTTCTCTTTTGCATTCCAAAGTCAATCACATATTAACGAAGTGGCAACTTTGTATTTATTACAACAAAGCGTATAAGTGAGCATAAATATTAACGGTATGTTTGTGAAATTTTTATATGCAAAAGGGGGCACTGTTTGTTTGATTGGCCGGGCGTCAAAATACTATACCTTGGGATGACAATACATATTCATAACTTTTCGATATCGTTTATTCATTTTTAAACAATGCTGCAAAAACTCGTATTTATATTGAGTTGACCATGAGTTGAACAAAAGCGTATTTGTAGAAAAATCCCTCAGCCTACCCATGCAAAGCATTGTTGAACAAACGACTTTGTTACAAAAATAAAGGCGCAATATATTTTGAAATAAATTCTGGCAACTTTCCTAAGAAGATAAAAAAAAGCATGCAAGAAAACAATTCATAGTTTTTATCACTTCAAAACTCCATATTTGTGCACTCGCATTTGAAAATGGTAGAGTATTTTTCTTTCACTCAATGCTTCTTTTTGGTTTGTCGAAATCTTCTTTTTGCTTTATCTAAATAGTAAAAATAGCTGGACTTTCTCATTTTTATTTTATAAAAATATGTGCTCTCGCATACTTTTTTCTGGCAAATGTTGTTCTCTCCGAATAATTTTTTAAATCGATATTTCACCGACCATATAAGATCAAGAAAATATGGATTTTTAATTGTTGTTCGTGAAATCTTCGTATTTGACAATGTAAGGATTCTTTACATTGTTAACGTATAAACTGTCGTAAACTGTTTCAGTGTGGTGAGTTAGACGATTTTTCTCAAAAGTTACAACTCGAAATAAAAATATTTTGCTCACAAAAAACATAAAATGAGAAATTCTTTGTAAAATAAATTTGTGGCTTTTTGAGGTTTAATGCTTATAATGCAATTCATGGCTTTTATAAGTAAAATGTATACTGCAACCAAATGAAATTTAAATAATTGTGGCTTCTGAAGCTGAAAACGAGATTATAATATAACACAATCCACAATTTTTCTTAATTTAATTATATACTGCTAAGTGTTACTTTGTTGTGACATGGGCTTTGGTTATCCTTCATAGGTGGTAATTTAGATTCATTTCCTTTCTATCGTATGATATACTCATCATTTTGCAGGTACAACTCATCTTTAATTTACTTTCTAAGCTCAGGACCTGCTCAACCATACAAGCAGACCAAACGACCACTTGGGGCACCAAATTTTTGGGGGTGGAAATTTTGACTCACAAATATTTGGAAAATATCTAATTTTGTTTTCGATATATATGGTTAATATTTTCTTCTGTAAAATATAAGTTAAAATGCGACCTCAAATCACTGTTCAGCAGGTAACAACGAGGCAAAACTTCCGGAGATACCATTTGGAAACACAAAGCCTTACACAAGCGGAGAAGGGATTGGAAAATCTGACCAGGTTCCAAAGGCTCTTTGATCTTCGGAACCCTTGAAAATGTTTCCCACTGATCAACTTTCGAGTCTTAGGGCGAGGGCGGCGGGGGTGATGCCTGTTTTCCTTTCCCGCCTCTCCTTTCTTAATCACCTTTCTCCCACCCTCCAAGGGAATGCATGCCTCTCATCCATCCCGTGCCTAACTATGGTCAAAGAGTGCATTGCCCCCGGGGGAATATCCCCTGGGGCGCAAAACGAAGAGACCATCGGCAAGAAATATTGCTGGCAGAGAGGTCTACTTACATCAAGGCGGCAAAAACCCCCGGCAGGGCTTCGCGTCCATCCGTATCTTATATATCTGTTTCATGTTTTTTCTGGGAATATTCAAAATGCTTAACCATTCTGGGGAATATCAATCTGCTATGAAGCATTCTCACCATTCTCACTTAGTAATGCGAAAGATCTAGGTGACACTCTGTTAGCCTGTGTCTGAAATTAGTTCGATATAAATATTTTGTGTGATTCTAAGAAGGAAGGAAAGTGATACGTTCTACGTTTTCTACTAGCCGATCAACGAAATACCTTTTACTGAAAGGAACAGGGTTTATAAAGGTGTCAGTATTTCATATTATCAGGCAATCAGCCCAACCCTCCCTTCCCCCCCTTGAGGGGTTTTCATGCTGCAGGAGGTTTTCCTCCAATAGGCTTCACTGTGATAATTATCATACTATTCTATCCTGTGCCATGGTTTATTAATAGAAAATAATTTTGACAATGTATTAGTGTACAAATGAAAAAAACCCCCACCTCCATGGGAAAAGTAAAATAATGGCCCCCCTCACCTTGGGAAGTTTCTAGAACTGCCCTTGTTTCATACATCTATATCTCCTATTCTTTCTTATCTTTTCCTCCATCGCATCCTCTTTACATTTTTTCCACCTTACTCAAATTCTTCTCACTTGATCCTGAATATTCTTACTAATGACTGATGAGCATAGATAAAGCAGAGACATCAACCAAAAATATAATTAATCTTGTAACTTTTGTACCGTGAGCCACAGCAAACTCAGCTATTTATATCATTTGCCCTACAAATAAAATGTGGAACAGAAATGTGCTCCTTTATAATAAGTGAATGATTATTTTCATGAAAGATAACTTGCCTGAAAAAGCTACACATTGATAACAGGAATAGGCAGGGCCGGCTGTAGGCGGTAAGCGAGGTAAGCAAGGCATCGGGCGCCGAAAATCAAGGGGCGCTCAAAGGATTTTCAGTGGTTCCCCATTGTCACTTTGAATCAATACATTATTGGAGAGTGTTGAGTGAGTCTCCTTGTGGGTTTTACTTAAGAGAAAGATACTAATTTGTTGTAGGTTTCGCTTGCGAGGTAGACAAGTATAAACATGTTCAGTTACTTTGTGCCTACCCTGTACCTTGATGGGAAGGCGTTCTACGAAAGTTGGCGCCCTTATGCAACGCGCTCTTTGCACCCAGGGTGATTGATTTCAGAAAGGCTGCACCAATCTGGGATGCAAGGCACCCATGTGCCAACATGCCAGGGGGACCATCACATGATAGTATTTGTGTCTGTATATTATCGGAATGCGAGTTATAAGCTGGATGGGCGACGTGTGTTCGTCGCCGATCTTTTCAAAGCCATGTGTTAATGTGAAAAGTGAAAGTTGGAAATGCCAGAGCAGCAAATCTCTGTTGCAAATTTTGCCCCCGAACCCTCGAGGTACGGGGTCGCATCATTCTAGTGTAGATAAGATGCGTCCTTGCATTCATTTCATATCAATTTATTGATATACAGAAGATAATTTTTAGAATAACGTGTGAAAGATTTATTCCACAATAAAGAGGGTCGCCGGAAGGCAGGGCAGGCGAAGGCCTTAACCTAAGCCATAGCAATGGATAAATAATCGAAGTTTTGTTTAATTTTAAAAACCGTATCTGACAGTGCTAGTAAATCTAAAGAAATACGCGAAATCCTATGGGAATCTTCGAATGATGCATTGTGGACTTTTAATCTCATATCTAGCGAGTTTCATGTTTCCTATGTGCAAATATGTTACAGGTTATACAATAACCCTTTAACTGCTAGCCGACCGATCTGTCGGCCCACGCTGCATCTACGACAACTGTCACCGGCAGATCTATCGGTTAAGCTTCTTAATAAAGACCAGATGGGTTGGTCAACCAGTTCTACCTTATCTGTGATGCTTGTGCTTTTGAATCACAATGAAATCATTAAGGAAAGCTTGACTTGCGATTTTTTTTTACTTTAACAATAAGATCCTAGTCTGTGCGTAGCTTGTAGGGTGTATTGGAGTGCACATTGGAGCGGTGATTTATAGTTCCTTTTTTGCGATTGATCTGTAGTGTTGGGATAAAAAAATCAGTCTTATCATCTATCACAGTGTTTCTCAACCGGTGTGTCGCGGACGAGGTCCAGGTGTGTCGCGAAAATTTAGAAAAAAAGGCTCAAATTTCACATTAGTTTTTTTAAAATTGTTATTCGACAGAATTTTTATTTCTTTTTGTTTATTTTGTTATATAATGAATTTTATTTATACATATATAGATTTTGTTGTACATACTCTGAAATTACCTCGGTCATATTTGTACTAATTTGATTTAACAAACATTTTCTTATATTTTTTGTTATATTTATGAATTTTAAGTATTTTTGTTATGTTTTAACCAAAAAAAATGACTTTTTATATCATGGTGTGTCGCGAGAGCTGGATCATTTAAAAAGTGTGTCGCCAAAGCAAAAAGGTCGAAAAACACTGATCTATCATATTAGGTATTGTAAAACTTTATTTTTCATAAAATTTATCATAAGTTCCTCTAAGAAAATAATAGTAGTTGGAATATTTTGACTACACAAACTTAAATGCTCATTATGGTTCTGGATTAATGTTGAGTTGATGTTAAAAATTTGTGGTTTCCTTTTTGTTGAAGATTTTAGAAATTTTATTTTAAAACCCAGCATTTATTATTGTTAGCATCAATGGATAAGAAAAATTAGAAATAGAAAAACAGAAAGGTGGATCATTATCCTGAAAATATGAATTTCTTCCCTTATTTGGGAAAAAAATGAGGTTGGGGGCGCTTCCAAATGACTTTGCATCAGAGCACCAATGTAACTAGATCTTTGAAACCGTAACTGATGCATTGAAAAGTAATAATTTGGATATAAAAATGTATTGGAAATGTCATGGTGCTTCAAATACCCTAGGCAACAAAATAGTATGTCAAACTGGTTGACCAAGGAATCTCCAGGACGGGTACGTGTTTGGTGTTGCTTAGAACCTTATCGCCCTTTTGGTCACTGCAGGATCTACACAATCATTTTGTCTTTTTGGTTTATAAAATTCTACTGCTGCATTTCTTGCAGAATCTCATACAAGAATGAATATTTGGTTGCCACATTCAAACATAAAAGGAGTTACACTTTCCTAAATGTGAAAAACATGATGTTGGCCCAAGTATGTTACTTTGGAGAAAGTTTTTGGTTATTAAAATGAACTTGAAAGCTCTATGTCTATTGAGCTGCTTCATACTTTCTATGAAATGTCTTAATAAATATAATATAATAAATATAATAATAAATATTTCAAAATCTTATGCCAATTTCAAACCATGTTAACAATGCCATTTTTGGATTTCTTACACTGGCTGGATGTATTGCAGGCACAGAGGATGGTTAAAAGCACTACTGAGACCTGGTATATAGAATATAGACTGTTTGAAGATATCATCAATACAGCACATAAGGTTTATATTGGGCATATGCCAAGCTTCATATGAGTTAATACAACAAAGTACAGGTGACTCCTGAGATTCGACCAACTCGAGAATTTGACCTGTCGAAGCCCGCTTATTCAACCAAGCCGATCGGTCCGTCGAATTACGAACTATTTACGCGAAGTAATTTTCGGCCCACCCAACCACGCGAGGTTTAGTTTCAGTCTAGACATCGTTATGTCTGCTCTAATTGTTTGAATTTGTGCTGATTTCACTCGTTTTTTCTGTTAATCTTTTATTTAAATTTATTTATTTATAAATTTATCATTTGACATGGCATCATCATTCTTGCTCTAATTGTTTGAATTTGTGCTGATTTCACTTGTTTTTTCTGTAAATCTTTTATTTAAATTTATTTATAAATTTATCACTTGACATGGCATCTAAAATAAAATGTAATAGTGATAATGCAAGTGAATCAAATAAAAGAGAGCATAAGACTCATAGTTCTGAACTGAAATTAGAAATTTTAAAGTGTTTGAGAAAGGTGAAAGCCATGCTGAAATTACACGACCGTTGGGAATGTGTCATTCAACTATTGGCACTTATGTGAAACAGAAGGAGAAAATTCTAGAACTTGTGATAAATTCAGGTAATTTGATAACAACAATAAACAGTCCTAGGTGCGGTGTTGATTTCTAAAATGGAAAAACTTTTAAAACTTTGGGTAGATGATCAGTGTCAGAAACACATTCCTATTAGTGAGGCCATGATTAGAGCAAAGGCTAAGGATTTCTATGATGATTTGAAGGAAAGGATGAATGAAATGTCTGTTGATGAGCCTCCATTTAGTGCAAGCCATGACTAGTTTGACAGATTTAAGAGAAGGGCAGGTTTGCACAGCCTTAAATTAACTGGCGAGGCTGCAAGTGCAAATACTGATGCTGCCTCAAGTTATTAATTTTGCTGCGATACGCAGTTGTAGGTATAGATAGATGTATGCAGGGATGTGCTGCAGCCGGCACGGTCCGGCTCGCGCAAGTCGTTTGTTAAAATCTTTGAAGCTCGACAAGTCGAATGTTGCACATCACTCTTCTGTTAACTTTGGTGGTAAAATACTAATACTACTCATTCCTCCATTTAAATAACATGGGAATGGATGAGGCGGATTTAATTTGGATTTTAAAATTACATACAATAATCATACAAACGAAAATTTATTTTTTCCTTTTTAGTGCAAAAAATGTTATACATTTAAAATATTTATTATTTAATTTATTCATAATTTAATAGTTGTATTAACACATTAGTAATGTTATTTTATCTTTACGTGAGGAGAGACTTAATAATTTTTTCCCGAGATGCAGCAACGTATCCCCTGATTATAACATGCAAGGCTACGGAAAAACGGCGTTCGACATTCGACCACGTTTTCAGGAATGCATCCCAGTCAAATCTCGGGAGTCGCCTGTAATAGGCATCGAGGAATCATTACCCAGTTAACCTCCAATACAAAAAAGAATGGATGTTGAAAATTCTAAGGATGGTCTTATAAAAATCTCTGATAGATATATAGTAACAGTTTATAATGCCATCAAGGCTATCGTTGTAAAGATGAGAGACAAGAGATAGATTTAATCATAAAATAAGGAAAAAATACTGAAATTTGGAAATTCTCTTTTTTATTATAATGCAAATTTTATGTAGCAGACAGTTTTCCATCATGGCTCTGGGATGGGCAGTCTATCAGGGAAAAATATTTTTGGATTTTTGTCCTTTTAACTTACATAGCTATATGTTATTGATTACAATCGCCTAATTCTATAGAATTTTCTACTTTAAGTAGCTTTGCTGGACTGACAATTCACTATTCTGCTCTAAAATTAGATTTCTGTTTACATTTAATTTCATATCTTTTTTAGTACCTAGTATGATTTCTTAGTTTTCATTTGGCAGATTTTGACACTCATTCAAGTTTTATCTTCCCTGTTGCAATTTTCACAAAGGCATGCCTAACAGTATTGGGCAAAAATGAACGATTCTTGCTAACTTGTCGAGTATAAAATCATGATCGTCCACAAAGGATGGGATATTATTTACTGTTGTGTTGCATCATATTCTCTTTTAGAATGCTTCTGTTAGCATTTATTACAAAGTGACACGTGCACTGCTGGGTTGTATCCCGCAATTTGGAGGGTGTGTGGGAATCGCATAATGCCTGTGCCTTTTCCCTGCTGTTCTAAATTGCAGGAAAGCCTCTATTCAGCGGCAAAATGAAAAATTCCCTTTTGAGCATTTACAATTCTTTGTTTCTTTCAACCATGAATACCAACTCAGCCCATGCGTGCCACTGTGGTAGGTTGCATTTGGGTCATAAATGGATAGGAAAGACATTTGTTGCTTTATCCTAATGGTTCTCATGCAGAGCCTATATATTCTGGGTATGTCTTTGGAAGGAGAGCTGTTTGACTCTCGTTTGGCCTATTGGTGTCAAAGCATGTGAACTAGTTTGTTAGAACTGGAAGATTTTGGAAAAATTGAGGAGGAATGTTAAGCTTTTTCAAAAATATCTGACAGAAAATGGATTTTTATTGGAATGATCTGCTAAACTGAAAAAATAAGTCAGAAATATTTATTTACTTTTGTGAGGTGTGCTCCTCCTTTATATAGCCAAAGAAGTGCCTGGACGTTGCTCTCCACAGAAATTTCTGATCAAGAGTTCCATCCTCCCAAACTTTTAATTTTTTTCAGTAGGCAAACCTATCCCTTTCTTTTTCTTTGCCATATTTACCTGAGTTACAATCACGCTATTTATTCTAAAATTTGGTTTTAAAATTTAGCGATTAGTATACTTATAATTACTGTATTTTATATTATTTTCCTTTTACTAATACTTATGCGCACACTGCTTCCTCGTCATTAATATGATGCATGCATCATCCTTTTATTGTAATACTAGCAGAATAGCCCGTTCTTCGCCCAAAGCAATTATAATTAATATCTTGTAAAGTCCCGCTGGCAGGCACCTACAATATTCCATGATTTTGAATTAATAATTCCTATTCGTTGAACTCAATTATCATGAATAATGTATTTTAAACCTTTTACAATAATTTTTATACACCTGAGGTGAGTAGCATACATGTAGCAGTTTCATACACAGAAAAGTGATATGGCATCAAAGAATTTAAAAAATAGGGAATAATATGGCTGGAAATGGTTTACCAAACATTTTATTGTAATTTGGCTTCCGTGTAATCACTAACAGCAAGAGCAGGCCCCTTGGAGAGACCCATCGGCAAAAACAAAAGAAGAAAAGATGGAAAATCCCATCCTAAGAACACGCTCAGAGTAATTTCTTTGTTCCCCAAAATTCTTCCTGGTGTCCTTTTCCTGGACAATTAAGTGCCAAAGATCTTAGAGGCCAACCTAGTCTCGCATGGGTGCAACAAAGTTTCCTCTTTTTCTTCATTGATCCCCCTCCTATATTGCCATCCAATAATGCAAACAAATTCCATGATCAGTCTCTGTTGGCCTGTGGTTCAAGTTTTTTTTTTTCCATTTTAAAATTTTTAAATAAAACTATTTGAGTGTGTTTGCTTATAAGTCTTGTAAGCAAAAAAAATTGGAAGTTATACATTGGGTGGTTGCTGTGACTTGATCCCATGCCAGTGGTGAATTCAGATGGGAGGTCACTGGGGCAGGTGCTCCCTCCCAGGATCACAAATGTTCAATAAATCTGAAGCAATGTCTTTTTGACTGACCCAATGGACTTTTTCTGAGTATGTACATTTCTGCCTTATTTGGATTATCTTATCTCAGAATTAGATTCATGGTTCTCAAAAAATAATGGCAACATAATTTCCAAATTGTACAACATCATCTCTAAGTATTATTTTGTTGCCAACTCATCTGACAAGCACATTCAGTGTATATCAAAAATCTTGTATGTCATACCTGTTACTATCTCTAGAGCAGAGCTATCTTTCAGTTCATTAAAGAGAATTAAAGACTTATTTGAGATCAACAATCAGGCAGGAAAGACTCAACGGTTTTGGCTATGCTCAGTATCAACAAAAACATTAAGTTGACCCTTGAATAAGTTTTAAATGTCTTTGACAGGAAACAGCCAAGAAAAATCCAATTGCACATTTAGTAAAACCTACCTATTATAAACATAACTTTTTCATTTATTGTTTTTGTATTATTAATTATATTATAAAAATCATATTTTTTCATTTATTGTTTATGTATATTATTATGTTTAACTGTACAAAGCTATATTAATTTTCCTTGACATTCTCATTGTGTGATTTAACAGATTTTTGTTTATTTTTTGTTGAACAAATAAATGACTTTCTGATTAACTTTGTAATTGTATTATTTCATCGGATTTTTCAACACTTCTTTTTGCATTTTCTTCAAGGGTTTGAAGCATACTGCTCGGTTGCCAATGGCAACCTGTGGTAGGTGGCTATGATGTTCCCATCTTTCCCGCACCACATGCACTAAGAAAAGCACATTAAAATTTTTTAAATGTATTTTTATAAAATCTTTTGTATGCGTTAGTCCAATATTTATGTATATATTCTGAGGTAGACCATTTTTTGTTCCTTCATATCTCTCGAACTAATGATAGGATCGTAAAGAATGTTACATTGTTTGAAAGCTTATGGCTTGCAGATGGTTTTTAGCCTATAAACAATTTCATATCTCATCTAGAAGTTCAACTGTGAGTGTTCAAACTTTCCAAAAGTCTATTTGGTTGCGGTAGCTCTAGCGCTGGGTTTGGGGGCGTTTTAGTAGCAAGAAATTGAACTACTACACATTCACAGCATTCTGTGCTCCAATGTTAGAAACGATAGCGGGAAATACGGATTTCAACTTGAGTTTTCATTTTGACCAATATATGGCGAGGGAAGTTGTAACGATTACTTGTATGAAAATTTTAGCTTATTTCTACTATGTCATTTTATACCTCTATAATTATATATATTAATTAACAACTTGTAATTAGATACCTTGAATAAAGAGATTGGGAAACAAGAGAAGAAAATCAGAAAACCATGGATCACTAAGGAAATGCTGGAGAAAATGGATGAGAGAAGAAAATGGAAAAACGTTAACAGTGAAGAAGGTAGGGCCAACTATGGACGCATAAACAATGAGATGAGAAGGGTAACAGATAAAGCTAGGGAAAATTGGATAAAAGAAAAATGTGAGGAAATGGAGAAGTTAGGACGATACGATACGATGTACGCTAGGGCACTGGAGTTAGAAGATAAGAAGTCTAATGGGATTCGTGGTAAAGGAATTATTAATACAGATGGGAAAATAGTCGCAGAACCAAAGGATGTAGCACAGGTATGGGAAGAATACATTAAGGAACTATACAAAAAGCAGGCAGGATCGGTACAAATGGAACTGGAAGAAGAGAATTGTATTGAAAAAGACAACTTGGGACCAAGTATTATGAAAAGCGAAGTAGAAAAGGCGATACGGGAACTAAAGAAAGGAAAAGCTAAAGGCAGCGATGGAATACCGGTAGAGGTACTTAAAGTCATGCGATCCAAAGGACTAAAAGTGATTACAAAACTAATTAACAAGATTTACGGCTCGGGAGAGTGGCCTCTGGATTTCTTAGATGTAACAATCATCCCTCTAAAGAAGAAGCCAAATGCAATGCAGTGTAAGGACTACAGAACGATATCCCTACTGGCACACACTTCGAAGATCATCACGAGGATTCTTAATAAAAGACTAGAGAAAAAGGCCAAAGAAATGCTAGGGGAAGATCAATTCGGCTTCAGAAAAGGACGAGGAACCAGAGATGCTATCGGTGTAGTGAGAATCATATCGGAAAGGGCAGTAGAGTACAGTCAAGATTGCTGCGTATGTTTCGTCGACTGGCAGAAGGCCTTTGATAGAGTAAATTGGGTACTGCTGATGAGGATATTAAAGGATATAGGTGTAGACTGGAAAGACAGGAGACTGATCAGGAATCTATATGTGAATCAAGTTGTAAAGGTCAGGTTGGAGAATACGGACACCAGCGGAGTACATATCGGTAGAGGAGTATGACAGGGCTGCTGTCTATCGCCGATTCTATTCAATATATATGGAGAGAGACTAATGCAGGAAGCGTTAGAAGGCATTGGAGATTTCAAAATCGGAGGAAGGATTATAAGAACAGTGAAATACGTGGATGATCAAGTACTTCTAGCAAGAAAGGAAAAGGAACTCCAGAAAATGATAAGTAGACTAGTGATAACGGGTAGAAAATACGGTATAATTAATACAGAAAAATCCAAGGTTATGCGAATATCAAGTAAAGAAGAAGAAAATTTGAACATAAGTATTGGAGGAAAGCCATTAGAACAAGTTTCAGATTATAAATACCTTGGAAGCATCATAACAAGAGAAGCAAAATGTACAGATGAAATCAGGACTAGAATAACAAAAGCAAAAGCCGCTTTCAGAAGAAAGAAACTCCTGCTAACGGGAAATATAAAGCAGGAAATCCGCAAGAGGTTGATAAAATGCTATGTATGGAGTATAGCTTTGTACAGAGCAGAAACATGGACGCTAAGGAAAAATGATATTAAATACTTGGAAAGCTTCGAAATGTGGACATGGAGAAGAATACTGAAGATAAAATGGACAGATAGGGTGAAAAATGAGGAAGTACTACGAAGAATAAGAGAGAAGCGAACGATTATACAGACTATCAGAAAGAGGAAGGCGAACTGGATTGGGCATTACCCGAGAGGAGAGAGTGCATGATTAAAGAAGTGCTAGAAGGAAAACTGGATGGAAAAAGAGAAAGAGGTAGAAAAAGGTTTCAGTTGATAAACGACTTGAAAGGGAAAGAGAGCTATCAAGACATGAAGAAAATTGCGGAAAATAGGAGCACTATATGGAGAACCAAGTTTAACCTAGAATAATCACGGACCTGTCAATGGACAGACTACCTATGATGATGATGAATTAGTAAATGGTTCCTTTGCAAAAGTATTTTTATTCATCACACTGTGGTAGATGGCTTCTAGGTAGAAAAGTAACTTCGAAATTTCAAAACTTGTGAAATGGAATGCGGTGCCATAGCATTATTTTCAATAGATCATGCGACCCCCTATTTGCATGTTTAGTGGAGAGCACACCAATCAATGCTCCATCTTTCGGAAGGGACATAAAGCCATTTAATGTCCACGTTTATTCCTTCATTGAAAATTATTCATTTAACAAAATTAAACATATTTTTAGCACTTTTATTATATTAAAAAATCTGATGTGGCCAACACATGACTTTCTCCATATTTGCGGTATAGATATTTAAATTATTATGAATAGCATTATAAGGCAAAATTATTATTTCACATCGAAAAAGAATACAGTCGTCCTTATTGCCGTAAATTATATTTTGAATATGTTTACAGAATTCACTGCTACATGGTCATGGCGCTGTATACTGGAAATTAAGAATAAGTTAAATATCTCCGAAATGGATGGTTCTACAAAAAATTGTTTCAAACAAAAGTTAGAAGAAATGTTATTTTCCATAACTTTGTTCCTTATAAAGATTGTAAATAACAGCGTTTTAACGAACATATTCGATGAAAACCGAAAACATCGATTACACAGGCCTGCAAAAATGAATTTTTTTTCTGTTGTTTCAAGATATGTGATTTTTATTAATTTGAGCATGCTGAATTCAAATCAAATGCCCGTTTTTCTGTATCCCGTCAGGATTTTTCAGAAATTACAAAACAAATTTACGCTAAAACCATGCGTTTATGAATGTATATGTACAGAGACATGGAGAAGTCATACGATATATAGTCTGACAGCCCCATATAAACATCATCTAAGGTAAGAAGTTATTTAAATACTTTTAAATAGGTTGATTAGGGGCAGGATGTTTCCGTTTTCGCTTAGTTCCAAATGAGCGTTCCATAGATTTCCTGTTATGTTCTTGACGAGTAACTTCTCTTTTTAAGGTCCAGCAATAGTCGGCCATCATGGACACACCATCTCTTTGATGTCCTGATGAAATCTCTCATCCTGTTCTTCACTGAGGGCTCCTAAATTTTCGGGAAAGTAATCGAGATGAGTTTAAAAAATGTAATTTAAACTCATGTTACATCCCAGTTTCTGCAGCTTGTCTAACATATTTCTCACGATTTTTTCATACTGGGGATCTTTTACATTGCCGAGGAACTTCTTAAAGACGTTGTTGAATGCATCCCATGCCTGAAGTTCTATTTCACTCATGGTATCAGTAAATTCGGTGTCTTTCATGAGTTGTCGAATTTGTGGTCCATCAAGTATGCCCTCTTTCACTTTAGCTTCGGATACAGATGGAAACTTACGGTAGAGATATCGGAAGGACGAGCCACTCTTGTCCAGCGCTTTTACGAATTGCTTCATGATACCAAGTTTTATATGCAAAGGTGGCAATAAGACTTTCTGTGGGTCAACTAACCATTCAAAAGAGGGGTATTTTTCAACCCCAGGATAAAAAACATTTTTTTTCCGAAAATAAAACTCTTCATACTCCACAAACAATAATGGAAAAGTAAGTAGAAAGGATAACACTACACAACATACATTTATAAGCCAAATTATATGTTTCATATGAAAGTAATGCGTCAATTTCTGGACCTGAGATTAAAAAATAACGCGCACCGGGACCGAAGGGTTCAGGAATGCATTTCAGGGGAACGAAACTATTTCCAATCGTTTTCTGTCGTCGAACTAGGTAATATTATAAAACTCTCACACCCAACCGTAAAAACTCACTTTTTGAAAGAATCCTCCACTTCATTGCTACATACTAACACAGGCAAGAAATACATTATTGGTAACTTCCTACTGTTCCCACAATGTACACTTTTCAATACCGAAAACTCGGTAATGTAAATCACGATATCGGTATGAGGTGTCTAATTCAATACCGGTATTAATACTGGTATTACAATACCGGTATTCATCCCTAGTAGAAACGCTCTTGAATTTAAGTTTATCTACAGAAATATGAAAAAATTATATTCTGCGTAGAAATGCTCTCAAAAATTAAGTTTGTCGACAGATATACAAAAACTAGTATTTGGCGTAGAAATGACTTTGAAAATTAACTTATTGCCAGAAAAACAAAAACTAATATTTAGCGTATAAATGCTCTCGAAAATTATGTTTATTGCCAGAAATACAAATACTAACATTTAGAAATGATCTGAAAAATTAAGTTTATTTCCAGAAGTACAAAAACTAATATTTAGCGTAGAAATGCTCTCGAAGAAAAAGTTTATCGCCAGAAATTCATAAACTAATATTTAGCGTAGAAACGCTCACAAAAATTAAGTATTACCAGAAATACGAAGGAAATTTAATATTCAGCATAGAAATCCTTTCGAAATTATGTTTATCGCCAGAAAAACAAAAACTAATATTTACAGTAACAATGCTCTCGAGAATAAAGTTTATCAAGATAATTACAATAAAACAATATAGTAACGCGAAGAAATGCTCTCGAATTTTTAAGTTTATTACCAGAAATAAGAAAAATTAATGTTTAGCATAGAAATGCTCTCGGAAATTCAGTTATTTCCAGAAATACATAACTAATATTTATCATAGAAAAGGTCTTGAAAATTATGTTTAGTGCCAAAAATGCAAATAGTAACATTTATTGTAGAAACGCTCTCGAAAATTAAGCATATCTACATAAATACGAAAAAATAATATTCAGCATAGCAATACTCTGGAAAATTTAGTTTACCGCCAAAAGTACAAAAACTAACATTTATCGTAGAAATGCTCTTGAAAATGAAGTTTATTGCCAGAAATACAAAAACTAACATTTATCGTAGAAATGCTCTCGAAAATTAAGTTTATACAAAAACTAATTTTTAGCATAGAAATGCTCTCAAAAATTAATTTAATTGCAATAATTACGATGAAACAATAATATTTACCGTAGAAATTCACTCGAAAATTAATTTTATTGCCAGAAATACAAAAACTAGTATTTGGCGTAGAAATTACCTCGAAAATTAACATTATTGCCAGAAAAACAAAAACTAACATTTAGCGTAGAAATGTTTCTGAAAATTAAGTTTATGGCCAGAAACAGAAATACTAATATATAGCATAGAAATTCTCTCGAAAATAATTTTTATCGACTGAAATAGAATAAAAAGAATGCTTGGCTTAGAAATGTTCTTGAAAATTATGTTTAATGCCAGAAATAAAAAACTTCAGCTTTCAGCTTATGGTGAGGAGAATATCTTAAATATGTAAAGGTATCTTTACCAACCACTTTGACTTAAAGAAAAATATTGTAATTGGAAAATGTTTATCTACTTCGAGTTACGAATAATTTGAGTTATGGAAATTAGAGTTATAGACACAAAATAACATAAAAAAATAGGAATTTTGTCCGGTAAAATGAATTTACTTGGAGTTACGGAAAATTTGAGTTATAGATGTATGACTTTCTACTGTAATTATCTAAATTTTTGACTGAAACATTATTTCATAAACTCAGTTGTTTAAGAGATATTTTGGTTCTTTTTCGTTATATCCCCCTCTTATTATTTACTGATTATGTTTCCAATGAGATAATAACCATGACGCAACAACAATGGATTCATTGAGTTAATTTAAAGCTTGCTAACCCATGACTGATCAGCCCGTTGCAACATTTACAAACCCAATCACCGAACAACGGGGAGGGATAGTTTGGTTCCAGCGAGGCGAAGGGTGCAGTAGCACCCAGAGACGACAACTAAATTAAAAACAAAGCGAGCCAGAGGCTCACCAATATCCTCTCCATTTGTGGCGCAACAATCAAGCGGGATATAATTCCTCTGTAGACTACAGATATCTTGTTAGAAACTAATCCAATCTTGTTCTCTCCACCAAAACATGGTAAAAATGAATAAATAAATAGTATAATTTAGAATTTTATAATCATAATTTGATTGTTTATTACTAATCATGTTATCCAATATTCTTGGTTACTAGGCAAATTAAAAACATAATCAGTAATCTCGTTGGCAACTATAACATAATTAGTAAATAATAAGAGGGAGGAATATAACGGAAAAGAACCAATATTTTGGTTATTTTTCTAAATTTATGTGTAAGTGATAACATTGTTTCCATTGCTATGATAAAAAATTCAAATTGTTGATAGTGTTGCGTACACTTCCAAGGGTAATTGTGCATCAATGTTTTGTTATCGATAGAAACAATTAATTTGTTTACTCATTGTTTTCTCAAAGCAATCATTATTGAAAATGTTTTAAAATTTTTCACAAGTGTAATTGACGAAAAGTATTCTTGAGGACACTTATGTCGAGACCAATCATCTTCGTTACTCTGTATGCATGGAGTAAGTCATGTTCTGAACACATTGACTATTTTAAAGATAGAATTATAAAAGTAACTGGGTCCTACAGACCCTGTGCCAGCCGTGGTGTTCATATATTTGGTGCCAGCTCTGCCAGGTTAAAAATAAGAATGGGAATTTGATTAGAACACTTTATTATTTAAGCACAAAATAATAATAATAAGATACCATCAATGAGTTTGCATTCAGACTGGTTCAATAGCCTACAATAAGGACACCCCGGTCACTCCCTCATTGGTCAGTGGTAACAATACCAGCTAAACATAGTCAACAATACTTACAACACTAGTTGAGAGCATTATACAAAATTAACATTCATTAGAGACACCAAATTGATCATTAATCCTTGGAAAGAATCAGGAACCACATCACATGAATTTAAAATGAAATTCTTAGGATGAATTTCCAACTTGATATTTTCTGGAAATATCTAATTTTATGAAATACACTTGGTCCCTATTTTGGTGTATTGCATTGTTTTTTCACTAAATTAATAACAAAGAAGATCAACAGTCATTTCAGCACTTACTCTTGGCATTCATAAATGCAGTTATTGAGACTGTATCTTGATGTTTTATATCGCATTAAATTTTTGCACTTACAGTTAGTCTTCAGGGTTGTAATTCTTTGCAGGCTGAGACAGAAAAAAAAGAGATAGCTAACATTAGCTTCATCTCATTTAAATGTATATTAAATATGCACTCAAAATAATGCATACATACCAAACACAGAGCTACCACTCCAATGCCATCCCTTACTCTCTAATTACATCAACCAAACTATATTGTCAACAACTTATCCATGCTACTGATGTTGGCCATTTCACTGTCTCGATTTAGATGAAAAGATACATGGAAAATTGTAACTGGGAAAACCATTCAAGTGGCCAGTCGATCAAGGTTTAGGGTTGTCAAAGGTTCCAGTTTATGCACTTAATGTTGAAAACCCTTCAATTCCTTTGATCAAATACTTACAAGAAAGAATTAAATGACAGGTTCATTTATAAATAATGAAGATGATGTTAAACTGATGCTCTAAATATAGGGATAAGCCTGTAACAAGTTGCAGGTGGAACGTGAAGTTCACCAAGTCTTCCATACAAGTTGACAGGATCTACAGCAACTGAAAGAAACAATATGAATTACTTTCAAACATTACACACAGGATAAAGAGTAAATAAACAAATTAAACTGACTTCTAATTCAATACTATTTCAGTTCCATCACATAAAATATATTGTGCTGCAAAGTATTTATATACTACTCCAAGATTAAACAAAAAAACATCGGCTTGTATTCGGGCAGATACGGTATATGCGTGAGTGCATGAGATGATCACAGATGTGAAGAGGAGAAGAGAAAGAGAAGATTGGCTTGATAGCTTAGTTGGTTAATAGCACCTACCCAGCAAGTGGGAGACCTGGGTTCAACTCCCAGTCAAGTTCAGAATTTTTCTCCTTCTCTATCTTCACATTTTTTCATAATCAAATTTTACTTAGATATGACATGAAAGCATAGGATGAATGCTTAAGTATGAACTTACCTCCCATTAAATCACTTAGTTTTGAAGGTGTTGGAAGGTCATACAAAATGAGATTCAGTGTTAATTTATCAATAAAATTTTCCTTTCCATTCAAAGTTTTGGAGTAATATTTATTCATAAGCAGAGCGACTTCTGCAATAAATCAAAAATAATTAACAGATGATATAAATCTATAAGATCTTCCACATAATGTGACAGCCTTTATAAATATATAAAGAACAATCTATTCCTACAACATAAATTGCAATTCTTGCCTGTTTTGTATCTTTCCAGATTAGAATCAACCTGCTGCATCACTGATAGAGCTAGTTCTGCAGTCACAAGTGCTATATTATCACCATTTGATGCTTTAGACAGCACATGAGCAGATAAGAGTTTTAACTGCCAAGAAAGCATTGAGCTTCCGTTGGATTTTAGACTCTGCAAGGCCTAAATTATCACAATGTTTTATTACTTAGTGTTAGTAAGCAAAATACACAAAACAATGAAATAAAAACATTGAACAATACTTTTCGATTGATTAACTTCTATTATGTCTACAAAGGTTATAAATACAATTCACTGAAACAAAAAATCGATAAAAGATTACTTTTAAAATCTAAAATTATTTCTGTGATTCTGATCATGTTTCAATGTGAGTTTTCTTGCAATTAATACTAATAATAGCCCACGTCTGTCCGTCCGCTGGTCTGTTGGAACGCTCTATGGCAGTGGTGCCCAACCTATGGCCCGCAGGCCGAATGTGGCCCATAAAGGGTTTATGTGCGGCCTGCGAATCCATGATGAAAAAGCAATCCGAAGAATTAAACACACAAATTCATACATTTTTATGAAATGTTTGATAATAAAACTTTTAATATCGGAATGTTTACCAAAAATACCTAATTTAGATTACATTTTCACTTAAATGGCATCTCAGAATATATGGATAACATCCGATGTAAACTCTAATCTGGCCCGCAGAAGAATTGACAACCTCCTGCCGAGGGATTTGCAACCACCGATGCGGCCCGTCATCTAGAAAAGGTTGGGCACCACTGCTCTATGGAGTTAGATGAGAGAATAAGGAAAATCGCTCATAACTAAAAAACTTTTCAATCTTTTTCTATCAATCTTTCAGGAATCGCTTGGCTTTTCAACTTTTCAAATTGAAATGGTTTGCCATGTACATAGTAGTCTTGGGTTTGACCCCAGGAACATATCTTTTCTCGAATTGAATAACATGGGCAGAGCTGAAACAAAGCAAGCAAGCCTTTTTTCTTTAGCATTTTAAAATATCTTAAAAATGAGATATTGGCACAGGATTTTTACAGTTATGTCGAGAAAACTATTGAAATGAATATCCATATCGTAGAAATTCAAATATCATTCGAAAAAGGCCAAAAATTATGTTTTAGGACTATTTTTGTGATTTTTATGCATTTATTTGATTCATTGCCATGGCAACTGCAATTGTTAAAGTGTATTGTTGGCTCGATCCTAATGCATAAGAAATGTATACAAATTGTAAAAAAATCATATTAAAATATAATTTTTCGAGTTGCCATTGTTTAAGCATGTGGATCTTTTGCCTTCTTACAAGATTTTTAAAAAATTTTGTTCCTTGAAATTTTTTCAAAATATGCAGGAGATTGTTTGCATAGATGTAATTTGCGCAATATCCGCAAGATGGCAGATTGATGTCATAGATACACAAAGCCTAATGGTCTCAGTATGCACAATAATGAAATACTTTCTCTTATGACGGCTTTGCAACAAAAAGATTAAATGTTGTCCTTCCATTGTTCATCAATAATTGCAAAAAGCAAAAGATATAGGTATAGCAATGATAGCAAAGACAAATAAGAATTATATATGAGATTGCTTCTTGGTTGTAAGAAAATGTTAAGAAAATGCATGGATTAATTCTGCAAGCTAAGCTCTTAAAGGACAGAGAAGTAATTCACCTAATCAAATAAAAATATGTAAAAATATAAACGAAAATGAATATTCTTACCATGAAAAACATTATCCATAGCTGAAGGAAACATGGCTTATCCTGAGTGACTTGCTCATACACAATTGTTGCCATAAATTGCATCAATTTAAGTTCTTCCTCTTCCCTTTTCAAGTTTAATGGAACTGAGGTTTGATTCTCATAACCGCCACCACCAACTTTTTGGCCTTTAAAGAAAAACTGCTTACCTTGTCTCAAGAAATACTGAACAAAAGTTACAATTGAAGGGTCTGAGGAGAAGGCAAAAACTGACTCGGCCTGTGAAAAGATTGTCAGAGAAATTACTTTACAAATATCAATATAAAGAATGATTAAAAGTTGAACATGGAAATACAGCAACAAGAAGCTGATAATGAATGAGTGGAATTATTTTGAGAAATCAAAGCTTTACCATAACATTTTAAAACAAATATCCTACCCATAGAAAACTTCAATGTACATAGTCATGAAAATAATTTGTAGTTTTTTCCAAATTAATCTACACTGTGAGGGCCTGGTCCTTTATGTGCAGCACCATAAAAGAGTGGAGGCTCCCCTTATCAATAACTAGTGTTTTTTACTCATTTAATGGTTTTTTCAGGTTAACTGTGGGTTTTTATTAACGTTACACTATATTTTTTGCATCCTCATAACCTATCCTCATTGACATAATGTATTTTGCGCAAATCTCACTTAGCATTTTCAGGGCTCTATCTGTTTACAAATTAAGGTGTGGCTATAGTAATTAAATTATAAAACGTAGCATAGGAGATAAAAAAACTCCAGATACAGATATCATTAAAAAACAAATTTAAATAAAAAATATTATGGGCTTCAATCTGTTAAGAACATGGTGGCAAACTGGAAGCAGCAAACCATGCTAACAGTGAAGAGGAGGGTTAAATTTCTAGGGAAACATGAGATTCAGTATTCTCATGAAATTTTCTCTTTACAAAAGTGTTAAGGAAAGAAACGTATATGAAACTAAAATGAATTATTACACTTGTCACATTTTCAACAAAGTCATTTTGCATCTCACATGCAAACATTTACTTTTATCTATCCAATAGGCTTAGCTATTTCGTAGACTCAAGCTAATAGATGACCAAAAGGTTTAATTTAGATTTCATCACTTGCAACATAGAACAGTGAACTTTGGCTAGGAAAACTAACAGGCAAGATTTATTAAGTAAAAGGACAGTTCACAAGTTACCAAACTTGATCAAGAATTCAAATCTCATCGTAGATATATTACAAACATGAAACTTTCCACTATTCAACTTATGAGAGTATATCAGATTTAAAAGAATGATACTCATTTGAGGAAGTGAACTTACTGGAACAGACCAGCAATTAGCTGTATTAGATGTTAACGTTTGTGCAAGTAGGCTTTGGAATCCATGAGGATCTTCTGTGTACGAGAGACAACCAGCCTTTTGCTGAACAAAAAGACCTCTCATGTTCTTGAGCATATTCCTGAAAATATGAAAGAGCATTTGTTTCTAACCAACACAATTTTAAATAAATACAATGACTGATGCTTTTCTTACAGATTTAAAATGTATACCCTTAAAAATACAAATGAACAGCAGAAAATAATATCTACAAGTAGTAAATCATTTTTAAAATAATGAAAAAGTTTTACATACTGAAGTTGCTCCCAATTTCTATCTCTATGGAAGATTATACTCCAGTATCTTTCGTCTTCTATCCTTACCTAAAAATGATAAGTTTCAGCATTAAACAGGCACATGTTTCATCACATATTATTCATGCTAAGGATAAACAACCTATGCAACCCTGAATTCAACAACACATTCTACAGTGAAATCTCGTTACAACGTACTTCACATTTACGTGCGTTTCAAATTAACGTACTTTTTTTAATCCCTGTCAATTTTCCCGTATAACTACTGTATAAATATTTCAAAATAACGTACTTCAACTTAATGTACTTTTCAATACTACGTCTGAACTTCACAGGTCCTGAAAAAAGATTTTTGTGGTTTTAACACATGATTTCATCCATAAATGACTTTATTATAACTAATTCTTGCTCATTCAAGTCGTTTGCACCAATCTGAAGGCATCTTTTGTCTTTAGTACGAAAAGATCTGTGTAACTTTGCCAAAATCCCAAAAGAAAGGATTTTTCGAACTGAAAAATTTAGAACCGAGAATCAGTTATCCCTCTCGTATTTTCACAATAGCTTTGAAGTGAAATCTTAAGTTCTAAGAATTATTTCTCCTGTTAGACTCTCATTATCACCAGTTTTGGTTTGCACCAGACATGCAAGAATTCCGATCCCCCAATGAAATGTTTCCAGAGAAAACACTATACTCCTTACGGGTATTTTTAGTATACCATACTTTCAGTACAAAGTATAAAAATTCATGCTCCATAGAGATATGTTTTATCGAGATTTTGCTGTACTAGGAAAAATATCTTTAGACAAGAGTATTTTTTGGGTACAACATGCAATTAGTATAACCAGCTAAACTTGCCAATAAAATTAACTAAGATTTTAATAAAAATGTGCTCCTTCCCCTGCATATCTTAAAATGAGGTTCTTAGAATATGTAGTTTGTCATCTGTGCCTAAGGCAGGGATGAGAAAACTATGGTGTCAGGCCCACATGAGTCCCACAGGAACATTTTCATTACATTATGAAACAAACAGTGGAATAAAGTACAGATAATTTCATACTTTTTTGGCCAAAATTATGGCAAAAAAACCTTTTACAGAGAAGATAAAAGACTTAATTATTGATCTTCAGTAATTGGATCCTTTAAATTCTCTCAATTAACTTCAATGTGAATTTTAATGCAGTTGCATCTATTAATTAATTTTGGATGCCTTTTAACATTAGGGAATTTATTTCTCGATTTCATCCATTTCTACCTCACGATTTGCAAATTTATTTTTCGAGTCTTACCCGATTTTTCATTTTTTTAATACGGGTAAAATAAAAAAAAAATGCAAACTCTGCACTGGTAATTAAAAAATTAACATTAAACTTGGGGCTTGGCATTTCCAGTCATGATTTAAATATGCATAGGTTAACAATTTCAAAAAGTGAGTTGAAATTCCAGGTTCAAACACATAACACAAACAAAATATTCGTATGTATTTATTGTCTGTATTTGATATAAATAACCTTCACTTATTTGGCTGTAACTTATTTAAAATCTTGAGTTTGGGTCTTAATTGTAACTATTACAAAAACGCCGAGTTATCGACAAAAAATGAAATGTATTTAATTCAATTGCTTGCTACATCTCACGGAGAAGAACATGCACGAAAAGTTTCTGCAAGACATAAAACTTTATCATTTGCCATATCACATAAATGGAATTTAATTTACACCCCACATGATACAACGTTACATTCTTCGCTGCTGTGCTAATTGAATAACGGCAACTATCGTATTTAATCGATTGTAAGCCGACCTTTTTTTAGCTTTTTGCTATCTCAGAAATCGCCACTCGGCTTAGAATCGGGGGCAAAAAAGTAGTCAATGAATTTATGTCTGTAGTTACATTATAACGCGAGATCTTTAAATATATGCAAAAAAAAGAATCAAATTGACTGAAGACCTACGAAGAAATAAATTATGTAAATAATACGTGGCGCGTCAAAGTTGTAAAAGAACGCAGCGATAGCGCTCGTGCGCGTAAGGAGCTAACACTGAAACATGATAGGTGGAGGAGGGAGGGCAGGGGAGGGCAAATGCTTCGATTCACGAGTAAAATGAAACACTGTGTTAGTTCCTTACGCATACGAGCACTATCGCTGCGTTCTTTAAGACTTTGACGCACCACGTATTATTACATAATTTATTCCCGGGGTATTATTATATTAAGATCCCACGAGGTCAAATTACTTTTTTCGTAGAAGTTGTTATGAATAAGTGAATAAAATGTATTTTATGTCACCGTAATTTTAGTTAATACTTTAGTTAATACTTTAACCCTCTCACGTCCTGAGGTGTGGGGCACCTGCTGGCATTAAAAGTCTGGAGAAATTCAAGATGGCCACCAAATGGGAAACATTAAATAAAACAATTATACATTAATCTCCAAAAATATATATTTTGAAAAAAATCCGAAGTAGAAGAATTACTGTGAGACATATTAGATTGTTCAGGGTTCAAAAAATTGCGAATTTCGATCGAATATTTAAAAAAAATTCTTCGTATACAAAGTTAAGAAAAAAAAATCTCGTGTTTATATGGTATACTATGTCATTTCCGAGAGAGAAGCCAACCAGTCAACATTCTCAGAGGTAAATTTGAAAGCGTATTTTCCAGGCGGTCTCGGGTGGTCCCGCGATCGGGAGTATAAAAATTTACGGGCATTCTTGGGCGGTCCGGTCGCAAAAGGGTTAAAGTCAAATTTTTTTCTTGCGTGGCCTTGTGAAAAGTGGGTGTCGGCTTACAATCGATTAAATACGGTATTAGCAACACTTCTGAGCATTAGATGTTACCCATTTACAATGTGTATCAATTCTGGCTCAAATATATATCTTATTAGTTTGCTGACACTTCATAATTATTCAGAAAACAACTTGTGACAATTTTTTGATATTTATGCAATACTTTGTATTCAAGTGTTTAATCAATTGTGTCATGCATACATTTTACAAAGTTTCATTGACTAGAGACCAAATTTCATGCAGAGGTTGCGTTATTCCCTGTTTTTAATATTTACTCTGTGCATATTTCCATTTCATTTATTAGAATACGTTTAATGACACTTTTGAGGGCATTCTTTATTATGGGTCGAAAAAGTGCTTCAGACTACGACAGAATAAAAGAACATCTTGCTTCTTCAAGGCATAGAAAATTATGTGATGCAGCTTCAAACATCGAAACTTTCAACTTCACGCCAATAACCAACACTGATAGAAATGCAAGTAAGACAAAAAGAAAAGGAAAAGAATCAAAAAGGTAAGATTCACTAAACTTTTTATTGAAAGGGCCACATGAGGCTTTATGTATGACAGCACGGGCCACTTGAGACTTTTCAAATGACTGATGGGGCCGTGTGAAAACTTCAAAGAGCAGGTTTCGACGCCCAACTTCACTGTTAAAAATTATTTCAAGCGGGGGGGGGGGAGTGATCGAGAAAAGAGATCTACCTAAAATGAGTTGGCGATCGAATGTCACTTAATGAAAATTGCTGTTGGTGAATACACAAAACTTAAAAATATACCCCTGCTGTATAGCAACAGATAGTGCTGCATATATGAAAGCATAGGTTTCGAACATTCAGAATGATGACAATGGACTACACGTTCTACATGTCACTGATATACTCCACTTAATTCATGTTGCTGTTGATCAAGCCATTAACTGTCAAGCTATGATTCCAGCTAAGAAATTTGTTGTTAAGTTTGGAGCTGTTTTTAAACATCTGCCTAAACAGTACGGTAAATTTTTAGCCGCATGTAGCAGTTTAGACATATCTGGAGTTAAATCTTCAGTGGTTGTATCTGCTCGTTGGGCTAATTTTTAAAAAAGTTTGAAAATAACTATCAAAATGTGGGATGGCATAAACAAATTTTTGTCAGATTCAGAGGAACATGATGGCAGAAAAATGTTTGAACTCAAAGAAATTGTTGAGTCATTTGTTTAAACTGAACTTTAAACTTTACTTTTATACTTAGAAAAGCAACTGATGCCAATCATCAATTTCCAGAAGAAGCTTGAACCTAGCGCACCAATTTTACATCGAATCGATCATACTGTTAATGTATGCTTAAATGAAGAAATGCAACATTTCTGGAAACCTCTAGAAATGGGTGTTTGTGCTGCTATTATGAAATCACTTCATAACACTACAGCAATTAGCGAGAGGTTTAAAGAGTTTTCTGAGGTCCTTTCATTAAAATGGACTGCTACAATAAAGAGAAATGTTAACACATCAATCAAAGAAATATGGAAGAGGGTTTCCGTATTAGATCCATTTTATAAATCAATGCATGCTAAAAATGTTGATGACTGTGAACAGCTAATAAACCTTTGTGAAGCAGATGACCAACTCAAATTCAAATTTTCAGCCTATTTACAAGAGCCCTCACCTGTAAACCAAACATTTAAAACTTTTGGACAGATGCTAGAGCTTGATACCCACCATTAAGCAAGACAGCCTTAACACTGTTATGTATGCCTACCAGTAGCTGCGATGTGGAATGATCATTTAGCCATTTGCATCATTTACAAACTCCAGAGAGGAGTAGTACAACAGAGGATACTCTCCATATGCAGTTGATGCTCTACGTGAAAAATAAATTGAAGTAGTACCTTTTTATTATTGTTTGGTGGATATGGGGAATATAAAGTTTACTGGTTAAATTTTTTGTTATATATTAAACCCATTTCAACCCAAATTTTAAAAAATAAATGCCTTACTTAACATCCATAGTTCTTAATAATAAAGCTTGCTCATCCTTAGGGATAAGTGGTTTCACAGAATTGGAAAAAAAATCTCATGTCAAGACATTCACAATACAAACCTCACCAAGATGACTATATCGAACAACACCGTTAGCATTTTTTTATTTTTATATGTACATGTAGTGCCCACTTAATGTATGCTTCATTAACATACATCCATGGATATAAACTTTATATCATAATGTACATAGTGTCTGCTGATATGTACATCCTATTCACTATATTGTCTGAGGGGTTGCCAATTGTATGCTGTTTACAGACAGCCATCTTGACTACTTGGATTTTGCTCATGCTTTTATATTTAAATGATTAGAATGAAATTTTTAATCATAATGAGTGAAAAAATGTCCAAATAGGCCAAGTCCTTGAATAACTCCAAAATCTCCACCAAAATCATCTCCAAGTCCCCACCTAAATCTCCATCTAAATCCCCTTCAAAATCCTCTACGATAAGTCCCCCCCCCCCTCCCTTCCTCCCGCCAATAAATTTTCTCCCCTTTAGCAAATCATCAACTATAGCAAGCAAGATAAGATTTCATATAAGAAGTTATGTTTTAAATCAGTATTTTATACTATAATAGCCCACGTCTGTTGGTTGGTCACGCTTTCATGATGGCCAATATAGAGCGTTTTAACAAACTTCCCGAAAAGGTATAAGATTGAAATTTGGCAAGGATGCTTGATTAACATATTTTAAGGTAATAATGAAAATAAATCTCCAAAAAAGTCCTGGGTTCGACTCCAAGGAATACATTTCCATTTTCCGTAAGGTAACATGTAAAAATCAATTTTTTGATGTGCAGGCTTTTATTGTTTTGGAAATTAAAATTAGAAGGAATTAACCAACGATCTTCGGATCTGAACCATTTTGAAGCAAAAATTATAGAGTTTCTTATTCTGTTCATCTTTTTCCACATACAATTCTAAATTGCTCATGTTATACGTTTAATTCAGATATTTTGTGGAAATGTTGCCATTTTAACAGAATGTTGCCTTGGCTACCAATTACATTGTTAGACCTCAAAATCCTATTGTTGTATCAATCCTTATGGGTGTAAGCGTGCTCTGAATGCTTTTAATATGAGATAGGGAGGAAGAGAGTAACACAGGGGAAGAGAGGGAGGGAGAGAGGGGAGGGAGGGAGGGGGAGAAGGGAAGGAGGGGGAGGGAGGAGGAGAGAGGGAATGAGGGGGAAGGGGTGGAGAGAGGGAGGAGGAGTGAGGGAAAGAAGGGAGGGAGAGGGAGAGAGACAGACAGACAAATTACTTTATTGAGGGTGAAATTGAGACTATATAGTCCCTTCTTACATTTAAGAGAGAGAGAGAGGGAGTGAGGGGGATAAGGGAAGGAGAGCATGGAAGGGAGGGGGAGGGAGGGAGGAGGAGAGAGAGAGAGGGAGAGAGAAAGAGGAGGAGGGAGGTAACTATTTTAAGGTTAACTAAAGATATCCCGTCATATTGACGGGCAATTATGCTAGTTTATACATATTTATGATATTTTCATGCCTTCGTTTTTTTATATGCTTAAATTCAATGTATCATAATTATTACAGCTAAATTTTCAGTGAAAATTTCAAGGACATATAAAAGAATGCATCTCCATTTATAAGATATGTCTATGAAGTTTATCGTTATCCACTTAATGCACATCTGCTTAACCAACATGTTTCCAAGAACTTAACCTGCATGTTAAGGAAACACTGCCTGTAATTCATTCTTATTCTTTTCACAGAAATCACTCTAATAGTTCTGAATATCGATTCAGTTATATAACTTTATGACAAAAACAATACTACATACTTAAGTGACATTATCTCAAAAAATAATTACATACCATCCAATGAGATTACAATAAATCAAGTTTTAAATATGAAATTAATAGAACGACTTTGTGGTAATCAATAATTAACACTTTTCAAAGCAGGATCCCACTTTGAAAAGCATTTTTATTTTCTACTTAATTGTAAATCGATATTTTCTACTCAGTTACAGTAAAGGAGTAATTTATGTTTGAGTGCAAATTTAAGATATCACTTTTAAAATTCTGAAATCATACAAACAAATTGAACGTACTGTATATTCCAGTGTATAAGTCCACCTGACGTATAAGTTGACCCCTGCTTTTTGAATGAAAACACAAGATTAGGCATATGTTCACCGTATAAGTCGACCTCCACTTTTTCACTTAAAAATACTTCTCATGATATCATTTTTAGACAAAATCAGAGCTTGAACCACTAAATAAAGTTTCCTATAATTCGATTGATGACAGCTGCTAATGATATGTACTATCGAAATTAACTATACCTAGTGATCACGAATAATCTCTATGGTGTTGAAACTCTATAAAATATAGCAAATGTGTACCCCACACACCTTTTTCCCCAAAATGTCGGTAAAAAAAGAGACAGCATGTCACACATGAAGATTTCTGAACAAGTTTTAAAAATTGCGAGTTTTGATAGTAAATTTACTGCAACACGCGTCTATGTTTATACTCACAAAAGACTAAGAATTCTACAAAGTTTATGCGTATCTACATGACCAAAAAATGTTTAGGGTTTAAATGCCATTTATACTGCCGTTGGTGCATCTTCAACATTGAGAGGATGTAATATTTTAAAGCTGTACCTTTTTACTGAGTTTTAAGTTTCTTATTGTTACTCAAAAAAGCAGTGCTGTCATTAAAAATTTACTATCAGTTTCTACATAGCCTTTTTGCCAAAATATGTTGGCATCTGGTATCTGTGATTGCTGAATTCATCGTGAGCCACTGATGCTCCTTTAACCCGGGAGAGAACCATAGTTCCCTCTAATTTTTGTCATCCACAGGCAGAATGAATACATGCACCTACATGACGGTAGTGCTTGGATGGGCACCGGGGTTGACGTGACCCTGTTCCAATATATTCTAAAATACACACAATTGTGCTTGCTTGAAAAATTTAGTGCGTGGCACTTCTAAACTGCTGCACGGCCATGCAGTCATACAGTTTAGAGGGAACCATGGAGAGAACACAGCTATGGGGAATCCCCACACTTTTTTGATTTTTTTTCTAATTTTCCGCTGCCGTAGACATCAACTTATTAAAGCACGAATTTCTTTTCTCTCCTCGAACTGGTTCAAATAGCGATCACTTCCATCGAAAGATCAACAGTCTTCGTAAATATCGTTGTTATTCATCTTTAATTTAAGGTTCACATTTTATGTTTGACATATAAGTCGATTCTAAGTTTCAGGAAAAATTTTTAGGCTTCAAAGGTCAACTTATATGCTGGAATATACGGTAATTTATAAGCTTCTCTGAGATAGTTTACAATAAGAGATTTCCAATACAGGCGACTCCCGAGATTTGACGTTTGAGATTCGACAAATTCGAGATTTCGATGCAGCTGATCGAATTGGGAACTAGTTTACGCAAAGTAATTTTCATCCCGACCAACCACGCGAGGTTTAGTTTCATTGGAGACATAGTTATTTCTGCTCTAATTGTTTGAATTTGTGCTGATTTCACTCTTTTTCTGTTAATCTTTTATTTAAATTTATTTATTTTATTGATTTATTTTTAAATTTATCACTTGACGTGATATCTAAAAGGAAATGTAATAGTGATAATGCAAGTGAACCAAATAAAAGAGTGTCGTTCAACTATTAGCATTTATGTGAAACAGAAGGAGAAAATTCTAGAACGTGATAAATTCACGTAATTTGATGGCTGGTTTGACAGATTTAAGAGAAGGGCAGGTTTGCATAACCTTAAATTAACTGGCGAGGCTGCAAGTTATTTTGTGCTTTTTAATAACTTTTACATTAATTTCGCTGCGATATATAGTTGTATGTATAGACAGAAGTATGCAGGGATGTCCTGCAGACAGCCCGGTCCAGCTCGCATGAGTCGTTTGTAACAAACGACTCGCGCGAGTCAAGATGCGGGAACATATCTCCCGATTATAAAATGCAAGTCTATGGAAAAACGGCATTCAACATTCGACCATGCTTTCAGGAACGCATCCCTGTCGAATCTCGGGAGTCGCCTGTATTTACTCGATAAGTTTGAAATCAAGAAAACTTTTTCCATTAACCAAGGATTCAGAAAATGACTTTCCAGTGAACTATTATCTAATCATTTATTTCATTATTTACACCAACCCAACTCATGCACAGGAAGGACATATTTGAAAATTCAAAATCATCCTGATACACACAACTGATTTCAGTTTTAGTAGAAAAAATATGCACAAATAAACAGTTTGCACTTACTTCTTTGAGAAGATTCAATTCAGGAAGTAAGCAAGGGGCTTTAAGATTTGTTATTCTCTGTTGTTTGTAGTGAGGGGTATCAAGGAACATAAGAGTAAGGTGTGCATAGCAAGGTTTGCCCGTGCTGATGTCTCTTGGTAAAAGTAACCGAGGCTCAACAGCCAGAACATAAAGGTGCCTCAATGCCTGGAGATGATACCTGTTAAATGAAAATGTTTATCAAAACAATTAACTGAGGAAGAAAGAGCGGACATTTTGTGACTGCTCTGCTGAAAAAGCTGATGCAGAAAGAAGGATATTTTATGAATTAAAAAAAGAATTATACTTAATGTATGTATATGTGCTTTTAAAAAAATGAATGATTCATTCATTCATTTATTTATCCTTTTGTTGGTAACATGACTGTAAGATAAAAGTCGTCAGATACAAACACAGATGGAAACAATTACTAACTAGATTACAGCATTAGAAAAACACTCAAATACAAAACTATAGTGAAAAAAATTAAAGAGAAATATGTAGCCTATTCACTACCATTTATATTTGTGTATAGGTTGATCTCAACTTTTTTAATAAAAATTTTTGTTTTTTCGAATATCTCGTGTATAAAATCGAACCCCAGTTTTGCAGATGTAATAAAATGAAATTTTTGTATTCGGTAAGTGTTGATCCATTTAATCCCAGATGAAGAATACAAAAGGACAATTTGTTGGGTCTTTATAATTCTTCAAATATCAAATTAACTACATGGTGTCGAGTAGCAGCAGAAAAACTCCTTTTTCTTAAAAACTAAAAATGAATGTAAAGCTACAGGGATTTGAATTCCATACTCAAAAATAACAAACTACAATTTCTAAATTTTCCAACATTTCAAGTCCTGAGTATGAATCTCGATGGGACATAATTTAAAAAAGCAAATACAGTGAGTCCCTGACTTACACGGGTCCGAGTTACACGGATCCGTAGATACACGGATACATGACAACTTATCAGCGCGCTCGATTTTTAGTTCAACTGCCACTCAATAGATGGCATTACTAGTACAGTAATCCCTCGGTATAGAAGCAATCGGTTTACGAGTTTTCGCTTATATGAGATGCACAAATTAATACCTGTTTTTCAATTTACGAGCCAATTTTCGCTTATAATACGATCTCCTTCCTCTCGCAAACCGATCGTTTTTCCCGGCACATATTCTTGGCTTTTGTCGGTTCCCGAATCTTCTCGAATGTGCAGAACGTCACAGCATCCCAACTTTAACAATGTAACTTGACACGTAAGTACCGCCTTTACGGTGATTTGGAGAATTTTTCCAATTCTATTGATGTAACTATTGTTTATAAAATTTATAACATGAGATGTATTGGGAAATTAATTTTCGTTTTACGACTTTTTGCCTTAAACCAATGGATTACTGTACATTGACGCACAGCTGACAGCGTCACTTTCGCCATTTAGATTAGTTATCCCGTGGGTGCAAGTTGTGTCTCATTACTGTACTGCTCTTCATAAACAAACTATAAACCCTCATCACATAAGCACCACTTTTTTAGCTTTAACTGTCCATTGAAACGAATGTATATGTAAAAAAATATATCGTATTTAAGCATTGTTGGACATACACGGTTTTCAACTTACACGGTGACCTTTGGAACGAATTAACCATGTAAGTTGGGGACTTACTGTATATAAACTTCGTCACTGATTTACATGCTTTTCTTATGGAGCGATAATAATGGGGCAAAATTAGCCCCCCCAAGCAGCTGATCCCGGTTCCACCAAATTCTTGCCACATGTAACTCTCATGTTTGGTTTCTCTAGGTCGAATCACTTCAGAGATGTCGTCTGCACAGTTGGATGGACAAAGTGAATGCATAAGCGATTTATAAAACAATAGCAAAAACTTACCTATTATCATTGCTATGTGTAGGAAACTTGGGAAAAAAGGCAGAGAGCAAAGCAGCAATGGCAGGAGGAGATGTAGACAATGTATATCGTCCCCCTCCTAAAAAGAGCAGTCCTAATGCCATATGTATGGCTAGATGGGAGCCATAAGTGACCACAGTGTTGCTATTAGCCCCTCCTCCTCCTCCCCCTCCGGTACCCCCTGCCACCGCTGCACCTGCACTACTTGCTCCCGATGCTCCAGCAGTGCCACCACCAGCTGATGATGACGATCCTACACGACTTCGCAGGTGCCTACACAGCCTCATCACCTCAAGATTACCCGTACCAGCCATTACCTGCAAAAGGAAGTAAATAAATTAAGGAATGCTATAACTTTATCCCTGTCCAAATGATAAATAAATTAATACCCATCACCAAGAAATGATTAAGGTGATGTGTACAGCAAAGTCTAACACAACAAGACTATCCGACAATATAACAATGATAGCTTACTGTAACCAAATATTAGAACTAAAAATATAAAATTATTAAAGTCCGATGTGGCCAACACATGACTTTCTCCATACAGTGCAATGAATATGATTACTCTTGACATCAGCATTCTTAGAAATAATTATCAGTGATTACACTCAAGAATAGTTTCAAAATATTTTGGTCTTACTTTTAATAAAACAATAAGTAAATTAAATTCTTAGCTGTTTCTATGGATAAAAAAATATCTATAAGTAATTAATATCACCCTTGGAGGCGTATGCAACACTATCAACAATTAGAAAGTTTTATCATAGCAAGGTATTTAACGTAAATTAAAAAGAAAAAACAAAATATCTCTTAAACCAGGGTTCCTCAAACTTTTTTTGCTGCATACCCCTTTGAACCTAATCAAGCCAGTGAAGTACCCCCATCTTATATAATAAAATTGAATGTCTGTCCGTGTGTTCCTTATACATTCCCACGCCCTTTGAGCTATCGGGACCAAACTTTGTAAATTGACTTCATATGACTCTACGAGTAACATAGGGTACCTGGGATTTCCAAAATCGACCCGGGTTCAATTTCAGGAGACAATTTTATTTTCCCATAAGTTTACATAGGATTTTCGATTTTTCAAAGTGCAAGGTTTTCTTCCTTCATTTGTTAAAATATGTAGATATGGACCGATTTTCTTCGTTTTTGCTTTATTCGACGGCTAAAACTCTACACTATCTTATTCTTGTGATGTTACATGGTTGAATCATTCAGAAATATGCAATTGTTTTTGAAATTTTACGGATATTTCATACTCTTTCCGAAGTTGTCAAGGCGACCGTGATTGTTGCCTCCGATTCAATTAATGCCAATTAAACCTTCAAATAGGTGAAAGAATAGCGTTTTCGCTTCGAACTGTTGTTTAAGCATCAAAATTAATGATGTATAGCAACGTACATAGTTAAGGATAATTATTCTGTTGACTGCATATGGGAAGCGTTTATAACGACAATTCATGGTGTGTATGCTGGAATCTTACCTTTTAGTAAGTAAAACCTTTATATTATACATCTGTAATGCTTACTAATGCACATTTATAGTACTTTCCGTAGAAGTCACTCGACATAAGTTTGTGGTTGTGAATAAAACGTCTAATCTATACAAGTTTTTCTAGGATGCCAGCATTTCCCCAGAAAGAGACAAATGCTTCTTTGGTTAGTAAATGACACACATACCGCACAGCAATATATGGGGCATTTGCTGTAATTAGAAGGTAAGTATGCTTTATTAAAGATTGGACCCCATTTTGAATATTCTTACAAGTTAAAATTCTTAAGATTTATGGATTACAGTGTAAAGGCAACTTTCTCTTGGTTACGTGTCTGACATAACCCGGGCACCGCCGGGTACTTTCAGCTAGTATAAAATAATACTACAAGTATTACACAAAATAGGTTTAATTAAAAAGGAATGAGCTTACATATAATAAATAACACTTATTGTGATGAATGTGGCCATTTTCCATGACATAAAGTATCAATCATTGGCTCAATTGAAGAAAGTCTCAATCTTAATTTAGGTTCAACATGCAATTTCTGATGATTTTTTGTCTTAATGATGCACAGAGACGAAAATTAAAATTGGCACATGTACGTTGTGGGGAAAAGGATTGTTTTTTTTAAGCCTATTCCCGTGCTCGTTTGATAATTGTTCCCAGAAATCAATCAAAGATACCCTCGAGAATTTAATTTTCAATTCACCGTCAGTAGAAATATCTATGAGTCTTGCTTGTTCTTTTCCTGTTAGATATGGAATCGAAAAATCCACATCAAATGCATTGCACACCCAATTATTAGAATCGTCTGTTTCTGGAAAATATTCTCGTAATTGCTCCATGAGTCCTTCGAAATGTTTCTTTATATCTGACAACTGAGGTATAGAAATCTGTACGTATCTGAGATTTGCCAGGTTTGTTTTACCCCAGGTTTTATGACTTTATCCGTAACACGTCTTTCTTATGTGTACACATAATGAAGAAATTTTCTGTAAAATATATTCTATAACAACAGTAAAAGCTGATTGGGAGTGTCATAATGTCAGCCATTACGTAAATTTTTTCAAGTACCCCCTAATGCCTTTAAAAGTACCCCCAGGTGTACGCGTACCCCACTTTGAGAAACCCTGTCTTAAACAATCAGCTTATGAAAAAATTATTCAAATAAAACTTCTAGCAACTTTTATTTTTCACAACTTTTATAATATCAACTATTTATGAAAATTGAGTTTAAAAGGAGATATTAAAAAAAATCTGATGTGGCCAACACATGACTTTCTCCATATTTGGGGTATAGATATTTAAATTATTATGAATAGCTTTATAAGGCAAAATTATTATTTCGTATCGTAAAAGAATACAGTCATCCTTATTGCCGTAAATTATATTTTGAACATGTTTACAGAATTCACCGGTACATGGTGTCACTGTATACTGGAGATTTATGAATAATTTAATTATCTACTAAATGGAAGGTTCTACGAAAATTTGTTCCCAACAAAACTTGGAAAAAATATTATTGTCTACAACTTTGGTCCTCACGAAGATTACCAATAACGACGTTTTTAAGGAGATATTTGACGGAAACTGAAAAAACTGATTATTTATAAATAATTCCTAACCAATAATTGCTATGGAAAATTGTTTCAAATTAAAGTTGTAGGAAATTACATTCTCTATAACCTTTGTATCGAATTGTATATACAATAATGATGTTTTAACAGAGATATTTTGCCAAAACCGAATCGTCTTTCGGGTAAACCTCGACTTCCGGTTAACCGGTATTGTCCAAAAACTAATCAGCTCTTCATGCTCATACCAAAGTGTTATATTTGAAATTTGGTAACGATATGGCAAGTACTTATCAAGTTACAGCGCCCACAATCACATACACACACAAACATCATTCTGAAAATAGTCTAAACATGTTCTAGGGACCTCAAAATGTGTATTTCCATTGAAATCTCGAAGTAGATTTTTTTTGTGAAAACAATACTTTCTCTGTACTACATACATGGAGAAAGTAAAAACGGAAAAACGACAAGTATAAACATCAACTTCCAGTTGACCTATATTGCCCAAAAACTAATCAACTCTTGCCGCAATTATGAAAATATTATATTTGAAATTTGGTACTGAAATGACAAATACTTTTTGAGTTATAGCACCCACAAAATTCCTATCACATACACACAGACATCATCGAGAAAATAGTCAAGACCTGTTCTAGAGACCACAAAACGTGTATTTCCGTTGAAATCTTGAAACTGATTTTTTTCATGAATACAATACTTTCTCTATACTGTGTATATCAAGAAAGTAAAAAGAGCACTTACAGTGTGGTAAATATATTTTATAAAGAGTTTACATATACACAAGGAAATACCTGAATTAAACACAAGATAAGAATTGCATATAGAAGTTACAGATGACTTCATACTCAACTTGATGTTGAAATATCTTTTACTAGTAGACGGTGTTTGCATTCTGCAAGCATTTCAGCCTATTCTGAATGATGGGGTTTTTTAATTACTGTTGCTGAAAAATGAACTGGCTTGAGAACTTTGTTTCACCCATCATATTTGTGTGTGTGAGCAATGGCGGATTAAGGTATCCGAAAGCCCCAGGTGCAAAAAATTCGGGAGGCCCCCAAATGACCGGGAGGAGGATGGGGGGGAGGGGGTATAAAAAATACTGATCTATGCTTTTATATGTGCAGTGAAACCTCGATTCTGCACTCTCCGATTTTATGTTTTTTCCGATTTTGCGCACTTTTTGCCTGGTCCCGGCCCAATGCTCATAAGAATAATGTAAAATTTTATTCAATTTTACGTTTCATCGAATTTACATTTCCCCCATATCTGTATCTTATTTTTCGAGTCCTGACAACTGAAATTCACCCGATTTTATGTTTTCAATTTTCTATTTCGGAAAATGCGAAGAAGCACCGGCAGTGTTCTGCTCATACTCGAGGTTAAAAATAGGCTTTGTTCAACAGTTTTAGTCGGAACTTTGTCAAACTCACGTTTAAATAGGCATATGTTTACATAAGAAATGTTTGAAAACCCACGTGGCAATACATTTATTGGCCAGTCGAATAAACGAACACACATCATGCTCACCGTTACGCTTGCGTAGTTGCAGCCATTTGTTTTTGTACGAAGTTTATATCAACACGACGCTAGGCATTGTATATACTGTATTTACTCATGTAACCCATGCAGTCATGTATCCAGTGCACTCGCGTACCCTGTGCACTCCTATTTTTGGGCCGGTTCGGAGGGAAAAAATTAATTTGAGCCAGAATAAGTATATTTTAAGTCACAGATACCCACTCCCTGAAACAAGTTCCGCTCAAGTTAAGCATTTTCTCCCTTCTACGTGACGCAATTTATTGGATGATCTCTTTATGACGATACTAGCAGAAATCTCCTCACCGACAGTCCTCATTTGTTAACCCCTTAACTGTTTTTGTTGTAATATTATGCACGTTTGTTCCCACTTCTCTGTTTTTGGACGATCAAACTGATCCTTTATATGTATTTAGATTTTTCAAAAGCATTTGATTCAGTAAATCATTCGCTTCTATGTAAGAAGCTTAGTTGTATGGGTGTATCTGGTCAACTATACTTTTTGTTGAAATCTTACTTAAGTAAAAGATCTCAAGCAGTATCGATTGGTGGGTCATTGACTCAATATTCCACTATTTCGTCTGGTGTACCTCAAGGGTCCTTACCCTCTGTCTTTCAGAATTCGAGATACTTATTAAATGCTGCTGACTTAAAAATTTACCAATAAATTACTGCATTGGAGGACTGTATTAGACTTCAGAATGACCTGAACAACTTTTATAATTGGTGTCAACATTGGAATTTATTTCCGAACATTAAAAAATGTAAAAAAATTTCCTTTACTTTAAAGAAACATCCTATGGTATTTTCATATAAACCGAATAATGTTGAATTATAAACTGTGAACCAAGTTTCTGACTTGGGAATTATCTTACAATCTAACTTATCTTTTGATATTCATATTAATACCATTATTAACAAGGCTTTCAAGATTTTTGGGTTTATCAAAAGAAATACCCGTTTCAACTCAATTGCTACTACTGTCTCCTTATTTAGTATGTTAGTCAGACCCATTCTTGAATACGGATCCTTCATTTGGAATCCGCATCATAAGGTGAAAATTAATAAACTTGAATAACCTCAAAAGCGCCTTTAAAAAATGGCTCTGCTTTAAGCAGGGAAAAATCTATCATAGTAATCAGTATGTAGTTTTGTGCAAACAATCCGGTTTTGTGTCTTTACAAGTAAGGCGTACAGCAATAGATTGCATTCAGTTATTTAAGTTGTTGTGTGGGTTATTGGATGTCCCGGATCTCCTTCCCAATGTCAGCTTTGCTACTCCGGAAAGAAGAACAAGACACACACACCTCTTTGCTTTTCCTATTACACATGTAGATGTGCACAAATTCTCTCCTATTGTACGAGCAATGAGGACATTAAACATGTGTATGAACTTGGATCAAAGTCTTGATATATTTTGTGATTCTTTAAACAATTTTAAAACAAAGATTTTTAAAATATTGTGTTGTTATGACTAATATTTCATAATTATTGTAATTAAGTTTCTTTATTATTTTTCTCTTGTATGCGAGTGTTTTTTATTATATCATATGTAATTGGGCTAAGTCCTGTTTGTGATAAATAAACTTAACTTACTTTAATATTACACGCTGATGCAGAGTTTCACGAACTATTTGCTCATCTATGAATGGGAACTTCCCTACGCAGATGGGGAGTTTTTTCGTGTATTGTCTCGTGAGTAAATATTGGATGGTTAGGAACAAACGAGTCCAAACACTTGAGATGTGGATTTCTGTCTTCCTTTCGAACGATGAAATCTTTCACTCGCAACAAAACTTCACCACTCTGGATACATTGAAGTGGATGAGGGAAAAGGACCAAACTTGAACCTACCTATTCTCCATATGGCAAACCCTCAGTAGTCATTGAACTACAGTTACCAGTTAGTCGGCGTATTCTTTCTGCCTACCTTTGCGAGTTTTTTCCTGCAGCGCGGGTGTAACTTACACGTTTGCTTGCTCGCATAAATACGCGTATACTTCGTAGAATTCGACATCTTTAATGAATATAACGTAGGTGCAAGTATATTGCAGAGAATTTACTATCGATACTCACAATTTATATAACCTGTTCAGAAATCCTCGTTTAAGATGCACATCCCCTTTTTTCCTCGTGTTTCGGAAAAAAATGTGTGCTGGGTACACGAGCAAATACGGTTAACGCGGTAATCCATTTATGTATCGGTCATTTTAGTTGGAAGTCGACAACATCTACACGACACGATACGAGAGTTGTTTATAAACGTGGCAAACCATTAATTAATTTTTGGCCTGAAATATGGATAATAAAGCAAAACAAAAAGTATTTACGATAAGTGATAAAATTAATATCTTAGCTCAACTTGATGCACATGTTGGAACACATCAAAATTTTTACTGGTTAAAGAAATAAAATGTTATGTAAGTTAGTTTATTTGCAATTTCATCGTTATTGTGTTTAAACATATATTTTACCAAAGTTATGATATAAAGCAACCCACATTTTACTTTTGTTACATAATCTTCATTTCCCTGATTTTACACTTTCCTCGATTTTACGTTTACTTTAGGCGGTCACTTCAATGGTGTAAAAATCGAGGTTTCACTGTATTAACTTTCAAATTTTGGTGTGCCCCAAATATTTTTAGCTTTTGGGCTGACCCCTCCCTCCCCCCCCCCCCACCCCGAGTTGGGAGGCTAGTTACGTTGCTGCCTAAGAATACATTTCAATCACTCAAAAATCTAATACTGAAATTAAACACTTTGCTCCAGAATATCAAGCTATCAAAACATAACTCAGCAAATTTAAAAAATATAAAAAACAAATATTATACAAACCATTGCCAAGGACAGTACTATGACATTTAGACAAGTTTCAATAGTAGACTTTCCAACCAACTCCGAGATTGATTTAATTGTTAAAGAAGTGAACATCTTGGCATAAAACAGTAATGTTCTAAATGCTTCTTCATTAGCTGAGCCAGCAAATCTTAGTCCCACTGCCATGCAAGCACCAGCCATAATGTTGCAGTACACCTGACTAAATATATAAAAAATATTCCAAAATAGGCAAGTATTGCTCAAATACAGAGCAGATCGCATATGATAGTGACAATTCCAAGTATAACTTCACCTTTGCATTACTTACTTCATCGTTTCATAGTCAATGTCAGCCTCTTCTTCTTGAGGAGGTTTTCGAAGACAATAATGACGGATTGAACCCGGAATTTGAGACTCAATCCAATTACTCGTTGGGTATACTTCATTCCATAAAATTAGGCCTCGAGCTACTGTTCGTAAAATTAAGAAATCAGGCCTTACAAAATCTAACAAATACTGAGTATCAGCAGCTTTCATCCAGTCAGCTACAGCTCTACAGTAGTAAAACAAAAAATTTTACGTTAGCATTAGTTTTTTAATACCTCTTATAGTAAAAGCTTTTTAATATCCAAATTCAGTAAATAAGGTACCTACGATCATAATATGACAAAAAGAAAGATAAAATAATGTAATAACAATGACTTTTTATTAAAGCCAACAAAAATATATGGAAACGAAATGTAGATGGATGGATGCCTATTTCTAAACACTTGATCCAACTTAACAAGGAAGAAGAATAATCATAGAAAGTACACGTTTTGTATAACATGTAATCACAGAAACCATATAGTCTTATGTTTTAAATTTAAAAAATATAAAAATTTTACTAATAATTTATTAATTTTTAAGGGAACTATTCTGGAACAGTTCCCGAACCAAAATTTTGACGTCGTTGTTTCAGTTCAGGTTCCAATAGAATTTTTCCATTCTGGTTCCGGATCCAGGAACCAGAACCATTTTGGAACCATTCTTTGTTCCAGAACCGGAACTTTCCCAGCTCTGCTTTATATAATAAAGTAATCCCTTGCCATTCACGAGGGTAAGGTTCCTGAAAACCCTCGTGAAGGGCAAATTCGTGAATGACAAGGAATTACATTATATGGAAAAAATAAGGTTAGGTTCTTCGAGTCCCTATTCCACTATGTGACTTGCATTTTAACCCTTAAAAATATAATAGTATGGTACATATATTCATAAAATAGTAATTTAACACTGAAAATACATCACTTTTTTTGCCCTTTTTACCGACTTTTCTTTCATTTCACTCATCACTCTCTTTGGGGCCATGACTAAGCAATATTACTAATAAAAAACTATGAAAATGGCACAATAAATTCATGAAATAGGTGAGGAACTGTGCACGTACACTACTGCAGTAACTACGAGACTGTTTGAGAAAGAGCGACATTAGAGTGAGCACTACTTAACCACTCATCTGGGTATGCCGTGTATAGACGTCATGGCCGGGCGCACCGGTGTATGGGTATGACGGATTTAGATGTCATGGCATTTTTCATGCTGATTGCTATGGGTATGCCGTGATTTTCCATCCCGTAGCTTCTCGCACTTATAGCTTGGTTCTTCTAGTTTGTCATACCTACCACAGATGGCCTTGTCTTCCTTTTTCTTTGAGAAGCAGGTCTTCATAAGGGAGCTCTGTATATGCGTTGCGGGTTGCATTTCCGTTTATGCCACTTCTTGAATGACCGTTTATGACATTCGGGGTTTTTTCACACTCCCTTGCAAAAACTCACACTTTTCTCTGCATGCACTTTTGTCTCAAGGGTAATCCTGCTATTTATGAATGTTTTTCCTGCTAGTAATCTTAACAGTACATGTGAAAAACAAATGTATATGGAAAGTTAAGTTTGCTTCTGAGATTTAAAAGAGACATTTCGTTTCTAAGAGAAGCATTTTTATCAGTTACGCTGTTTTATATTTGCGGAAACTGGGTGATATTTAACTTTATTTATTTAATTACCCACTGAGGGTGGGACTTGAAAAAAAAAATTACCCAGTTGAGTGGTTAAGCAAATGGTGGCACTGTGCAGCATTTGGAAGAAATTGGTGAAGTTTCAAAAAAAATATCGTGGAGTGAGCAGTACCTAAGCGATCATTCGCGGATAAGCGAATTTCGGCCTCGCAAATGAAACAACAGGTATTCAAAATGAAGATAGTGGATATGCAAATTTCAAGAATGGCAAATTCGCGAATGGTGAGGGATTACTTTACTTATATGAGGAAGTCCAGCCAACTAGAAACATCATGTGGCCCAGTGCAAAGTTTGCACATGCATCAAAATTTTTCAGTAAGGAAATTTTAATGAATAAACCAATCTCTCTCACTATGACACTTATTTTTCTGATTTTTTTTTAAGAAATGCGTGTACTTTATACGTATGACAAATATTTTTTAGAGAGCATGGGGTCTCTTTAAGTATGGGGCCTGGTGCAGTCGCACTGCTAGCACTGCCACCAAGCCTGTCCCCCAAGAAAGGAAAAAGGGCAAGAAACACTGGCCTATATAAATATATTAAAATTATTTTTACAAATAACTGAAAGTTCATAAAACTATTTTGGAAGGTTAATCATTAAAATGTAACACTACTAACCTGTTCCCGGAATTAAAGTACATCATTCCAAGAGCTAAAGTAGCACCAGGGCTGGTTACATCAATGTTAACTGAATCGCCTTCTCGAATTTGATAGCTAGGAGTTTTATACTTCTCCTTCTGTGCACCTAAAAAGAAATTTGCGATAGTAAAAAACATAGGAAAAATGTCATAAGCTATATTTGTATGATTAAAAAAATAGCAAGTCCCCTGATAGTATGGTATGAGATTACTATGAAACCATATCAACCACCTATATAATTTGTTTGGTGATGCGTGATAGTGTAATGCTCAGTCGGCATTCTCATTGGTTGAAAGGCAAGCCAATCAGGGTTCAGGACATCACTTATGTCAGGTACGCTTGATTGCAGTGCCATTTCTAAGGCGTGGAAGAAACGCTAACTAATATAATATACTAGTGGACGGTGCTAGCATTCTGCAAGCATTTCAGCCTACTTTAAATAATGGGGTAAAAACAACCCCTAAAAATTATAATTTTAACAACGTCGGATTTCTCAAATTGGTTACGACTAAAAACCTATAATCGTACCAAATTTGAAGCATCTAAGTCATCTGGAAGTGCATCATAATTTTTACCCTCTTATGGGGCAATAGTGGGGCTAAACCACTCCTAAACATACAATATTAAGAATTTTATATTTTTTCAATGTTTATTGTCAAATTTTAATGATGTAGCACCACTATAAATGCATTTATATTGATTTAATTGTTTAAATTTCGATTTTTAATGGTCAAAATAATAAACTTGATTGTAATTTTCAATGTTAATTGCAGTTGGAACACCTTTTCCTAACTTTCTCAAAATTATCAGCTCCCTAGCTCGAGAGAATGTGCATAAACATTAGTCAATTTGTTTAACTTTTATGAATTGTAAACGGCCAAATTAATAAACATTTAAATTTCTATAATCCTGTTTTCGTTATTTGGCAAATTCTACCATTAGAAAAAATTCAGCATTGTAGCACACAAAAAAATATGTACCTAAACCATGAAATATTTGTTTAAATTTTAGAATTTTTTAACGGCCAAGAAAATAAACGTTTTTGTAATTTTTTTGTTGGTTTTGCCACTACAGCCATCTACATACCGAATTTCAAGTTTCTAGCTCATTTGGAAGTGCCTCATAATTTGTATCTTCCTATTTTTCCCACTGTTTAAGGTCGATAACTTATAATTGCACCAAATTTCAAGTGTCTAGCTCATCTGGAAACGTCTTACAATGTTTACCCTCGTGTGGGCATAAATTGGACAAAACAGCCCCAAAATAGTGCAAATTCAACAATTTCGGAATTATTCCATCGGTCGAGATGAAAGCCTATAATCGTACCACTTTTCAAGGTTCTAGTTCATTTTTAAGTCTATGCACCGATTTATGCGCTTTTGGTAAGGCACAATAATGGGGCAAAAATAGCCCCTAAAAGTTAGAATAGTCAGTATTCTTCAATCGATTGCAATAAAAACCCTAAATTTGTGTGAATGTTTAAGCTTCTAGCTAATCAGGAAATAAAAACTAAATGTCTCCTAGTCAATCTTTAAATAATGATTCCACTGTAATTCTGTCATATTTTATTACCAGTGAGAGGCCTTCGATGTCCACCAACCATATAGTAGTGTAGCGTGTCAGGAATATGGAGATCTGCGAGCCCACCAGAGATGAGACTTTTTCCGTCACCAGACTCGGACGATCCAAGACCCAAAACTACATGGCCAAGAGCTAGGCCAGCTGCCAGAGAAAACGATTCACGATCAAAGCAGTTATCCATCTCAGGACCAGGTGGCCTACCTGTAAAAGAATTCATTTAAGGCAGGGGTTCTTAACCTATGGGGCCTGCACCCCTAGGGGGTGCGTGAAGGGCATCCAAGGGGTGCCCGAGGTGCTCCCAGAATTAAGGAAAAAATCTGCCTTGATACAAATTTTTTTTTACTAGAAGAGGACAATTTTTTGGATATTACACATTAAGTTAGTACGCATAGCGTTCTTGCGTAAGTGCATCCTGTACATTATTCTATGAGCACTACACCACTCACGCTACCTTTTACCAGCTTGAATACAAATGAACAATTATTACATATGTTTTATTATAACACGCAACATTAAAATAAAAAATACAAACGGACAATTACAATAGAGCTGTTAATTTCCGCCTTATTAGATCTCCCTAGTGAATTTTTACAGAATGGCTCACGGAATCCCTTCACTCCTCCGCTGACGGATCTACTCCAACAACGCACGATCAAGCTCGTCATTTTTTGATCTGTGAATTGTTTTTCTATTACCTATTAACTTTTGAGATTCACTTTCACTAAAAAATTTCAATAAAGGATGCTCGACGTGTAGTGATATTTGGCAACACAAAATTTGTATTATGTACTAAATGCTTGGCAACACAATATTTTTGGAAATTAGGACAAGAATGTGAATTTCATATAATTATATCTAACTAGTAGTTTGTGGCAGCAAAAAGCTGTTGTATTAAAAATGCATAAAAGTTCAATGTACAGGTATACCTCTCTTAACGAAAACTCTGGGAACGAAGCTCCTTTATAACGAAGTTGGAAATTCCGCAGTGAAAATACAAAAAATTCGAAAATGTTGCTAAGTAGTATTCACGTGTTAAACGGCTCAAGTGGATGAGACAGAATTGATACTGGTGCTACTTAGATTTCGAAGCTTCGCTAACATAGTATCATATGTTCACAAAATTACAGCTGCTAAATTAGAATGTTACTATATTCACGACCTAGATCCTTTAAGAACCATGAGAATGAGTTGGTCTGAGTCTTTACTTCGAATTAGCCAGTTCTGCGATCTTAAGAAACCTCTCTTTTTCATATTACAATGAGGCGTACGTTAATTTAACATTTTTACTATTTTATGATTGGGATAAAGTCTATGTCAAACTTTCAACCAGCAACCACAAGAGACGTAGGTGGGTCCATCTTCTCATCAGGAATCATAACTGATCCACTGTGGATCTCTTACCATCTCGACTATGCAGCGATTTTTCCCGCAACTCTGCACTTTACGAAGCACTTAATGAAAAACCGTGACGAATAACGCCCGCCCATCGTATATTGCCCCCCTTCGTTATCGCCGCCATTCGTAATCGCCGAAGAGAATGGCAAAAGGCTTTCCTCACTAAGGTTCGGCCCCATAGCTACCCGCCTTATATAGCGCAAATTTCACCCCTATTTCCCATTCCTCCCTTTTTCCTATGGTTATATAATCTACCCAAGGAATTAACCAATACGAAATCAAGGAGAAGCCCGTTCAAACTAACCGCCAAACCTCCCCTCACCTGCTGATGTCACGTGACCGTTGCCGGCAGAACAGATTATTCCCACGAGAGCAAGGGAGCTGACGGGTCGCCGTACAAGAGCCGGGAGCGGTCGCCGTTTGACGCAGAGAAGACAAGAAGGGAATTTTCCTCATAGACAATGTGTGCCGAACTATTCCTGTGGACTCCAGTTGTAACTATAAACAATACTACTGAAGTGTTTTAAGTTACGAGACAAGTTTGCGTCTCAAGTCTGTTTGCTTTCTGTTTTGTTGTTTGTACTTAATTATACATTATACCTTGATGTGGTTCAAGTTACGAGACAAGTTTGCGTCTCAAGTCTGTTTCCCTTGTTTGTTATAATTTGGTATTAAATATAGCAATTAGTTAGAATCTACTAAAAACATGAAAACAGAGTAGTAGAGCCACAGTAATAACGACATTTTATTAATTTATATTATTAACCAATTATAATTGTACATTCGGTATGTTATTAGTTCATATGTTTCAAATGCAGTTCATAAACTTTTAAAAATTTCATTTCACTTTTGCCAGCAATATTGTTAATTTATCATATTCATTTTTGATAGCATTAATGATCTTAAAAAAATTCCAACCCTTAGTCAAAAGGACCATGGACAAGCCCATCTTCGAAACAAGTACATTGGCTTCTTCCCTCCATGTTGTCCCTGCCATCTACACTACCACCAATTAAATATGGTGGAAATGAATCCCAGAAAAACCCTGTCGTGTTTTTAAATACTCATTGTTGCTTTCGAAAATTTAAAATAAAATACTCGTTCCCTGTTTACCAAAATTTTTGTCAATTTCTTTCATTATTTACTGAAATTTTGGTAGATACTAAAACCCCCCTTGCTGAAGCCTTAGAATGCATCTCTACCTTTCCTATGTAATTTATACCTCGTGTAACAAAGTTTCCAAAAACGAAGTGCCGCCGTGGAACATATCTACTTTGTTAAGCGAGGTATACCTGTATACTGCAGTAAGTAGTAGCAGAGTAAATATTCATTGTATGTCACAATGTCTCCATTATATATTTCATTTGTGTCTTTAGTATCAACAAAATTACTGTCATGTTATCGATACAGGCCATATCCATATTATTATTACTAGTAATCCGAAGATTATATTAACTTCGGATTCACCTGTCATCTTGAATGTGATGGGACTGAAAAGCCATAGTGCGTTCTTTGTGAGGAAGTTCTCCGTAATGACAACATGAAGCCCTCAAAGCTTTGTGAGCATTTTGAAAAAATGCATCCTGGAAATTCTCAGGACACTGTTGAAACATTCAAACAGAAAAATGCAAAGTTCCACTCTTCTGTTACCAACACAGAAGCCAGTTCTCAAGGCATCTTACAAAGTGGCTTACCTCGTTGAAAGGAATAGAAAAAGCCTCATACAATAGGGGAGACTTTGATCAAGCCTTGTATGCTTGAAATGGTCAGAAAGCAGTAAAGAAAGCTGATAGGAGAGGTACCCCTGTCAAACGACGTCATCCATTCTAGGACTACAGACATGTCAGCAGACGGATTGAAATTCAGTTGGATGAAAGTGCAGAAAACTCTTGGCTTTTGTAAGATATGCTACTGAAATGACAATCAAAGAAGAATTCCTATTTTGTGTGCCGCTTTCTGCTACCATGAAAGCTGCCGACGTGTTTGAGCTCATCAAGGATTTTTTTTCAACGTACGAGCTTGACTGGAAAATTAAATTGGGGTCAATCTGTACTGACAGCACACCATCTATGTTGGGAAAAATCAGGATTTGAAGCATTAGCCAAGGATGAAGCACCACAGGTGGTCATAACTCACTGCTTCCTGCATCGTCATGTGTTGGTATCAAAAACTTTACCTCCAGGGTTGAAGTCAGCTAGGAATGTTGCTGTGCAGACAGTGAACTTCATCAGGGCTCGAGCTTTGAATCACCGACTATTCAAGCTTTTTTGCCAAGAAGTTGAAGCTCAACATGAATTCTTATTATACTACACCAAAGTTCACTGGCTTTCTCGGGGTTGAGTGTTCACTCAAGTCATGGAACTATGGACTGAGACTGCTATGTTTCTTCAAGAAAAAGAGAAGAAACTCTTTGATCAGTTTGAAATGCAAAACTTCATCCTATTCTTGGCATATCTAGTATATTTTCTCACACTTGAATGACTTGAATATTTCAATTCAGGGGTCACAAGGGACTATTCTGGATGCTAGTAAGAAGATCACTACCTTCCTGAAAAAACTGGCTCTGTTGACAAGGTGCCTGGAAAACAACAGTTACTCAATTTTTCCAACTCTGGAAAGTGTTTTGCTTTCTGGAGAAGATTCTTTTGAGGCAGTCCCAGCATCAATTCAAGAAGAGATTTTAATTCATATGAAAAACCTCAAGGAAGCATTTGAAGATTACTTCACCAAAGACGAACTGAAGAATGATCAATGGATTCAAATCTTCAATCTGGATTTCATGGAGAATGCCGACATGACAAAAGATGACCTCATAGAACTGCAGCTATGCTCAAGCAAGGTTTCTCCAGACAGGATCGGGATGAATTTCGGTGCTCTCTAACTGCTTCTTACCCTATTTTAGCAAAGCAACTCAAAGGCTCGGAATGAGTCGGATGCAAGGCATGATATGCGTCTGGCTTTACCAAAAACTGCTACACGTATTAACCTTTTGATTGACGGAAAACAGCAGCAGCATTATGATTGATTTTCCTTCTGAGTTTTTGGATGTCTTCCAATTCTATGAAGCAGACAAATTTTTTCTACGATTGGAATTTAATGTTCTTTTTTGAAGTTCCCTTTTTTGCCATATATGTTTAATGCATTTTCAGGAAAATAGTAAAACATAATAATAATTTTTAATTGAAATAAAATAAAATAAATTGAAAAATACATATATTTAGTGGGGGGATGTATGAGCAGTTAGAAATTCTTCTGGGGATGCATGAGGCACAACAAATTAAGAACCCATGATTTAAGGTTATAGGCAAAATGAAAACAAACATTGAAAACGAACTTAGCCATTCAGCCAACAATACCTATCTCTGATAGTAGAACTTCAGCAATATGACGATGAGCAGTTCCTTGGTAAACAAGACCAACACCAATCAGAGCAGCTACCTGGACATTCTGGGGTAGGTCCAGTTCAATTGAAGTTGGGGGAAGCAGTGCCTCCACGTGCACACTCAGCATTTTGGTTGTGGCCATGTCCATAGTGCCTGATTTTTTTAAAAGTAATAATATAGAAAAGAAACAATTAAGTTCATTAGACTGGCTCCCAATTCCAGAGAAAATTTCAAGCTATTGTGATCCATTTGAACTCCTAGTATAATTAAATTTTTTACATAGCCAGGCAACTAAATAGTTGACATTAATAGAATGCGATCTAAAAATATGCTTTATCCTGAAAATTCGACAGCATAATGATTTTACTTAATGCAACTGGATCTTCAGCACCACATATTTTCTTGGTTTACATAACTTTCCTAACGATAGCAGACACAATATTTAATACTATACTATAGTTTCCTATCACTACCACTTCTTAGTTAACTCTTCTGAAATTCGTTTCCTGTAACAGCAGTACAGTATATGTTCAGAACCTCTCGTCCATCAACTCCCATCCTTCATCAAAAATACAAACCACTTCCTCCAATGCCTCAAACACCTCCTCCCCCTCACACAATTTTGGCCACTGTCCACGTCTGCTCTCTTTGCTACACAAACATTCCCCACAACCATAGACTTTCTGCCCTTACAGAACTCCTAGAGACTCAAATGCACTTGACATGAGACCCTCTTTCCATTTCCTCATGGACTTTGAAGAAATAGTGCTCAGAAAGAACAACTTCTCCTTTGGAATGCAGCACTACCACCAAATAAGGGGTACTTCAATGGGAACTCACATGGTGCCCTCATATGCCAATTGCTACCTAAGAGAATGGGAGGGTCCCTTCCTTGATGTACCTCACAGACCACTATTGTGACTAAGATATGTAGATGATATCTTCCTCATTTGGACGCATGGACCTGACTCTCTCCAATCTTTTCTACTGCACCTTTCCTCTCTCCCCCACACTCTCATTCACCTCAAACATTACCTTCTTGGACAACAACATCAGCATTCAAGACAAAAAAGAAATGCACCTGCATTCACATAAAACCCACCAACAGTTTCCAATACCTCCAATATGAAAGCTGCCATTCTTTGAATTCTAAAGTCTCAACCCCCTTTGCCAGTGATGGTGAACCTTCTATCGTACGATATGATAAATGCTTTGATTGATTTTTGCCTTTTGTTGGTGTGCCAACCAAAATCCATCAGGCGTGCCACTAATGGCATGCGTGCCCCTAATGCCACACATACCACTAATGCCACGCATGCCATAGGCCCGCCATCACTGCCCTATGCCTTAGTCCTCTGAGGATTTGCTCAGACAATGAGTCTCATTCTTAGTATTATCCTACACTTGAAGATGCCTTTCTTAGTTGTGGTTACTTACCCGATCTGGTCTGAGACCAGATGCAAAGGAAGGTCATGCCAATAACCAATAGAAACCACCCTCACATACACACTACTATCTATCCCAGCATTTTCAAAGACCCATCAAATCAATGTGTGATAACATTATGTGCCACCCACCATATTATACGCACATATTGCAGGAACTGGGCTCACTCACCTCTCTTAGCTGCACCAATTCCAAGTAAAATGCCAACACTAGTCATCTCATGGACCTTAGCTAAGTATTCATACGTGTTCAGCACAGCCAGGTTACTAAGGTGTCCATTCAGTCCTAATGCCATAAGGAATCCAGCATGCTCTATATCACTGTTGCCCTACATTCAAAATGGATAAGATACGTCTTAAACAAATAAATTCTAATTTCAAACATAAATTATTAATGCAGCCCATTGTTTTACTTTTCTCAAAAGCTAGTAACTAACTTTCTTTCCTAAATTGGTAATCTCCATCTTATTTTGAACAAGTCCTCTCTCTAATCTTCCTCCGACCTGATGGCCAGCAACACCATGATACCTACTGTCCCAGTCTTGTGGTAAATTCAAGAGAATTATCGACACTGTTTTATGGATGAAAAAATATTCAAGAAAAAGCACTCAAAAAATATTTGTCTAAGGTATCTCCAATAGCCACAACAGAGTTATAAGAAACCAGATGCACATTTTGGCTACAAAGCAACCATCTCCAGTGGTAATTCACCAAAAATACACTCAACTAGAACCATTTCTTATATTTTTGCTGTAGATAATCCAATTCCTTTCATTTATTACTTTATGTGTGCACAAGAAGGGAAATTAAACATATTTGTAGTAGATCTTGTTTACTTCAGTTACTACGAAGATTGTTTTCGTTGACAACAAATGATAAACCTCCATAAGAAATTCTTTTATTTCAAATAAATTATGACTTTCTTGCTGGATATTTCTCAAACTTCACAAAATAAGTGGCATTAATTTACACTCGATTTTCAGCTTTCTGTCTTTTACACTTTCAAGGATATTCAAAAAACAAAATTTTGAATGGGCATCAATCCAAACCTGTTTTCAATACTCAAATTTAAAGAAAAACAAATGGCAGCATCTACTCTCTAAGTTTCAGCTCTTCATCTTTTACAGTTTTGTCACAATTTCGATTTAAGCAACTGCAAAGAAAGACAGATGCCAAAGTGAAACTAAAAGCACATTATTATTTAAAAAACGCTCTAAAAATCAAGAGACAATTGAAACGAATACTCGACTCATCTTACATTTTTTGTTTTTCTTTGATTTTTTAGGAATTTTTCTTTAACACGGTTGTTGCGGAAGACATCATATGATGTTCACCTGCCCAAGGCCGGTGATGGGCAACAGTATATGATGTTCCCTCTAACTTCTTTTTCCTCATCCCTTTTCTCACTTCTGTGGAGGGGATTAGACTGTTTGATAAAGGCCGTAGGAGGGTTTGGACTCAGTCCATTGTTAGCTTTCCGTGCATTTCGTTCTCTCGCCAAGTGTACCATTCCGAAGAAAAGCAGCCTTTGGATTTTTTGTGGGAAATTCCAGGTAAGCCTTATTACGGGTTGATTCATAGGTTTTTGATCTATGCGAGGGCGGTGGGTGAATATCTTTCAGGGAAAGGCCACGCTAATAAAGTTGTCCATAAACTGATGGAAGGGCTGGGGACTGGCCACTCATTATATATGGACAACTTTTATATTAGCGTTGGCCTGACTCGAGAGCTCCTAGACAATGAGCAGTCTTATTGTACTGGGACTCTAAGAGCCAGCAGAAAAGGCAACCCTGAAAAGGTTGTACAGAAAAAATTACAATGAAACGAAATGGTGCAACAGTGGACCACTGATGGGATTAACGTTTCAAAATGGAAGGATAAACGAGAGGTTTTAATGATATCCTCTGAATTTTCAGGGGATCTCATTGAAACTACCTCTCGTCATGCCTAATCAATAAAAAAACCCCAATACATTGTTCATTATGACAAATACATGGGGGGTATTGATCAGGTAGATCAATATTTATCGTATTACATTTCGGAATGTAAATCCCTGAAGTGGTACAAAAAATTAGGACTTCACATCATCAAAATGATGATGTTGAACTCTTATTTTTTGTACCAACAATACAGTGGAGAGTGAATGGACTTGTATTCATTTCGTTTATCCGTAATTGATTATCATTGCAGAAAAGCTTCACGCTCCTCGCTTGCAAAACCTGTCTTAACCATCCACCACCCCCATTATCACCATAGATTTTCATTTCATAAAAGAATTCAAAACTCAACCTGGTGCTAGGAGGAAACAAAAGGCTTGCAGGGTGTGCACAGCCAATAAAGTGAGAAAAGTTGTTTCTACCTTCTGCGGAGATTGTAAAGGTGAGCCAGGGTTTTGTTTGACGAACTGTTTCCAGGAGTGGCATTGAAGAATGAAGAAAAATTAGAAATTTTTTGTGAACTGCAATTATTTTGTTAAATTTTTCTGCTTCCAAATTTGTAAATAGTAGTTTTTATTGTAAATAGTAGCTTTTATTGTAAGTAGTAGCGTTTATTGTAAATAGTAGCGTTTATTGTACATAGTAGCATTTATTGTAAATTGAAACTTTTATTGTAAATTGAAAATTGTACTTAATTTTAAACTTTTGTCCTTTTTATTATTAATTGAACTAATTATTTTAATTTGTAAATACAGTAGAACCTCATAAACCCGGCATTCAAAAACCTGGCATTCTCAAAAACTCAGCACTTTTTTGAAAGTTATATGTAAAAAAAATTAGAAATTATTTTAAATGATGTACGCTTATCTATTTTCATTGTTTCGTTTACCTCATTAGAACCACATGTTTAGATTCGTTGTGATAGCAATTGTTTTTCGTTAATGCAATTAGTACTTTTGTTAAACTTAATTTTGACATGACTTCTAAAAAAGAAGACAACCCATAAGTGATGTTACGAAACGTAAACAGAAAAATCTCACGATTGAAGAAAAAGTGGAATTACTAAGAAAACATGAAAAAGGTACTTCCTTCAGTGAAGAGACTTTGCAAAAAATATAGCATTGGTAGTTCCACTGCGTATGACTTAAAGAAGAAAAAAACGGAAATATTGAAATTTTATGCAGAGATACACCTAAAGCTACGTGTAGCCGTAAAACACTACACGTCCCGAGTAAATATTGTTGATAAGGTATTCTTTAAGTAGTTTAGTCAACGAAGAAGTGAAGGTGTACCTATTTCAGGCCTAATGCTGATACAACAAGCGAAAATTTTTCACGATAGCAAAAAGAGTGGTAGAAGATAACATTGAAAACTGGGTTATCGACAATGATGCGCCTGTCGTACTTCAGCTGATTTGAAATAGTAGACATGGTATTGAAAACTAAGCATGAAAAAGATGAAGAAAATGTAAGTGACGATGACCAAGAGATAGTTATTTTCAAGAGATTACGTCACAGATACAATATCTGCTTTAGGACAATGCTCTTTCATTGATTTTCAAGAGATTATGTGTTTGTATCGAATACTAGATAAACTTATGAAGGAAAAATCAAAATGCATGAAGCAAGCTAGTTTGCCTGATCTGTTTAAAAAATATTCTCAGAATAATGTGTGATGAAAATAATGTTGTAATTGCATATTTCGTTATTTACTTCTTAATGGTTCTTATATAATTCCTTGTTTTAGTGCATGTATAAGCAATAGTCATTATTGATAATGGGTTCCCTTTTAATTGTTATTCATCATTTGAATTATATAATCAGTTACCAAAAATGTACATTACTTGAAGATTTTTTATAGATTTTCAAAAACCCAGCAAATGCTAGGTCCCGAGGTTGCCGAGTTTATGAGGTTCTAATGTATTATAAATGATACAAATAATGATAAAATGCTTGTTATTGGCAAATCTATGAAGCCAGGATATTTTAAATGTATAAACCCAAACAAATTGAATGTCATAATGAAGTCAAATGATAAATCTTGGGTGACTAGACATTATGACAGAATGGTTGACACAGTTTCACGAAAAAATTACCGTATCTGCCCAAATAGAAGCCAACCCCCCAAAAATTTCCACCATTATTTGGCAAAAATGTAAATTACGTAGATTTTATGCTGGTGTGTGCACACATTCTTTTATTTAATGTAACATTGCCAGTATGTGTTGCATCATCGATGAATAATATGAATTATTACATTGCAACTCTATTAAATAATATACTGTTGTACCGCATTGTGTAAATGCACCTAAATCGAGGTGTTGTCCATCTAGGGACCAGAATTGTGTCCCTTAAATGCGGGCAATTCACAAAATCGAGAAACGCTAAATTGGGTAATATAATACATTATTTACATGGGCTTTGGTCAGGACCACAAAAAACATCCTTAAATGCAGGATAACCTTAAATGGGAGAACCTTAAATCGGGATTTCATTGTACATTCAATTTACTTTCAAAAAGAGATAAGTGTTTAACAGTGGTGTGAGGCATGCTATAAGTAATTTGATTTTGTTTTTTACGTTTTGGAGGAAGAAGATATCAAAAATTCAAAAATTTTACCTGAAGATTCTAAAAAAAAAAGGTGCTTTTGGAATCTGCTTCCGCAGTTCTTTTTAAACTTGATTATATTTTGTACGAGCACAGATGCAATAATTTTAGCCAATATCTACAACTAGCTAGATCATAAAATTGATTTGCTAGTCTTGTAAACGATCGCTATGGCATATTTTTAGACACTAGATTGAACAGAAAGCCATTAAATCTAGCTATCAATCTGCTAGATTGACCACAATGGCCACCAATTATGTCTCGTAGATCCAATGATTGACTCTAAGTTAACTGCTAGTACAACCCAAAATATTAGGGATAGTATTTTTATATGCAAAATATAATAAGAAATTGATGAAATTAATGAAGCTACAGACATTTTGAATTTCAGTTGCAAGACATTCCTATTTGTATTCTTCCATACAGCATTTTATGCATTAACTAACAATTTCATTTTTTAAATATCTACAGCATGACACAAAATTCAGTTGACAAAGGAGAAAAAAGAACTACGTATCTAAAATCTTTAAAACTGAATACACAGCTCAAAAGTGGTGGTCTACTCGATGGTACCACTCCCCTCTATGTTCTCACAGTTCACCAGAAACTAAATCAGTGGATTGGACCATGTAGACCTATGTCATGGCCCCTTCGATTGACTGACCTCACTCCCCCGAGTTTCTTTAAACCGGACAAAACCTGGATACCTTGAAGACCTTAAAGATTGCATTTGGTATATTACAGATAATTTATATATGAAGGTTAAGACAAAATCGTTTTTCTCATCTGTCAACTGACTCGTGTCACACCGTACATTGACTAAATAAAAAATTAAAATAGAATACCAATAATGATTTTTTCTCCTAATTAAAAAGTAATAAGCCTCCAGAACTAGGTTATCTTAGATGTTTAACATAAATATACTCAACCCTTGGCTTATTGTAAACAATCCAAGCAGACTGAATCCCAGAAGCCTCTGGTACAATACGTAATCCAGCAGCAACTCCATTATGAAAGAGTGACCAAAGGTTCATGTTTGGAGCAGTTTCAATGTGAGATAAATCAACTGTAGCACCACGTGGTGGTGCTCGACCTGTGAGGCACAAACGAGGGATTGGTAGAGGCTCAGTGACAACTGGCGAGGCTGTCCTTAACGTGAACATACCACTGAAAAGTTAAAAGTTAATATTTTAGAGCTAAAGAAAAAACTTTTATTTATATTAATAAATTCAATATAATCTGCTTTACAGCATACACAAACAACTATTCAGGCAGACCACCAAGAATAATTGGAGAAATGGATTGATTGACAGTAGTGTCAATCTTTTGCCTGGTCTTGCAACCATCCATTTCCATGGCTACTGACTTTGGGCAGGGGGTTTTCAATGTTTTTTTTAACTTGCATACCCTCTTGAGCAGTTTTTTATGGTTGCGTACTCCCAAGTACATTTAAAGTGATTATGAAATGAATGAAACTTGTATTAATATAATAACTCATGTTTATAATGCTAAAATTCACAGCTGATGAAATGCTACATCAAAATCTGGCAAGCATTGCTCTTAAGGTGGCGCACGAAGTGATCCCCTATTTGTTTTTACAATGAAATGGAAGGAGATAAATCACATGGGTGAATGCACTAGTTTATGGAGGTACCACCAGGGGGCATGCAAGTCCCGCATAGCTAACGCGAGGATGGATAGTGCAAGTTTTCCTGCCAGTGTGCAAGATGGCAGATTCTGTTCAAGGTTTTAATAGGGCATCATTTCATGGCCCACCCTGTAGAATAAAATCTGTAGATTCTAGCAGTAATTCTTTCTTTTTTGACATTTATATTCTCAATTGTTAGTGAGAAGAAATTGATTATGAAAAATATTATTGAATTAATTTTAAAGAAATTTTGCTATGCATAACTAATAATTAAGTTTTTATGTTAGTGAAGTACAGTTGAGCCTCTAATTCAGAAAGTTTGGAACCAAAACATGGTTACTCAGTATAAAACAAATGTATTGTTATGTACAAATTACCTAAGCCATGTTTTTGTCTTTAATGCAAGAAGTTGAGTAAATAAAACATGGGAAGGCGAAATAATGTAAAAAATGGATATTTATGCATATACTCATACAGATTGGAATGCCCAATCCAGATGAATCACAGATGAAAAAGAACATTTTTAACACTTTTTTCTAAATAAATTGCTTATGTACATCAACTATAATGGCATCATATTCTACCAATTCAATTTCAAAGTTGTAAAAGAAAAGAAATCTAACCGTCCAACTGGAAGAGCCATAGTTCTCGTACACAAGGAATACAAATGACGCTCCTGTTCCTCAATGAACTCGTGGTCAGAGACATCGGGCCTCTGAGTGATTGCTATAGTCACCGGTTGCGATGACTGCAGGAGACGCCTTGCCTCTGCCACACGGTGGTCTCTGCTGAACCGCAGTTTGAGCACCTATATAGATTTTATAGATTATTGGGAAATTAAATGCAGCATTGAATAAAATCTTACTTTGCACTATAATTATAAATGTAAAATATTTCTAAACTAGCTGAAACGCCCAGCTTCGCTCGGGAAAGAGTTTTCTTTTAAGTGGCAAATGATTTTTATTGCTCGGGGCAAATGTTCCCCATTCCTTAATTACTCAACCGAGGCTTACATTAACATTTACTATTTTATGTATTGTATTGTAAAGTTTTACCATTAATATAATTACCGTATATACTCGTGTATATGCCGACTCCATGTATAGTACGACCCCTGATTTTTTGGTGAACAAAACTGATTTTTTCATATATCTCGTTTATAGTACGACCCCAGCTTTCCACCAGGGACGATATATTTCATTTCGATAGCTCGATGGTTACGAGCGAGATATATCGAACGACCTTGATTTTCCACACCACCATAGAATAGACCGTAAATGTCGTAAATAGTGTTTCTTGCGGGTACACTAAAATTCGGATAAGTCTTACCCCTAAAACATTTAATAAAAAGTGATATGAATCATGATCGCACAAGATGAAATAAAATCGTTTCAATTCTAGTACGTCTGGATTACGTTCCGCATACGCAATCCAACTACAGTAAAACTCGTTTATAACGATCACGCCTAAAACGAAATCTCGGCTATAACGAAGAAATGTCTCGGTTCCTTGAACTTCTCCATAAGGGCATTGGTTAAATTTCTCGGATTTAACAAACACGCATTTTACGAATTCTCGGCTGTAACGAACAAATGTTTGGTCCCGTGGCAAAAAATGCCCCATATATAACGAATTTTGGTGAGCAGAGCGATAAGTAATGAATAGTTTCCGCCCGTTTACCGCACACTTGTTCGTAGAGGTCCCCTTCCTCCATCTACCCCTTCCATACGAATTTCCACGCTCCCTTTGTTTTGAAATTGATATTAAAAATGTGAAGTTTTTGTGTAAATTAATGACCATAATAATAATATTAATTGACCATTTAAAAAATCGTATGTAATAGCAGTCGAACATTTTACATGCCGCAAAGTTGATAAGCATCTCTTTGCATATGTATGTACGGCATTGAAGTCGACTCACTGCAAATACAGTAAAAGCTGTGTTATCTGGCTATCTTGGGGATTGTGGAGAAATATCCGGTTAGGGAAGCGATTTTCGATTTTGACATCGCAAATTTAGCATTAACCAAACAAAATTGGGCTTAAGTTCACTATCGTACTCCCCGAACATAACTATGCATGGGGTTTGCATTTTCCATTTTAATTCTTCCACACCTAGTTAGATATAGACACTATTTACCCATTCTTATTTAATACGTTGCTATGCTTACATGCAAAACAAAAGAATATTGAAAAGTTTAGGGCGTCCAGGAAGTTAGGGGATTATGGCAGTGAACCTGTTCCCAAAATTGAATTTATTGGATTATATCTTTCTTATCTTCATTATTTATCTTTATTTACTCTATTAGAAAAGGACGAAATTATTTTATTCTTTTGAACATTTCTGTGAAAACCAGTCATATAATATTTTATCCAGTTCCTCCATTTTTGGGTTATGAAGCGTATGATGTTTATTAATTGATTTACTCGTCTCAGAAGATGACACAAATTTCATTAATTTAGCCTTATGAGCATTGATATTGTAGAGTGTGGAAGATCCGATGTTGAATTATTTTGTTATGGCTGCTCTACTTTCTCCTTTTACCATTCGTTTCATCAGCTCCAGCTTTTGTGTTAGCATTAAAACAACCTTTTCTCTCCTGTCCCTTGCTTTTAGGTATTTATTTTGATGCCATATTCAATGGATGGGTAATTTTTTAAATAATAAAAAGCGATAAAACTGGAAATTGTAGAAGTACACCAAAACATCCAGACAATGCAATTTACGTAACCAAAAACACCATGCTTACTCGGCAGCCACAGAAGTATACGGAGTAAATACGTAATACCTATATATACATCTTATATTTTAAGAAATTTGAAAGTGGAAGTTGTGGTATTACACACATACAATTCACACAAAAATTCATAAAAAAAGAAAAATAAATACAAAATGAACTGTATTTGTGTAATTGCCGGTATCTAAGGGTGGCCGGTTCTAAATAGCCGGATAGCACAGATTTACTGTATGTGTATACGTGTTATATGGGATGTATAGGCCAAAAACCATGTATCTCGTATATAACGTAGTCACGCTTATAACGAAGCAATGAGTCGGTCCCCTCAAATACGTATTAAACGAGTTTTACTGTACTTAATAGGTAGGGATAACGGATAAAAAGAAATTACTTTGTAATATTCCACAGTCCTTATTGTTTCTTCAATCACACACCGACAAGTTTCCACTACAAAATCATTCTAATGGTGTTACTAACCGACGTAACACCTTTAGAATGACTTTGTAGTGGAAACCGATCGGTGTGTGATTGAAGAAACAATAAAGACTGTTGAATATTACAAAGTAATTTCTTTTTTCCAAGATGTCAAAATTCCATAAAGTTACGCCGTCTACGATACTTTTAGTCCAACTCGTTCCAATCCATCACTTGTAAAAAGACGCAAACAAAGATGTACATACATAAAATTCAAGAAAGGAAGTGCCTGTAAATCTTCACTCATATCAAGTATTTGTGAATTTGAAGCTGTATATATGAAAAAGATTCTACTCTTCACGAAGCAACATAACAACGATAAAGGACCTCACTGTTAAGGTTAGCCTACCATTAGAATGCGTGTGGGTGGCATAACTTCACCGAAAATGCCCATGGAGATACATGAATTTTAAATCCTCAAATGCATTACTCGTGTATAGTACGATCCCCAATTTTTGCAATAAAAATTTGGTCGTAAAAACTCGTACTATACACGAGTATATACGGTACGCATTAACGTCTTACTTAATATTCACATGGATAGATGCACCGAAGCCTTTAAGGCAGCAATAAAATTATGTGGATTATGTCAATACTATTAGTCAAAACGTAAATAATAAACAACATCTTGGTTACCGAACAAATGTAAGTAGATGTATCAATTTATGTTGCGATAAATCTTTCAATGTTAATGGTAAAAGATAACAATGTTCTAATATTCCTTAAAAATCATTTGACTCACTTTAAAAGTATTCATAGACTATATTTAGGCATATCTTGGCGTTAGCTATTCTTCCTCTACGGCGCGGCATACCACGACGTGTATTTTCCTTGCATTAATCTTTACGTGTATATCTCCCTTTGAAGAGGACAACAATTAAGAAACTTAGCTTTGTTGTCGCCTGGAAAATGGACATCTAAATCGATAAATTTTGCGCTTAAAGGAAAATTTCGAGCGATTTAGCATGTAATACTATGAAACATGAACAAAATTAAAATATTCAGTCTTTCGTGCATAAAATAAGCCATTTCCCGTGATCGTAAGTTAATATTTAGGTATATTTATATCCACATCAGTGAAGGGCTGCATGGCATTTTGGGGTTTCTCCACACCATTTCTCATGAATTCTTATGGAAATAGTATTTTGTTGACCCCATGAGGTATAAAAGACCCCACGGTCTGCAAACCTAGACCAAGTTCTTCCTTTGGTCAATAGGGTGACACATGAAACTTTTGAGTTCGATAGCTTCAACGGTGTAAAAACGTATAAAGAACATACATACACACACACACACTCTCTCTCTCTAAAATATTTATAAGATATGTTATTTAAGACAACTACTTAAAACATAACAAATGTATCCAGTCTATCAAATATGTACTGCTCTATTTCATTTCATGGTAGAACTAGGTTAGCTTAACAAAGGTTTCTTTTTTTAGCATTAGGTAAGACAGTATCTCCTTGCCTTATGCCCTTTTCAGTCTTAAAGGTACCTGTTTCTTCATGCAGCTGGACAGCCAATGTTGCATTTTCGTAGATATTCTTGTTCAAGGTTATGTACATTTCTTCTACTCCTTGTTTCTTCAGCGAATGTAACACTAACAAAGTTCAGATAGAGTCGAATGCTTTCTTGTAGTTGATGAAGTAAATGCATAGAGATAATTTGTACTTGTTAGTCCAACTGATTACCTCTCTCACGACTTGGATGTGGTCCAATGTATTACACTTGGCCCTCTTATAATGCAGGGGATGCATTCTGGTAAAGCACCGTGTAATGTGAATCCGCGTTATGTTAACCATTTTACATAGAGAAATAGGGGTTGCATTCCATACCCTTCCATGCCTCCCCATCCAGAACAAAAATTCCAAAACCTATCTCTCTTATGCACATTCATGTTATAAGGCAGTCTCGTCTGTGTTAAAAACTTGCTGTGAGTTGCATCCTTCATCTCTCACAATAGCCTTAAACTCATCTGAGAAGTTAAGAGGTGCAAAGTCATCAGCAATAACAGCTTCACCCTTAAGTTTGATATTATGGAGATTTTGATGCTTTCTGAACTTGTCAAACTAACCTTTACTTGCTAAGAAATGCTCGGCAGTCGAAGGACCTGCTTCTTCTTTCTGCAAGTGATCGTACAGCTTCAGTTTTGTATCTACATTGTTAGAGCAAATCGCCAACTTCTTTTGATTCTGGTCTTCCACCCAGATAGCCAACATCTTTTCCAACAATGGGTTTCTCACTCTTGCCATTTTCTTTACAGCTATAGAGAACGACTGAGTCTCAGAGCTTCTAATTTTTTCTGTATTCTTCTTTATTGTGCATATGCTTGACTCATTCACGTTGTATAAATGCCCAAGCAATGCAGCTGTCTCTCCACTGTCAAGTCGTTGAATAATATCAAGCTTTGATTCTGGAGTTAGTGGAGTCCTGGATTTCTTCATGGGGGTTGCCATCCTATGTATTAAATATAAAAAAGAAATTAAGATACGAATACATGAATAATACTAATAAAAGGAAGAAAACAGGTAAGAAGAGCAAGAAGAGCCCTCTCCAGCAGATTGTCTCTCTCTCTCTCTCTCTAGCTCAGCAATCGGGAATCCCACTCCAAGTCTGACCAAACCGCATTGATGCAAACCACAACCTGCGTAGTATGAAATTTTAGTAATAAAAAACAAACTGTGCAGTAGAGAATCTGTGTTATAGGAGGGCCAAGTGTATATCCACTGCAAAATCCAGCTTGTTCTCTGGGTTGAGCAGAATCAAGATTGTTTGGAAGGCGCATAGTGAGTATTTTGGCGAATATTTTATAGACTGTTGGGAGTAAGCTGATTGGTCCATAGTTATTCAAATCTTCTTTGGAATCTTTCTTGAATTTTCTTTTGTTCATCTAATAATGCACAAGTACTGTTAATATGAATGGATCTTTCTTGCCCTATATCTCAGCTCTAACAACATGTCTTTTTAAAAAAGTTTTTAAAAAATTCTTTCACGTAATGCAATATGACTAATTCATCAAAAGATTGTCTTAGTGTGATCTTCCAAATGATTTCTAATTGTTAGTTAGGCACTTATTGTATTATATGACACTATGGACACAGTTTTGACAAACAGAAACAATAAATGAGAGAATTAAGATTTCATCAAGTTGTTGATCGTAAAATTCCTTTTCTGTAATGCATGAATGTATTGCTTCTCATATGTAAGAGTATCTGGGTTGGTGTTCTTTGATTTTAGAGGATACATGTTAATAAAACATTCATGCTGGGGAAACCCAACTGCGTACTGTTGACGTTATTCTGGTACAGCAGAACAACTTACCAGTAGGTTGCCCAGTTTCCTTCCCTCGCAGTAAAACGACTGATTTTTATTAAAGGGAAAACAGTTAAAAAATGGCAAACCACTGGTCAGTTGTTCCACCACAAGGGAAGAACATCCAGTGGCTGACCCGTGGGTTGTTGCTGTTCTTCTGGTACAATACATAGGCATGAACGTATTTAAATATCATTTTTATATGCTTTATTTTGCTAGATTAATTGAAGCTGAATACCGTATTCACCTGAATCTAAGACGACCTTTTTTTCCAAATTTTCAGCTGTAAATATCAAGAGTCGTCTTACATTCGAATACGAAGTATATTTAAGCATTTAATCAATGGTTTTTACAACAAATGGTATATTAGAGTAAACAATTCACAACAGCAAATTCAAGTACGTACATAAAGAAGTGAAATAAACAAATAGTAATAACAATAAGAAAAACATGACGGGAATAATAATTATTTAGACTAATAATCATCGTCGACGATCATAACACAGACGACGTTCTTTCATCTTGCACGTAATGGCAACCCAATGTCAAAACAAATGAGAGCGGAAATCATTGGGATTCCCCTTTCAAACGACGCACCGTGATTCACTAAGTGTGACAGTAATTTTGAGTTGTGCATTCTTGATTTAAATGCACAACCCTTAAGTTAAAATGACAGATCATGTTGAAGTACGTGGCACGAGTGCAAAGGGAAAGTTAACAAAGGAATTAGACGGAGCTAAGATACAAATTTTAAGCTGATCGTGATAAATTACGCCGAAAAAACTAATAACTGTGATGCGAGTAGAAAGTTCGGTGTATCTGAGGCAAATGTGCGTCGATGGAAACTCTCAAAACAGGAACTTGAAAAAGCCAAAGCCACAAGGAAGTCGCTCAGTGGTCCAAAATTAGACCGATTTCATGGCACTGAAGAAGAAGTAGTCAAGTTTGTGCGCACCATGAGGAAGAACGGTATGCCTGTTTCGACTGAAAGTATTATACTTAAAGCTAATGAAATTACTAGAGGACTTAATATATCATTGCAAGAATTCAAGGCCAGCAGAAGATGGTGCGTGAGAATGATGCGACGAAATAATTTTTCTTTACGGCGACGAACTTCGCTGTGTCAGAAATTGTCAGAAGACTATGTAGAAAAACTTCTCGCTTACCAGAAATACGTAATTGGACTTAGAAAAACCAATAATTACCTTTTGAGCCAAATAGGAAATGCCGATGAAACTCCGGTTTTCTTCTACATGCCATCTAATTATACTGTGAACGAAAAAGGTGCGAAGTCCGTCCTAATTAAAACTACAGGCAACGAAAAAATGCGAGTCACGGTAATGTTGGCGGTTTTAGCAGATGGGACTAAATTACCACCATATGTGATTCTAAAGCGGAAAACAATGCCTAAGAAACATTTGCCAAGTGGAATAATAGGTGTCAAGAAAAGGGGTGGATGACTAAAGAACTAATGAGAGATTGGTTACATGTGGTGTGGAATAGACGGCCAGGAGCTTTACTGAAACAAAGAGCAATGCTTTCACTGGATGCATTCAAGGACACTTATCTTCTGAAATTAAAAACATAATGAGTGCGATGAATACTGATCTTATTGTAATACCTGGAGGAATGACATCGCAACTTCAAGTTTTAGATGTTGCTGTCAATAAGTGTTTTAAAAATAATTTAAAGGTTTTGTATTCTGAGTGGTTACAGAGTGGAACTCACACTTTAACACCAAAAGGAAATCTTAAGAAACCTGAAGTTGCAATGCTCTGCCAATGGATCAAGGCATCGTGGCAACAAATAAATGCAAAAGTAATAGTGAAAGGATTTAAGAAATGCTGCTTATCTAATGCCATGGATGGGAGTGAGGATGATGTTTTGTGGGAGACTGATGATGAAGTTGAGAGTGATAAAGATAGTGAGCATGAGGAAAATAGTGAAGGTTGCATAGACAGTGATGATGACTAACACAATAAAATGATTTTATGCAGCACTTTGATTGAAATGTTTTTTTGTTGTCCTGAAATGAGTATATTCTTTCAATGTATTTACTTTATTGTTAATGTTATCTTAAAATGAATGCTACCATTTAATTTGTTTGAAAACCTGAATGGTTCTATTTTTGATGTGATCTTATGATTTTAAAATGTTAAAAGACAATGACATTCAAGAAAAGTATAAGAGAAAATAAATATTTCACAAGATTTATAATTTTTGTAGTAATGAAGGTCAATTTGAGCTTTTTTCTCTTTTGGAATCATAAAAATGGGGGGTCGTCTTAGATTCAGGGTCGTCTTGGATTCGGGTGAATACGGTAATACCCAAATAATGATAAGAATAAATATTTCCATTTTGCATTATTTTTATGTTAACTATACAGACTGAAACAAAGAAGCATAAAACATAATTTATGGAAGAAGCATTAATCAGTATTTATTCACTTTGGTATGATTTTCAGGTTATTCATACATTTTTCTTCGCTTGAGTAGTTCAATGCTAGATGGCAGCAGGGCAGCTTTAAGACAATGGTGGGCCCTGAGCAGAGTATGATATTGCCCCCCCTCTCTCTTTACTTTTTTCAAACAGAGAAAAAACCTTACAATTTGTTACCTGTACAAAATTCATCCAATGGACAAAGTGGGCAGCTGCCCAGGACCCCCTGATTTTAGGAGCCCATGCTGCATGAGCGTTGGTACCATCTGCTTAACCCCTATACTGTGAAACACAGATTTTATGCCGCTCACTCATATGTAGCGCATTTTTTACCTAAACAAATTATGATTTAAATCATGCTTTTTACTTTCTCATACGAAGTATCGAGAAAGTATTGTTATCGTGAAAAAATTTGACCTCGAGATTTTTACGGAAATATACGTTTTAGGTGTCCCTGAATCCGAAAAAGTGGTTTTTGCAATGCCGTCTGTCTGTCTGTTACTGGCTCTGGAGCCTAGATGGTAGACCGAAAATGAATGAAATCTTGTACTTAGGCATTTTATCATATTGAGCAGAGTATACATAGAAATGGTTGACATTGATCAATAATTAAGAGTATTCTACGCATTTTTATCAACAATCCGATTTTCTCAAAAACGGCTATAACGATTTTGATCAAATTTCGTACAGATACTTGAGTATACGTCTTAAATAATACTGTATAGTTCATATTTCTCAAAAAATGAATATAGGTAACTTTAGCAATAATTTTTCTCAAAAACGTCTCGAACGATTTTGATAAAATTTCGTACAGTTACTTGAGTATACATCAGCAATATTACTACGTATTTAATTTTTCTCAATGAATGAATATAAGGCTAGTTTATTCTTGGGCAAATTTAACAAAAATTGGATTTTCTAAAAACTGGCTTCTACGATTTTCATTTTCTAAAGATAACTAAACAATGCATTCATATATGAGAAAGTCTGTATAATGTATGTTGTACCAATTTTTTTAAGTATGTAGAGGGGGGGAGCCCAAGATCATACTTTGCCCAGGGCCCACCATTGCCTTAAAGCAGCCCTGATCAGGTGGTATGTCAAATTAAGTGTTACTATTTTACTATCATTTTTATGACAATTACTCTAGTTAAAGAAAATTTTTTTGACTAAAATTGAAGTAATATGCTACCAAACCAAACCTCAAGCCTAAACAAAAATGGGAAAGTGAGTGCCTCTTTACCTCCATATCCATGCCTTCCATACCATCTTCCACTCCGGCATGAGAATGGGATACCTTCCTGCCATCAGGGCACTGTGCACCTGTTGCTGCTGACACACCATTACTTGCTGATGAAGCTCCACTACCACTTACTATCCCTGATCCACTGCATACAGCATCTCCTTTGGAATCAATATCCGGCCCAATGAGTTTAGAAGATGACTACAAATGTCAAGAATAATAAAAAATAATCATTTCTTACATCTTTTACTTCTTCATAAATTTAACTAAACAGATAGCTAAAAGGTTAAGGCATTAAGAATGAATTATCACACCCAATATATGATATAAGCAATTCCCTTATCCATTTAACTGCTAAGTAAATCAGATAACCAATTCACGGAAAAGGCAATTGGTAATACTTAAATTCTGACAGCTGATTCTAATAAAAACTCTGTGAAAATTATAGATGATATACAGACGAGGATAATCAATTTCAAGAAGAAAGGTTTATCTTGCTTAGTATGTTTTTGTTACGTATTATTACGATAATTAGCAGAAATGTGTTAAAAGTTGGCTCAAAAAATATCCATTCTTAAATTTTCTTTCCTAACTGACACTTAATTTCCACTACCTTTACTTTAATGGGCAGATTTCAAAGTGGCATGTTTCAATTGTTAGTTTATAAGTGCATAAATAAACTGAGATTACTCTGAAACTGTCAGAATTGTCATTCGGAAAACAATATATGTGGCAAACATTGATTTTCTTAATCATCTTTGGAATATCCATTTCATTAGCTTTAAAAATTTCAAAAGAGTATGATATTTACACACGTAACTTTGTAATCAGAATTAAGACAGCATTTAAAGTATAGACTATCATAAATGTAAAATGCATGCATAACTTAAATGTTTTTTGATTTTTATTTTCTAATTATAAGCAAACTTAAAATAACATTCCATGCAATTTATTTATTTTCATATCTACTATGCTACAAAACTTAATATTGTGAAGAGATCGGCTCAGATTAGCTTAAGGGTTATGTAACTCCTGTAAACCGGCAAATTCCCCAATCTGACTCCGGTTATTTCCCGAGATTGCAGGATTACAGAGGTTTCACTTTATAACATACATAATTTATTAACAGAACAGGTAAATACAGTACAATTTTAAAACTAACCTGAGAAGACTGTTTAGAATTCAAATTACTAGGTGGTTTAAACTGCATAGCCAAGTCCTTTCTTGTGATTAGATTGTAAGCAGAACTGGGCCAGTTAGGAGGAGGATCATGTCTGCAATATAGGATGGCCTGATGAAGAGGCAAAGCCACACCAGCTGGCAATAAACACATATTAGCCTCTGTAAATCCTGAAAATAAAGGTGTTAGCATTAGAATGATTTTGTAGTGGAAACTGGTCGGTGTGTGATTGAAGAAACAATAAAGACTGTGGAATATTACAAAGTAATTTCTTTTTATCCGTTATCCCTACCTATTAAATAGATGAGCAAGTGGAACCATTACATACACAGAACGTAATCCAGACGTACTAGAATTGAAACGATTTTATTTCATCTTGTGCAATCATGATTCATATCACTTTTTATTAAATGTTTTAGGAGTAAGATACTTAACTTATCCGAATTTTAGTGTACCCGCAAGAAACACTATTTACGACATTTACGGTCTATTCTATGGTGGTGTGGAAAATCAAGGTTGTTCGATATATTTCGCTCGTAACCATCAAGCTATAGAAACGAAATATATCGACCATGGTGGAAAGCTGGGGTCGTACTATAAACGAGATATATGAAAAAATCAGGTTTGTTCACCAAAAAATCAGGGGTCGTACTATACATGGAGTCGGCATATACACGAGTATATACGGTATACAGTATTATTGAAGATGTAAACTCAAGTAACTGTACAAAATTTGATCAAAATCGTTATAGCCGTTTTTGAGAAAATCGGATTGTTGTTAAAAATGCGTAGAATACTCTTAATTATTGATCAATGTCAACCATTTCTATGTATACTCTGCTCAATATGATAAAATGCCTAAGTACGAGATTTCATTCATTTTCGGTCTACCGTCTAGGCTCCAGAGCCAGTAACAGACAGACAGACGGCATTGCAAAAACCACTTTTTCGGATTCAGGGACACCTAAAACGTATATTTCCGTAAAAATCTCGAGGTCAAATTTTTTCATGATAACAATACTTTCTCGATACTTTGTATGAGAAAGTAAAAATGTAGAAAATATGAGATCCAAAAACCTAACTCCCTATTTCCTATTAGCTTAATGCGATTTCACAAGATTTCAAAGAATGCAACTACCGCGCTATGTGAGATTTTACTGTATATAGAAATGCATTTCTAGAGGTGCTACATCATTAAAATTTAGCAGAAATATGTGGCATTTGCAACAATGGAAAAAATATAAAATTCTTAAAATTGCAATTTTTAGTGGGTTTCGCTCCATTATTGACCCACACAAGGATAAAAATAATGATGCATTTCCAGATGACCTAGAGGCTTTAAATTTGGTAAGATTATAGGCAATACATATAAATTGCTATTTAGTCATACAAATACATCTATTCATACCTTTCTCTGCCATGATTAACACTGCTTTATATTGATAAGGTGCCTGAGAACTTTGTAAAGAGGCCTTGGATGAAATTTCAGGCTGTTCTGCTCGACTTCCAGGTGGCACAATGGGATTAATAAAATTGTCAAGCGACAACAAAGGATTTGAAGGTCCATAAGAAAGCAGTGCTGTTAACTGAAATGACGTAAATTAAGTAAGTTTAAATTAACACTGGTCCCATTCATCAGCAATTATATCAATGCTGTTCAAATTAACATTAAATGTTACTGCATATCCAAATAAATTAATCATGTTATCATAGATGATAACCTAGTCATATGCAGTGTTATATTTATATGACTAGTGTAATGCCTGTTGAAATATTAACTGGAGTAAAGATTCGATCATTCAATCTATTTATGGAGATCAAATTGGCATCAGAAACATAAACTGTATTGAAAGTCATTTCCCCCTCCTTTATTCCCTCTCTCCTTTCCCTCTCCCTTCCTCTAACTCCCTCTCCTTCAGTCTCTCACCATCCCTTTGTCCCCTCTCTCCCTCTCCCTCGTATTAAAAGCAATCAAAGAACGTTTACAACCATAATGATTGAAATACCTATATGATATCGAGGTCTAACAATGGAATTGGTAGGCAAGGCAACATCCCCTTAAAATGGCTATATTTCCTCAAACTGTGTGAATTAAACATTTTAATTGAGCGATTTCCAACTGTAGGTAGAAAAAGACAAACAGAATAAGGATCTTTATAATGTTTTCTTCAAAATGGTTCATATCCGAAGATTGTAGGCCAAATCTTTCTAATTTTAATCTAAAAAAGAATGAAAGCCTGCGTGTCTAAAAGTTCATTTTTACGTGAAATTACGTGTTATCTTATTGGAAATGGAAATTATCCCCTGGAGTCGAACCTGAGTCTTTGATCTCAAGTTTGATATATTAAAATGTTTTGTTATTATATCATAATGCTATCCTGAAAATTTCATCAAATTCGGTTAAGTCGTTTGCAAGATATTAAGCCTCAAAAATCATTACACACAAAGTGACACTGTCTTTTATATTAGTTTAGATACTATAAGGGTGATTCAGATAGGCATAGAAACATGGACTAATATAAATTTAAGTAAAACATGAAATATGCTAGATAATTTTCAATTTCTAATATATTTATCATTTTCACTAGTTAATATACTCTCTCAATCCCCAGAAAAATGTTCATTTGGGTGGAAAGGATTAAGGCATCATAAGCAGGACCCAATGCAACAGTGGAAAAATGTCATTTTTTAAATCTCTTTTAAAAATTCAATAACATTTGTTATTCAGTGTCAATAAATTTACCTTTACGATATCCTTGGTTTTCTTGTTGACATGACTTATATAAGGATAAGGAGCTACATTCTTCCTTTGATGAATCAAGTACAAGCTGTTAAATACACTTGGAGGTTCAACTGGAATTATGCCTGGATTGCTTAGCTTTGATAAATCATCAACTGATACTTGGCTTTTCTATAAAAGGAATGAATAAGAATTATTAATAGAAAAATCTGATGTGTCCCATATATGAGTTTCTCCATTCAGGGTAATGAATATGATTGCTCTTGGCAATAAACTAATATGTAATAAGGCACTTCCAAATGAGCTAGAGACTTGAAATTTGACAAGATAATAGGTTTATGGTCATAACAAATGGGAAAAATCAGAAATTGTTAATATTTTAATTTTGTTGTTTTTACCCCATTATTGCCTCATAAGAAAAGCACAAAAATTGGTGCAGTTTTTTAAATTATTTCCTGTCAAGATTGAAAAATGCAGGACTTATAGGAAAGTTAAAAGATTGGAGTTTCTTATTTTTGAGGACATACCGTATTTACTCATGTACTTGTATAAATGAATATTTCTTAACAGGTTATATAAATTGCATGTCTCAAAAGGAAATTTACTGCAACATGCTTGCATCTACATTAATTCCCGCACAAGATGAAGAATTCTATTAAGTATACACATATCTAAACAACTAAGCAAACGTTTAGGTTTTAATGCACAAATTATACTTCCGTTGGTGAATCTTTAAGATCATGTTGGACAGTTTGATGATTGAGATAATGTTATATTTTTATAATATTAAATTGGTACCCACCAAATGATTTTTTTAAAAATTTTGTATGCTTCGTAAAAGTGGGTGGCATTAATATGAGTATATGTTAAGTTTGTGGCCAACAATAAGAACTAATTTATGAGGAAGATGAAATATAAGAATTAGAAAAGAGAAAAAAAGCCACCCACTTTTACAAAACATACAAATTTTTTAATGATATTTCTGCCCAGAAAAAAATTATTTTCTACCTTTGAGTGCAATTTTAAGTAAAAGTGTGCATACACTAAAACAAATTTTTTTCTTAGTTTTATTTTTATCTTTTTCGTCTTATAACTGTTATTAATAATGCGTTTTTTACATGCATGAGAAATAATTATGGAATATGGAGTTTAATAAATTTGGAATAATTGTTTTTATGCAAGACAAATGTGTAATGAAATCCTCATTAGAATGCAAAGATGAAATAGTCTTTATAAAATAATAAATAGGAAACCTAACTATTTAAGATGGCTAATTATTAATTTGCACAGCTAAATAAATAGTATTCTATGTCACAAATTAGTAATGTGAACATTTAATAGTTTAATATTCAAATGAAATTTATAGCCTTCAAGAAAGTTAACATAAATAGCCAATTTTTTCCACAAAGGTACCTGGTCGGATGGTTGATGGGGGAAGGCGTCAAAGACTCAAAACTCAAAGATTCATAACTCAAAGTTAGATGGTTCAAACCCCATGTGTAGAAAAACTTTTTTCTAAGTGAATTTTGGTTGAACTGTTGATGTGTGACAAATAAATAAAGAAATAAAGCTGACACGAAGTTAAGCAAAAGTGTGTAATAACCAACATTTTATATATTAAACAATTCAATTTCATGTGACATTTCATTTTTTTTTAAAGATTCTAATGGTATTTGAATGGTCAGCATTTATCCTCTTACCTGTAATGTTCCAATAGGACAGTGCAATGGAAAGTCCCTCCAATAATGATCTACATAATTCTGTTGGCGTAGATCAGCTGCCAATTGGTGCAGTAGCTGAGCAAGCATTGGAAGTGTGTCCCAGCGAACAGTGTTGAGTTTTAGATCCTAAAGAAAGAACTTTCATGAAACACTTATGTTCAATCTGCTATTAATTAATAATATTAAAATGATAATTATTCAAGCTAGCATATTTTTTTAATCAAAAGCAAAGTGAAAACTATACAATATTTACTCAAATTTTGAATGGTCACTAAAAATAGTCTCTTTTTGTGAATCACCAAACTATAATATTTTTTGGTTGTAATTCCATTTCATATTTACTTCAACAATCATAGAATTATTCCATAGTTAACTGCTTTATTTTTAAATTGTATACTGTAGGAATGTTTTATGATTTTTAGGACTTGTAGCAGGATTCGTAATAGGAGTAAATAAAAACACGGCGAAATCTGCCACCACCAGTCTTTTGATTTGCCGAACAACAAACAAAACCAAATATACGTGCTACATGCTTTGCAGCGCAAGATAGACTCACTATAATACATAATAATGCCAGTGGTGGCACCTAAAGCGGTCACATGACCAAAACAACTGCAAAACAATGACCGTCATGCTACATCCTCCCCCTTAGAATTGCATTTAAGGCCTCGAATGCAATTCTATAATGAAAGTCTTTGAGGTGGCCTGCGCCTTCTTCCAGAATGTCGGTCCTCTTCAGCCGGCGGCGGCACCAGGTTGACAGGCTGCCTCCACGGGTGACCTCGTTCCCTGGGGCAGACAGGAGGTGGGTTAGGCCCCTCCGACGTGCTCTACTGTTAGGTGCGTGACTATCTCGTGCATCGACATGAACACCTTGTCGCAAGTCTTGTTCGACGGCAGCTGAAGACGATGGTGGTGATGATGGTGCGGTAAGCCCATCCCGAGAGGGGAACCCTCTTGATCCACCCACATGCATGTCATCTCCTTCTTTATCGGCAGCCTCATGTACCTGAAAAATGCCCCCTGAGGGTGGTAGGGGTGGTGGTGTGGGGGTGGCTGTGGTGCATGGTGACCCATCACAGCGGCGGCCGCCACCATCACACCCGCGTGGTGTGGGTGATGGAATTGTTGGTGGTGGTACGTTGCGTATGGATGATGCCCCATCAGGTTGGCGGCGGGGAAGTGATGGTGTTGGTGGTGGTGCTCCCTCGTGTACATGTCCATGCCGGTGAGACGCATGTGAGGGTTACCAGGCGAACCCGCCAGTGAAGTGGAAGGTGGGACGGCAATCGGAGTATCGTCAGTGGCTCGGATCGAGTGCTCCGCAAACGGAGTCGGTTCCATGTTGGGAGAGAATACGCCATCATATTCAGTGATGAGGGTGCCGAGACGTCTTCTTTCGCCATCGTCCAGATCTTGACCTTCATCATCCCGTAGAGGCAGTTCGACTTTCATTGTTTGTATAATCACGCTCCCGGAGGCCTCTCCCCCTGGAGCGAACGGGCGGCGAACTTGGGGTTCGTCACTGAAGCACCACTCTCGCCTTGCACAGTCCAATAATAGTCCTGCGTTGTGGATAAAATCAATCTCCAGGAGCATCTGGTCCTCCGTATGCTCCGGTATTGCAATCAGCGGAGTCTTAAAAGACCGACTGGCCACAGTCAGGTCCACAGTAAATACCCTGGCCATAACGTGACGAACTTTCCCGTCTGCCAATCTCATGTCCATGGTGGTTTTCGTAAACGGGTGGCCCTGGAGACACTAGTATATGATACAGCCGGGCACCAGCGATACTCTTCTTGGAACCCGTGTCTACACATGCAATCCCGTTTAGCCCCCTGATTCTCACAGGTAACATGGGACAAAACGCTTCCTCGTCACCAGAGAAAACCGTGTGCGCAAAATAGATCGCGGAAGATGCTGTACTCTCAGCAGCCTTCAATGGAGGAGCGCAATTAGGGCAGTTGCTCCTCACATACCCTGGGGCATCAGACCCAAAACACGTAACCTGGGGTTTGGGACTCTGGAAGCGCAGCGGTTTGCCTGCATTCCTTGCTTCTACCTTCACTGCCTTCGCTCTCCTGCAGTCCTCTTCAAGATGCCTGAAGTTGTTGCAGAAGGCACACCGGGGACGAAGTTTCTTCTCCGGAAGGGCCTTGCTGGACAGCGGATCATGGACGGCTTTCGGTGGATTACGCACTGTTAGGCGGACGCTAACACTAAATGCAGGCATCTCTCGGCAGGTGAAGCGTCGTTCAGCAAACGGCGTAGCTCTGTGAGCGAACAAACACGTGGTTTTCAATTTCGCGCTGTTTATCTTCCCCAACAGTCCTGCCCCACATTGGGCTCCAATTGTAGCAGGGTTCGTAGTAGGAGTAAATAAAAACATGACGAAATCAGCCACCACTAGTCTTTTGATTTGCCGAACAACAAACAAAACCAAATATACGTGCTACATGCTTTGCAGCGCAAGACAGACTCACTATAATAGATAATAATGCCAATGGTGGTGCCTAAAGCGGTCACATGACCAAAACAAATGCAAAACAATGGCTGCCATGCTACAGACTTTAATTAGGTATTAGAAATGATATTTTTGAAAAAAAATCAATACAATATACGTTGCATAAACTTTTCCATATACATACTACATATGTATCTGGTCTCACTATTATTATTACCAGAATGTGCTTGTAAGTGCTACTACAATTATATTCATTACTTTGTGGAAAAAGTTGTGCTGGACATCAGATAATTTTATTAAAAGGTTTTAATAACTACATTAAGAAGTCAATAAAAAGAAAACAATAAAACCTCGTATAGCAAATGAAGTGAAAACAGGATCATTGGAATGTATGGGTAGAGTGCAGCAGATGAATTTATCTGAGCAGATATCTCATCCATGTTCTCTTCACTTTTACTTGTCTCCTGTTTGTTTTCAATCAAAGGAAGTTGAAAACCCATTGAACTTAAAACAGGACCCAGTCTTTTTTCACGGCAATAATTCAATAAATACTCCCAGTCCTGGATAAAAGACATGAAAAATGTTTAATTATCATAAATAAAAGGAGTACGAATTTTTACAAGATGAAAAAAAATTATTTTAATAATCAAACAATCACAGAGGTTACCTCATTTGAACCTGAATCTGATGTCTTTTGTTTTTTGGGCAATGTAGCTGGACTCGAAGATGATTCATTTTCATACTGGTGCAAAAAAGGCAACTTTTCCACATTGTATCCAATAAGCCCTACAAATTAAAATATTATCTTTAAATATAAAAAAGTTCAACATAAATAAATCCATTATATATCATATAGGTATATACAGTGAAACTCCAATTTTACGTTTTCCTTGATTCTATGCATTTTATTTTGGTCCTGGTGTTTGATCCATAAGAACAATGATAAATTTTAATGGATTTTACGTTTTGCGATTTTGCACTTCCCTCGAATTTACAACAGGAATTTCACAACCAGGTAATATGTAAGTTGTACAAATATAGTATTGAATTACAATTCAAATTAATTGTTTTCAATATTCTCTAATTAAAAAATTAGACAGGTAGTCTCCACTTAACACGAATGATACGTTCCTAAAAAGTGTCGTGTTAATCGAATTTGTGCTAAGCGAATGCATATGTAAATACCATAAGAAACCATGTAAAAGGTTAGTGTTGGAGAGAGAGAGAGAGAGAGAGAGAGAATGTGATAAAGCAGTGATTTAATGGATTACAAGCATCGATGTGCATTTAATTACGTTTTTATGCAATCAAATGTAATAACCAATACGGTGTAAATACAATACAATGCATAAACAATACAAATAAGATGTAAATAAAGTATAAACATGGCGATGTGTGCTAGTTCTGCAGGTCCTTTAGAATCTAAATACAGTAAAAGCTCATTGTAACGGCACCCGGTCTACTGGCAAACTCGCTCTAACGGCATCTTCGGTGAAATTACATTTTCCAATTGTCTAATAGATGTCGCCACAGTCATGACCGATCATCTGTAAGCTTAACCACATATTGCAAATAGTTCCTCTTCTGCTTCAAGGTGTCAACAGTCGTGATGTACTGCATGATAATTTATTTGTTGTTAAAGTTATTTTATAAACATTTTAAGATACCCTAAAGAACATGAGTAGTAGAAAACATGGGAAGTGAATGGTGCTGACTTTACGACAGAAAATTTACATTTGCCAATGTCTGGATAATGGGTTATTACTGAAAGAGTAGAATATAAGCTCATCTATGATATATGACAGTAAAGAAAGAAAACTGCAACTTCTATAAATTTTTGCCGACTTGGAGGCAAATGAAAATATCCAAAAATGTAAAAATTTAAGGAAGCCAAAGCTAGAACAGTTGGATGCAGTATTATACGAGTGGTTTAAAGTGAGGCATTTTTAAGGTTTCCCAATCACAGGTCCATTATTAATTGAAAGGGCAAAACACTTTTATCAGCAAATTACCTGGCCAACTTCCCCAATGCAATTTCGATCTTGTTTTGTTTATTTGTTGAGCGTGCTTCAAAAAATTTATTTTTCCAACTATCCTATGCAAATTCAGACAAGATATACAAAAGGAAATCAACAAATTGTTCCCGCTATACCATTTCAAATCCTAGCAATAAACAACAAAAGAAGATCGGAAATCACATCAGGGATGTTGGCAGGGTAATTCGCAAGCTGTTCCACCAAATGAAATGAGAAATTCATTAATTTACAAACTGTTGATATTTACTTTCAATGAAAAAGGCAAAACAATCTGTTAATTATGAATAATAAATGATGGTTGTAGTAGTAATGTTACTTCTGATGGACCCTTACTATTTGGTTCCCAGAATGAGAGCTACAAAAATTAATAAAATTATAAGTTACACCGTGATAATTTTGACAAAAATAGTGAATTAGATAATGAAGAACAACATACACAATATCTTATAGGGAAGAAGATTCTTGAAAGATAGCATATATGCAGGCCCGCGCAAGACATATTTGCTGCCCGGGTGCAAGCAGTTTATGCCACCCCTTACGGACTTATAAAAGCACAGATTTTTTCAATTTTTAGATTAAAAGTTGTATTTAATTTAAGAAATAAATTGTGCAAAAAAAATTAAGAGAGATTCTTGCTTCCGCCCGTGAATTGTCCCCCTAATATGTTGCCGCCCAGGTGCGATGCACCCCTTGCACCCATAGGCTGGTGCAGCTCTGCATATATGCCATTAATGTAATTGGAATGTGATTTTGTGTCACCATTCATTATATCAGCATATTCACCTTGGTCCCATGGGTGCCATTAGAATGGGCTTTTACTGTACTATAAATTATCTAATATTTACGAATAAATATAAATTAATATATACGTTCCATTAATGGCAATATTTTTTTTTTTCACGTAATGGATCGTGTTTCAACTAGTGTTAAAATTGGAGCTTCTTCGTGTAAAGTGAACAGGCTCCCCAATTTGTAAATCATGCTAAAGTGAATTTCGTGGTAAGCGAACTCGTGTTAAGTGGGGACTACCTGTATTGCTGTATTCTATATCATTTGCCCTTAACAATACTCAAATAATAATTCTTGCGTTAAGTCGTATGTAATGGACTAGTTTTGCCAACATTCAGTACATTTGATTTTGCAAAATGTATTTGATAGATCCATACATGCTATAGTTTTATTTAACCCTCGAGTACTCACGTCTGAGTCAAATCGACCCAGACCAAGTTTGAATGTCCATATCTTTTTATTTTTAAATGCAACCAACTTCATTCACCTAGTAGCTGAGTTTTACAATGTTTTAAACATGTCACATGTGTCCATGGGCTCGGCACTAAAAATTTAATGATGAATAAGAGCCAATAACTGATAGGTGGTGCTAGAAACTCTTACGTAAAATGTTGCATCCTTGATTTATGTTGCGCTTTACTCGATAGAAAAATTTAAGAAAATGTTTTCATGTTCTGTTATATTTTGTAATGCTACGGATGAATTGCTACCGTCATATGCATAAGTCATGGTTTTATTTGTAGCATTTCTCATAAATGAAGCATTTTTTTCAGTTTTGAACAGAAAATAAGGCATTTTTATCATACAATTTTTACTGATGGTTAGTTATAATCTCCATGGGTAGCAAACTCACTAAATCACCTTATATTGGAGTGGTCATCTATAAGTATGTAACCTGTGCATGAGGGCATGCCAGCCCGAGGTGTGTTGCACCCTTGCAGCAATCCATGGGGGATGGCAGCAAGAAAATTTCAGCTGAGAGTAATGGGTAGCAATGGGTCTTTAGCCCACTTTTTTTGTCTCTGCCTTGATTTTTCCAACTGCTTCCCAGTGCGATCATAACAAATCATAAAATTTTATGGTGCCACATGTTCGAGGGTAAAATCTTGCTGTAGCATTGGCAACAAAGGAATTTGGAGGTGTATGGGAATGGAAGGGGAATGTTTGTTATATTTCTTTTGACTGAGGGTATACCAACTGGCAAGGCGATCTGAAGAAAGAGGGAGAGTAATCGGTGGTCTCCAGAAAGTACCCCAAGGGTCCCCGAAAAAGCAATTTCTCTCTCTTCCGTGCTATCAGGATGCATGCCAACTGCGTGAGATGGAAAAGGAAAGCAAAACCAAAACAATTTGTCAGAATTGTAGTAAATATATTTGCCAAGAGCATTGTTCTACCATTTGTGTTAATTGTTATCGAAGAACAAGACTTCAGGAGGTTGGAAATTTGGATGAAGATGCCAATTGGAATTTTTGGTTTGAAATAAATATTTGTATAAAAATTCTTCAATAAATTATTTTAAATAATTTAAATTTTTGTTTACTTTTTCTACTGAAATATTTTTAGCATTCCTAATAATTTTAAAAAATATTCTGGAAACCTAATTCTTTTTATGCTTCAAAATACATAGGGTCGATTCCACCCAATGTGAGTACTAACACGAGGATTTTTAACATGAGTACTCAAGGGTTAGTAATATTGCAATTTGATACATTTTTGCAGCAACGTTGACATAAAATTCTTTCTATGATTTATTACATATTTTATTACCTAGAAGCATGAATTATAATAATTTCATCATTTGTATTCAGATTACTAACAAGCGGACTACGTGACATCAGAGTAGCCAATTTTGTTCGTCTTTTATGAGCCTCTAGTATTCGATGTATAATAGAAATTGTGCAAGTAATACAACCTGCCTCACAAGCGTTTTGGAGAAAAAAAGCTATTTCAAAGTCACAAACAGTTTAAGAATTGTTCCTGTGACCTTCACAATCAAGTCTGGTAGCCGAGTTGGTAAGATACATGGATCCTACACTGGGGTCCAGGTTCGAATCTCCGTTGGTGACAATTTCCCCCCTCCCCATTTCCTACATATTAGTTGTTACTATTATTATTTTAATGTTAATTAACCACAAAGTACATTATTTTTAAAAAATTCATCTAATAATGGCATAATTTCATTTATGTAAAAATTTTTCCATTGCCAAGCAAATGTTTTTAATGCAATAAATTTAACATGTACCAAATTTGTTTATTCATATAAACTACCAAGTAGTTTTTGAAGATGTACAATGCTTAGGATGATACAAATTATAAAAGCAGGGAAAACAATAGTTTAATCTGCACCACGCACATCGTACAAAAACGATATTACCGTGACTATCTATTGCCGCAAACTTATCTTGTTTTGTTCCACCTTTATGAACTATTGCACTCGGCTACCAGGCTTGATCGAGGAAGGTCACAGGAACAATTCTTAAACTGTTTGTGACTTTGAAATAGCCTTTTTTTCTCCAAAACGCCTGAGAGGCGGGTCGGATTACTTGCACAATTTCTATTATACATCGAATACTGAAGGCTGGCAAAAGAAGAACAAAATCGACTACCCAAATGTTGCATAGTCCCCTTGTATGAATTAACTTTATTTTAAGTCGTGTAATTGTGGCTGATATTACCTTCAATGTAGAAGAAAACTGAAAAGTAGCCAGTGCAATGAAAGAATGCAGTGAAGATAGAGTTCCACTACAAATTGATACAATGAAAAAACACTGAATGCAAGATGGGTCATGAGAAAAACCTAAACTTTGATACCTCAAACCGTTTGTCAAAATATGCTCAATTTGGGAGACAATCTGTATACAATGTAAACTCACATCCTCTAGCCCCTGAACGATTTTTGAATTACTACATACCTCCTGGTAAATTTTAAAGTGATTGAGCTGTCCACTTTTGCAATTTCTGGAAAGCATTTCAAAAAGGCTTCACTGAGGTTGACCAAATGTCTTTTCATGATATGTTATTCCTTCAGTTAAAGCTAATTTTTGCCTCAATTAACTTGCAAACCAAATGAAAAATTGAATTGAAACAGAAATCCCATGGGAAGGAATGACGATGTGGATCTAAATTCCCAACTTCCACTTAGGAAACAAGTGCTTTAGAAAAACCCTTTTCCGAGCTTCAAAGAAGAGATATCTTTCTTAAAAGGTTCCATGGGATATCAGTCTCCGAGAAGAAAGGCTAATGGATCAGAACTCCTGGAACAATTGGTCGCACTGACACAAAAGCCCAGCACTACTGTATTCCTCCCATGCCGTTTATTTGTTCGGCGACCCTCAACACCCTTTCCCAGAAAAGGGATTAACAACACGAAGATACCCAAAATATTTCGGTTGCAATGGTTTTCCCAGATAACCCTTTCTGTTTTCAAAAGTAGATGCTACAAACCTGGAAAGGTGAGGGTGGCTTGCAGTAAGCATTTTCACAGCTGATAACATGATTGGGAAACTGGCCACCTCCGCTATCCTCATACCCCATAGGAAAGTTTTCGTGTATCCCCAGGTTGAAGACAGTTGCTCTAGCATATACATGGTGAACAGCAACAGTTCTTTTCAGATTTCTATAGCATTGTCTATTACTCTGCAGGGTACTTTTGCAGGTTTACTAGGGGTTACTGCCTGCAGTTCTACAAAAATCATTTAATAACCCCATGATATGAATAACTGTATGAAAAAATGCATATCATTGATTGTAAGTGAGAAGACGTATTATGGCAGATGTCGATGTGAATATGGGAACACATGTTCAATTAGCTTCACGCTTGAGACTTTTTGTGTCAACAATAAACACGATAGTGAAGAATAACGAGACTATAGTTAAGCTTTTGCAGCGTGGACCTTTCTCTCAAAAGAGGAAATCTCTGAAAGAGCTGGAGATGGCCCTTCTACATGGTTCAAGCAGGCATGCGCAAGCAACGCTGTAGTTAGTGGTTTGTGCTTGAATGAAAAGGAGTTAAATCTTGTTGCAAGGCTTGGTATCGACAATTTTACCACATCCAATGGTTCGAAAGATGTTTAAGAGACTTTATAATGTTGTTTATAAAACTATATCTGGTGAGGGTAAAATTGTTAATATTGATGTGCCCTGTGACATTTATAATTCAGATGAAACGGCACTGTTTTATAACCTGCAACTAAATAAAATTCTTACCATACAAGGAGAATCATGCCATGGTGGTATAAGGTCTAAAGAAAGAATAACTGTTCTTCTTGTGTGCAATGCTGACGGGAGTTACAAAATACCACCTTTCATAATTGGTCAATTTAAAAATCACCGATACTTCAAGAATGTTAAGAAGCTTCCTACTCAGCACGTGGCTAATAAAAAAGCTTGGATGACTGTTGAAGTCTTCGAAGACATTTTGATAGCATTGGATATATACATGAGAGAAAAAAACCACAAAATTTTACTTTTTGTTGATGAATGTGCCACTCATTAACCACTTGAATGGGTATGCCATATATATTCGTCATGGCCTGTCGTAATCTGTATGCATATGCCGTATATATCGTCATGCCATTTTGCAGGCCATCTGCTGTGGATATGCCAAAATAGTCTGCCATGAAGTATCTCCAGTATCTAGCTGTGTCCTTCTAGTACAGGTTAGAGCCCATAGATGATGTTTTCTTCCTTTTGCTGGGAAAAAATATGCCTCGTACGAAAACCCTGCCTTTGTAATGCATGGATGCCTATACCTGCCCCTGCGGTGATGAAAATGGGGGTTTGACCTCTAATGCCTTTTGCGCATCCCCTTGTGAAATTTAACCAGTGGGACCGCTTTCCTCTAACTGTATAGGATACTTCTAGGCAACTGGAGCAATAAAATCTTCCTCTCCATTGTAGTAAATGTTTCACATGCAAAACATATGTGAAGAAAATCGGATAGTTGGCTTTTGGGTGACATAGTAGATGGTGTGTTGTGAAGTTAGGCATTTTTCAGAGTGTGTTGTAGTATGAATAACATGTACAAAATTTTATTTGCATTTAATTTGTATAAATTTGTTCGTCTTTCATCCCTTTGAAATATTGGAATCAGTAATGGCATCATCTAGCAAACGTGCAAAATATTCTCAGAAGATTGAGAAGGATATTAGTGACATTATGGATAAAAGTGATTCCAGTGAAGATTTGGAGGGCGTTTATATAAACACTGATGTAAAGTGACAGTGAATCTGAGGGAGAAATTGAATTATTTGAAAAATCTATTTCCCAGAATTAAATACCCAAATGGGATGTGCTCTTTGAAAAAATAGTACCCACTCAAGTGGTTAAAGGAATGCACCACTTCATTTGGGAAACATCAAATTTGCTTTCCTCTCACCTAACTGCACCAGCCATCCTCAGCTCCTTGACATGGGTATAATCCATGTTTTTAAATTCAACTATGGAAAGCAACTCATCCGAAAAACTGCAGCATTGACAGATGGAGGAGGAGAGCTTCAAGATGCTACAATAATGAAATTGAGTCTTTTAAATGTGCTTTACTTTATAGCTTAAGCCTGGCAATCAGTATCAGCAACCAATGTAAAAAACTGCTTTACTAAATATGGGTTTACAATGAATGCAAGTTATGAAAACAGTTCCATCGACTTGTGATGTGATCTTAAACAAAATGGAAGAGGATGATTGGCATCACCTGCAAAGTGCTTGGGTAAAATTTGAAGATTACACTAGGTGAGATAGTGCTCTTGAAACGTGACGTGAAAACTACCGACCTGGTGTTATATGCAATGCAACTCCCAAAGAACAATGAATGAAAATACCATGCATATATATCCAGTGAGTTATGAATTTAATTTTTTAAAAGAGTAATAGAGCTGTAAGAAATACAAGTTAGGAAAGTACTGCAAAAACAGATACTAGAAGACAATTTTTTTATTTTAAAAAATTCTAATTATAAGGGTATATTTTGTAAAAAATTGTTAAGGGCATCATCAAAATAAAAATTGCTCATTTCAAGGCCAATTGTACCAAAGAATATTGTTCCAAGGATATGGCTCTCGAGATATCCCCTGAAAACACTTAGTCTGGTATAGTCTTCTCCATTCTGCAAGCATTTCCGCCTATTTTGAAGGTACACTGTACAAATAAAAGCATTGAGCTCGTTACAATGGTAGTTAAGTATTTCCTTTGTTGAAACCAGAAAAACGCACTTTTTCTGATAAAACTAAACATTTATGCTAAATCCATAATCATAGTTTAATATTAATGGCATTATAATATAAGCCTCTGATTCCCATTAAAAGCTTACCCATATGAAAGCATTACGCCTGTTGCCATGGTAGTCGATTGTTGGGACCCAGAAAAATTACCACTTTTTTTTTCCAATAAAAACTATAAATTTAAGCTAAATCTACAGGGATTTAAATTCTATCTTAAAAAATAAGAAACTACAATTTCTAAACTTTCCGATAGTTCAAAGTAAAACTTACCTAGAAGTACACCAATAAATAGTTCCCATTCTACTTTTGGTGATATATCTTGAGATCCTGGAGCATTTCGTACACCATACCATTTGATTAACATTTGCATAGCTATGTCACGCTGCAGAACTTGTTTCAATGAGTTAAGGCAGTCTGTAACTATTAAAACATTTTATTATGATAGATAAAAATAAACAATTAGAGTTGGTTATAATATAAAATATAAAAATAAATAAACACTACAACCTTTTACTCTGTATACAATCTTTGCCTTAATTTTTATACATAATGAGCCAAATATTATTTCTAATTATGTTCCAATGAATTGATATTGAGTGAGAACAAGGGCAAATTTGTTTCAAACTGTCATAAGCAAAAAGTAAATAATTTCTGATGCTACATTGCTAAAAGAGAGAGACGAAGTTAATTTATCTTGGATTAAAATTAACCTTTATTGTACAGATTTAAATGTCCTCCATGGGGGACATCGGCCAGATTTACCGTATATTCCGGTGTATAAGTCGACCCCTGCTTTTTTTAATGTAAACACATGATTAGGCATATGTTTGCCGTATAAGTCGACCCCCACTTTTTCTCTTAAAAATACTTCTCATGAAATTGTTTTCTGACAAAATCAAAATAATGTACAACCCAAGTTTTAACAAAACAGAAATAAACATAATAATACAAATATATAAATACTGTTTAGTGTGTGTTATTGTTCATGAGCATTCCATGTGGCAGTTGTTTTAATTTCAACCACTAAGAAACTTATTCTTGGAGAGCTTGAACCACTAAATAAAGTTTCCTACAATTCGACTGATGTCAACGGCTAATGATACTATCAAAATGAACTATACCTAGTGATCGTGATTGATCTCTAAAGTGGTGAAATTCAATAAAATATTGCAAATGAGTACCCTGCGCACCTTTTTTCCCAAAATGTCGGTAAAAAAAGAGACAGCACGTCATACATGAAGATTTCTGAGCAAGTTTTAAAAACTGCGAGTTTCAATAGTAAATTTACTGCAACGCACTTGCATCTATGTTTATACTCGCAAAAGACGAAAATTGTACAAAGTTTACGTGCATCTACTCGACCAAGAAATGTTTAGGTTTATGTGTGTCCAAGGGAGAAATCCCAGGTGTCTGCCTCCAGACATAAAACCTTCCAGCCTACATTTTGTGTACACTAAATTGCATGCATCTATATAAATAAAATTGTAATCTCTGTATGTAAATTTGTTTCTTTGTCGAGGTTTTAGTTTTTTTGTGTGTTTTGCATCACAAGAAGACGTTTGAACCGGTTTGCAGAATTGTTGTCTCTCTGTTTGTTTGTTACTGCATTACGCAAAAACGGCTGGTTGAATTTTTATGAAACTTGCAGCGTATCTTTAGACTGGTCCAGCTTAAAATATAGGCTGTGGTGTATCTTTAAAAAAAATTTAAGTGGGGGTTTGGAGGGCCATCGATTTGGTTTTTCAATGATAACTCTCGAGTAAATTAACTTAGGAAGTTCAAATCTGATATTTGTCACTTTCAAAACAAGTATAAGATCAAGTTTGTAGATGAGCAAAATCAGACCATGGGGAGGGGAGGTTGTGGGGTGGGGGCACCAGTACGAGAAATCATAAATAAACGATTACAAAATATGAACTACAACAAATAATAAACAAATTTCCAAAATCATAATTGAAGTTTTTTCTTTTCTGCAACCTAACTACAAATAGATAAGATAGATGTTTTTACCTCACACCCCTCAATTATCGTAATTGCTGAGCTATCCTGAAAATTATGCAACATTGCTTCAAGGCATCATTTACATTTGCATTTACCATTTCTGGATTTAATACCTATCTCCTATATACAGGTGACTCCCGAGTATCGACTGTTCGAGATTCGACAAATTCAAGATTTCGACACAGCCGATCAAATTGGGAACTACTTTACGCAGAGTAATTATCGCGGAATAATTGGTTCCGACCAACCACGCAAGGTTTAGTTTTAGTGTAGACATAGTTATATCTGCTCTAATTGTATGAATTTGTGCTGATTTCACTCTTTTTTCTGTTAATCTTTTATTTAAATTTATTTATTTTATTTATTTATTTATAAATTTATCATTTGACATGGCATCTAAAAGGAAATGTAATAGTGATAATGTAAGTGAATCAAATAAAAGAGCGCATAAGACTCATAGTTATGAATTGAAATTAGAAATCTTAAAGCGTGTTGAGAAAAGTGAAAGCCATACTGAAATCGCACGATCGCTGGGAATGTGTCAACTATTAGCACTTATGTGAAACAGAAGGAGAAAATTCTAGAACCTGATTAATTTGATAACAACAATAAACAGTCCTAGGCGAGGTGTTGTGATTCCTAAAATGGAAAAACTTTGGGTAGATGATCAGTGTCAGTAACACATTCCTATTAGTGAGACCATGATTAGAGCAAAGGCTAAGGATCTCTATGACGATTTGAAGGAAAGGGATGAAATTTCTGTTGATGTGCCTCCATTTAGTGCAAGTCATGCCTGGTTTGACAGATTTAAGAAATGGGCAGGTTTGCATAACAGGGTCCAAAAGAAGAAGGATAAAATTCAACCGAAGCTGTATAAATTCTTTCAGAAGGTTGAAAGACCACAGCCAGCAGAAGCTGCTTCAACATCTGCTGCAAGGACTAGCCCATCCAATTCCCCAGTCAATAGCCCATCCAGTTCCCCACCCAATAGCTCCTCTTCTTCCAACTAAAATCTTCCAACTTCTCAATTAATAAACCAAGTCCAGTAAGCTCAGTTGAAAAAGATTTAAATATTTTTAATTTTGTTTCTTTATTCTTAACTTATTTTGTGCTTTTTTAATAACTTTTATATTAATTTCGCTGCAACAAATAGTTGTATGTATAGATAGATGTATACAGGTATGTTATCCAGCTCGTGCGATCCAGACTGGGCCGTCTGTAGAACATATTGCATACATCTATCTTTGAAGTTTGAAACAAAAATTTATTTTTTCCTTTTTAGTGCAAAAAATATGTTATACATTTAAAATATTTATTATATAATTTATTCATAATTTAATATTGTTGTATTAACATATTAGTAATGTTATTTTATCTTTATAGAACGTGAGGGGAGACTTTTTCCCGAGATGCGGGAACATATCCTCCGATTATAACATGCAAGTATATGGAAAAATGGCATTCGACATACAACCACTTTTTCAGGAACGCATCCCCGTCGAAACTCGGGAGTCGCCTGTATTTATAAGTTTGTTTGTTTGTTTGTGCATCTATACATTTCCACATCGTTAAAGTTAGAGTAAACAAACTTTCAACAAATACTTGCTTCACAAATAGAAAGGCTGTAGGCTACTTTTTAATCCCAAATGTTTTATATTAATTGTACAAAAAGCAAAATAACTTTGTATGCTAATGCTAATGGCAGCCCATTTTCTGTCAGCTCCTTTATGCATGGTCACAATCAACCGATTCCAACCAAATTTGGCAGGATAGTAGGGGGTATTAAGGGGAAGGTCGACGCGGGATTTTAGTGTTTGTATGTCTGCTTCATTAAAAATGGCGGGCAATTTAAACATTAAACTACGCATATTTTCCCAAGTCCTACAATTGATTTCAATGAAATTTGGTACGATTGTGGAGGGCACCCAGAAATAATTCATATGTGGTTTTTGTTTCTCTCTGCCTGTTTTATTCAAAATGGCAGCCAAGTGAATTCTTAAATACCATGTATCATATAGAATTCTGATCGGATTTGAACCAAATTTCCCTGGGCAACAGTGGGTATTTCTGCTAGTATAAGATAAAGATAAAATATCTGGCAATAGCCTGTGGCATTGAAGTGGCACTGAAGTGACCTTTTATGTTTTAATAAATGGTTATTACAAAATATATTGGCATACCAACTGAAATACATACCTAAAGGTGATGAACATAGCTCAGGCAAGGTTATTCGAAAGAGAGGTCCATTAGGATATTCCTGTGAAGAAATACCAACATAATTATAAGTAAAGAATTTACTGACAAATTAAGATTGTTTAATACAGTAAAAGCTCATTAGTTTTAAGTAGGAGGAACCAAAAAATGACTTCCAATTATTTGCATTTGAACTATCAAAACTACCAAAATAAATAAATCAACTGTGCTTATGATGTTATTCAGACTGTAAATTCATTATGAAGAATCACGTTATCTTATCTATTCTGTCAAATAAGAATATATAAAAAAACAATTGAGGAAAGAACTGCAGAGTAAATTATATAAGGTACTTTTTTCTTGTTTTAGCATTATGACATCACCAGCAGAAGTGTACGTTGAATTTCAACGGATTTAATGAATCTAAAACTTCGACTGTGTAACATGTAAACATCGCAAGAATAAGATGGTACAAAGTTTTAACTGTCGAATAAAGCAAAATGAATAAAACCAGTCCGCATTCACTTACTTAGATAATGAAGGAAGAAAATCTTGCACTGTGAAAATTCCAAAATAATGTGTAAACTCATGGCAAAATAATTATTGAATTAAGCTCTCCCTCCTACCAAATATTTTATCGCCATAATATATGCTACCTGCGTGGTAAAATTATATACATATGCGAAGTTTCATTACAATATCTTCAAAGGTGTGAAAATCACGATTTGTGGAAAATCTGTGATAAGAATGTTGACAATAAATAAAATAAAAATTACTTTTTTGTTATACAAATTTTATGTTAAGGGCACTAAAAACCTACAAATAAATTAAATAACAAACCTTTTTAATTTATTCAACTTTTATATTAAAGGCATTAAAAACCCAACTTTGAGTAAGTTTTTAATCTTTGATTAAAAGCAGGAAAAATTTATTATAATTTATATTAATGAAACAACATTTTATACCCACTAAAAAGTAAAAAAATATAAAATTTACATACTGTATATACTTGTGTATAGGTATGCAGTTTGAAGACTAAATTTCGAGGTCATAAAGTAGGGGTGCGCATTATACACAGGTACACTTCTGTGCACTTAAAATCGGAAATTAAAGTGAACCTACCTCGCACCAGATTTTTGCTTTTTGGGTGAATTAAGGGGAAAACAAGAATAATTATCCCAATAATCCAGGTTTTACATATATTAATTATATGTATAGAACACTAAATACTTCTATACAGTTATAATTCCATCCTCTCCAGATATTCCGCATTTCACTAGCTCATCAGCTGATTGCTGTAATTTTTGCAAAATCGCCAGATAGACTTCCTGCAAAACACGCATCGAAAAAAAAAAACAGAATAAGTAAATTGAAATAATTTTATTTAGTTAATGATTAGAATCATTTTAAAGTAGGTGCGTTATATCTTCTTAAGTCTAAGTTTGGATCTTCCATAAAAACCATTCTAACTTTTACTGTTGGACTAGATTGTGCTATCCTATGCATTTGATTGTAAGAATCAGCAAACGGATTTATTTGTCGTAACATCGTATCTAATCTCTCCATTACAATTCGTAAATAGCCTTGGTTATTATCCATACATTTGTTTGTTGCTTCACCCGAATCAAATATATACAGTTGTCCATACCCTGGTTTGTTCTGTTCGTTCGTGAACAGTGGAGAAACCTTATGGTAAATTTGTCCAAGAATACGAAAGCAGTAGGGTCCTATTCCTGGAGGTGCTTTGATTTCGGCACCCACTGAAGTGAAAGCTAAAGCAGCGTTGTATTCTCTAATATGTTCTCGATAATTTTTAGCTTCAGGTGAGTTTGTTGTTAATAACTCTTTTAGTAAATCAGGCATTTCAGATAAATCTTCGAAGGAAACTTTTCCGTCATGACAGCATTTGGTGTATTTTTTAGAAGTGTTGAGTTCATTCGGCCAGTAAAGCGCACCACAGTAATTGCAAGTCTGAGTCATATTTCCACAGTTATGTTCTTCAAGTTGAGAATTATCTGCATCAGGTGCATGTTCATTTAATCTATGTCATTTAGCTTGCCTGCTCTTGCGTAGTTGATTTTCTCTCAATTCCAATTTGATTACGTTTTTCTCGTTGTTGTTCATCTTCAATGGCTCTTTGATCTCTGTCGGCTTGATTTCTTTCAGTTCTTCTTCGATTTGCTTCTTCACCAGATTGAATGGCTCGTTCCGCTCTTCTTCTCGCATTATAATTAGCGTAACGTGTTGCTCTTGAAGCTATTACTTTTATTCTGAGCAAACAATTTAAAGATTAATTAAATTAATTAATATACAGTGGCATATACACAGTATCTAAATGGTTTTAACTTTATATTGTATTTCAATGCAATATACAGAAGCTGTTTATCACGTTGCTAGAGACATCGCGCAAATAAATATTAGACATCGTTATTTGGTTGCGATATTAATACGGAAATGTATTATCATGTATTACTTCTAAAATATAAGCTGTTTATTACGTTGCTAGAGACACTGAGTAAATAAACATTAGACGTTGTTATTTGGTTACGATATTAATATGGAAAAGTATTATCATGTATTACTTCTAAAAATGTAAATATTTTGTTTTTATTTTAATTGACGTAGTTCAACTTAGCTGTTATGTATATATATATCAAATGATATACATTTAAAAATAAATAATTACTGTTATTATTATTTTATCACGTAAGATTTGGCAAAATGTGATACATTCTGATGTACTTCTGCCAGAAATGGTAAGTATAGTGTGGTAATTGTTTATTTAAATTGATGTAATTGTTGATAATTTGTTTTGTAGAAGAAAAGTAATGATAGCGTTAAATGCCGCTTATTCATTAAGTACTTTACAATGGTAAGAAAAATTCTGTTTCTCTTGAAATGCTAAATGATATAATTTATGTGTTATAAATTCTCATTGAACAAAAATGTCTCTGACCAACCAAGGGGGATTCGAGTTATTAAGTAGATGAAAATGCTTAATCATTTAAGTTCCGTAATTTTTTATGAGCTTATCATATATACCGTATTTAATCGATTGTAAGCCAACACCGATTGTAAGTTCAGTCAATTTGATTCTTTTTTTGCATATATTTAAAGATCTCGCGTTATAATGTAACTACGGACATAAATTCATTGACTACTTTTTTTGCCCCCGATTCTAAGCTGACTGGCGATTTCAGAGATGGTAAAAAGGTAAAAAAAAGGACGGCTTACAATTTCTAACATATAAGATTGTACACAAATAAATTTAAAAAAGTAATATCTACTTAATAATAATAATCTTTAATACAGATTTTACAATACTATACTAACATTATGATACAAAGATCTGATATGTTTCAGTGACAGCTGTTTATATATCCTGTTGCTTAGCAATACAATGTTATTGTGTCCCACGTATTGCCTTAGCATTTTATTATATAGATTATCTAACATGTACATATATTTTTTTTTATTTCAACTTTTTTCTTCATAATAACAGTACACATAATGTTTTGATATTAAATATATTCTTAATTACAAGTATGTGGTAAAGTTCTTAATCTCTCCATTTCTTATAATGCGTTGGTGACAAACGAGATCCAAATGAAATAAATGTTGGTGACAAACAAGATCCAAAAAAATGAAATAAATGTTGGTGACAAACAAGATCCAAATGAAATAAATGTTGGTGACAAACAAGATCCAAATGAAATAAATGTTGGTGACAAACAAGATCTAAAAAAATGAAATAAATGTTGGTGACAAACAAAATCCAAATGAAATAAATGTTGGTGACAAACAAGATCCAAATGAAATAAATGTTGGTGACAACAAGATCCAAGTGAAATAAATGTTGGTGCAAGACCCAAGTGAAAATCAATAAAAGTGTATAAAAAAGGCATATAAAGAGTAGATTTCAATAGTTTACTCTCCACCTCAACATAAAGTTATATAAAGCTTAATATTAAAGCATGCTCCAACACAATTAGTTTATTAGAATGACTTAGCAGAACCAATATTTAGTTTAACAACTTACAGGTGTGCTCTCACAAATACGAGATGCTAAGGGCCCAGAAGTTACCAGATTTACTTGTTTTTCGAAATGAGCATTTTCCTCCAAAATTGGCATTTATGCTCAAGGGTTGTATTTCCTATTTGACGGAATACACATTTGCCTATGGGCACTGATATCATAGGAAGATCACTTTCGTTCATTAAAAATAATTTATACAAAAGTTTTAATAATTATTTGTGAACAAGCCATGGCACCCCATTTCTCATGTTTTGAAATTCTGAAGATACTTTTCTACTCAGAAGCTGTCTACCTCAGCGTGAGGAATAAAAATACTTTCCCAAAGGAACCAACCATCTACTGATTACGAGTTATCAAATGTTATATGAAAAAGTTCAAATTTTTTAAACTAATAGTGAACATTATAGAGGTATCAAATGACATAATAAAAATAAGCTAAAATTTTCGTACAATTAAGCATTATAACTTCTCTCGCCATATATTGGTCAAAATGACAACTCACGTGGAAATCTGTATTTCCCGCTATCATTTCTAATGGAGGGACAAAGAATGCTTTGCCTACGTAGTAGTTAATATCTTGCTATTAAAACACCCCCAGACTCACCAGCAGAGCCACCGCAAAGAAAAAGACTTGGAAAGTTTGAACATTCACAGTTTAACTTCTAAATGAGAAACAAAATTGTTTATGGGTTAAAAACCATCTGCAAGCCATAAGCTTTCAATCAGTGTAACATTCTTTATGTCAGGAATAATAATACTTTCCCAAAGGAACCATAGCTCTATCTTCTACTGTTTATGAATTGTCAACTGTTTTATGAAAAAGTTCAATTTTTTAAAACTAATAGTGAGCATTATGGAAGTATAAAATGACAAAATAGAAATAAGCAAAAATTTTTGTATGATTAAGCGTTATCTCTTCTCTTGCCATATATTGGTCAAAATGACAACTCCCTTGAAAACAGCATTTTCCGCTTTCATTTCTACCATGACTATGTAGTACAGTCGAGCCTCTACTTACGCTGATTTTACTTATGCTGATTTGTCTTTACACGGTTGGGTTGCGTTGGGTTGGTTGCACTCCGCGCGACGACGCTTCACCCGCTATCTCAGCCTCAGTTAAGGCGTGTTCTGCACAGTGCTTGTAAACATCTCCTCTTGCCGCTTGTGATTTTATTGGGTTCAAATTAACTTTAATTGTGTTTAAAAACTCACGACATGGCCCCAAAATGCAAGTCAACTATTAAATCTCCAAGTGAAACAAAGAAACAGCGATCTGTTTTATCTTTACAGGAAAAAATGGCAGTCTTAGATTTATTAAGAGAAGGCACGTCTATAGCAAACGTCGCATGTATGTATGGCCGAAATGAATCTAGCATCCGCTCGATCAAGATTCGTGAAAAAGAAATTCGTGATGCTGTGGCATTCAGTGCGTCAATTACAGCTAGGGTAACGAGCCAAGTTCGTGACAAATGTTTGGTGAAAACCGAATAGGCATTAAAGTTGTGGTTGGAAGACATGAACAGAAAACATGTTCCAATAGACAGCAATGTGTTGCGCAAAAAAGCCCTTAGCCTTTATTTGCAGTTAACCCCTCCTGTGGAAGAGGGAGAAGATGCTGATAAGAAAGTTCTCCAAGCCAGCCGAGGTTGGCTGCAGAGTTTTAGAAATCGGTTCAATTTAAAGAATGTGCGCATCACAGGTGAATCTGCATCTGCTGATGAAGAGGCAGCAAAAGTCTTCCCTGTGGAATTTAAAAAATTAATAGAAGAAAAGGGCTATGTTCCAGAGCAAGTATTTAATGCAGACGAAACTGGGCTATTTTGGAAAAAAATGCCCAACCGCACGTACATTTCAAAATGTGAAAGGCAAGCCCCAGGCTTTAAGGCAGCCAAAGACCGTGTGACTTTGTTGTTTTGCTGCAATGCGGCTGGGCATTTGATAAAGCCAGCTTTGATCTACAAAGTCACCAATCCACGTGCATTGAAAGGTAAGAATAATAACCTCCTTCCTGTTTACTGGCTGTCCAATAAAAAGGCTTGGGTGACGGCATCTTTATTTCTGGAATGGTTTCATAAGTGCCTTATTCCAGAGGTTAAGCGCTATTTAGAGATGAAGGGACTGGAATTTAAAGTGTTTCTGACCATCGACAATGCACCTGGCCACCCTGATTCAGTCCAAATCACGCATCCCAACGTCGAAGTCGTCTTTCTCCCCTTCTCCCCCCAAATACCACCTCCATCCTCTCGACCAGGGTGTAATTCACTGTTTCAAGGTCACGTACACGCGCCTTACTTTCACTCGGATATGCAGCGCTATGGATGCCGATCCCAATCTTGATGTGATGATATGATGGAAGTCCTTCAACATTGCCGATTGCATAACTTACATTCAAGAGGCAATGCAGACGATCAAGCCAGAATCAGATAATGCATGTTGGCGATCTCTTTGGAGTGAATGTGTCATTGACTTTAAGGGCTTTCCAACCATCGATAATGAAGTTAAGAGCATTGTTCAAGTAGCCAGGCTAGTAGGTGGCGATGACTTCGTTGACATCCTCGAGGAAGAAATCGAAGAATTGATTGAAGGCCACAAAGAAACATTGACCAACGCAGAGTTGGAAGAACTCGTAAAATCTTCCACAGAAGAGGATGAAAAAGAGGATGGTGAAGAAGAGGAAGCGCGTTTGAGTCTTCATAAATTCGCTGCAATTTTCCAAACTGCAAAACAGTTAAAAGATTTAATTTTGGACTGTGATCCCTCTATGGAAGGAAGCCTGAATGCCACATGCGCGATTACACAGGCTTTAAATCCATATCGAGAATTGTTTCAGCAGCTTAAAAGACAACAGCGACAGCTGCCCATCACCATGTTTCTGAAACAAATATCACCAGCAGATGGCTCTACGCTGGGGGAAGAGCAAGAATATACATCGCAGTTCGTACAGCGCCCGTCTTCATCATGTCATCATTCATTATACGGGCGCTGTACAATTCATCATTCTCGTAATCATCATTGTTGTTTGGTGAGTACTGCAAAATTAAATGTACTGTACTATTGTCCTTTTTATTTTTCCAAAAAGTATACTTTATTTATTATGTTTATTACTTCTTAATATATTCGTTAGTCTTTATTATATACAAACCATGTATTTTTAGGGCGAGTTAAGTAATTTTCAAGGGTTGCTTTGACTATACGCGGTTTTGTCTTTATGCGGTATGCTCGGAACGTAACCCCACGTAAGTTGAGGCACTACTGTAGTTTCATTTCTTACTAGTAAAATGCCCCCAGACTAACCAGCAGAGCTACTGACATGAAATAGACTCTTTGAAAGTTTAAATAAATAATATATATATATATATCGGACGAATGCATATAAAAGATTTTATAAAAATAAATCACAAACTTATAGGCACATTATTACAGTGGGCCATTTCACTTTTTCGCAGAAGTTCAAGGGAAAGGGGACTGAAAACTTTTCAGTTTTCCAGTAAATCTTGCTAGATTATTAGCACAATGATTTCAGATGAAAAATTTTTCAAGGGAAGCTGGTTTTCCGAGTCCCAGATTTGAGCGAGTCCACCTGTTTTGCATTTTTATTCATATTCATTCTTATATTTGATCAAACAAACTGATTAATTTGCTTGCTTACCAATGTTACCCGAGACCCAACCGGATCCCTTAACTGCAATATGCCATCTGAACTCAGCTTACATGATGTAACTTTCCCATCATCCATAAAATCATCAACAGAATGGATGGCAAATTTGGTCATAGGAGAAAATTTACTAGAAGCCAACTGTTTTTTATAGACTGTGACAAGTGATGGAGGTGATCTTGCTCTGACCGGTGATAGTAAATGCAAGTCATCATCAAAATGTGCTTCCAAAGCCGAAGTTGGGCGACTGGATGATAACAAGCTTCTCCGCCTTTGAAAAACAAATTCGAAGCATTAATGCATTTCAGCTAACCAACAAGTAACTTAATCATACCATAAAAATAAACTTTTTAGTACAAATTATAACTAAGAGCTCTGACTCATATTTTAGAAAGTAAAATGACTGATAAGGAAATAGCAAACCAAACAACAAAATGAAAGAAATAAATTAGATAAAAGACAATGGTTAAAGAGACAATTTAGATAGTAGTTTCCCTGCTGACATATTGCCATCATTACCACATCTCTTTGGGCCCATTTCAACAAAATATCACCATGCAATTATAGCAAATTTATAAGTCAAGGGCTGCCTGTAATATGAAAATCAACAGTTACCAAGTGCGCCACAATCACTTTCTGAGCAAGTTTCCCTAGTGGTTTGCTTGGTCTCGCCTCCCACCATGGCAATTTCCTGCCTATACCACTACTATGTTATTACTTTCATTGCAAATTTGCCTCTATGCTTTGTGAAATACAGACAACTACCGATATTCGATCAACTTGAGAATTCGACCAGTCGAATCCACCCAGTCGATCGATCAGTCGAATTAGAAACTAGTTTACGTGAAGTAATTTTCGACCTGCCCGACCACGAGAGGTTTAGTTTCAGTCTAGACATTGTTATTTCTGCTCTAATTGTTTGAATATGTGCTGATTTGACATTCGACGGTTCAAGATTCGACCACGTTTTCAGGAATGCATCCCTGTCGAATCTCGGGAGTCGCCTGTATATGTTTAAATAAAGAAAATAAAATTAATAAAACATTCATCCATGCATATAGAAGCTAGCTATGCAAAATCATCCCCAACAATTTCATTGAAAGATAAATAGTTTTTAAATAAAATTTCATTGAATGTGTTCATATGCAATTATTGTTTTATTAATTGTATTTACTGAAGCATATTTTTCCATTGCACTATAATGGCTCACTCATGCAGTGTCTACTAAAACCAGATATAAAGAAAATAGAATGTTTTCATTTTCCTGTGATCTACAACAAAAGATGTCACATTTATAAGTTTAGTAAATTTTAAATAAAACAATGCAATAAAAGGAATGATTTTATATAATAATAGCCGTCATCTGTTGGTTGGTTGGTTGATCACGCTATGCAAACTCTAATAACTCGAGAAATAATAATGATAGAAACTCGAAATTTGGTAGAGATGCTTGATTAACACTTTTCCAGGTGATGATGAATTTAAATAGCGAAAAATTTCTTGGTTCGTCTCCAAGAGAGTCATTTCCTTTTCCCATTACTTAACATGTAAAACGCGATTTTTCGACGTGCAGGCTTTTATTCATTTGGAAATTAAAATTATAAGAAATTAACAGATGACCTTCGGATTTGAATCATTTTGAAGAAAAGTTATAAAATTTCTTATTCCGTTTGTCTTTTTTCGCCCACAGTTCGAAATATTCCATGTTAAACATTTAATTTGCATATTTTGTGGAAATCTCGCCATTTTAACATGATGTTGCTATGTCAACCATTATCATTGTTAGCTTCAATACGAGAGAGAGAGGAAGGAAGGGGAGAGAATAGCGTGTTTTGTGGAAAATAAGTATATTAACGTAAATATAAAAAATTTTAAGTATCAACAGTGTCATTTTAGAAAAATTGGAAATAAAAAGCATTCTTAAATTAAATTCTTTTTAAACCATACGTGCTTACGAATTTATATTGTTATTCCTCGAATTAATTTCGTAGCAATGGCCGAAGTTTGGAAACGAATATAAATAAAATTCAATTAAAATTAAAAGGATATTTAAAACTGTTAACAGGCAATTTTTGAAGAAACAACAGTGGATCTTTTAATGAATTGATTTGTTTTTATAAAAGGAATTTTGGTGCTTATTAAGTACAGAGTAAGTTCTAAGGCTTATAATCCATTTAAATCTAATAACAGTGGCTATTATAGTTTAAAGAAAGAACTTTATTTATTCACTTTACAGAATGAATTAATTTTAGGCTAGCATTGCCTATTATAAAAGGAGTTACTTTGGAATTTACAGTATGTAAAGTGGAAGTTGTACTGAATTGACTCAAGTATTTTGGGTACTTTCCTATTAACGGAAATACCTCAAAAAATAAACACGTATTGTTGTGATATGTTATGACGTATTTGTTTGTTAACAATGCGTAATAACGGGGGAATTACTTAAAATCACACTTTTTTGAAACTTATTTATAAACAAAAGTAACATAATTAATAATACAATCTAAATTTATGTTACTAGGGGCCAATGTGTCTTTATGGCATTTAAAATAGCTGGAAATATGTCGATTTCTTTGTTATGTTGTCGCCACATGAATTCTTCTGCTGACAGACTTTCGCTTTGCATTTCCAAAATATTCTGTCTCAGAAGTAAAGTTTCATAATATGGCCCTTCTTGCACATTCGCCCTTTAGATAAAATATCATGGTCTTGAAGCAGAGATACAGCTTCTTCTTCACTCCTCGGCAAGCTCCACAAATTCATCATTAAGGGATCAACGTAAATATCTTAACGAGATTTGTTACGCATTGTTAACAAACAAAATATCACAACATAATACAACAATACGTGTTTATTTTTTGAGGTAATCCCGTTAACAGGAAAGTACCATTTCAAAGCAAAAATCAATTTAAAACTATTGAAAGTTGTTGTTTCGGAAACTGAGAAGTCCAGAGTGGTGAGCAGACGCGAAACGATATTAAGGTACATTTTATTCCAAAATCTATTTCAAGTATTATCAGAGGCAGCTGAAGATTGAACAAATTTTTTTGTTACCGGAATTCTGCTTATTTCATGAAATTGAAATGCTAATGCATTAATCCATTAAAATCTGTTAAGAGTGGCTATTTTAGTTGAAAGAAATATATGTACCTACATGCTACTTTCATTCACTTTTCAGAATGAATGAATTCTAGGTTAACGTTACATATTATAAAAGGATTTTCTTTGGAATAAGAAGTTTGTTATGTGGTTATTTTAAGTGAATTGAATCAAGTTCTCTTCTAAGTTTGAAATCCATATAAAACTGGTGAAAGTGATTGTTTCGGAAAATGGTAAGGCAAGAGTGCTGAGCAGACGATAAACGATATTGAGGTACATACATTATATTCCAAAATCTATTTAAAGTATTATCAGAGGCAATTGAAGATTGAACCAATTTTTTGGGACCGGAATTCTGCTTATTTAATGAAATTGAAATCCTAATGCTATAATCAATTTATAAACTAATACAATGGCTATTTTAGTAGAAAGAAAGGTACTATTTTATTCACAGGAAATTTCTGTGAGATTTTAGTTAATTAATTAAAACAGACTTATAATACAGAAATATTCGATGGTTAAAACTGCACAATTTTATTCTTGCGATTTTTACATGTTGCATTGACGAAAATTTAGATTCATTAAACCCGTTGATATTCAACGGGCACTTATGTTAGTAATAAAAGAATAAAAAAAAAGTTGTATAATTTACCTAAGCACAAAATAGATGTACCGTATTTACCCGAAAGGAAGGCGACCTCGAATTCAAGACGACCCCTAAAAAAACCAAGGTCTATTTACGAAAAACTTTTAAATAATAACACACTGAAAGCATGAATAAAAAATTGGTACAACATACATTGTACAAACTTTCTCATATAATAATGCGTCGTTTAGTTATCTTTAGAAAATCGTATCAGCCTGTTTTTAGAAAATCCAATTTTTGTTAAAGTTGCCTAAGAATAAACTAGCATATTCATTCATTGAGAAAAATGAAATATGTAATATTATTGCAGAAGTATACTCAAGTAATTGTACAAAATTTGATCAAAATCGTTCGAGCCGTTTTTGAGAAAATCAAATTATTCTTAAAGTTGCATAGAATAAAATAGCCTTATATTCATTTTTTGATAAATATGAACTATACAGTATTACTGAAGACATAAACTCAAATAACTGAACGAAATTTGATCAAAATCGTTAGAGACGTCTTTGAGAAAATCAAATTCTTGTTAAAAATGCGTAGAATAAACCTCCCTTAATTATTGAGCAATGTCAACCATTTCTTCATAGACTCTGCTCAGTATGATAAAACCTATATTTCCGTAAAAATCTCGAGGTCGAATTTTTTCGCGATAACAATACTTTCTCAATACTTGGTATGAGAAAGTAAAAAGGCATTGGCTTTGACATCTAACAATTATTCCTTTAGGTAGCAGTTCCCTAAGCATTGTGTTGCGTTTTTAAATAACATACGGCGGCAATTCGTGCCAGCCGCTAACGCAGCCAGCATTACCGTAACGCGTAATTTTTCTTTCCCGGAAGTTTTTATGGTGACATTATATCTTTGGGGTAACTTAATTTAAACTTAAAAATAATGACTAGTCTTCCCTTCACATTAAAACTTGGCGAAATGAGTACTAATGGAGTGCTTTCAAATGTTATACTCTTTAAAATTCACGTGTACTTTCGTCTGTTGCTGGAGCACCAATCGAAAGGTAGCAGATTTTAAAATTGTATTACATAGACATGTTTAAAATGTAACAATATACCTCAAATACGGCCGCCAATCCTTGCTTAACCGTCTACATTGTCCCACATATCAGATTTCCTACCCAGCTGTAAACACACCCCTTCCATCAGTACCTCGAAGGTAATCTTTCGTACTAAGTGCAACTTTAAGAACTATGATACGCACTTTTAATGTATTATAATAATTAATTAAATGTAATGTATTGTTGAATGCATTTATAAATGCGTTTTCATGGACATATACTCGAAATCTGGGTGTTCCATGCGGTGTTTAAAATGCACGCATTTTTCCTACCTAAAACTTCGTACTCGATTTTAAGATGATCCCTAATTTTTTGCGGACATTTTTTGGAAAAAACTTCGTCTTCCTTTCGGGTAAATACGGTACTTTGTATTCTAATGTAGCTAACATATTGCAATAAAAATTGAGTTTGTTAACCTTACATATATCAAGGGTACAAAGAAGTATGCTAAAAAAAAGGTTGAATACCAATGATATAGAGGATAAAATTTCAGATATGAATCACAACTTAAAAGGCAGCAAAGATTTATAACTGATACATGTCTTTTGCATTATATTCACAAGGGACATTGAATAACCAACCCAACTAACCAAAACATCAATTTTTCATTTTTATTTTAAAGAAAACATTGATAAAATGCATTTGGTCAAATACCTTTCAAAGTATCTTGAGAACGGAGATGCTCCAAACTGATGGCTCAAGTTAAAAGAAAGATATGATGAGTTGGCCAGAGCTGAGGGCACTCCACCAATTTGCACCTTTCCCACCACTGTCACTCCAGAATAAAGTACAACTCCTCCACTCAGGTCCACTGTTGCAGTAATTTGTAACTTCTACTTGCCAAATATCAGCCAAAGAGAATAATAAGAAGGTAGGTAATTATTAGCCCTGACTACATCTCACTGTGATAAGTACAGTAGTCCCTAGCCAAGTGCATGGGATACATTCCTATCTTCACCATGGTTGGCAAGGGCCATGGCTTACAGGAAATTGTGAGTGATCCCAGAGAGACATACAGTGGAATCCCGATTTAAGGTTCTCCCATTTAAGGTTTACCCACATTTAAGGTGGTTCTTTTGTGGCCCCGACCGAAGCTCCATATAAATAATGTATTGTATTACCTGATTTAGTGTTTCTCGATTTTGTGAATTGCCCGCAATTAAGGGACAAAATTCTGGTCCCTTGCGGGACATCGCCTCGATTTCAGATGTGTTTACACCGTGACTCGAGAATATTTCATTTGTTGGAGATGTAATATATTAATTCAATCTAACCATTAATGGCACAACACATACTGGCGTTGTTACTACATTAAATAAACTCAAAAGAATTAATATGTAGTCGTGCTGTTTTGTCATTCCACCTTAAATGTCCTATTCTGTTACGTACTTCACGAAAGTTGCGATGACGTCATCACGTGAACACGGATTTTTTTACGTTACAGTTCGTAGGCGCTCAATCACTAACGTGACGCATTAGCTAGTTGGGCCACCCGCATTTACCACAGCCATATTTACCTTGTTAACCCAAAAGGAAGACAATCCCCCGAAAAAAGGGAAGTCTTATTCACAACAATGTTATTATAACATCGAGGTGGCGATGTTATTAAAACTTCGGATGTATGTTCTTACTCGTCAGTCACTGTAGCATTTCCCTACACCGCACAAGACATGCAATCAAATTTGCGAGCCCACTTCGCATAAAGGACGGAAATGTAACAAATGAGACTAAAAGGACGTTGGAACGGTTAGCTTTGTCATTTTATGCACGGTCAGTCAATAACAGGCGTCAAAACGTCTGCCAACGCTCACCACACTGCTTCACTGAGGGATAATTATTTGAAACTCGTAAATACAGTAAAACTCTGGTATAACGCACCTCACTATACCACGGATTCGGATATACCGCGGGTCTAGTTATGTCCCCCAAAATGAATCCATTTATTTTCTTCGTAAACAACTTGGTTCAAATTTTACCGCGATTTATTTTCTTCATAAACAACTTGCTTCAAATTTTACCGCGATTTATTTTCTCTGTAAACAACTTGGTTCAAATTTTACCGCGATTTATTTTCTTCATAAACAACTTGGTTCAAATTTTACCACGATGCTAAACTCAGATCGCTGTCTATAAGAATGATAAGAAATTGTAGCTGAAGTCCAGAACCGTGAAAGAGCAGAAAAATTATCCGAAGATACAGCGAGAATGAAGAGATGTGTGAGGTTGATACCCCTTAAATAAGCAAAGTATTGGATAACATCAGTGAAGTGATGAATTGAATGGAGAGACAGAGTGACTGTGATCACCTTCATCTTTTACATTTGCAAAACATTAAGACGTATGTGACGAAGAAACACCATTAGCTGTCGCGCCAAAAGAAAATATCAGACTATTTTAAAAACACCGATTAAAGTAAGGTATGCATTTAAATCAAAATACGATATCAGTTTTTATAGTATTTTGCAATTAAATTTGTTATAATGCATATACTTTCACGTTTTTTTTAATTATTTCCCGAAATACCGCGGGTTGCCGATAATGCGGGTGTACATTCTGTCTCCTGAAACCCGCGTCATAACGGGGTTTTACTGTATTATCTTATATAACCCATGCGAGTCCAATTATATCATGTATTCATTATAACATGTGAACTTAAAAAACTGAAAGGATCTGCACGCTTGCTACATTCCTCCTATATAGGAGCGCTTCAATTAAGTGTGTTTATTTGCTTAAAAGTTTTAAGAAAGTTTGTCTCGGAAAAATTAAAGATCGCAAATTCACTGCTAGGAAGTGCAATGAGGGTCACAGCCATGAAATGACCACTAATTTTGCAAAAAAGTTAGAAGAATCACCATTGCCGGAGGACTTACAGCTGGTATTATTCTCAACCATCTGCATTCTGTGAAATTTTACAAATGAAAAAATTGATCGTAATTAATCTATACACTAAATATTTGTGTTTTAACTAATAAAACATATTTGACATTAATGAACTGCAGTTTAGTCTTTCAATTTTTGATAACCCCCATTAAATGTATTACTCGATTTAAGGTACAAAGAACTTGTCCTTGATGCAAACGTTAAATGGGGATTCCACTGTACTTTAAAGTCCTATAATGTATATAAAATATGCTATCCTTAAAAATTCACTCTCTATACAGTAAAACCTCATTATTTCAAAGTTCAAGGGACCAAAAAATTATGACTTCGAAGTATCCTGGTTCGAAATAAACGAACTTTCATAAAAATCGAACTTTATTACAATCACCTACTTGGGCAATACAGAACCTTATCCATCTGTTCTACAAATGAATTGGCCTTACAAGTTAGCATACACGGCAAATTCAAACACAGCTGAAGTGAACAATTAGTTTGCGACTAGCACAGACCTCCACATGTGAAAAAAGGCTCCAGTGAATATCCCGAAATTCCCAGTACATTTCACGTTACTCTTTCATACCGCAAAGAAAACACGTTCAACTGCAAGCCGAAAGAGTATCACTCATCTATACTCCATACTGTTGCATATATATTACATTGCGCTCTTCTTGTATGACATCACAGTAACACCAGTGATGAGCTCGCTTGAGCCAGTTATTAAATTTTTATAAAATACGACAATTTATTGATTTTGTCCTTTCAAAGTACATTTTGCCCTATCTGATAGTCAATTACTGACAGTGTATGAAATGGAATATATTACGAACCGAACACTTCTTAAGCTAGCGGAACACTATTACTATAATAGAGCAATCTGGTGCCCCTGGCATGTAGGCATCCTGTCATCCCTATCCAAATTTCCTTACTTTTTTTTTTTAGAGAGCCGGTTCTTAATATTTTTTCCAGCTCATCACTGGGTAAAACCACTAGTTTTTTGTTTTTGGCTCATCACTTATTCTCAGGTAAAACAATCTTTTTAAAAACGACATTCGGTATAACTTCGTACAATGTTATTTAAAGATTGGTTCAGTAACAGAAATCAATATTACACGGTCTTTTCTGGAGCATATCACTTTCTCATGAGAAAACCTTGCCCAGGTTTGGAAGAGCATGAGGATTGAGATAATAGGGGTTATTCCAACTTCTGTTCATTTCAGCTTCGTTCTCGAATTTCGCTATCCGAATCAAGAATGTGAGCATTTTCAGTGATGCAAGGATAAGCTGATTCATTTATTTCAATCATCTACGACTTTTATTTCACATTGACTATTAAATAGGGAGACCATATTCCGAGGTGAAAATGGAACATTTCCCATCGTTGTAAGGAAAAAACGGGACAAAATTTTTGCATGATTTTTAATGGTGGATCTGTCACTATAACGATCTATAGTGAACAAGGCAACTATGAACTTTCCTTACAGACTGAAGCACGCCAGACTAGACCAAAGCTCACAGTCAAGAGAGAATCCGACTAGTGTCGTCATCGTCAAAACTCAAAGGGAATAAGTTAGGTTAAACCCATGCAGGATATTATATGGATAGACCAGGTTTGCCACCTCAAATTTATCAATGACCCTGAGGTTTCTTAACCTAACAATTTCGACTGTAATTAACATTTGTTGTTCGTTTGATAGCCTCCATGTTTCCGAGAATCCTACATTTCTACTAGGAATATCAGCTATACTATCAGATAATCTAAATTTTATTTGCAATGGGCTTCAAGGCAGTATAAAATGGCTTTTTTGATAAAAAAAACAGGGCTGTCATGGCAAAAATGGGACGTTTGGTCATTCTACTAATAAATAAGTAAAAGGAGTCACCTGTTTGGGATGCTGTATGTATTTCATGTGTGAGAAATGAGGAGCAAAAACGTGATGTGATGCAAACCTTCCGCTTACACAGGATCGAGGTTTCGAATTAAACGAACTTTTGTTGAGTCCTACATTTCTAATAGGAATATCAGCTAGAATACCAGCTAATGTGAATTTTATTTGCGATGGGCTTGAAAATGGTACAAAATGGCTTTTTAGGCACGTTCCGCTTCCAGCATGAGCATCTATTTCTACATCTACATGATACCCTGCAAATCACCAGAATGGTGGGTGGCAGGGGTTGTTGTTGGTCTGTCCGTCCATCTGTCTGTCTGTCCGTCCATCCATCCTCATGTTCATTCTCAGCTTCTACCAAACTGATTTTCATGAAATTTGATATTGAGGACTTAAAATCAAAGATAACCAGAAAATCACAAAAATGAATCACGTAAGCTAGCAGGAGTACCACTTTACTGGTGACAAAAATTGAACTTTCCATCATATCTCGTAAAGTATTAGTCACATCAAAATATTTTTCAAATAAAAGTTGTAGAACTAGTAAAGTAGAGTATTTCTTTTTCCATACATTTTTACCATCGGAGTATCCCTTATCAATAAAATCAACCAAGAATGTCTTAATTCGAGTTGAACGTAGAAATTTTCTTGCATGGTTACTACTTCATTGTTGCTAACATAATCTCACAAAAATACATTTAGTTTCTTTAAGTGTGCATGCAATATTTTTAAATAGGAAGAAAATGAATTATTTATGAAGAAGAAAAGAACTTTAAAACGCTATTTTCCTTGCATACAGGTACATCATTTCTTTATAATACACCACTGCAAAAAATGCGCCCATTTGTGATATGCTGTACACTTTCTTAACTTGTTTGATAGAAAAATGGGACTGTCCCGGCGAAAATGGGAAGTTTGGTCATCCTACTATTAAATAAGTAAAAGGGAGTCACCTCTTTGGGGTGCTATATGTATTCCGTGTGCGAGAAATGGGGAACAAAAACGTGATGTGATGGCGTACCGCGAACCTTCTGCCTACAAGGAATACTCTTCGCACTTTTGTTTAAGCATTGAAATAGTTGTTGTAACAACGTCAATCTGTATACATAACAATGTAAATATTTATTTGAATCTTCTTTCATCATTTGATTACTGAAATCTTAACTATTTCGTAAGTAAAATAATTGTATTCTACATTTTTGTATTTATTAACGGGAATAGGCCCATGGATCTGGTTTACATTTACCAATTCAAATTGCCTGTAGTGTAATATCATGAGGAGATTATGAGTTAGTTATTATAAACAATAACTTCTTTGTTTGGTGTGAGTGTCAGTGCATGGCGGCAGGTGTCAGGGGCGCACGGGTTGGGCAGCAGAGGGCCTGCTAACTGTAATACTCGCAGAACTTTACAGGCAGCTAACACTGCAATGCGATCCCAACAGAGCTCCAATTTCAGATCTGAATGGGCAGCTAGTCTATATATAAATACGGAGTTATTCATCCATAACTTCACTTGCATTCAACTGATTCATGCTTGAATTGTAGAGACAATCCAGTGAGAGAGAAATGTTTTAGGATCCCTACTAAAAGTGCACATCTGTTCCATCAAAGATAAGGCAAAATTAATTTACTCAAAGAAAATATCTTAGAATCATCCACACCTTATAAAGCACAAAAATTATTACATTCTTCTTAAAATTCACTGCACATGTATATAATGTGACATGGAGATAAACTAGAACATTCCTCATTTCTTAGGTCCAATTACCAATTATTGTGGATTATTTTAGCAAAGGAACAAGTTCACAAATTATAAGGCTACTGCAAACACTCTCTCTGATAGCAAAAATTCTGAAATTTAACTTTGGATTAACATAAAATATATGAATCCATTTTTGTAATCAATTAGCTCATAAACAGACCATTATGCCCTTTTAAAGTGAGTGCATCAATGACAACAAATGCAAGAACACAAAACAAAGCAGGGGACGATATTTGATCCTGTGATCCTTAACTTGTGTGCTAAAGACTTGTGAAGCGTATCATTCTATTACTTACGCAAATGTTGAAACAACCTACCGGTAAAGCGCATGCATCCTTTGCGACAATTGTGGTGACGCTACCAAATATGAGATCAGACGTTGAGCTCTCCAATATTCGAGCACAATGCAGCAGGGACTGAGATCCAATTAAGTAACACAAAAAATGTTGTCCAACAAGATCAGAAGAAAGGAAGACTTTTGTCGCACCATCCACCCCTACTCCCTCCCTGAAGGAAAAATTTAAAAAAAATAAAAACTCACAATATGCTATTTAAAAAATGAGCACTGATATTTAATAGCAGTTCCTTATCTCTAAATTGACATGTTTTACAATCCCATTTTTGAGCTTTCTAATTACAGAAAAAATTATATATACCAGCAGCAGTTAAATAAGCTAATTTTGCATTTTATATGAATAGTCTACCAATAAAAAAGAGACCCTATACCAGTGGTTCCAAATCTTTGAGCCATAGACCCCCAGGGGGCTGCAGGGTTATTCCAAGGGCTCAGCGAATTCACAGTGAGTCTTGCTCCTCCAGCTGGCACTTGTTTTCCTCTGTTATCCCTGCCACTGCAAGCCAGGCAACTTTGAACTTGGCGCACTAAGCAGGAGCTTGTTTCTCCCATCCCTCCCTAGGCCATATTCTACATGCCAGTCGGTCAAGCACCATCTCCATCAAACCTACAGCTCTGATACCACAGAATCAACAGCCAGAGCTGTTCATGACAACTTCCTCTCCCACTCCCTGCTTCATCCACAGGGAGACACCTACCCCTTCCCTCAACCACTCCACGACAGAACTGCTTATTTTGAGTAATGATAATAAACTTAAAATTCATTTAAAAGGTACAGTTTTAGTATTATAAAAACAGCGGCAGTATAAACCGCGCATTTAAACCGTAAGCATTTGCTCAGTCATATACATAGGCGCTGACTTTTAACTTTTACCACGGGGGCAGAATAGTTATATCCGAATATTTATATGGGCAATTGCCCCATGCCTAAATAAGCACAGGGAGTCGGTGCCTATGGTCGTATATATGTGCATATACTTCATAGAATTCTTCGTCTTCTGTGAGTATAAACATAGACATATGTGTGTTGCAGTAAATTTACTACTGAAACTCACAATTCGTCAGAAATCTTCATTTATGACGGTCCCTTTATTTTACCAACATTTAAAAAAAAGGTGCATGGGGTACATGAGTAAATATGGTGTTGTACATTTGCAATGAATAATAGAAGAAAACAATTCTGTAGTAAATTATAGCTGTCTTTGATATCAACCCAATTATCAAATGATTTAAACCAAGCAAATCACTGATCTGTGACAGCATTTCTCACATCCCAATACCACTATCAACTGCAGCATTAACAAATAAAATAACATATATATGTATATTCATCTCTGATGTCAGTCTAGCTCTTCAATTGCAATTGGTAGGGATCACAAAAATTACCAGCTTGAAGGCTTAAAGAAAAACTGACAAAAATGGCTGATTTTTTCAAAAGCAACCAATGAAAAGTTTGATAGTGAACATAAAATTATTTATATTAACAAATAGATCATAGGAGTAATACCTCGGCATTCCATGATTCTCAGTCCAAATATGCTCCAAGCATAATTCAGGGATGAGAGGCCTGGAATCAACATCGTTGCTAAATTCTGCAGGCGGTGGAAGACTAAGCAGTCTACTATCACTAGGAGGGGTGATACATGCAGAAAGATTGGCAATTCCACTGTTACCCAGTTGTGATACACCTGCGATAGGAGAAGTTAGATGTGCCAAACCAGAATGTAAAGAAAGCATTCCCGGCCAACCCTGAGAGGTGTGGTGACGGCTAGATCTCCCTAACAGACCACCCATTAAAGGACTAGGTGACTGCTGATGACTACTGAAACAAGAATAACAATTACTATGAAGCTTATAAACTAAATTAAGATACATACATCTATTAGATTAATTGTCTGTCACCATTTGTTATTCCATGAAGCTCATTCCTGTACAGTATAGATCCATTTATCCGGGTTCCATTTATCCGGAAAACCAGTTAACCAGCTATTTTAAAAAATGAATTTTTTAAAATTTGTTAGGAGAAAGAAATTTAAATTTAATGCCTCGCTAGTAAATACCTGGCTCACCACTGTGCGTTGGGTGCGCTCCGGTGGACAAGTGAACATGGATTTTGGAAGAGAAGAGGGAATTTATATTGGAAAATACCCAATTACTGTAGTATTTCTATTACTGTACAGTATAGGTATATATTATAATAGTGATCAAAATAGTGCAACTGAAAGCAAATAATCAATAGAACATTTACAAGTTAAATTTTGAATTATTCCTTATGTACTACGATGAAGAAATTTAAAGAAAAATTTTTTGTATTATTTTTATTAAATGAAGTTAACAAAACAGTATTACTAAATGTTTGACGAGATGGAACGATATTATCGACACATGCGACGGGGACCAGAACACTGTCCCAGTGAGTTCTAGCTCCTTCCGAGTTTTGTTTATGTATGAGTATATTCCAAGCTTGGCAGATAAAAGGTTCTATACTGTATATTAAGATTGTATGTATACATTTGAAAAAAATAAAAATAATACTAAAATGACTTTCAACATATTAACAAATTACTTTTAAGTTTTCCAACATACCTGATAAAATTTAGAGGACTATGTGATCGATGCAGCTGTGGGGAAGCAGGGTGACTCCTGCAAGTTCCTACCCTTGGTTGCATATGCATATGACTGCTCACCCTGCCTCCCAAAATCAAGCTCGGGTGTTGTGGACTGCTAATTGGTTGCGATTGGTTAGGTGTCGATAAAAACGAACAATGAGTCAAATTTGAAGTCGCCGATAGATATGAGCAAGAATGACAATTTGATAGTTGTCCAAAACGAGTATGTTCACACGATGAAGTAGAGAACAAGGTGTCGTGACCAAGTATTGAAGGACTTAGAGCAGACTGATGCCTCTGTGATCCAGAAAACAGCGACGTGGATCCCTGATTGATGGAATTCTGGCCAAAAGTCTCATTGCAGCTGCCACACATCACCTTGCATTCCTAAAATATCAGTGAAAATCCAGATTACCAGAATGAAAAATTCAAACGAACATACGAACAGATAATTTTTGTATTTACATCTATAGATGCTTCAGCTTAATTTTAAAACTGTACTCAACAAAAACCAAAAGTAAAATATCATTTTTGCAAACTGGGTCAGTAGAAAATTAATTCCGTAGAAGTAGATTTTTCAGAAAAACAGAAATTGACAATTTACCACAAGGATGTTATTTTAAATTTATTTAAAAAGTTCATAGGTATGACTCTATTTAACATTTATATGCCTAATGTGCCCGTATGGACAAGCAAAATCGAACCGCTCACTACCTAACATGCCCATATGGGCACGCTGAGTTTGGAAGTCACCTACAGATGTCGCATTCATCATGGAGGTGTCAATTTGGAAAGGGTCCTCCTAGAGGCATACTCTCAAGATTGGTTAAACATGCCATAGATTCTACTACTGGGGGTGGGGAGACCTCACGCCAAGAGTAAACAGAAAATTGGGTGAGAGCATTAGCCTAGTGCAGAGATTTTTTCTTCCAGTGTAGATTTTCCTCGATGCACTTTAACACAAGCACTTTGACGAGTTGCGCGTACGACAGAGCACATTAAAGACATGGCTCAATTTGTTAGTCGCCTCTATTCATTTCGTCACCTAGTATAATGGTTGTACACCACGTCACTGTGCCCACTCACTGTGCTCCCGACAATATCACCTTTCCTTTAATACCCAAAATATACTCCTTCTTACCTAACATTTCTCCTTCTTTTCCCTTATGTAATCTTCCAAAAGATTTAACCAATACACAGTTGTCCAGCACACCTTTTCAAAAGTCCTGCCTGACGTCATTCCCCTCCCTTCCGGTGAGAGCAATTCCTCATCCGCTGTCACGTGACCTTTAATACCCAAAATATACTCCTTCTTACCTAACATTTCTCCTTCTTTTCCCTTATGTAATCTTCCAAAAGATTTAACCAATACACAGTTGTCCAGCACACCTTTTCAAAAGTCCTGCCTGACGTCATTCCCCTCCCTTCCGGTGAGAGCAATTCCTCATCCGCTGTCACGTGACCTTTAATACCCAAAATATACTCCTTCTTACCTAACATTTCTCCTTCTTTTCCCTTATGTAATCTTCCAAAAGATTTAACCAATACACAGTTGTCCAGCACACTTTTCAAAAGTCCTGCCTGACGTCATTCCCCTCCCTTCCGGTGAGAGCAATTCCTCATCCGCTGTCACGTGACCTTTAATACCCAAAATATACTCCTTCTTACCTAACATTTCTCCTTCTTTTCCCTTATGTAATCTTCCAAAAGATTTAACCAATACACAGTTGTCCAGCACACCTTTTCAAAAGTCCTGCCTGACGTCATTCCCCTCCCTTCCGGTGAGAGCAATTCCTCATCCGCTGTCACGTGACCTTTAATACCCAAAATATACTCCTTCTTACCTAACATTTCTCCTTCTTTTCCCTTATGTAATCTTCCAAAAGATTTAACCAATACACAGTTGTCCAGCACACCTTTTCAAAAGTCCTGCCTGACGTCATTCCCCTCCCCTCCGGTGAGAGCAATTCCTCATCCGCTGTCACGTGACCAAAAGGTCTTTGGCTCTTCCTTCGGCAGCATGAGAGAGAGCGACAAGAGAAACACTACAGAGTGGACAGCTAGGCTGAGAAGGCGTGACTCATCAGAAAGATACACCGGTGACATGGACTGAATTCCTTAAGCATGGTACTCGTTATCAGTTGTGTACTGTGAATTACGAAGCAGACTCAAGAGTATGTTGTAACTATACGTTATGTAATTTTATCTGGCTTTTGAATATGAGACAAGATACCATCTCATATTGTCAAAATTGTACTTGCCTATTGTCTTAATTTATGTAAAGTGTTGTTATACTGAAAGTGATGTATGACTTTACTTCCGTAATACCCTTTTGCATATAGCATATCAGTTGGAGTTTGTGCATCAAAAATTAGGGTTTGTTCCCTAAATGGAGGCACTGAAGAGGTATTCATATTAGATTCTAGATTGTCTAACTGATTTTTGCTATATTTCTTCTTCTCTTGTGATATAGTCCTTTTTCTTTTCGCTAATCATTCTGCTTCGGCATTTCACCTCGTTCCACCCACTTCTCACTGGTTTTATGGTTGTGCTGCCCCCCCTCCCTCCCAGAACATGACGAGTACCAAATGGAGATAAAAAGTTGAGAAACCTTGATATCTATAATATATAGCTACTTCTTCCATAGGATATACAATATCAACCCGGCTGGGTTAGACTGGTAGGTAGTGTGCCTGCCTTCTAATCCAAAGGTCGCGGGTTCAAATCCCGCTTTGGGCATGGATGTTGTGATTCGTCTTGAGTTTTCCTCCTACCTGCAGACAAGCCTAAAAATTGGCTTTGCGGGGAATGCATCATTTAAAAAAAAAAAAATATATATATATATAAACAGTGAACTCCCGATTATCCATGTGCAGATTATAAGGTTTGCGGATTATCCATGCATTGTCTCTCCTTATGCCTCGAAATTTTATTAATACTTTAATTACAATGCTTTAAAAGAAATTCATGACTGCAGGACTGCAATATTTTCATATTCTAATTACATCAATGTCTAAATAATTATATGCAGAAATGGCAAGTTTGTAGATATGTATATTGTTTTTCTTAAGACCAGGAGTTTCATGAAAATCAAATAGGGAGACAGCATAAGACCTTGGTCGATCAGCTGCGTCATCTTGATTTTTTTTTATTAATTTTATTAAGATTCGATTTTAAGTCGAGTCATTTGCCAACTTCAGCTGTGTGCTAGCTCACTGAACTACGTGCTTTTTTATAATGATAAACATTTATCTTATCCCTTGTTAAAATGACAGAAAAAAGGAAGAAAATTGTTTCTTTTAGAAATTAGCACTATCCGTGTTTTTCGATTATTTGTGCTTCCTCTTACATCCATTAGGCTGGATAATCGGTAGTTCACTGTTTTATATATACCATCATCAGCTTTTTTGTGATGGTATGCACTGGTACGGCGTACCGGCACCTTTTTTCAGAGCGATGTTGGTCCACTTCTAATTTCGGTACATTTTCATTTTTTTAATTCTTTAAAACTTATAGTAATAAACAGCTTCTATAAATATTAAACATTCTGACTTTTATTATCAACTTTATTATTAAAAGTTCATCACAAATTCAACAGCGAAGGGGGAGAGGGTGCAGGAAGAGGTGGAGTGGGGGGTACCTATTTTTTTACGAAAAAAGCACTGTATATATACTCATAGGTCAAAAGGTCTGCCTTGCGGACCTCCTGGGTTTTCCCATTCCACCTCCACTCCGTACTCCACAAAAGATCCCTTTTGTTTCAAATCGCAAACATCAAAAACGCTCCAATTCTCTTTCCGCTCCCCTCCATCCCTTCCAAACCAGACGATGTCGTAAACCTTTCCTCCCATGAATTCACTCCTGCTGAAACAGCACTCCTTTCCCGCGGCCTCTCATTCTGTCCCACCACCAAATTCAACCATTTCAGTCTCCTCGACAATTGCCCACATGCAACACCAAGAAACCAACTCCCCTAAAGAGGACCCTTTGCCTTCTGCTCACTTATATCTCCCCCCCGGCCTCCCACAGAACTTCTCCATTTTCAAACCTCCTTCCCAATACATTCCACCCGCCCTTCCCTCCTAACACCCGGTAGAACAATACCTTAATTATATCCTACGTAGAATCTCCCAGACCAACTTTCCCAATCTTCTTGACCACAGAGACAATCTCACCAGATGTGAAAGACATGCCATCTCAACCCTTAAACATAATGACAACATCATTATCTTCCCTGCGGACAAGGGCATCACCGGTTGTTGAACCGTGCCCAATACAACAAGGAAGCCAAGCGCCAGCTCTCCGACGACACCTTTAATCTCCCCCTCACCTCCAATCCCACAAGCCTCCACTCCTCCCAAATATCCTCCTATCTTCATTCCACAGGAAAACAGGAAGGCCTCACCAACTCTGCCATCGCCCTGATGATCCCCAAGAATCCCCATATCCCCACCTTCTACCTTCTTCCTAAAATTCATAAAGCCAACACCCTTGGCCGCCCCATTGTTGCGAGTTTCAACTCCCCCACAGAGTGCATCTCCACATTCATGGATTCATACCTAAAACCTCGTGTCCGTCTACTCCCATCATTCATCCAAGACACCAACCACTTCCTCCAATGCCTTAAACACCTCCCTTCTCCCCTCCTACCAACACCATTTTGGCTACCATTGACATCTGCTCCCTCTATACCAACATTCCCCATAATGAAAGACTTTCTGCCCTCAGAAAACAACTCGACACAAGACCCGCCAAAAGACCCTCCTCCTATTTCCTATTGTACTTGGCAGAAATGGTGCTAAAAAAGAACAACTTCTCTTTCGGAGGGTGCCATTACCTCCAAATAAAGGGTACAACAATGGGCACTCGAATGGTGCCCTCTTATGCCAATTGCTACCTAGAGGAATGGGAGACTCACTTCCTCAATGTACCTCTCAGATCACTATTGTGGCTGAGCTATCTTGATGACAACTTTCTCATCTAGACCAATGGACCTGACTCCCTCCAATCCTTTTTGTCACGCCTCTCCTCTCACCTCACGCTTTCCTTCACCCACAATACTTCCACCTCTAACATAACCTTCCTGGATGTCGACCTCTCCATTCAAGATGGAAATATCTGCACCGGTGTCCACATAAAGCCCTCCAACAGCTGCCAATACCTCCACTTCAATAGCTGCCATCCCTTACACACTCTATCCCCTATGACCTAGCCCACCGAGGATGGAGGATTTGCTCTCAATACTACTCCATTCTCAAAGATGCTCTTCTTAATCCATTACTGCCCAAGCCTAGAAAAGTTTGATATTTTGGAAAATTTCATTCAATATTGTTGACTTTACTCTAAATAAAGAAAAAAACTTGAAGGAAAAATGTTTTTATTGTTCATAGCAACAATATAAAATGTTGTGTTTTCGCAACGTTAGGCGTGAGGGGCTAACAGAAGTTTTGCGATGAGTGGAATATGTAATGACTATAAAAGCACTTAATTTTTGCAAATTTTTATATATTTCTATTTTAACTCATATTATTAAACAGTTAGTTAATAAAATTACAATTTTAATTATGTTAAACAAATAATATAAATTTTGAAAATAAGTGGTTTTATTGTGGTGTATTGTTATGGAAATTTTCAAAACAATGTTTATGTATAGGCACTGCATTTTTTACATTGGTAAACTGTTTGGGAATGACAAAATCTACATCTCCTCCTTTTACTGCCATCATATGATATAATTATATGCCCTTGATTATCACACCTTATTGATGTAAGTAAACATCCTATCGTTGGCCTTCCCAAATTAGGATTTACATTTTTTTTCTCATGGCTGTCTTCTTCTTCTGTCATCACACTGCTTTCAGTTTCCCTTTGGAGCAATGACAACACCAAATTTGATCTAAAATCTACTAGTGAAATGTCACTTTCACTTGCAATTTTCTATATCTTCCAAGCGTTCACAATGCCATTGTCCAATGTATTAGAAAAAAGAAGTCACCATTATTTTTTCCCTCTTATTTTAACTATGTAATTAGCCACCGCATTATCGTGTATGTCAACCCCTCCCATTGCTTTATTGTACTCACTTATAACATTTGGCTGGGGTACTGAATCGATTTTTTTTGTTTTGAGATTATAGTTTTGCTTGAACCAAAGGATTTAGAGTTCTCACATTTGTAGGTACCGTTACCACAGAGTTGTCATGCCAACGAACAACAAATATTTTAATGCATTCGTCATACGCTGAGTCATATGTCCCTTTCCTACATTCTCGCAATATTTCCTTACTTGTTTTCAAAGGGAAATTGGATATTCTGTTCTCCCGTACTGTCCCAGTTGAAAAAAAAACCTCGTTCGCTAAGCATTGGCAGCAAGGAATGGCTCGTAAAGAAGTTATCAAAATAAATTTTGTGATTGTCAGGATTTTTTACAACATTTAGCAAAGTCATAACTACACGTTCACCAAGATTTAGGCCATCGTTTCACTTGGAAACTGCACTGGAATATGGACATACCCACAGGAAGAAGCCAAGCATCATTGCTTCAATCCAAATCAAATTGGCTTCCCGCGAATAAACATTTTGCACAAATGATGCCCAAAATAAGGAACCATTTGTTCGTCTATTGAGAGCATGTGGGAAAATATATCAAACTAGTAGAAATGCCAGTTGAAATTCAACAGGTAAGATACAGGAATATTTGTATATTAAAGTCTTTTATATTACCCCAAAATCTCAATGAAAAGATTTAATCTACTATATAGATAGCACCCGTCACAAATGACGGAAAAGTTTTAGAGAAAATAAGATTAATTTTGTTTATTATGTAATATAGAAATTATATAAACAATACATTATTTAAATCCAGCAATTTTTAAATGCATCTTTAAAATAATTTCCTTATACCACAACATTAGATGTTAAATGTTTTGTCATGCACTCATACCTTGATTTAAAATTAAACAAATTCTTGCAGTTTTTTATATAAACATATATTTTAATCAAAAATTTCTTTATACACACAATTGTCAATTTCAGATTTCTTCGCAACTACTGTAATTGAATCGAACGATTTGACTCTTGATAGAGCAACATATAACTGTCCATGGCTAAAAATAGGCTTAGTTAAATACAGGCATATTTTATCGAACGTTTGGCCTTGTGATTTATTGATTGTCATTGAAAAAGACAATCGTATGGGGAATTGTCTTCGTTTGAAACAGAAGGGCAGATTTGTATCAGATGGAATAAGTTGGATTCTCGGAATAAATCCTTAATCCTTATTATTAAGTTAAGGACTAAATAAATTCTTCACATATGGTATTCAACATAAACAAAGAAAGACCTCATTGTAGGGTTGCTATCAACAATCAGTAAATAAATAAACTTCTTCATTTAATATCATAATTGAACATAGCTTCTTTGTAACTCATACAATATATAGCACAAATTATAGTTGAGTATATGCTTGTAGTAAATTCTGTAATACTTACGCTGCTGAATGTCTTACATACAAAGAACATTAATGATTAGTTAGTATCGCCATCTATTGAGTGAAAAATGAAGTTGTTGCAGACAGAGTAAGAGAAATATATATATAGATTAGCGTAATTGCCCATCAATATGACGGGATATCTTTAGTTAACCTTAAAATTGTTACCTCCCTCCCCTCTCTCTCTCCCTCTATCTCACCACCTCCCTTTCACCCTCTCCTTCCCTTCTCTCCCTCCCTCCTTCCCTTCTCTCCCTCCCTCCTTCCCTTCTATCTCCCTCCCTCTTAACCCTGGAACTACCAGATGGGCCTCCGAGGCCCAATTTGACATTCAAAATCTGATAAAATCGTGTAGCGTTCCCTGCGATCAATGATATTATTTGACTTTTCCTGAGTTGTAGCGATAATAATTTTTATGTAAACAGCTTTCTGGCTTTTAACTTTGTTAGGCAGGAAAACAGAAAAGTAGCATTTGTTCCCAAGCCTGACAGGCCCACCTGCACATCGCAACAAAGAGACAGTAAATTTGAGTGTTTATACAGCTGGTTACTGGCAGGAGAAAAAAGAAAGACATTTTGAAGGAAGCTCAAGGTCCTTCCCGATATGCTAATTGAGAGTGTGCTAACGAGGAGTCTTGCTTTTCATTATTTTTCCGTTTACCGATGCTACAAAAAATATGTGGATGGACCAACAAGGAAGGACAAATTATTTTCGAAAATAATTGGAATGAAATGACTCCAGAAGAACTGAAAAAGTTTCTGGGCATTTTGATTCTTACTAGTGTTTATAAGTCAAAGAATGAAGAATGGCGCAATTATGGAGCAAAGAAAATGGTTGTCCACTTTTCAATAAAATAATTCCAAGAAATCGGTTTCAAGCTCTACTGAGGGTGTTGAGCTTTGACGATGTTGCTGCTTGTCGCGCACACAGGTCACCTGATAAGTTACAGCCCATCAGGGAAGTTTTTGAAAATGGGATACCACTCCGAGGGAAGCTTACAATCCGGGATGGCATATGACGGTTGATGAACAGTTAGTTACTTTCTGTGGCCGCTGTCCCTTCCGACAGTATATACTCTCCAAGCCAGGGAAATATTGAATAAAAATTTGGGCCATCTGCGATAGCAAAACTAGCTATTGCTGGAAAATGAAAATATATCAAGGGCAAGATAACAATATTCCGAGAGCGGTGGGGCTCGGGGAAAATGTGGTGAAGTATTTAGTTACCAAAATTGAGAAGTCAGGGCGCAATATAACTTGTGACAACTTTTTCACAAGTCTCAATTTGACCCAGTATTTGTTGACCAAGGAACTAACGATTGTGGGCACTATCCAACGAAATAAAGGAGAGCTGCCTACTGAATAAACTGAAGCCAAAGGGCGGGAAGCGAAATCTAGTATATTTGGATTTCAACCAGATGCTATGATTGTGTCATACGTCCCCAGAAAGGGAAAGGTTGTCACGCTCATGAGTACATCAGCCGAACATTGCTGATGGAGAAAATAAAAAACCTGAGATTATTATGACATACAATGCCACAAAAGGTGGAGTTGACACTATGGACCAGAAGACTCGCTGCTATAGCATCAAAAGAAAGACTCTACGGTGGCCCCTTGTCATATTTTACAATATGATTGATGTCAGTGTCATGAATGCTTACATCATTTGGATGATGTTAAGGCCTCAGGAAGAAAAAAGGAAGCGCCGTTCATTTAGAATTGAGCTAGGCAAACAACTAGCCGGAGTAGGAGCAACTGCACTTGTTGTGCGACTTGCGCTTCCAGGTCCGGACCAGGGGCAAAAGAAACGGAAACGATGTGATTTCTGCATTCAAAAAGACAGAAAAAGTCAGAAAACCTGCGTAAAATGTGACAGATTGGTTTGTGGGGAGCATTCTGTTCTCATCTGTTTCGAGTGTGACAACCTTTAACTTTTTTCGTTCAGTATAATAGTAATAAAATTGTGTTTATATTTTCTCTCAAATGTAAAACAAAAATAAAAAACAATATAAAACCAAAAATTATGTTTTATAATTAAGAATGCCTTGCTGGTATATCATTATTTGATAGTAGGAAGATAAAAAAATGATAGGCCACAAAAACTGCACGATGGGCCTGAGAGGCCCACCCGGTATTTATCGGGAGTTCGATATCCCGGTAGTTTCAGGGTTAAATGTAAGAAGGGACTATATAGTCTCAATTTTGCTCTCAATAAAGTCGTTTGTCTGTCTCCCTCCCTCCCCTTCCCTCCTCTCTCCCTCCCTCTTTCTCTCCCTCTCTCTCTTCCCCTCTCTCCCTCCCTCTCTCTCCCTATCTCGTATTAAAAACATTCAAAGCACGCTTAGACCCATAAGGATTGATTTAAGAATAGGATTTTGAGGTCTAACAATATAATTAGTCAACATGGCAACATTCCGTTATAATGGCAAGATTTCTATAAAATAAGTAAATTAAATGTTTAACATGGGATATTTCGATCTGTGGGCGAAAAAAGATGAACATAATAAGAAACTTTATAATTTTTTCTTCAAAATGATTCAAATCCGAAGGTAGTAGGTTAATTCCTTCTAATTTTAATTTCCAAATGAATAAAAGCCTGCACGTAGAAAAATTGCATTTTACATGTTAAGTAATGGGAAATGGAAATGCCTCCATTGGAGTCGAACCAAGGAATTTTTTCACAATTTAAATTCGTCATCACCTGAAAAAGTGTTAATCAAGCATCCCTGCCAAATTTTGAGTTTCTATCTTCATTACCTCTCGAGTTATTAGCATTTAAGTTAGCATTATAGACAGAGAAAAGTTAGCGTTATAGACAGAGAATTGCTTTTTATTATAACGATTGCATAAAATTTATATTTATTTTGTCAAAGAACAGCAAGTTATGAAAACGCACACAATTCCACCACATTAGTTCCCGGAGATATCTGGTGAGAAACCCTATAAGGACTTATGCCCAAAGTTGCAAAAATGCAACATTCTCTCTATACTATAAAAATCTTAGGATGGTCGTATCAGACGCTTCGCCTTAAAAACAGTATACGCCACTGAGTGCCCCCATTCCACGCACCCCTTTCCTGCCTAACTTGGTGAGTGATGGGGAGGTAGAAGAGAAGGTGGACAGGGGCGAGACACAGCGAGCCAATAGGAAAGGAGGAGTAGCCTAAGTGTTCGAGAGCTCACTCTTCATCGGGTCTGAGTGTACGGTGTTGCCATTCCCAAATTCCCTTTAAATGCCTGCCAAACATTGTGTGTTCCGGTGTAGAGTTGGCAATGTCTCACTTGAGCTTTCTGCTAGGAGGCACTACCCCCACCTCTTAACAGTGGAGACAGGGCCGGCACAAGAGTATCTGATGCCCCTAAGCAAAGAAAATTTAGGCACCCCTATACATTGTATATATATATATTGTCATACTCACACACCTACACATGTGGATATTTATAAAAATAATATCATTATGAACATTTTTTTTAATTTTTATTAATTAACACTAATACATTTGTATACATATATGATTACTCCTAATATCTGTATAGCAAGAAAATTATTACATCTTAAATACAAAAATTATGAAAAATTAATTTTTCATCTATATCGATTGTAGATGCAATTTCATGCTCTATAGATATTATTGCTAGACCAGTGGGACGTTCCTGAGCCATTGTAGAGCGAGTGTACGTTTTTATAAGTTTTAATTTTGAAAAACTCTTTTCTGAACTTGTTACCGATACTGGCAATGTCGCAAAAATTCTCAGAGCAATAAACACATTTTCTAAACTATTTTCTAAATTATTTTTGCATATGTATGACAGGACATCTAATGAAGAAGTATTTTCTGGAATTCGCCTTGCTATTATTTGTAATTCACTAGATAAATCTGTTCCGTCAATATCTCTAGAATTATCATGTTTTAAGTAATGTACAATGTACAATAACTGTAACTTACAAGTATCTGTGATAGACTAAAATAAAAAAGTAAATAAATGTAAGCGCAGCCTAAAATCTAAAATGAAAATCGAAATATACGCCATTCATAGACGTATCGTTATTGACGTTCGTTGCTTTATTAATTATAACATAACCGTTAACTTTGTAAGATCTTGACATTTTAGTTGTTTTTTTTACTCTTATTTCTGAGAATACGAAGATTTAACGATCTATCTTTTCTTTGTTTATGAGTAAGACAGACGCCCCCGTATCTTGGCGCCCCTAGGCGATCGCCTAATGGTAAAACCGGCCCTGAGTGGAGACATACGAGCGGTCCCGAGTACAGCTGAAATCTCACTGAATTTTATGATAACTTTATTAAATACTATACAAGTTTTAATAAACCTTAGAACATTTCTACAATTACTTCTCCACTTATGATATTTTAAAAACATTTTATACTAATTTTGAAAGATCGCTTTTACGTTGAGGAATACATCATAAAACACAGAAAAAATTATTTCTATTAAAAATTAAGGAAGGTATTCTTCTCGATTTAGAAATTAGGTATCGATTTTTATTAGAACCTTAAATACTAAGTCAATGTGGATTTTGTTGGTTATTGAACTCATAAATGAAGCTTACTTTGTTTTTCGAATGTTAGAATAGAGGGTTAGCAAGATTACTGTCACAATATGTTACAAAATATGAAGTGTTATCAAAAGTGGATGAGTGCTTCTTATGAGTGTATATCAGTGGCATAACTATCCTTTCATGGGCCCGGGTGCAAAATTGAGAAAGTGGGCCCCTAGCATATTTGTTTCTAATTGAATTTTTAAAAAAAACAAAACAAATTAATAAAAATGAAACAAAATTTGTCTTTATAAATGTTTTATAACATTACATTAATAAAATTATGTCAAAATATACAATATTTGTGAATATGAAAATTAGCAAAATTTCTAATTATTTATTATCAAAAGTCCCTTTATTAGAAATTTTAAAATAAAACCTTTCCATGAAGATAAAAACTTTTGCGTAACATAAATATTGTATGATTTTTTTTAGAAATACAACGTTACCTTAAAATGTTTTACCTAAATCCTTTTAAATATTTTTTCTCCTGACCTTTTCATTAGTAAAAACCTCTATAATTTTGGAAGTATCCAATTTTCTCGGTTTCATTCTCGATTTAAAGAACTTCTAAGCCATTTAGTCATTCTTCGACTATAATACTTCGTAAATAACTTTTTATTATTTTCAGTTTCGAAAAACTTCGTTCATTGGTATTCGTCGTTAATGGCAATGTTAGAAAAAGCATGAATATAGCGCATACATTTGGAAAACTAGGAGCTAGTTCACTGTTATCAATCAGAAGTACTGCCATTTCTTTAATACTTGTAATCATTTTTAACTCCTTTTCAAAAATTGTTTTAAAAGGCACCAGTTAATACCCTAAATCTGAAAGAACACGAAATGAACCAATACGAAAAATACAAAAACCACCATGAAAAAAGAAATGAATTAAACACTAACCAATACCCGGTAGAAAAGAATGTAAACCGACAAATAAATAATCGTGGAACATAAATTAAGAGTACAAACAAAGAATATAAGTTCAATGTAAAAACCACCAAGAAAAAAGAAATTAATTAAACTCTAACCAATAGCCGGCATAAAAGGTGTAAACCGACAAATAGATAATCAAGGAACAAAAATCAAGAGCACAACCAAAGAATATAAACATAGACTACAAAATGAACAACTAAGAACGAAAACAAAGAAAACAAACAAAGAACACAAAAAATGGACACGAAACGAAAGCAAATGAAAACAACAAACTAACCAAAACCAACCAACGAATAATCTCCTAAAGCTTAATGTATCTGATGATGGCGACTGACGCTTTCTATTCAGTTGCTAAATAAACAACCAACAATCACAAAATAGCGTGTCGTAGCGATGAGTAAATATTGATCACGCAGAATATGAGTTTGTATGTCAACATAATAACAGGAGAAACTAAATAAGAATACCTATTATTACTCTAAATAGATATAAAATTATTGATCTTAATTGTGTTTTCCATCGTAATTAATTGAATAATAGATTGAGATATTCGAACGAATCGATTTTAAATAATGTAGTAAAATGTTTTACTTTTCTAACGTAATTAATTACGTGAGTGTATCGGTAGTGTTTACATTTTACCCATGGAACCGCAGACACGAATTCTTACTTTTAGTTCAGAAGACATAATAAAGTTCAACAAAACTATTATTCAAATAAAATCTTTCGAAATTCACTGCGTTACCTGTTCAAAATGTTACTCTAATGTAGTTCTCGTATTAAAATAACAATTATTCAAGAGTGATCCTTATTTCCAATTGATAAAACTCTTTTAATTCAAAACGATATTATATATTACAAAAATGTATCTAATTATTATTGAAACGCAAAATGGATGAGCATAGGAAAAAACTTGCATGTTAGCATGAAATGCTCAATTCAGTTTTTATTGATAAACTGATAAAACAAAACAAAAACTTTAACGTAGTAATTTAATCATATATCTTCAGTAATTTTCACTTAAACAAAATATGAAATAAATTAAGACAAAAGGCATATAAAAACAATTTAACTTATATCCAAACATACCTATAATGCGAATGACACGATTACAGAAAAAGAAACAGTTCACTAATGTTTATTCGCAGAATTAACCTGTGTATAGAAGACCATAGATAATGAAAGAAAAACATACAATCAAATCAGAAGATATTAAATGAGTATTTCATCAATTATTTCTACGTTTACGATATGTTTATAGTTTATAGTTTTTTGTTTACATCGGTTGCTAAGTATATCCAAATGCTGAGCAATAATGAAAAATAAGATTTTCCCTTCAATTCGTCATATTTGATCTGTAAGCCCCTCTTTTAAAAAATTATTCCAAAAGAGGAGATCATTTACCACAAAAAAGTCTGCGAGAGCATATGTCTGCGATATATATGTAAGGAGTTAAAAATTTGAGAAATTTACGAAAAATTTTTTAATGGAAATCCCATATAAACGAAAATATTTTATTATAATTAAATAGTACACCGAATTGGTTTAAAAACCTTACTACACCACCGTACACATGATAACGGTTAATATGACACCTCCCTCTTTTTTCTGCGTGTTGTAGTTTCTGAGCCTTAGCAGAACATACATACATACGACACCTTACTTTATAGATATGTATAGATAATATAATAGCCCAGGTCTGTTGGTTGGTCACGCTATTCCAAAGGCCGTACCTCTGGTAGCAAATTATGGTATTAACTCAAGAAAGAATTGAGATAGAATATCGAAATTTGGCAGGAATGCTCGATTAACATATTTTAAGGTAATGACGAAAATAAATCTCGAAAAAAGTCCTGGGTTCGACTCCAAGGAAGACATTTCCATTTTTCATAAGGTAACACGTAAAAATCAATTTTTTGGCATGCAGGCTTTTATTGTTTTGGAAATTATAATTAGAAGGAATTAACCTAAGATCTTCGGATCTGAACCATTTATAAGAAAAAATTACAACGTTTCTTATTCTGTTCACCTTTTTCCGCCTAGAGTTCGAAACTGCTCATGTTAAACGTTTATTTTACATATTTTGTTGAAATCTTGCCATTTTAACGGGATGTTGCCTTGGCTACCAATTATATTGTTAAACCTCAAAATCCTACTGTTATATCAATCCTTATGGGTGTAAGCGTGCTTTGAATGCTTTTAATACAAGATAGGGAGGGGGAGAGAGGGAGGGAAGGGGGGAGAGGGAATGAGGGGAAGGGGGTGGAGAGGGAATGGGGGAGAAGGGAGGGTGAGTGAGGGGAAGAAGGGAGGGAGAAAGAGGGAGGGAAAGAGAGGGAGAGAGATGGAAGGAGGGAGAGAGGAGAGGGAGGGAAAGAAGGGAAGGGAGTGTGGGGAAGGGAAGGGGAGGGAGGGAGGAAGGAGGAGAGAGAGGGGGAGGGAAGCAACTATTTTAAGGTTAACTAAAGATATCCCATCATATTGATGGGCTTTTATACTAGTTAATTTAATATTTATGAAGCTGTGTTAAAAATGCCAATAACTTGATAAAGAATCGAGATACAAACTCTAAATTTAGCAAGAATGCTCGACTCATATATTGTAAGGTGGCGACGAAAGAATCTCGGAAAAAGTCCTGGGTTCGACTACAAATTAGGCATTTCTATTTCCTATAAGATAGGGGGGAGGGTTAGAGAGAGAGAGGGTGGGAGGGAGAGGGGGGGATAGAAAGAAGGTGAGAAAGCGAGGAGAGAAGCAATTATTTTTTAAAGTTTAACTAAAGAGAAGTAGCCGTGCAGAATTTTTCATAAAGTTAGAGCTTTGTGTTCCAGCAGCAATTAATATTGAAAATTTCAATGAAGTTTATTTGTGACTATTAAAAATTCATAAAATTTAAACAATTAAATGCATATAAATGCACTTTTAGAGGTGCTACATCAATCAAATTTGGCAGAAATGTGCAGTATTTGTAATAAACATTGGAAAAAATATAAAATTCTTAAAATTCCAATTTTTAGTAGCTGTTTTGCCACATTATTGCCCCATATGAGGATAAAAATTATGACGTACTACCAGATGACCAAGAGACTTCAAATCTGGCACAATAATAGCTTTTCATTCACAACCAATGGGAAAAAATCCAACATCGTTAAAATTCTAATTTTTAGGAATTGTTTTTACCCCATTGTTGAAAGTAGGCTGAAATGCATGCAGAATGCAAGCACCAACTACTAGTAATACATACATGAAAACTGTTACTTAAATGATATTTTATGCTCTCAAATATGCATAAAATTATTACCTCTAGCTGAGCCTTTCGAATTTTCCAGACACTATGTAGACCAGTCTTTGAGTTGTATAACATACAGATGCATGGGTCTTCTTCATTTGTGAAGACTATCTTGTGACATGAATCTGTCATGTATGATATACTACCTGAAATGTAATTCCAATTAGACAAAGCACCAAAAATACAACACATCAATTTATGAAGAAATTATTCTGCTCAACTAATTGTAAGACACTATTTATCCAAAAAATAACATTTTGTTACATCACCTGGCAACTTCATTTTTTTATGTACACTTACCAGAGAAAGTAACATATTCAGGAGAATGGGATAGAGTTTTAAAAAATATTTAATGGCACACGTGGAAATGGAAGAGAAGTGTCTGAGTAGAGAAGGAGAAAAATTCTTAATGTGACCAAGAACAGAGTTTCTAGGTGGGTAGTTTAATCAACTAAACCAGCATTTCTTTAAATGTAATACATGCACTCCTATGAGTGCGTGACATAGTTTTAGGGGATGTGTGGAAAATTAATGAACCTGTTTTGCCTAGTCTTTTTTGTATAGATAACATGAAAATGCTGTAACTTTAACTTAAAAACTTAAGAAGCTCGAGTGAGAGAAAATGGTGAATTAGAATATGTGCAAACAAAGTAGGAAATGTGTAATACGTGTATATTATACTTTGGGGTATTATAACCTGTTCATTGAGACATACCATAACATTGAACTAGCTTATAAATAATAAAGTACCTACTGACACTCTCAACCACTAAGGTGACTTGTAAATAAAGCTTTTCAACTCTAAAATTCATGAAGAAAAGGTTAAGGAGTATTCTGAATGATGATCACTTACGAGACATTTATTTCTGTCAGTAGAAAATGCATTCTATACAGCACAGATCAGACGTCAGCAACCATTCACAAGTGGTGTGCCAACTTCACATCAATGTGCCACTAATATATTTTAATTTAATTTAATGATAATTTTTATCATTTGACCATCCCCACTTTACTCAAAGAAGGATCAACAATATGTATTTGTACCTATTGGTCTGAATTTCCGTATTTTGTGTTCGTTATTGACCAGGGCCGGCTTCAGACGGTAAGCAAGAGAGGCAGCCACCTCAGGGCGCACAGTCAAGGGTGCAGTGGTGCAAAGTCCCTACCGGGAAATTCAACTCGTGTAAGATTCTGCCTAAGCAGAGCCACCTCAAGAGGGGCGGCCGAAGGAGAGGGCGGCATACGACCTCTATTAACCTTTATGTGCCGAACAGCATGGCGGTGTGCCAGCAAATATGTGGGACTATCTGCCGAACGGGCCACCGGTGGCAAGCTTACTTCTATCGCCGCTCACCGACGTCGTTTTTGTCATAGAATCGAGTTGGATAGATGAGATGAAAGACCAGACACCCCTCTTATTCTCCTCCTCTCATAAAGCAGGTTTTAACCTTCTACTACTATAATTATTTTTTTTGATCACGTAACTACTATCGTGGAGTTAATATGACCCAATTTTTCAAAATCAAGAAAATAGAAAATTTTAATTTTTGGGTTTCAATTTCTGGTCATTCGTTAGAACAGACACTCGAAAATGTGAGAGTTTATTTATAGAAATGCAAATGTATACTGAAAATAAGAAAAACTGAAAAAACTCAAAACTGACTAAGAGTTTAGAATATTTTTTTCAAGCCCTGAAAATTCTTGTTTTTTTATGAAAATGAAAAATTTCAAATTTCTTTGTTCAATTGTTGTTTGGTACGATTTTTGTTGAAAATAAATGGAACTAGCAAAATGTTGACTAGTCCGTCAGTGGAAATAAAGTCTTCTGTAAATTCTCTAGAGCAGATTCAGGCATATTTTGAAGGAAATAGGTCAGAACTTGGATTTAACAACATTTTAACAGATGCTCGAGAACTAGCAAGCGAATTAAAGATAGAACCGACTTTTACAGAAGATACCCAAAATTTGCCCATGAAGAATGAAAACCCATTTTGAATATGAGCATGTCAACGAAAGTTCGCAAGATCCTGAGGATAACTTCAGGGTAATTTTTTTTAAATTCTGTATTGGATGAAACAATTGCTTCTATAAAGGAGAGGTTTTAATTACTTAAAAACCACAGTGACTCTTTTAGTTTCTTATATAAATTGTGTGAAATGAAGAAAATGGACAAAAAAACAATATTTAATCATTGTAAGAATTTACAAACTGTATTGTGCTGGTGAAGAAAGTGATATAGATGCTCAAGATATGACTGAAGGGTTAACTGTTTTGATACAACAAGTAACCATAGAATTGTTACCAATACACATACTAAATTATATACACAAAAATCACTTAGCTGCTGTTTATCCTAATACATTTATAGCCATATGGATTTTGTTAACCTTGCCTGTAACAGTAGCATCTGCAGAAAGATCAGTTTCAAAGTTAAAAATCATAAAAAATTACTTATGTACAACAATAACAGATGATCGTTTAACTGGTCTATCAATAATGTCCATAAGTGATATTACAGAATCCTTGAAATATGAAGACATAATTGATGAATTTGCAACAATAAAATGCCGAAGAATGCATTTTCAATAAAGTACCTATACAGGGCCGTGCCCAGACATTTTGCTGCCTGAGGCAAGATATAATATGGCACCTCCTGGCCTCGCAGGCCTTATGAATTTATTTTGATAGGTTTTCATTTTTGTCAAATTTGGCGCCCCCCTTCGGGAGGCACCTGAGGCGGTTGGCTCGCCGCCTCACCCAACAGCATGGCCCTGTACCTATATATGCCTAATGAATGGCTAATTTTTATAGTTCACTATTTTAAGTTTAAATTCCTGATAATTGTAAAATTAAAATTGTTAGTAGACTTCATTTATCATTTATTTTTACTACGATTATATTCTTGATAGCATTTTGATGTTATATTCTTAATATATATTACTTAGATTTATATTTTTCCATAAAATACTTGTATTTATCACGTAAATAAAAATAACCTGCAATATAATTTCTGAGTACAAATTTAAAAAATCCTTATATAAACTATACACATCAAATTCCTAGATAATGATTAATTGGTGACCCACAAAGCTTGCGAAAGAGGGGGGGGGAGGGTCAGGCGGGGAGCAGCCAAATTTCTGAAGCTGGCCCTGTTATTGACAGAGACAGCAAGAGAGCGCATGGCAAGCACACGAAATATGTGAGAACAGTGCTACAGAATTAGAATGTGCAGATTTTAGAAATGCTCTTAATATAAGATATAACACGAGCTCACTAAATTTCCAAAAGTATTATGAATGTACATATAATACATAAAATATGATTTGTATTCTTCATCATTTCTTATTTCATGTGCCATGCAAAATCACCTCATGTGCCACTTTGGCACACGTACCATTGGTTGCCGACCCCTGGCATGAACCATAAATGTGATCATTTATGGTATGTCATTAAAAAGCTCATTACAATGTAAAGAGCTACACATACAGCAAGTTTAGACAAATGCATTATGTATGTTTTTACAATATATATTTATTACAGAGCTTGATTATTTTTACTTTATTCTTTTAAGTGAACTGTGATATTGTATTTTATTGGCATTTTATTTAATATAAATATTATACATACTTTTTTGGAAAGTAACACCATGTAGTATATTGTCTTACAGCTCACTTTATCATAATATTGTTGCTTATGTAGTGTAAAAATGTTTGCCGATATATAATTTACATTTTAAGTATACAGTAAAACCTCGTTATTTCAGAGTTCAAGGAACCAAAAAATTATGACTTCGAAGTATCCTGGTTCGAAATAAACGAACTTTCATAAAAAACGAACTTTAATACGATCACCTACTTGGGCAATACAGAACCTTATCCATCTGTTCTACAAATGAATTGGTCTTACAAGTTAGCATACATGGCTAATTCAAACACAGCTGAAGTGAACAATTAGTTTGCAGCTCACAAAGACCTCCACGTGTGAAAAAAGGCTCCAGTGAATATCCCGAAATTCCCAGTACATTTCAAGTTACTCTTTTATGCCGCTGTTCAGACGTGTTGACTACTTGCTCCTCAGGATGTCACTGACGCCGAGGGGAGAGCCATCTGCGGGTTTCCTGAACAATATGTGTTTTGTAGAGATGATGGACTGGCAGTGTGCTGCAGTTTGCTGTTGGACTCGGTAGTGTTTGGGATGGTGTGATCGGTTGTGAAGCGGTATCGACTAGCATGCAATACAGAACGATTCATTACCTTTCGCGTTCTTGTTTGTTTTTATAAAAGATTACAAGATTACAGTCCACTAAGTTGAAACCGGAGAACGGCAGCGTGTAATCGGAGCCGAAGGAAGTGCAGCAACTAACGTGCGCCAACAGCCATGAAGAAAATACGTTCAACCACAAGCCAAAAGAGTATCACTCATCTATACTCCATACTGTTGCATATATATTACATTGTGCTCTTCTTGTATGACATCACAGTAACACCAGTGATGAGCTCACTTGAGCCAGTTATTAAATTTTTATAAAATACGACAATTTATTGATTTTGTCCTTTCAAAGTACATTTTGCCCTATCTGATAGTCAATTACTGACAGTGTATGAAATGGAATATATTACGAACCGAACACTTCTTAAGCTAGCGGAACACTATTACTATAATAGAGCAATCTGGTGCCCCTGGCATGTAGGCATCCTGTCACCCCTATCCAAATTTCCTTACTTTTTTTTTTTAGAGAGCCGGTTCTTAATATTTTTTCCAGCTCATCACTGGGTAAAACCACTAGGTTTTTGTTTTTGGCTCATCACTTATTCTCAGGTAAAACAATCTTTTTAAAAACGACATTCGGTATAACTTCGTACAACGTTATTTAAAGATTGGTTCAGTAACAGAAATCAATATTACACGGTCTTTTCTGGAGCATATCACTTTCTCATGAGAAAACCTTGCCCAGGTTTGGGAGAGCATGAGGATTGAGATAATAGGGGTTATTCCAACTTCTGTTCATTTCAGCTTCGTTCTCGAATTTCGCTATCCGAATCAAGAATGTGAGCATTTTCAGTGATGCAAGGATAAGCTGATTCATTTATTTCAATCATCTACGACTTTTATTTCACATTGACTATTAAATAGGGAGACCATATTCCGAGGTGAAAATGGGACATTTCCCATCGTTGTAAGGAAAAAACGGGACAAAATTTTTGCATGATTTTTAATGGTGGATCTGTCACTATAACGATCTATAGTGAACAAGGCAACTATGAACTTTCCTTACAGACTGAAGCATGCCAGACTAGACCAAAGCTCACAGTCAAAAGAGAATCCGACTAGTGTCGTCATCGTCAAAACTCAAAGGGAATAAGTTAGGTTAAACCCATGCAGGATATTATATGGATAGACCAGGTTTGCCACCTCAAATTTATCAATGACCCTGAGGTTTCTTAACCTAACAATTTCGACTGTAATTAACATTTGTTGTTCGTTTGATAGCCTCCATGTTTCCGAGAATCCTACATTTCTACTAGGAATATCAGCAATACTATCAGATAATCTAAATTTTATTTGCAATGGGCTTCAAGGCAGTATAAAATGGCTTTTTTGATTAAAAAAAACAGGGCTGTCATGGCAAAAATGGGACGTTTGGTCATTCTACTAATAAATAAGTAAAAGGAGTCACCTGTTTGGGATGCTGTATGTATTTCATGTGCGAGAAATTAGGAACATAAATGTGATGTGATGCAAACCTTCCACTTACACAGGATCGAGGTTTTGAATGAAACGAACTTTTCGTGAGTCACCGGACCAAATCATGACTTTGAATTTCATTGTAGGCATATTTCGAATAATCTCTACCAAAAAGTATGCAAAATCCTATGGTGTTGGCAAGGGACTGATCTTAGCTTAGAATTACACCATACTTTGAATTAACCGGGATTGAAATAACAAGGTTTTACTGTATATAACTTACATATTATAATGTATTTTTTTATCACTGATTATTATCAATGCTTTATTATGTGTAAGATCATATGAATTAATATATTACTTTAATATTAAAATGTTTCTATTAAAAATACTATTTGTGGAGTAAATATGAACCTACCACCAGGCCAGTTGCCTACTTGTAACGTATTATTAAACTGTATTAAACTACCGTATTCACCCGAATCCAAGACGACCCTGAATCTAAGACGACCCCCCATTTTGATGATTCCAAAAGAGAAAAAAGCTCAAATTGACCTTCATGACTACAAAAATTATAAATCTTGTGAAATATTTATTTTCTCTTATACTTTTCTTGAATGTCATTGTCTTTTAACATTTTAAAATCATAAGATCACATCACAAATAGAACCATTCAGGTTTTCAAACAAATTAAATGGTAGCATTCATTTTAAGATAACATTAAAAATCAAGTAAATACATTGAAAGAATACACTCATTTCAGGACAACAAAAAAACATTTCAATCCAAGTGCTGCATAAAATCATTTTATTGTGTTAGTCATCATCACTGTCTATGCAACCTTCACTATTTTCCTCTGCTCACTATCTTTATCACTCTCAACTTCATCATCAGTCTCCCACAAAACATCATCCTCACTCCCATCCATGGCATTAGATAAGCAGCATTTCTTAAATCCTTTCACTATTACTTTTGCATTTATTTGTTGCCACGATGCCTTGATCCATTGGCAGAGCATTGCAACTTCAGGTTTCTTAAGATTTCCTTTTGGTGTTAAAGTGTGAGTTCCACTCTGTAACCACTCAGAATATAAAACCTTTAAATTATTTTTAAAACACTTATTGACAGCAACATCTAAAACTTGAAGTTGCGATGTCATTCCTCCAGGTATTACAATAAGATCAATATTCATCGCACTCATTATGTTTTTAATTTCAGGAGATGTGTCCTTGAATGCATCCAGTGAAAGCATTGCTCTTTGTTTCAGTAAAGCTCCTGGCCGTCTATTCCACACCACATGTAACCAATCTCTCATTAGTTCTTTAGTCATCCACCCCTTTTCTTGACACCTATTATTCCACTTGGCAAATGTTTCTTAGGCATTGTTTTCCGCTTTAGAATCACATATGGTGGTAATTTAGTCCCATCTGCTAAAACCGCCAACATTACCGTGACTCGCATTTTTTCGTTGCCTGTAGTTTTAATTAGGACGAACTTCGCACCTTTTTCGTTCACAGTATAATTAGATGGCATGTAGAAGAAAACCGGAGTTTCATCGGCATTTCCTATTTGGCTCAAAAGGTAATTATTGGTTTTTCTAAGTCCAATTACGTATTTCTGGTAAGCGAGAAGTTTTTCAACATAGTCTTTGACAATTTCTGACACAGCGAAGTTCGTCGCCGTAAAGAAAAATTATTTCGTCGCCGTAAAGAAAAATTATTTCGTCGCATCATTCTCACGCACCAACTTCTGCTGGCCTTGAATTCTTGCAATGATATATTAAAACCTCTAGTAATTTCATTAGCTTTAAGTATAATACTTTCAGTCGAAACAGGCATACCGTTCTTCCTCATGGTGCGCACAAACTTGACTACTTCTTCTTCAATGCCATGAAATCGGCCTAATTTTGGACCACTGAGCGACTTCCTTGTGGCTTTGGCATTTTCTAGTTCCTGTTTTGAGAGTTTCCATCGATGCACATTTGCCTCAGATACACCGAACTTTCTACTCGCATCACAGTTATTAGTTTTTCGGCGTAATTTATCACGATCAGCTTAAAATTTGTATCTTAGCTCCATCTAATTCCTTTGTTAACTTTCCCTTTGCACTCGTGCCACGTACTTCAACATGATCTGTCATTTTAACTTAAGGGTTGTGCATTTAAATCAAGAATGCACAACTCAAAGTTACTGTCACACTTAGTGAATCACGGTGCGTCGTTTGAAAGGGGAATCCCAATGATTTCCGCTCTCATTTGTTTTAACATTGCGGTTGGCATTACGTGCAAGGTGAAAGTACGTCTGTGTTATGATCGTCGACGATGATTATTAGTCTAAATAATTATTATTCCCGTCATGTTTTTCTTATTGTTATTACTATTTGTTTATTTCACGTCTTTATGTACGTACTTGAATTTGCTGTTGTGAATTGTTTACTCTAATATACCATTTGTTGTAAAAACCACTGATTAAATGCTTAAATATACTTTGTATCCGAATGTAAGACGACTCTTGATATTTACAGCTGAAAATTTGGAAAAAAAGGTCGTCTTAGATTCAGGTGAATACGGTATATACCATAAAAGTTAAGTTAAATTTCTCGTAACGCAGTGTGGGCCAACTTCCGAGTATCTGCCTGGTCCATCTTTTGCTCCCAATCCACCCCTCATTAAACATGACAACTGGCAAAGTAACTTGCCATTATATCAAAAGTAAGCTCACTTCACTAACAAAAGATATTAGCCCCTTGGAACATTTTTTAAAGAATTTAGCTCAGCAATCAATATATTATTTGTTATGGAAGATAAAATGGTGCCTTACTCTGCTTTGTCAGTACAGGAGATATTTCATGAAGAGGATTAAGCAGAGCAAAGAGAGTGGGCAGGGAAGAAAACCCATCAACAGCTCCACCAGACAAGGTCCTTTCCAACAGCAAACCATATTTGGATGGCCAAATATTTTCAACCTGAAACACAAAAAACATTCTTGTTTGTCCTTTGCTTTCATATAACATAAGTGCATTCATTGCTCACAGCATGCCATGGTGCAGCCTCAGGCTGCAATGCAAGAAAACCAATGATTCTGCCATCCTTCAAGCATATTTCAAGGGGTCATTGTTATTTTTTAATTGGATATTATTTGATTCAAGCAAATATGCATACAAAATATCATTTACACAGAAGTTCATTTCATTTCCTGTCAATAATGTAATGTTATGACAGTAAATATTAATCCCATTACATTTTGTAACGGGATTAGTATTTACATTTATGTTGTGTATTTACATCGTATCGATAATAAATGTCATGTTTCAGTGAAAAATAGTTTATTTAAAAATAAATAAAGGCAATTTAATTTTTATTAAATCAAGAAAAGGAAAATATGCAAAATTTATGTATTATTATTCAATGTATTCCTCTTGCTTCTCCAAACACTTGTCACATCGGTCCACAAGCTTCTTAATGCCATCTGAGAAGAACGTTTTCGGTTGTTCATGAAGCCAATTATGCACTGCTTGTTTGACTTCATCATAATTTGAAAATCGATGTCTACATAAAGGGTCAAAAAGGTGATAGTCAGAAGGGGCGAGGTCCGAACTGTAGGGGGGGGGGGGGCGAGGTCTGAACTGTAGGGTGGGTGAGTGAGAAGTTCAAATTGAAGTTTTTGAATCATTTCAATGGTTGCAGCGGTTGAATGAGGTCGAGCATTGTCACGATGCAGCAGAACACCTTTTGACAGCAAACCTCTGCAGGTTTGTTTCTCTTCCAGCATGGCACAATATCTTGCACTATTGACAGTCTGTCCATGTTCCTGATAATGTTCAAATCCCAAAACAACGTCAACATGACTTTGCCGGAAGAAGGCACACTTTTGAATTTTTTGGTTGTTGGGGATGACGTGAGTTTCCACTCCATGCACTGCTGCTTGCTTTTGGGCTCGTAGTAACACACCCATGTTTCGTCTCCCATAACAATTTGTCGTAGGAATGCCTCTCCTTCGTCGCGATACCACAGAAAAAATTGTGAGCAAATCTCCAAACACTTCTGTTTGTATTCATATGTGAGAGGTTTGGGGACCCACCTTGCACAAACTTTGCGATATTGGAAGTTGTCATGCATGATCAAATACGCAGACTCGTAGCTGATGTTTATCATTCCGGAAAAGCAGAAACAGTAATCCATCTGTTTTCTTGAAAGAGAGCATTAACTTGATCAACATTGTTTGCTGTTGTTGAAGTTGTTGGGCGGCCTGAACCGTCTTCGTCAACTAAAATTGTTCTGCCACTTCTAAACCTTCTACCAATTTGTACACCTTTCTTTGACTAATACACTTTTCTCCATACTGTGCTAACGTTCTTCTGTGAATCTTGGAGGGTTTGACCCCTTCCGACCACAAAAAATCTGATCACAGCACGTTGTTCACTAACAGTACAATTGGAAAGCGGAGCAGACATGTTTACACCTCAACTGTATAAAACACATTGAGCGTAGGCAACTGGCAAAACATGTGTAAACTTGTCTAACAATGTAGTAAGTATGATGACCTTGGGAGCATGTCCTGACATGTGGTATTAGTTTTACACACAAATTGCCTTTACTTTTTGATTTACCCCTATACTAACTCCTTATAATTTCCAGATTTCTGGGATATCCGGGCAATTTTCCCAGGGAAAAAAATATCCTGAAACCCAAAATTCTAATCATATGAAATAATATTTACTTTTAACCTCAGATAAAAGTAAGCATGGCAGGCCATTAAGGCATGACACATGAAATGAGTGAGGATATTTTGAAAATTTGAAAGAAAAGTTATGATGACAGTGTATTATATGCAGTGTGTCTAGCACATGTGAAGGTGAAATAGATCACGCAGAAGAGGAAGTAAGTGAAAACGAAGACAATAATAGTGATGATGAAGATATGTTGGCTATGCGGAGGTGCAGAATATAAATGGTGCTGGAAATGGATGACAATTAATTTTCAAGTAAGAAAGAAAACGTTTTCTGGTAAGCAAAGACCTCAAAGGAAGGTTTTGGAAGCATTTTTATTGTTTTTTACAGAGACCTAATTGAACTTATCATGCAAGAGACAAATAGGTACGCAGATGCATAAATAAAAAACAGCATACTGAAACCTAGGTCTCGAATGAGGAACTGGCAGCCTGTGGCTGAGGAAGAGATGATACTGTTCTGGGGATATTTATTTAGTCCTAAAGTCCACAAATAAAAGCTATTTCAGTAAGAATTCATTTATTGAAACGACAATATACCCACAAATGATGACACAAGACAGGTTTCAGCTTATTCAAATTTTATGAATTTTGTTGATAATGATTCCAAAAACTCCTACCTTGACCCATCTAAATTATTCAAAATCAAATCTCTTAGAAAGCATAAAAAAAAAGATTCTAGTCTTCATATTTGCCATAGGAAAATATTTGTATTGATGAGTCACTAACTCTATGGAGGGGACATTTGGGGTTCAGACAGTATAATTACTTTCCATTCTTACTTTTTCTTTCCTGAATAAAAATAACAAACTAGGTACATTGCTTCAGTGCAATTTCAGAAGAATAGCCACTTGAGTTCTCCATTATTTCACTCCAGAATACTGTCAATTTCAGTTTAGCTTCAAGTGATTAAAGATTAGTGTAATTATTAATATACCATCCTATACCAAAATGACTAGAAAGTTTACAATATAATCAAGGGATCTAAAAGGAGAATATTCCTTAAAATAATATAATGCTGCTATGTATCAGTAAAAACATCCAAATATACCTCATTCAAAGATATATCTTTGTTTTTTTATCCATTGCCTCACATGGAAACTTTGAAATAATTGAAGTCTACTTACTTGAAATGGTAATGATGTGATGAAATCTTCTCCTTCTTGAGTAAAGATGTTGATGTTGCTGGAATCCATAACACAAAGACATGGCAGTGGGTCAACTTGAAGAAAAATAATATAATATGTTAAATTATCTACAAAGAAAGAAAAATTATCGTTATCATATGAGATTATGCGATCACAAACATGCTCACTGATCCAATGGTTGGGTTGAAACATAAATTCCACATTTATTTATTTACAAATGTGAATGCTGTAACTAGGAACATGTCCAGGTGGCAATGTATCATAGTATAAAAATAATAAACAGTGAAAAAGCAATACATTAAGTTATATAAAAATACCCTGTATATTAGGTGGAATGACCCACTGGTTGCTTGGTCTAAGGAAAATGTTTTCCACTGACATAATAAGTACTTGCTACAGAGTCAGATATTGATCAATATCAATATTCAGCAATTAGCACATATTTCTGTAACAATCTATGCTGCTTTCCATACCAGCTGATATCCTGTAACAGTTCTCATCGTGGCCTTATGCTGATCTGATGATGGATCAAGAATACTAAATACTAAAGCATAAAAAACAACATAACAAACATCAACATCCCAAACGTCAAACATTCCTGTACATTTATGATCAGCCGATTATCCAAACAACTTTTATATTACGATGCGTTCAAATTTCTTTAATTATTATCCTAACACTAGATATGTTATATGAAATTTGAGAATCTTTCACACAACAGATGACACTCACCCCATGACGTAATTTAATTTATTTTTAGGTTTTTAGTGCCTTTAATATAAAAGTTGTATAAAATAAAAGTTTTTTATTTAATTTATTTGTATATTTTTAATGCCCTTAACCCCTCAAGCGCGGAGGACATTTAACTATAATACGTCACGCAGGTCGGAAGAGATTTAGGGAAATTCGCAGTTTTTGCGCGAAACCATATAAAAATTCGTAACTTATTAGATATTTATGGAATTTGACTGAAATTTTTTGAGGTTTTACGTAAAACTATGCATATTTACCTATGTTTTTCACACCGTCTTAGTTATTATTATTCGCGTGAAATACGCCTATGAATTCTTTCACTCAATCACGGAAGCCATTTACTCAGTTTTTCTTTATTCAAAGTTTACGGAGTACTTCACATCTACTGTTTTATCTTGGATTTCAACTTCTTCCCCGTAAGTTTTTCAGAAAAAAAAACCTTCAAATAAGGATTCTTACCCCTCAGCGCCATCCTGTGTACAGGGTACGCCGCGGAGATTGCTAGCTTTCTTTATTTTTTTGACACAGTAAATTTTCTTAAATATGGGTAACCTTCATAATTTTAAAAGAGGAACCTTTGGCCTACCTATTCAAAACTATTGCCATGGTCTTGTTTACATTAGCTGAGACAAGGGGCGAATGAAACACAGTATCCTTCCCCGTGTATACAAGAAATGACCATAAGTAGCCAGTCAAATCACAGAGCTCGAAGGTTTTGATTCCGAACTTGGAGATGTCTGATAGCAGACAAATGGGGCCTATATCCTCTTCTTACACCTCACAGTTGCTTTCGTGCAAAGATTTCGTTGAATAGGAGCTTTTTTAGAAGCCAAAACTCCCCAATTCTCCTATCTACGTGAAAATTTAATCACAAAACTTAACGTATAATAAAAGTAAAAAGAAGGAGAGTAAAAATTACAGAATTAAGCACAATAGGAAGGCCAAAGGTTCCTCTTTTAAAATATATAAAGGTTATCCATATCTAAGAAAATTTACTGTGTCAAAAAAATAAAGAAAGCTAGCGACCTCCGCGACGTTCCCAGTACGCATGACGACCGCATGTGGAGTTTCCGTCCGACGTTCCCAGTACGCATGACGACGCTGACGGGTTAATATAAAAGTTGTATAGCATACAAAAGTAATTTTTATTTTATTTTTAGGCTTTTAGTGCAAGGTATAATAGTAAGGGAGAGAGGGAGTTTACTTCCCTCCCACTCTCTCTCTTTCCCTCACCCCCTCCCTCCCTCACTAAATGTAAGAAGGGACTATGTAGTCTCAATTTTACCCTGAATAAAGTCGTTTGTCTGTCCCTCCCTCCCTCCCTCACTCACTCACTTCCTCCCTCACTCTCTCACTCCCTCATTCCCTCACTCACTCCCTCACTCACTCCCTCACTCACTCACTCCCTCCCTCACTCATTCCCTCCCTCACTCACTCACTCACTCCCTCCCTCCCTCACTCATTCCCTCCCTCACTCATTCCCTCCCTCACTCATTCACTCACTCCCTCCCTCCCTCTGAAATTTTGACTGTTTGTAGGTTATGGCATACTCCCTACACAAAAAATTCGCAAATCTCAGAAAAAGTCGACTCCCAAGGACAATTTCTATTTACCATAAGATAACATGTAAAAAGTGATTTTTCGAAGTGCAAGCTTCTATTCATTTGCAAATTTAAATTGGAAGAAATTGACTTACGATCTTTGGATCTGGACTGTTTTAAAGAAAAATGAATTAAGTTTCTTATTCTTATCGTCGATTTTTTAATAATTATAATTACGACTTGAATGCAAAAATTGTAATAATTGAACATACAGCCAAGGTATGCACCGAGAAACAATCTCATCGCACTGGAAATTTTTATAATTGTAATTACGACTTGAATCCAAAATTTGTAATAATTGAATATAATCAGATAGTAAATTTGACAAAATTACTCGTTTATATATTTTTTCTTAAATACTGAATTTAAAAAAGTGGGGTCGTCTTATATTCTGGTAAATACAGTATATAAGTCTGATCCAACTTCAATATCTTTGTATTCCCTGCCAGTAGAGATAGAGTGGCTTAAGTGATAAAATCTTTAATTTAACTATGCATGCAATTATACCTTTAAAAGTAAATGGATCATCAATTTCTGTCCGATAGCAGCAAAAGGTGGACCAAAGTGCATGATGGACAGGTGACTCAGTCGTTTTGCAATTCAAAATCAGACGACCCTGGCCACTCTCAGACGTAATATCTGCAGCAGCTCCTCTGCTCCATACAGTCGTCTTACCACTAACATAAAGTTCATCTTCGCAGTCGTCTTCTCCACTTGGACTGGCTCGAATTTTCCACCATTCCTTTTGAAAAGATCCGTTTCTACTCTTTAGTGGTACAAAACATTCATTTTAGTTTAATCTGAATGTTTCAAAATCACCTCACAAGTCTTGCATCAAATCAAATAACAAATACACATACTTTCACTTTCTTACCATTAAAATTGTCAATATTCAGTAGCACTGAGATTGAAAAGGACACTTAATATATTTATTATACAGTAAACTCCTGATTTACGAACTTTCGGTCTTACGAACATGAATTTTTATACCACAAATTTGACTTATGACCTCAAAATTCAATCGTACAAATTTGAATACAGTCAGCTCCAATTACTACCACTATTTTAATGCGTTGTACGAAAAATAAACATTTATTTCTGGCATATCTAAATAAATTGTTGCTGTACCCTTTCAAGGGCATTTAAAAAATATATTGCACAAAAACAACCTTTCCTACAAATTGCTGTTATTTTTAGACAATGCGCCAAGCCAACCTCAGAATCTAAAAGACCTTTCTGAGCATGTTAGAATGGTGTTTTTATCAATAAATACCATGTCACTGATTCAACCAATGGATCAAGGAATAATTGCCAATTTTAAAGCATTTTACTTGCGGTGCACATTTGCTCAGTTAATATGTGAGACGGATGGTTTGGACAAACTCAGTATCTGTGACTTTTGGCATGGTTATAATATCATGAATGCTATCAGTCATATTGGAGATTCATGGAATGAAGTCAAGAGGAGCAGCATTATGAATGCCGTTTGGAAGTCCATATGGCTACTGTGTGTCAATGATACACGAGGTGCTGGTGCATAAAGTTCATCAGAAAATGGCAAAAGATGTTGGATTTAAGGTGGTGGTTGACGAAAAGGATGTGGTACAAGTGCTGGAAAGCTGTGATGAAGAAGTCACCAATGGGCAACTTCAACTGGCATGGCAGATCCAAGGGGGGGCCCCCCTCGGATATTCTTTAGGGGTAACAAAAGGGGAAGCCGAGAGGGTTGTCATGCTGCACAGGATGTTTTCCCCAATAGGCTTCACTGTGATAATTATCATACTACTAGTGCAGGGGTCAGCAACCTTTTTGACAAAAAGTGCCATTTTTTCCAAATTTGTATAGAATCAAACATAAGATGAGCAGCAGAGCATGTATAAAGAAAAAATACGTATTAAATACCGTCAAGCCATATTTAATGGCATCTATTTATTTAAAAGCTGCACACACACCAACCCACACAATGATGTTTTGGAGAAAATTCGTAAAAAGAACTTGAGAAACAAAAGAATATTTTACATAAGTTCCATGAAAATACAAATAAACATTCAAACGAAGCAAATAAAAAGATTCTTTCAGAAAATGAATCTAGGACTATAGATGAAAATGAGAAAGTTGAAATGAAATTTTTACTCAACAGTCCATATTGGATCCTTCTATTGAAAGCTATTATATTATTATATCAACAGAGACCGTCATTGTAGTCCGGGGTGCTTTATGCAAGAGAGTGGGGGTCGGGAGCCGCAGGTCATTCCTCAAAGAGCCGCATGCGGCTCAAGAGCCGTGGGTTGCCGACCTCTGTACTAGTGTAATCCCCATTGAAATATCAACACGAGTAACGATTCAATCGTTCGAACTATTTATGGAGATCAAATTGGCATCAGAAAATATTTAAGAATTCCGATTTATTAATCAAAATCCGTGATGAAATTATACCTTTGCCATCTGCTGATAGAAGGAACAACGAGGCAATTGCTTCAGAAACCACTCAAATGAATCGTCAAAATATTACTACAAAGAAAACACACAAAGTCATCCATAATTGTTATATCTCTCCTCAGGCGACAGAATGTCTGTTTATGTCACTGCATAGGAATTGATGTTTATCATAACTTGCAGTCCTCAGTTTGTAGTAGTGGCCAGGTTAACTATTCAATGTCTTTCTAAGAATTTGCTAAGATGATTAATTCTAGTACATGCGGATATTTATTAAAATCTGATGAGTAATAAAAAGAACAAATTCAACAATAATACTATGGTATAATAAGCATGTATACACCAATTTCTGTATGTCATCTTCTAAGAAAAGTGTTTCATATTTATTGTGCCTGGAGATTATTAACGGTTTGAAAATGTAATTATGTCGCTATACTTTTAATATGCTAGTTTAATAAAGGTATTTAATATATAATTTTTATACATATATTTTTTTAATATTTAAATATTTTTGATTGAATAATGTGCTTGGAAAATGCCCAGATTTTCTTTAACGAAAGGTGAAAAATGTCCGGATTTTACGTTCTGAAAGTGTGGCAACCCTATGTACAAGAAATGAAGAACAATGAATACTAAATAATGTTAATAATATAAAATTATTAAGTTTTAAACTTCAAATCATATGATACCTTAGGAGTGGATTCTGATATTGCAACTTGGCTGAAACGATGAAGTAATAGGGATTCTGCTTGTAACTGCGGCTGAATAGATGGGAGAACTACTTCACCTGGGTGGCGTTTTACTTGATGCCTACCACACGGCACGAACTCCTGTAATTGGTAATCAACGTAATGGAGAAAAGTACATACAAATCAACAGAACATACCTTCCAAAAACCATACGAACGTCACAAATTACGAAGTAATTTTTCCAAAATGCCACAAATTCTTTTTACCTGAGGATCAGAAGCGGCAATCATAATTTCCTTCTTTTCATCCAGATTTGCAGAGCGTAGTTATTTACGATAAGATAGAAATGTGATGGACCAGTATGCTACTTAACAGTGATCTTTTAAATTAGTTTGGCGCAGATATGCTATGCGACTCCAGAGTCTCGGTTGTTTTCGTTGTTTTACTACTAGCACTACTAGCGCTGTCCACTCGCTGAAAATGAAGATGAGTGCTGTGTAGATCCGCTTGAGTTAGAAGTGGGAAAACCATAGACTTTTAATCCCTTTAAAACATTTCTGATCTAAGGGAAAACCGATTCATCCTACGGGATCGATTCAGTTCATCCAGATGAATCACTTAAAACAGTGCCCTCCAACCGGTGTGCCGCGAGGAAGGCACTAATTTGCCGCACGTTCTGGGGATATTTAATTTTTACAAAAGCATTTGGAACAAACAAATTCGCATAAATTTTATCATCTAACAATAAGAAGTTTATCCTGAAACTACGAGAGGAATTCATAGACCTTAGCAACGATCATACAACTTACAATTAGTATTCTATCTTAAGATGTATTTTGACTAAAAGGTAAAGGTGAATATTCTTCAATATCTGAATATGTCATCGCTATTACCTTCCAAATTCAACAACGTATTTATGCGAATTTAATTGTTCGTCAACGGCTCATATTAAAAGGGCATGTTTAAAGATACTAGAAGAAGTTGTAGCTCTTTTATTATTGTGCCTTTGTACCAAAAAGGAAAGACTAAATTTTCCGTCGAAGAGCATAACATTTTTACACGTTGAATTGTGTATGTACTTTATTAATAAAATTATACAGTTATTTGAATATCACTTTACCAATCATAACAATCTAATATAATTGCGTCTTTTCTTTTATGCTATTTTTTTAAAAATGTGTATTTACGTAGTTAAATTAATTAGGGGTGTTTAGGTGTGCCGCGATGTTTTTAATCGTATAAAGGTGTGCCGTGGAGCAAAAGAGATTGGAGAGCACTGACTTAAAAGAACGATTTAGTGATTCACTGCCGATTCTGAACCAAACGTATGACAACTTTTCCATCTGTTACTTTGTCTACCTCAGAATTCAGACCATTTGGAAATAAAATCAAATAAACTAACAGAAGTGCCCGTTGAATTTCAACGGATTTAGTGAATCTAAACTTTGACCTTGTAACATGTAAACATCGCAAGAATAAGATAGTATTAATTTTCTTTTATTTATTACGAAATTAAGCCATAGCTCTTGTACAAAAAACAACATGCATATTGACTCTAGAGAGAAAAACAAAAAATACACAAAATTTATACATTGTACAAATAATTGCACAAAAAAGGAAATATCAGAACATTTTATGATATTTAACACAAAAATAAAATATACAAACCGAAAAAGGTATACATTGTACAAATAATACACACAAGAATATACATAGAGATAGTAAGTGGTAGAGCTTCATCAGCAAGTAATGGTGTGTCAGCAACAGGTGCACAATGCCCTGATGGCAGGAAGGAATCCCATTCTCATGCCGGAGTGGAAGATGGTATGGAAGGCATGGATATGGAGGTAAAGAGGCACTGACTTTCCCATTTTTGTTTAGGCTTGAGGTTTGGTTTGGTAGCATATTACTTTAATTTTAGTCAAAAAAATTTTCTTTAACTAGAGTAATTGTCATAAAAATGATAGTAAAATAGTAACACTTAATTTGACATACCACCTGATCAGGGCTGCTTTAAGGCAATGGTGGGCCCTGGGCAAAGTATGATCTTGGGCTCCCCCCCTCTTCTTAAAAAATGAGGAACTATTTCCTTGTTTAATTTGTAAAACGTTTTTAAACAGATGGAGCAAAACTTCTACACACACGTGTTGCATGCTATAAATCTAATGTCTTTTAGGTAATTCATATTCATTTATGTTGGTTTATGTTACCCATATCATATCTTGATCTTGTTTTTTTATTGAAACTAGAATACTTGACAATTATAAACAAGTAAAATTTTAGTATCAAAAAAGCACGATTTAAAACGTAATTTGTTTAGGTAAAAAATTTACCATGTATGAGTGAGTGGTATAAAATCATTGTTAAGAGTTAAGCACATGGTACCGACGCTCATGCAGCATGAGCCCCTAAAATCAGGGTCCCTGACAGTTGCCCACTTTGCCATTGGATAAAGCAGCCCTGAAGGGTCCCAGTATTACTGATTGTGTGCCTCTTCTTGCAGAGTGCATTGTCTGCCAGACCACCATATTCACTCGAAGTAAATAAAGCAAAACTTCCTCACCCACATACTTTCTTGCCCCTACATATCTCCCGCTGTTGCAGAATTTTACCCTCAGAGCAGACAGGGAGACAAATGAGAGCTGTGTGGGAAGGCAATGGATGTTAAAGGCCCCCATACACGCTCCGTCTCAGTTGTGGTTTTATCAGTGCATTCAACATTGAAAAAATAGGTGGAAAAGTAGACAAGGTCCATAACCATTCCATGTCATAAACTGCCTTATTCTTGCACGATCGGAAGTGTTAAGACAAGATAGAGGGCACTCTTCTGCTATCCACATACTACCTTGGGGATTTTTTGAACCCATGTTTTGGCAAAAGATGCCTTTAGGATTACAGTGGGATGGGTGCAGATTGGCATGGGAGGAATTACCTGGAGACCCTTGAATTGGGTGGAAAACAGGTTGGCGAGGCAAGGCTCCTGAGATGGCTTCCAAATTATTAGAGGTAGGAAAGATGGAGCCCCACTTACGCCAGAAGGTGGTGAACTCCATGTTGATTCGTGAGTCAATAGGTCGCTACTTAGAAACCTACTATTTTCACTTGCAACTGCCAGAACCGACGGTCCAAATGCACTGTCAATCTTGGGCCTAATGCGGCCCCAAGAACATTTTACGTGGCCTGCAAAGCCACGATGAAAATGTGATTGATATAGCTTAACACACTCAATTCCACATTTTTTCAGTGAAATTATGACATAAAAAACCTTTTCTGGTGGAGTTTTAACACTAGTAAACTAATTAGAATTGATTTTCACTAATATGAGACCACAAAATCTACAGGTAACTTCTGATTTAAATGCCCATTCGGCCTGCCGGAGCTCATGTGATTTCCAGTGCGACCCTCTGAAGCATTTGCAACAACAAATGTGATCCACCATATAGAAAAGGTTGCCGACCCCTAATGTATGGTAATGTTTTAATTCGTTTTGTGAAGATGAAGGAAAACACGTGATTACATATTGTTTTATTTTAAACTAGCTGAACCTGAGCAATGTTTGCGCGGTATATTTTCAATTGATTTATAAAAAAATTAATATGTAAAATAAGTTGATCTCAATAATTAACATTTAACTCTAATAATGCATTTCTCCGGTATAGAATTTTAATGTATTTGGCTCCCAATGTAAAGTTCGCGGGTTCGAATCTCGCTGAGGGCACGGCTGTGTGTGCGTATTGACAATTTATTATGTGAAGTCAGTCAGAAATCTGCATTTTAAAAGTCCCAACCTAATAAACTATTGCCGCTCAGAAACAGAAGGATTAGTCTGCTAAGGTAGTTCAGTGTATACGCCCGGCCTGTCCCTATTCTCATTTAATTTTAAATTTATGCGTGAGCCTATTTGCATTAATAAGCATTACAGATGTATAATATAATATTTCTACTTACAAAGAGATAAGATTCCAGCATTCAAGCGATGATAGGAAGATTCAACTGCTTCGATTGAATCGTTAGAAACGCTTCCCATACTCACAATTAACTAAATATCACTAAATATTTATCCGTAAATATTTATGTTGCTATGTATAAATGTTGACATTGCTACAGCAATAAATTTCGATGCTTAAACAAAGTGCGAAGCGAATAACGGTATTCTTTCACTTATTTGAAGGTTTAATTGGCATTAATTGAATCGGAGGCTACAATGACAGTCGCCTTGACAACGTCCGGAAAGAGTACAAAATTTCCGTAAAATTTCGAAAATATTGGGGAATTCCTGAATAATTCGACGGTGTAACAGGAAAACATCGCAAGAATAAGATAGTATAGAGTTATAGCCGTCGATTAAAGCAAAAACGAAGAAAATCGGTCCATATTTACGTGCTTAATGAAGGAAGGAAAAAAACCTTGCACTTTGAAAAAACGAAAATCCCGTGTAAACTTATGGGAAAATATAATTGTCTCCTGGATTCGAACCCGGGACTTTATGAAAATGAGAATAGTTTCTAGGGGTCTTCCTAGCTTGTAGAAACAAAACGCAGTTTACCGCATATCTCTACGACGAACGGCTTTTGAGATACAGGGTGGGACGGACGGTATATATTGTACATACTAGCTTTTCGTACCCGGCTTCGCCCGGGTGCATTTCGGACTGCAAATAGTTATACTTTTTCCCGCTTACAAGACAGCTTGAGAAAATGATACATACTAAAACTTCTCCTCTCCTTTCTGTAAACTACATTAGGAGTCTTGAAATAAAGTGGAACGAACACGAAACGAACCAATACGAAAACTACAAAAACCACCATGAAAAAAGAAATGAATTAAACGCTAACCATTACCCGGTAGAAAAGGATGTAAACCGACAAATAAATAATCGTGGAACATAAATTAAGAGTACAAACAAAGAATATAAGTTCAATGTAAAAACCACCAAGAAAAAAGAAATTAATTAAACTCTAACCAATAGCCGGCATAAAAGGTGTAAACCGACAAATAGATAATCAAGGAACAAAAATCAAGAGCACAACCAAAGAATATAAACATAGACTACAAAATGAACAACTAAGAACGAAAACAAAGAAAACAAACAAAGAACACAAAAAATGGACACGAAACGAAAGCAAATGAAAACAACAAACTAACCAAAACCAACCAACGAATAATCTCCTAAAGCTTAATGTATCTGATGATGGCGACTGACGCTTTCTATTCAGTTGCTAAATAAACAACCAACAATCACAAAATAGCGTGTCGTAGCGATGAGTAAATATTGATCACGCAGAATATGAGTTTGTATGTCAACATAATAACAGGAGAAACTAAATAAGAATACCTATTATTACTCTAAATAGATATAAAATTATTGATCTTAATTGTGTTTTCCATCGTAATTAATTGAATAATAGATTGAGATATTCGAACGAATCGATTTTAAATAATGTAGTAAAATGTTTTACTTTTCTAACGTAATTAATTACGTGAGTGTATCGGTAGTGTTTACATTTTACCCATGGAACCGCAGACACGAATTCTTACTTTTAGTTCAGAAGACATAATAAAGTTCAACAAAAGTATTATTCAAATAAAATCTTTCGAAATTCACTGCGTTACGTGTTCAAAATGTTAATCTAATTTAGTTCTCGTATTAAAATAACAATTGCTCAAGAGTGAACCTTATTTCCAATTGATAAAACTCTCTTTTAATTCAGAACGATATTATATATTACAAAAAAGTATCTAATTATTATTGAAACGCAAAATGGATGAGCATAGGAAAAAACTTGCATGTTAGCATGAAATGCTCAGTTCAGTTTTTATTGATAAACTGATAAAACAAAACACAAAAACTTTAACGTAGTAATTTAATCATATATCTTCTGTAATTTTCACTTAAACAAAATATGAAATAAATTAAGACAAAAGGCATATAAAAACAATTTAACTTATATCCAAACATACCTATAATGCGAATGACACGATTACAGAAAAAGAAACAGTTCACTAATGTTTATTCGCAGAATTAACCTGTGTATAGAAGACCATAGATAATGAAAGAAAACCATACAATCAAATCAGAAGATATTAAATGAGTATTTCATCAATTATTTCTACGTTTACGATATGTTTATAGTTCAAACGTAATTTGTTTACATCGGTTGCTAAGTATATCCAAATGCTGAGCAATAATGAAAAATAAGATTTTCCCTTCAATTCGTCTTATTTGATCTGTAAGCCCCTCTTTTAAAAAATTATTCCAAAAGAGGAGATAATTTACCACAAAAAAGTCTGCGAGAGCATATGTCTGCGATATATATGTAAGGAGTTAAAAATTCGAGAAATTTACGAAAAAATTTTAAATGGAAATCCCATATAAACGAAAATATTTTATTATAATTAAATAGTACACCGAATCGGTTTAAAAACCTTACTACACCACCGTACACATGATAACGGTTAATATGACACCTTCCTTTTTTTTCTGCGTGTTGTAGTTTCTGAGCCTTAGCAGAACATACATACATACATACATACATACATACAAACACCTTACTTTATAGATATGTATAGATAGATTGTGTGACATATATATATATATCGGTGTTTATTCCTTTATAATATAAAAGATTTATAATATAAAAGATGATGTAGTGCTGTAATAGCCATATTTTTATTTTTATTCTTTTGCACTCATTATTGATAAAGCTTGATCTAGCCATAAACGGCGGAAGAGGTAGCATTCATCTATCTCAATAAAACCTAAGGTGAACGTTTAGGATATTTAAATATTTAATGCAATTCTTTTCATTTAAAAATAATAATAACAAGTGAAATAAAACTCTAATTGACCAGAAAAGAAAAACATATATCAATATGAAAAATCATAAAACTCTTAACGTTTTCCGTGTTATTCATATTCCTTATTTAATTTAATCGTGAATTAATTAAGGTAGTCTGATGTTCGAACATGTTTATATCCCGAACAATAAGCATGGAATTGTTTCTCTATATACAGAGGAGATATTGAAATCTTTTTATCACCAAGAAAGGTGATGGCCATTGATATGTATCCCTACAATGTTTAAGCAGTTCATTAAATTTTCTTAGGATCAAGCAAAATTTTATTTCGATTGATCGGGCAAATGTATTCCCAATATTGTTATTCCGGATTTTTGTGCTGATTTGATGTAAGGTAAATGGCGAAATTTTATGCTAAACCGTAGTATTAGGAACAAAAGTGACGTGTGAAATTATACATAAAAATCGAAAATAATAGTAGGCGAATATTTTAATTTAAAAAAAAATAATTTTTGACGTCTTGGCTAAATTTTACCAAAACGGATTGTTAGGAAAAACAATCAACTAGTCGACAGCAGAGTTCACGCACTTATCAGCACTTACTCAGTCGACAGTGACTGAACAATTAGCAACAATTAGTCCAACAACCCCACCGTTGACTACGACCTGTCCTAGGACAGGATTCTGATCACAAAACAAACAAAATATTTGGTGAAAAGTCTCCTGGCACCATGGAAAAAAGAATATAAACTCAAAATCTGGAATTTTCGCAACCTCTGGTCCACCTGGTAACCTTTATTTAAATATTTTAACCATTCTGACCACTGTGCGTGTTCATATCCGAATTTGATGTGATATTCCCGACACCTAGTGGTCGCACAGGTAAAACACAATTTCTAATTTATTCGTTTGAAGACTTATCCCGCCTAAATTTTGTAACTAACTACCCTAACTACATAGTTTTCTAACCATGAGTAGTGGAGGAACGGTACCTGATGACGTTAAAACGTTTGGTGAGTAATAAAATGTGATGTAAAATGAATGGATCATTAGCTCCTTAACCAACTCTTTTAACGGTATTTCCTGATGTTAGCTAAAGGCCGGGTCTACATTGTTTTCTATTTACTCGGTTAAATTTTAAAATTAAGACCTTTAAGGGAGGTTTACCAGCTCAGTTTTAAGTGTACAAGCCAGGATCGCAAGTTTTAACTGAATTGTACTTCACGTTCACATAGAGGTTTTCCAAAGAAATTCCTGTTCACCGATGTACCTTCAAAGAGGTATATAATGAGGAAAGTTGTGTTTCACGTTTATTATTTAGTTGCTACAGGTATACAAAAGATTGTATATATACTTTAACTGTATATACAAGCTACGCAAGAATGTCAGCTATGACCGTTGAGTTAAAATACCTTTGTGCGCGGTCCTTTTTACAAAAAAGAAATCGCCCAAGATGAACTATTATTAATTCAAAAAGGAAATTGTGTAAAGGTTAGCTTTTTCAACGACCGAAACATTCTCACGTAATGTATTGACTGAATTTATCCTAGAAACCAACAATTGGCGTAATTATCATTAACTTGAACCTTGCAGAATTATTATGAAATATTTGTGTGCACACTCAGGTCACTATGACACAACTGAGCTTTCACGCCATTAGTTTTAACTGCATGGTTAAAATTGCTCGGTTATCTTTCCACCTTCATCCTAATTTTACTTCGGTTAAAACTTTGACCTGCGCAGTTTTCGTTTTCTAGTTCACATACATTTAACTGTTCAGTTAAAATCGAGCGTGTAAATCTCCCTTTAGTTTTATAAGTGCATGTGACAAGGTTTCCAAATGTTAAGGACACAAATCAGAGGTATAACTAGTTTATAGAAGCTTAAGGAGAAATTATCATACTTTCTAACAGTTAAATTTGCGTTTTTAGAGGAAGACAAGGAGCAGCTAATGCGCAAAGTCGTTCAATTGAGAAAGCGATACCCGAAAAAATGCAGTCATTTACTTTCCAAGAAATTAAAAATGGAGCATTTTATGTTGGTGCGTCAAAGCTTTTCCCCCCCACCCCAGTAATGGGTTCGCAATGTATAATTTATTTGGAGCAATAACTTACCTTTATATCTTAGTGTGAATCTCTAATTTGGTTTTAGGAAAATATTAAGGTTATTTTGGCTGAAGATCAGCAAGATGAAGCTGAAAGTGAAAACGAAATTCCCGTGCATCATAATGTTGACCATTCTTTTCTACTCAGTAAAGTATGTGATTCTCCTTCTTATGTTAAACTTGATGGAATTACAGAAACTGAATTGAAGTGCAACTTAATTCTTGAAATTCATTTTCATTACAGATTGCTGCACTAGAAGAAGAAGCAGATAATATTTCTAAAGTTCTTGTGCAAATAAAATCTGAGAAAAACTGTCAGGTCAATATCAAATGTATTTAATATTATTATTATATGAATGACATTTAGTCACTAAATATTAATATTAATAAAACAAATCAAACTACATCTTATTTGTAGGAAGTCTTAATGAATGTAATCATTTATACACGTTCTACCTTCTACATAGTCTTGTTGAAAAAACCTCCAGTTTTAACACTTACTAACCAGGTTGTAGTTGAACAACAGGAAGTAAAGTGGCAATTTTATTAATGAACGACTGAAAATCTTTTATAAACTTATTAAATACAATAACAACAGTTTATTACATAGGTTCAAATCCAGTAACATTTTTTATAGCCACCACCTCCTCTCTTGATGTCATTTCTTTGTAAGAATGAAATTCCATTGAAAAGGAAGCTGTACCTGATGTCACTGTTCTAATGACTGTAGAGTAGCCTAATAACTCAGCCAAAGGTGCAAGTACATGTAGAACCTGAAAATGTGTAAAATATAAGTATCAATTCACATGTTAATGTGGCAATAAACTATTTTCATAATGTTTACTTGAAGTATAAAAACAATCGAGTACCCTAGCACAGCTGCAATCAAATACAGGTAGTTCTCGAGATACGTCGTAGATATGTCCCTTGAAAATGCGACTTATCTCGAAATCCATTTTTCCATAAGCCACCTTTCTATAGCGGGGGATACGTTCCACCACGATTTTAAACACATCATTTGCTAAGTAACAACTATAATTTGTTTTCGAATAACTTATTTAACACGAAAAATAATTGTTTATATGGTCACTTTGTCGATTACGAGTAATTATATCTGCGGTTTAAGAGGTTGAATTTTGCATGTCATAACGGCAAAGGGGGAGGAGGGTTGGTGAAGTTACTACTAACAATAAGTGGAGGAGTGATTTTGAAGATCGTCTTCTGACTCTTCATAGCCCTGCATCATACAGTTCTCAAAGGTGTGGATTGTGGATTTTTTTGCTTCTAGAAAGTGACTATATGTCCTTACTTTGCTAGAGGAATAGAGAAGGAAGTCCCAGTCGGTATTTTGATTTGAAACAAGATATTTGTGATTATGAAAGTAAAAAAGACGTGACAAAAAGAATGACAGCAGTGACTATGTTCTTGAATGAGGAAATTGCAGTTGGTATTTTGATTTGGAACAAAAAAAAAATATATATATATACTAGTTAATGTGTGCTTGCATTCTGCAAGCATTTTATCTCATCTTAATATAAAGGGTAGAATAGACAGATAATTTAAAAATGCAATAGTTTTCACCTCCGCACCGATTAATGTTTTACATTATGGACAATATTGGAATAAAAACAACCCATAAAATTTACAATTGTAAAACTTCTGTAGGTTTTCATCATTTGCTACAAATACCTCACATTTCTGCAAAATTTCATCAATGTAGCACCTCTAAATGTGTAGTTATATAAAATTAATTGTTTAAAAATGATGAATTTTTAACAGCCACAATAATAAACTTTATTATATTTTTCAATATTATTTACCGCTGGAATAGCATTTCCTAATTTTGCAAAATATTCAGCTCCCTAGCTCTAATAAAAGTGCATAAACATTAGTAAATTTTTTTAACATTTATGAATGTTTTACGGATCAATATATAAACATTTTCAAATTTCTATAATCCCGTTTTCGGAACTTGGTAAGATCAACCGTTAGAAAAAATTTCAGCATTGTAGCACAATTATAAGTAACTAAACCATGAAACGTTTGTTTATATGTTTCTAATATGTGATTGCATTAAGCAAGCATTTTTAAATATTAGCATTTTTACAATTCCAAATTGTTCCTAATCGATTATGTCCAAAACCATATACCCGTGTCAAATTTCAAGTTTGTATCTCATTAAGAAGTGCCTTATAATGTTCACACTCGTATTGGGTAGAAATGGGGCAAAACCCCACCTAAAAATTTGAATTTTTGCTATTTTTTTATTTTATCTTCGGTTGCAACAACATTTCTATAATCGTGCTAAATTTAAAGTCTCTAGGTCACATGGAGCTGCCTCACCGTTTTTGTTCTCGAGTAGAGCAATACTGGGGCAAAACAGCCCCAAAAATGAGATTATATCAGTATCGGATTTCCTTCATTAGTCGTAGTTTAACATTAATGGCATTAAAATATAAGCCTCTGATTCCCATTAAAAGCTTACCCATATGAAAGGATTAAGGCAGTTGCCTAGGAAGCCTATTGTTAGACCCAGAAAAATTACCACTTTTTTGCAATAAAAACTATAAATTTACGTTAATTCTACTCGGATTTGAATTCTGTCTTCAAAAATAAGAAACTACAATTTATATCCTATCCGACAGTTTAAGTCTCGCGTTCGTATCTTGATCGGAAGTAATTTTAAAATGCAAATATAAAAACCTCTACACCAATTTACGTTTTCTTATGGGCAAAAAAAGGGGCCAAAATAGCCCCTCAAAATAGGAATTTCGCCAGTTTCGGATTTTTTCCTTCGGTTGTGACCAAAAACCTATAATCCTACAAAATTTCAAGTTTCTAGCAAATCTGGAAGTGCCTCAATTTTGTATCCTCCTATATATATATTATATTATATATATGTGTAAGAAGCGTCTTTATATTATAGATATATGAAATTTAAAAAAAGAAGTATCTTACAGAATGCGATAGTGCTGACTTTGTCCTCGAATGAATTTCTATGAATGTGGAAAATGATATAAGCAAAACTTCAGCGACGTATATATGAAACTTATCTGTAATTTCTTGACAATGCATAAGCAAAATGATGTATGTCGAGGATTATCTGTATATTGTATTTACCTGGTCATAAAACTAGAGTATCTTTTTTGATGACTTTAAAGATTATTGATTTTTATTTTTAAACTAGACGAATGAGCCTGTTTAAAACGGCCTTTGAAAACAAATAATATAAAAATAAAACCAACAAACAAATGATAAAATTATAATATTTCAATAAGATTGGAAACGGCTACAAATGAAAAAGGGATAATTTAAAAAAATTAAAAGGAAAACAGTCTTATACCTCAATAATATTATTTTAACTATTCAGTAGCTCTCTTATAATGACGTTCCTTGTAAATACTCTTTCATTTAACAGCAGTTGCCCTTGATTATCTTTATCCTTAACCCAAAATTTCAAATTATGTTTGTCACGTGTTCTAGTTACGGCTACATACAGCTGTCCAGGTGAAAAGCAATATTTAGTAAGTAATCACAATCAATCGTTCAATTCCACTAAACAGTTAAGAACAATCTCAATAGATATCTCAATACGCAATCAGCGCATATACCTTATTTATTTAGATAACAATGTAATCGTTGTTTGGTTGGTTACCCTACAATTGGATTGACGTGAATTAAAAATAAACAGCATGAAAAAATTATTTTAATATCTGCTATATTCAGATAATGCGAAGGCACAGTGCAAGCAACTGCCTTTAATATGCAGAAAGACTTCAATAAGACAACGAAGGCACGTTAAAACATCGTCGAATTATTTCAAACATTAGCATGTTTTAAAATATGTAATTTACCGCATTTATCCATCCAGTACTTATGTATTAACGGGGAGCCCAACTTAATACGTAAGTACCGAATGATTTCTACCAATATATCTGTAGTCTACAAAAGAATTATATCTCGCTTGACTGTTGCGCCGCAAATGGAGAAGATATTGGTGAGCCTTTGGCTCGCTTTGTTTTTATTTTAGTTGTCTCCAGGCACTACCGTGCCCTTCGCCTCGCTGGAACCAGAGTTTCCCTCCCTGTTGTCCGGTGATCGGGTTTGTAAATGTCGCAACAGGCCGATCAGTCGAGATGCTTTTGATAGCATTTTAGAAGAAATTGCTAAATATTGGCCACCAGAAATTAAAATGATTGTTTTTTCTATTGTTATCTATAACAAAGCGATCAGTCGAGACGCTTTTGATACCATTTTAGAAGAAATTACTAAATACCACCAGAAATTAAAATGTGATTGTTTTTTAATTGTTATGTATAACAAATCATTTTAATGTTAATTGGTTTCTTTTAATGTTCTTAAAAATTAAAACATGATTTAAATGGTATTTGTTCCATATTTATATTTTTAAGTTGGGCTCCCCATTAATATGTACGTAAGTACCATCCATCCAATTTACGTAAATGAATATAGGTGCAGCTGCAATTAGTTATAGAAAGTGGCAGGAGGGGCAGCACTAATTGTACTGGCAAGTGCTGCCTTCTGCCAGTTTGTATAACTAACTGATGAGACCGTCCGGTCACACACCGACAAAGACATCAAGCGTTTTATTATAGGAGATAGGAATAGAACTTCAGTCTGAATTGCCTGTGTTTATTGAAATGCTTTACATAAAAAATTGTTTCTGGTATCACAATAGTCGTGAAGCATGGGATGTTATATTCACGTGAAAACATTGTCAACACGATCCCTGTGCAACTGTTACATTTGTACTGCTACTGAAAATTTCCATAACTGCAGCTTGTGTTTCTTCAGCAATGTTCTCCGCAGCAAGACTTGAATCAATGGATTATTTCTTATGGGGATGTTTTTAAGGACAATGGGCCAAGTGAATAAAAAGCAAGCAAAAAGCAAATGCTAAAAGCATATGCTATGTTTTGAATAAATAAAAGTTTACTTTTACTTATAAGCATTTGCTAGTCAATTTTAAATATTTACTTAAAATGGGGTGGAAAAACCGCAGTTTGTCCATCAATCAAATTTTGATTATTTTATCCCTTGCAATATTGGAGATTACATAAATTCTCTTGCCTTGTGCTTGAAATATTAGTGTCTTTGTTTGGTTATAACAAAATCGTAGAGGAAAGGTTGAAGTATATCATTTAAACAAATTAATTGTTACAAATAAAGTTTCCTATATTTTTTAAAGAAAAAATCTCACTGCCTAAATTGTTCAATTCTTTTGTCCTTTTTTTGTTTATGGTTGAAAACAATTAATAACTGATTATTACATATTGGAATACTGACAGATAATTGTGACATCTGAATCTGATAGTATGATAATAAAGTTCAGGTAATTTTTATTCAATTTATTCAACATTAAACCAATAGTAAATAAATTTATGGCTAACCTTCCAAATTGATTACAGGAAATGGAGGGTGGGGGTCAATATAAAGTGTCTGATGTTGAGGAAACATTGCTACAGACACAATTTGTTAAACTAATTCAGGATAATAAAATAAACATTTGAAATATGGTTGACATTTTCTTCGGAAAAACTATTTTTGTAGTCGTTTGTTGTAGAAATTCATCTTTCCTAGTACTTTTTAACTTTGCATGTAACAATAAACTCAGCCATATCAATAATTTGGACCAAAAGTACCACTAATTCATAAAATGAGTGAACTTAAAAATTTTTAGTTAGCCCCTCCTTAAGAAATTTTTAGCATATGCTTAAAAGATTTAGCAAATGAATTCTTCAGGCGCGTGAGGGAATGAAGTGAGCTGTTGACAGTTTTGCAGATTTTGGTTACTTGATCAGACCAGGAGAAGGATTCATGGATAATAATACCAAGATTAGTGACTGATTTTACAGGATTTATGATGTGGTTATCTATCGAGAGTGGTGGAAAGTTATCGAATTTTATGGAATAGAGAAGTTTATGGTAGCCGATGGTGATGAACTGAGTCTTCGATGGGTTTATCTGAAGTAAGTTTTGTGTACTCCAACCGTTAATTGAGGCGAGGTCTTTATTCATGAGGTTGATAGCATGCTTTAAGTTGATTGCAGGGGAGTGGATGTACATTTGGAGGTCGTCGGCATAAAGGTGGTGTTTGCAGGAGGATATTTCGGTGGAGATATCATTAATTTAGAGGGAGAATAACAAATGGCCGAGAATTGATCCTTGGGGAACGCCTCTTCCGACGTGAATCCAGTTGGAAGAAGAGTTATCAGACATGACTTTTTGGAAACGGTTGTTAAGGTACGAATGGATCCATTTTGATGATGACTCGGAGAAATTTAGGAGGCAAAGTTTTGCGAGTAGGATGTCCTTGTCTATAGAGTCGAAGGCCTTACTAAAGTCGAGCAGCGTCATTAAAGTGATCTCTCTTCTGTCCATGGCGCGGCGAATATCGTCGGTAATTTTTACAAGTGCTGTGGCCATGCTGTGTGATTTGTGGAATCCTGATTGGAGCAGGTCGAGTAAATTGTTGTATGTGAGAAATGATGTGATTTGTTCATGAATGAGTCTTTCGAGTGCTTTGGAAAGGGAGGGTAGGAGACTGATCGGCCTATATTGAGTCGACCCGTGGGAAGATATGTGTTATGGTTGGAGCGACAAGGTGGAGTATTTTCAGTATTATTATGATAGATATCCCATCTGCGCCAAGCGACTTAGACTTTATTTTGCGGAGAGCGGAAAAGTTAAATATTGGAGAGGAGGCGGTGAGAGATGTTGCGGCGTGGTGGAGCAAGTCGTTGATGACAGCAGTTTTTCTGTCGCAATCGATAATGGTTGGTGGTGTGGTGAATTCGTTGTTGAGACGGTCGAGGGATGTGTCTGTAGGTAGAGTGCTATCTTTAGATTTGCCAATGCCTAAATGTCTTAGATTTTTCCATATCGAAGCTTGTGACTTTTGATATCTCGTATGTATATTTTATTTTTGAGTTCCTAATACGTTGTTTTGTATAGTTTCTTAGTTCTTTGTAACATTGGAATGTGCCAGGAGATTTTGATTTCTTGAAGGAGCGGAAGGCCGCATCACGTTTCGACATAAGGGATTTAATGTCTGTCGTTAGCCAAGGTGCATGTGGTTTAGAGACCCGAATTGTTTTGAGAGGTGCGTGTTTGTCTAGTAGAGAATGTATGTGGACATTAAATGTTTCTACTTTTTTGTCTAAATCATTTAAGAATTCGATAGAGTCCCAAGGTATTTTAGCGGCGTCATCTGTCAGTTTTTCGTCGTCGATTGCCTTCAAATCGCGAGACGTAATAAATTTGGGTTTGTGTTTAGGGCATCTAAGGGAATACCTTAGGTTGGGCGTTCATTAGGGATGAAGGCAGGCATGTTAGGATTGAGTTTGGAAGAATAGGCAGAGGAAATACGTTCACAAGTAATGTTAAGATTCTGGGAATTGGTGATGGGAGAAGGGAAGGAGATAGGGATGGGTGGATTGAGAGAGAGGACATTAGTGTTGTTCATCGGGAGAGGAGGGGACAAGGACTGGGAGTCATGCTGAGCAGGTGGGAGGTTGACGTAGGTTGCTTGGAAGTTGAAGGTCGTGGGGCAGTGAGGTGGGGAGTTTATGTTGAAGGGTTATATGACTTGCTTGTGAGTAAGAGTAGGGGATGGGTAGGGTGGTGTGTAGGATTTATTTTCAAAGGGGCACAAGTGAGCGCACAGTGATATGATGCGAAACAAGAAATAAGTTATGTGAGCCTAAGGAGAGAGTTTAACGATATCTATGCAGTTAAGGAATGGGTAAAAACCACTTAGTGGGGCTACAATGCTAAAATAACGGGGAGATTGGCGACAATGCAGCACTGGTATGAGAAATAGATGAGGAAAAAGAAGGGATTAAGAACACTAAGGAATGGAGGAACTGCGCTAGTAAAGCGACACTCGGATGGCACTAAGAACACGAAATGGAGAGAGGTGTAAAAAATCGATGAGCACTGAAAATTGAGGGACAGGACCACTAGGAGGATATGCGCTAAGGGAAAACACAACACTATGCTGGCACTTAAACTCGCAGATATGGAGTGTCACTACACTACGGACTGGGTGGATTACACGGAATGGGTGGGGACTGCATTACACTGGGGAACACTGAAGACCGATAGATGGCAGATCCGAAGAATAGGGGACTAACACTACACAGGAAGGATCTTGAAAATAAGCAAATGAGTATTCTTTTAACACGTTTGTGGACAGTTGATGATTGCTGTATGATTCTAGAAACGCACATGCATATTCTCCAATACATTTTGAAACTTGTACAAAGACAGAGACATGTTAATGCTTTATGAGTAATTATCAGTACTGCTATCACCGTCTTGCCCCTAAACAGTCAGACATTACGATGGCTATAGCCGTCTTGTCCGCAAACGTGTTAAGCAAAAGCAAATGCTTTTTTTTATTTGCCAAAATTTAAGCATTGCGTAAAAAAATGCTTGGCATCTTAAACAAAAGCACTTGATTAATTTTTATTCACTCGGTCCAATGTGTACAAGAATAATCCCCATGTGGTTGCACAATTGAAGGCAGAAATCACAACTGCTGTGGAGAGTATTACTGAAAAATATCCCATGCGTCCAGTGGCAACAGAAGGTGCCAATCTAAAAAATATGTTAATATTTGGATAAAAAATTGAGATACCCAAAATACCTTCACTAGTAATAAATAGAAGACAAGACTACGGCAAAGTTAACTTTTTCCTTGAAATGCTGAATCGGAACCATAAAAGTGAGAACCTATAGAAGAGTGGTAATACTTAAGTCTTCACTCATATGGTTCCAAGTTAGCATTTCAAGTAAATACCTTCAATAGTCACTGTAGGATAGGTATTAATTGAGAAACTAGGGTTTTAATGGGTTTACGTTTCATCAACTTCAATGTTTATGCTAATAAATAATGATAATTCAATGTTTATGTGGTCGTGCAGTAGTTGCATATCAAAAATATCACTTTTCTTGTGCAACATAACAGTGAATTCACTTTTATTTGAAATGGCTAATAAAAATTATAGCTTGTCTATTTCATGAAGCACAGTTCACTGTATGAAAAATGTTACATAATGTGCCTTATTCCTAGCACTAAATCTAAGAAATATTAAAAAGTTATAATACTGCAATATTTGGAAACATTTTGCATTTATGCCTTATGCAAACATTCATTACTACCACCAAGTGAAAAATTAAAATCAACTCTATGCATAACAACACCATCCCACGTGCATCAATACTTGTCAACATGAGTCCAACAAAGCAGTGGAAAGGGTAAATCATCATAAATGTATGCTAAAATTGAGTTTTTCATAATGAATAATGACACGTTGCATAACCATAAATTTTACTATCACATTTTGTAATTTGGCTGAACTTCAGCTTTCTGCATTAGAAGCCATCAACGAAAAATCGCAGCTTGACATGGTTTACATAGACCTAGCTAAAGCTTTCGATACCGTCCCTCATCAACGTCTACTCCATAAACTATCGAACAGATTTAATATCCATGGAAATTTCCTTTCTCTCCTGTCTAGTTTTCTGACTGATCGTTGGCAATGCATGACTGTCTCTGGATTTTCTTCCTCTTCTCTCCCTGTTATCTCAGGTGTTCCTCACGGCAGTGTTATCGGGCCTTTGTTATTTTTCTTTATATGTTGATGATATATGCAATATTTTCGATACTGCTATTAATCTAATTTTATTGTTTGCTGACGATTGCAACCTATTTTGGAAAGTCAATTGTTGGAATGACGCAGAGATACTTCAAAGGTTTCTTGTTAAATTCTCAGAATGGTGCTCGCTGTGGGGACTCAAACCCAATCCATTAAAATGTTCTCAGCTTTCAATTACTTTGCGCAAATCCCCCATTAATTATACATACTCCATTATGGGTGAGAATATAAAAAAGTTATCACAGCAGAAAGATCTAGGTATTATAATTGATTCTAAACTATCATTCTGTAATCACACTGACTACACTGTAGGTAAATGCATGTCTCTTTTAGGTATTATTTATAGGCATACCAGTCTTAATCATGTAAACCTCTTTCGATCTTTCTTTGTTGGGTGTATAATACCAATTGTGACATATTGCTCACCCATTTGGAGTATGGCCTCCAAAACTCATCTCAAGAAATTGGAGCGCATAATGTCTTTCGTTCTATAGTTAGTTATCATTTGCGTCATTTGTCCAAAGAATATATCATAGCTTCCCTAAAAATTCCAACTATTTCCTTATGCAGAAGCAAATCTGACATTTCTTTTCTATACAGTGTAATAATGAAAGGTAATAACCTCCGCTCCTCCCTTCTTCTCTCTTCCTTCTTTTTAAGAATTCCCTCCAGATGAAGCAGACTTTCTGCACTCTTCCATTTACCTAAACCTCGGCTTTCCCTTATTCAACGCTCTCTATTCTTCCGACTTCCAAATATGTACAACCAATTAACTGGCAGCCATGATATAGACATATTTCTGAATAGAAATCAATTTTTAGGTGCATTTCGCTTCCAGCATGAGCGCCTATTATCGTCAGTCTGTCCGTCCGTCCGTCTGTCCACATGTTCGTTCTCGGCTTCTACCAAACGGATTTTCATGAAATTTGATATTAAGGATTTACAATAAAATATAATAAGAAAATCGGACAAATGAATCGTACTCCAATCAGGGGTACCACTTTATTGGTGACAAAAAATTACTTTTTCGTCATATCTCGTAAAGTACTGCATATATCAAAATATTTTTCAAATAAAAGTTGGAGAACTAGTAAAGAAGAGTATTTATTTTCCTATACATTTTTATCGTAGGAGTTGCTGTTATCTAGAAAATCGAACAAGAATGTCTTAAATCGAGTTGAACTTAGAAAATTTCTTGCATAATTACTTCTTCATTGTTGCTAACATAAACAATCTCACAAACAAACATTTAATTTCCTTACGTGTGCATGCACTATTTTTAAATAGGAAGAAAATGGATTATTTATGATGAAGAAAAGAACTTTAAAATGCTATTTCCCTCACGTACAGGTATATAATTTCTTTCTAATACTCCATTGCACGAATGTGCCCATTTGTGATACGTTGTACACTTTCCTAACTTGTTTACTTCAATCACACCTCATTTAAAATGAATTCTCTTGTTTGCTTGTATTATGGTCAACCTACACATTTAATTATTTATTTTACTATTATGTTTTTGTATTTTATTGTTCTATTTTAATTTATTGTCTGTTTTGATATTCAGTGTAATTGGCCTAGTGTTGTATCTGAACTCATGCTAATAAATAAATAAATATATTTTACTGAATGTTTACCTTGTTAAATCAAGCATCAATATTTGATTTTTCTAATAGAAAATTCTAGAAATCTGAAAATACTTCTTACCATCTGACTTCCTCTTTGCTCCACTTCTTGTTGCAACATGCGCCGACGTGATAAGTCTGCCAAAACAACTCTTAATTTGTCATTTGAGTTCAGTACTATTTCCAACTCCATTACTGGCTCCAGGAGTATAGTTCCACACGTCTTCAATAGCTAATATACAATTAAGATATGTTATGTTGAAAATGGCCATAATGTACTTAGGTTCTTTTTATATATTTATTTAGTCAAAGATGGTGCATAAAAACTAAAAATTATTCTTTGAAACATAGATTAAAATTTAGTGCCAAGTTTTTCAATATTGTTTGTATAATGAAAACCAAGCATCAGCAGTTGGCAATTACTAATTTGAGAGGGTAATTTTTTTGGAGTGAACATATGAAAGTTTTGGCATATTCATATTACATGAGATGGATGGGATTTCTACAAGCCCATAAAACAAGGATGATATCCTTGAAAATCAGCACATTTTCCATTTTTAATAAAAATTATGATGAGCCATGGACAATAAATAATTACTTGCACTTAATTTTCTCTAATATGAGACCACAACCCCTTGGTAACATTCAATTGAAACTATCAAGTACTTCTAATCTCCAGCACAACCTGCTGAAGCTTTGTAAATAAAAATGCAAGCCGCCATGTTATAACATATACATACTTTTAAATAATGTCAAATTTCCCCAATAAAGTAAAAAAAATACTTTGAGCAGTAAGATTAATATTATGAGTCAATATTGACATGCATGGCTATAGGAGGTACGCATGAGGTAAATAACATACAAATCAATTAAAAGTAGAAAATACAAAGTTTTGCATTCTTTTAATTATGAGTAAATTCCACAAAGTTGAGCCTGGCTTCATTAATGTAACAAAAATTAGTTTAATTCCATTACCGATTTTCACTGAAAATTACACCACCAATTTTTAAGTTGATCATCACCATACCCTGATGATGACAATCAATAACTGAAATATTTATATAAATGGTGATAACTGTTGAAACAAAACTAACAGTTTATTGCTCTATCCATCCATAATATTCATTTAGCAAAAACCATACAATGAAGTTATTTCATTAGAAATTCATTAAGCATGAACTTCATTTTAAATACAATCAAATTAAACAAAAATATTGATATCTTAATAATTTTTGCAGACAACCAATAATTATCATAGATATATAAAATATCTGAGATTACAAAAAGTGCATTCTGTACTAAAATAACCATTATCTTACCGTTTGCACAGCTTGTGTGACAGATGAAGCTATTATTGTTTCTGATGTTCCTTTACGTATCTCAAGCCAATGTAAAGTAATCTCAGCATCAACCACCTACAAATTATGTGTTAAATAAGTTTTATTTATTTAGCCTTCAATGCCACAAAAAAACTAAAGCAAAGTGGAAACAAATGTTACAATATTGAACCCTTAAGTATCTTTAACTTATACATTGATTAAAATCCTAAAGTTACACATAGTTATATAATATATACATGATAACTAATCTAATATATAGACAGTAAGTCCCCAACTTACACGGTTAATTCGTTCCGAAGGTCGCCGTATAAGATGAAAACCCCGTAAGTCCAAAAATGCTTAAATACGATATATTTTTACTTTCTCCATATGTAGTATGGGAAAGTATTGTGATCACGAAAAAAATCGACTTCGAGATTTCAATGGAAATACACGTTTTGAGGTCCCTAGAACACGTTTAGACTATTTTCGGAATGATGTCTGTGTGTGATTGTGGGAGTTTTAACTCAAAAAATACTTGCCATATCATTACCAAACTTCATATATAACATTTTAACATGAGCACAAAGAACTGTTTAGTTTTTGGACAATACCAGTTAACCGGAAGTCGAGGTTTATTCGAAACCCGATTCGGTTTTTGCGAGAGTGTCTGGAAGGAAGAGCCCTAGCACCCTCTTCAACCAATTGCCGCACAAGGGATAGTCGGAATTGCCGATGTGAAAATGCGCCGCTGCACGAGGAAAGGAGGATCCAACTATTTAGGATAGATCAACTAAATGAAAAAATAATTTCTACACTTTCATGTCGTAAGTATAACCAGTCTTGTCGCCGAGTTTATAGATTTTTATGCCAAAACGTTGGTGCTTTTTAGGAATGTATTGTTTGAAAATGACTCTCCCTTTGATAAGCACAATGACTTCATCTACTGCCAAGTGCTCAGTAGGTTTATAATACTTAGCGTAGCTGTCAGTGAACATTTCAAAAAGAGTTCTAATTTTCCATAATCTGTCATAATTTTCGTCATTCTTATCAGGGTTGTTAACGTTGTCATTGAAATGAAGAAAGTGGAGAATGTGAAGAAATCAGTCATGTCTCATAGTAGCACTAAAGAAAGGAGTATAGAATTGTTGCAATGTCGACCAGTAGTCCCTCAATGTATCTCTTACATCGTGTCCCATTTGTATAGTTATTGACAAAAACAAGTAATTTCAAATATAGTCACGTCAGGCTGTGGTGAATCCTTTGTCTAATTTGTCTATGTATTGGTCATAGTACCTGTTTGTCTCATCCACCAGGAGTTGGAAAACTTCCGCAAAATAAAGAAGGAAAACGCTGAGTGGAGTCGAATCGCTCGAGATGTTCGGAGTCGCACCACCCTTCAGTCCTCTCGGGTCACCGGTAAAGGGATGCTCTCTAAGTATTCTTCGGCCCTGATGTGGAGATATCCATCCCGACTCACTTTTTGAGGAGGTAGCTCTCTCAGGCTGTTCTTCCAAAAATTCACTCTCACTTTCCTCTTTGTAAGCGTCCGAATTAGAGTCAACAAAGACTTCAGCGATATCCTCGCACGGAACTTTACACTTAGGGCCCATTTCAAAAATATTTACAAAAAAATAAAATGACCTACGAACTAATTATATAAAAATAAAGGAATCACTAAAAAATAAACAGACGAACAGCTACAGATATTTTGCACGCACAAGTCTACACCTGCTCTACTTCGTGGTCTGCAAATGAATGAACGTAAACGTAGTAAAACACAACATGCGGAAAAGGAAGAAGAAAATAACAAAGGGAAGGGACCTTTGAGTAGGGCTCAGTCCTGGGTTTCAGTTTTTTGCATCTCTTTGAGCTGCGAGAGAGGGTCTCACCTAGGCGGAGGCGTACACTTTGAGCGAGGCACTCTCGATTGTTTGTTTACTCTCCCATCCCCAATACGCAAGACCTTCTGCCTTGGGAGAGCAGATGGAAAAGAAGGATGCCTCAGCTTTCTTCTCCAAAAATTTTGATTCTATGACAAAAACAACATCTGTGAGCGGCCTCGGGGCTAAGTGGGACACCAGCGTCCCTTTCGGCAGGCTTACCCAGAAATTTGCCAGGACACCGGCGTCCCTTTCGGCATTTAAAGGTTAAGGAATGCAGTAATCTTCAATAAACTTTGACCCCCGATTTCTTGTGAACTAGTGTCTATGTAGGCAAAAGCCGAGACACATTTCTGTTTATTTTTATCCTTCTATCTACCAGCGAAGTTTGGTCATGGTTTATGACATCGATGCAAGAGCATGTGTGAAGTAATGTAAGAGTATAAAATTCCCTTGTGCAGATTTTCAGGTAAAGGACTATGATGTCAAATAGTGTAAATGACAAACAAGTCAACAAGACCTTGGTGAGACTAGATGATTAGCAATTGCTTCCATTGAACAGGATAGGGAGCTATAATAGATTTTCATACCCTCCTCCATCAAATATTCAGTTGTTTGTGAGGGCACCATACCCATTGTACAAATGGGAGGCATACCTCTGACAAAACTCATCAGTATTTATTTCAAGGTGAGTTCCATCAAAAATAAAAAGTTATACTTACAGGACAACCAAGTTTTGGTCCGTGAGACAAAGCAACATCCACACCTCGTTTGACAGCTTGCAACTGTTTATAATTTATAGCAGCAATGTTGGATGCAGATTCAGGGCTTTTGTCAAGAATCAAAGGAACAGAATTACTTTGTGATTTATCATTTCTCTGTCTGAAAGAAAATGACTCGATGCTTCTTAAGGAAATAATAAGTTTAACTTCATGGTTGGATGAACCTGAAAAAGTATAACATATTCATCAGAAAAGACTGGAAATCATGCCTTAATTAAAATGTATGCAATCGAATATCTTTCACCTGAATTATAAATAAATTTCCCCAACATTTCAATCATTCATTTTGGTTAAATGCGAACATTTTCGGATGATTTTATTTAATCCAAAAATTTCTGCATTATTTGTGCATCCTTAAGAAATATTTTCACCCTTTGCTCTCCCTCCCTTTCCATTATAATACAGGTAGTCCCCAATTGACAGGAGTCCACTTAGCACTGAATTCGCTTCAAAACGAGCTGCCAATTAAGGAAACTATTCACATAGTGCAAAAAATTTCCCCAGTTTAACACGACTTTTGATGTGGTCCAGATCCATTAAAAAAATTCCAATTTTGAGGATCAAATGTGCCCAGTACCAATATTTTTAATCTATAGAGTGCAAAAAATTAAAATTATAGAATAATTTTATGAGCACAGTATAGTCATAGACATATATTATTATAAAAAATCTGATGTGGCCAACGCATGACTTTCTCCATAGCAATGAATATGATTAGTCTCTAGACCAGTGTTTCCCAACCTGGGTGCCGTGAAGTGTTCTAAAGGGTGCCGCAAAAAATATTGTTTTACCATTTTCAGCCTCATTTTGCATCGTCAGCTTTCAAAAATGCAAACCAGAGTTAAGTCGACCTTCATTTCGTCGCAAAGGCACTTCCAAATGAAAGGAGTTATGGAGATTGGAGTTAGGGGTTCAACTTCACCACGATTATTACTGATGGTGGATTGGGAGGGGTGCCGCCAAATTCTGAAAAGTCACTTAAGGGTGCCGCGACTCTAAAAACGTTGGGAAACACTGCTCTAGACATAAGCGTCCTCTGGAATAATTATCAGTGATTACACTCGTGAATAATTTTTAAACATTTTCAATAGTCTTAATTATTAAAAGAAAACAATTAGTAAAGAAAATTGTTAGCTGTTTCTATGAATAAGAAAATGACCCTTGACAGTAAATTTTTTGTGGCCTTAACTCTGTTCCCAAAACACATTTGAAAAAGTCAAGATGCCAGACAAATTTGTGTATTTCAAATTAATTTAGAATACAAATCAAAATCTCTCTTAAACTATCGGCTTTATGAAAAAATGTTTCAAACAAAACTAGAAAATTTTACTCTTTACAGCTTTAATAATAACAACTATTTATGAAAATTAAGTTTTACAGGAGATATTTAAAAACAAGTTAGGAAAGTGTTTAGCGTATCACAAATGGGCGCATTTCGTGCAATGGAGTATTAGAAATAAATGATATACCTGTACGTAAGGGAAATAGTGTTTTAAAGTTCTTTTCTTTGACATAAATAATTCATTTTCTTAATATTTAAAAATACTGCATGCACACGTAAGGAAATTAAACATTTATTTAAGAGATTATGTTAGCAACAATGAAGAAGTAACCATGCAAAAAATTTTCAACTCGAATTGAGACATTCTTATTTGATTTTCTTGATAATGGCTACTCCTATGAGAAATATGTATACGAAAAGAAATACTCTTCTTTACCAGTTCTACAAGTTTTATTTGAAAAATATTTTGATATGAGCAATACTTTACGAGATATGATGGAAGGTTCATTTTTGTCACCAGTAAAGTGGTGCCACTGATTAGCATACGTGATTCATTTATGTGATTTTCTTATTATTTTGGACTAAGTTTTTAATATCAAATTTCAAGAAAATCTGTTAGGTAAAAGTCGAGAATGAACATGCGGACGGACGGACAGACCAACGATAATAGGCACTCATGCTGGAAGCTAAACGCACCTAAAAACGGAAAAACGACAAGAATAAACACCCACTTCCGGTTGACCTAGATTGTCTAAAAACTAATCAACTCTTGCCACTATTATGAGAATATTATATTTAAAATTTGGTACAGAAATGACAAATACTTTTTGAGTTATAGCGCCCACAAAATTCCTATCACATACAGACACACACAGACATAATCGAGAAAATAGCCAAAACGTGTTCTAGGGACCTCAAATTGTGTATTTCCGTTGAAATCTCAAATTCGATTTTTTTCATCAATAATGGCTATACTAAGTATATGGAGAAAGTAAAAAAGTCTCAAAACGGACATCAGTTATCATAATCACATAATGTGATAGGCATTATTGGCCACTTTTAAAGCCCTTTATAGTTGCACAAAACCTTTTCCAAGTTAATTGAAGAGACAGATTGTGACAATATATGCCATCAGTAAAGGATTTCTGGCATGGGTTTAACATTACTCGATCTATTGATATCATCGGTGAGGTTTGGGCTGAGGTACCATCTTCATGCATGAAGGGTGTTTGGAAAATTTTCTGGCCAGCATATGCACACGGCTACATGAGATTCAAGGTGGATGTCAAATTAGTTAAACAAGTTGGGATTGAAGAGGTAGATGAAGATGATGATGTGAAATTTTTTGGTTCACACCAAGAATTAAGCAATGAAGAACTGATCCAGCTAGATAAGGTATGAGAAGAAGATGAGAAGTTTTCTGTTGAAGAGGACAATGATGACTTACTCATTCGCATGTTGACTTCCAAAAGAGTGACAAAAGTATTTAGTCTTGCTGAGGAAGCACTAGCAATCTTTGAGGAAGATGACCCGATAAACTACGCAGCTCTAAAGTTTCAAGAGCTGTAAATGATGTTTTGTGTTACTATTGTCAGTTTTCTAAAGAATAAGGCTGCCAATCAAAACAGCTGTCACTTGATTACTTCTTTAAAAACCTGAAAAGATGCCTATGAGCGATATTACGGGTGTAATGCCTCCAGTCACCACAACATCCATCCTGCCAACTCCTCCTCGGTAAACAACACACTCCAATACAATGATCCGTAGTGTTCCACTGTGCTGACATCAACCAACACTAAGGTAATTAAAACTTATTTATATTAATCAAATGGGTTAATAGGTTTTATGTATCCATTGTATTTTATTTATAATACACTAGTACCTACTAGGGATGAAATAATACCGACAATTTCTAATACCGGTATTGGGACAGTTTTTTGCTGATACCGGTATTGTGCCAAGAACAAAATATATATTAGTAAAAATAGTTCGCATATCATGACTCCATCACATTAACCATAAGACCAAATCTCACTCTAAAATACTTAAAACACTGTTTGGATGGTTATAAAAAATATGGTATACAATCAGACAGAAAAAAGTTAAAACATATTGATAGATAATAAAAAACACAAAATATTTAATAGGAATAAAAATATCGACATCAACTTTAATTTTAATTCCATTTTACATAGTAATTTTGAAGCAATGGATGGAACATTTAACTATTACTTAAAGTCACAAACATATTCATAGAAAGAAGTGACATTCATAACAAGTAAAGTAGGTAAACTGGTGTTTGAATCATAAACATAAATGTTTTATACCTCTCTGAAATGAAAATAAAATAGAATGAAAGAAATCAATGTCATTACATATTTTATTTGCATCTCTTAACATGCAGAAAACTGGGAGGTGGTATGTACAATCTCTTCCCAGGCGTGAGATACTGAACAACATATTTCTTCTGGTATTTAAGTAGATACATAAAAATTTACTAATTCTTTCATTTTAACATGAAAAAGAAAAATGAATATTTTCCAAAATTTAATAACAAAACGTTTATCAGATAATCTCAAATATCTATTTCTTATTTTGGTTTTTGAAGAAACATTTCAGAAAACAGAGAGCATCTAATGATTGTTCGGATAAATTAGATCGTTGTTTTGTGAGAAATAAGCCAGCAGCAGAAAAGGCTCTTTCTGCTTCTGCAGAAGTAGGTTTAATTCTACCCATTTCAATAGGCTATCCCAATAAAAGTAGGCTCTTTACTGACACCACTAATTTAATTTCCTGTAATGTAAAGAAGCATTTATGTAGATAACCGCCTTTGGAATTGAAGTAGCGAAAGCACAGCAAACAAATAATTAAAAACAATGATATAAACTTACATAAATAAACGAAACCACTCTTGATTTCAAAATAAGGTTATAATTAGATAGTTGCCCTATACAGGGCGTTTTTTCCACTCTTCAAAACGGTGATACCCATTCAAAAGAGGGGTATTTTTCAACCCCAGGATAAAAAACATTTTTTTTTTCCGAAAATAAAACTCTTCATCCTCCACAAACAATAATGGAAAAGTGAGTAGAAAGGATAACACTACACAACATACATTTATAAGCCAAATTATATGTTTCATATGAAAGTAATGAGTCAATTTCTGGACCTGAGATTAAAAAATAACGTGCACCGGGACCGAAGGGTTCAGGAATGCATTTCAGGGGAACGAAACTATTTCCAATCGTTTTCTGTCGTCGAACTAGGTAATATTATAATACTCTCATACCCAACCGCAAAGACTCACTTTTTGAAAGAATCCTCCACTTCATTGCTACATACTAACACAGGCAAGAAATACATTATTGGTAACTTCCCACTGTTCCCACAATGTACACTTTTCAATACCGAAAACTCGGTATTGTAAATCACGATATCGGTATTAGGTGTCTAATTCAATATCAGCATTACAATACCGGTATTCATCCCTAGTATGTACCTATAGCAGGGGTCAACAACGTTTTCCTTCCGGTTGGATGCCACTCATATACATCAATATACATAATCCGTGACCGTTCACGCGTGCCACCTTTAAATTTGTTTTCTCTGTAACGCTCCTACGAAAAGCGGTTCTTATATTACAAGGTATCTTGAATATAATGTGGTATCGTTAAAATACAAAATAAAACAAATAAAAGTGAAATTATTTTTAAAATACATACTTTTCATAATTATTCTCTGAAATATCATGCCACTTAAAATCTCTTCACATGCCACCTTTTGGCACATGTGCCATAGGTTGCCGATCCCTGACCTCGAGAATTGTCCAGACCCCCTCCCTCTCCCCATATTGGAAAATTGTGATTTTTAAACTGTGGAAACATACATAGTTATTTTAAATTTGGGTTCATGGGCACCATCAGAGAGAAATAGGAGATGGTTTGTCCCCTTTGTTTTTAACATAAATATAATTAATAATGCAATATGTGACATTGATATAATTTGCATACAACTTTTGTTTGCCAAATATTTCAGACCGCCCTCTGGAGAGAATCCTGTGTGCACCAATGACTAAATACATATATAATATCTCTTGCATGCTCTCTCTCTCTCTCCCTCCAACACTCATCTCTCACCTTCAACATGGTTTCCATTGGTTTTTTTAAATTTGTTTAGTATGAATTTGCACAACAGGTTACTTTTTAGGAATGTATTTCCTGTGTTAAGTGAGGAGTACCTGAACTTGCACCAACCATGTATGTAGAATTCATTCACTTTATCTCTTTAGCGAGTTTTATATAAATAATAACAATCGAAAGATATCATACATACAAATTTGTCTGGCATCTTGACTTTTTCAAATGTGTTTTGGGAACAGAGTTAAGGCCACAAAAAAATTATTTGTAAAAGGTGATTGTGAAATATTATTAATCTGGTTGATATCAAGTCTAATTAGTAAACACACAGGTGTCCATTCCCCCTCACTCCATACCCTATACATATTTATAATGAAATACAAAAGCATCTTGTATGAAACTTGATAATTCCTAGGCATTCATATTGCAAAATATAGTACACAAAGAATCTTTTAATGCTTTGAAGCTCCTTTATAATGAACCAACAGTGTTAAGTATCGCCAATTTTTTTTGTTTTCTCTTGCATATTTTCTGAGAAATAAAATAACACAAGTTGCATGTCATTTCACAATCAGTCACACAAATAATGAAAATTTTAACTATCTTAAACCATTTGGTCAGAACCTTAATTTGAATTTTTGAAGGCACCACCCATTGATTTCTCCAAAAATATTCTTTGACAGCGTAAAATAAATGGTATCTTAGATCACATACACCAGAGATGGCAAATACGTGTGCCAGAAATGGCATGCAAGCAGTTTTTCTTGGCACGTGTAAGCTTGTATTTTCTATATAAAATATGAAGTTTCTTAGAGAAGGAGTAAAATAGTGGCACTGGAATAAAAATTCTGATGGTTCACATTACTTTCTTGACACGCGACTCAAAAATTATTTGCCATCCCTGACATACACCCTACAAATTTCAGCCTTCTATCTCTTACTGTTTACTTGCTATTTTGGTTTGATCGACTGTACAGACAGAATGAAAACATAAAGAGCATCTATATAATTAAAAATCCAACAAAAATTGTTTCAAAAGTTTATGTAAAGGGGACTAGTTTATTTGTTTAATCATTCCATTATCCAAGAAGCTTACCAATTTTATGTGAAAATGTGAATGAATCCTTACAATCACAAACAGGAATTTCTTTATAAGCTATTTGAAGAGGGCCAAGATCCACATCAATATTATATTTTGAAATCAGTCTTTCCTTAATTATGTCCATGTGCAGCTCTCCCATGCCTGGTTTTATAAGAACAATTCCAATATTTTACTTATAATTAATAAAATAATTTAAGACTAGAACTAGACTAGAACAATTTTATGAAGAAAGACTTTCTACTTCAACTTACCACCCAAGACAGTTTGTCCAGTTTCCCTATTAACTGACACTCTTAAACTTGGGTCTTCTTGTACAAGTTCATTTAGCGCCCTATCAAGAGCATTTTGATAAGCCTATAACAAATTTAATTACAGGTGTGAGGATACTGAGTCCTTGATTATACAGTTATACATACGTTTACATATTTTCAATTTTTTGTATTATGTTAATTCAATATGCCAGAGTTTTGATCTCAATAATGCAAGAATTGCCCTCAATCAAACTTTCCTTGATCTTTGTCAATGAAATTCTGAAATAAAATTTAGGAAATAAATTTTACAAGCCAAATAAGTTTAACAACAATATAAAACAAGCTAAGTACAATAATTTTCTGATTATAATATGCACCCTATATAATACGCATCCATGTTTTTATGAGTGAAATGTGAAAATTGTCTTATCACCATGTATAATATGTAACTCATTTTTTTGTAAAAAGATCACTGTAATTTTTCACTTGGTTATTAGCAGTATTGAGACAGTTGTCGCCTTTCTGCCAAGTGAGATGTGCGAGTGTTTACAAAAACTTCAAGACTATATAGTTTTGACTCACTTTAAAGATCAAAACAATGTAAAAACATGTCCCAATGTCACATTGTGTACTAATCTGGTCAGTTGGAATAACAGTTCTCGCTTTGCCACCAAGCGAGATAATTTACGTGAATATCACGTCTAGTTCAGACTCTGTCTTGGTACAAGCCGGTCGAGGTATGTAAAATAATATTTGTTGCTCACAACTTGCATTGATTTTTTCTTAAAAAGTGTGGCTTTAAAAAGTGTTGCCTCACAAACACCATGGATGGTTCTGAAGACGACATCGTATGGGATGATGATTTCACCGAAGTGGATAGTGAGGATGAAGATGATGTTCTTGGCGATGCCATTTACGTAGATGTTGAGAGAGAACACAAAATTGCTGACGAACTATTTGAGGGCATTGAGGGCAGTAATAATGAATTCAGAGGCTAAGATTCGGACAGCTAAAAGTAAACAAAATAATTATTCTTATTTTTATTTTGAAAAATGATATTTAAAGGAGTTATCGAAATGCATTGAAATGTATGATTTACTGGTAAAAATATGTCCGAAAATATAAATTATTTCCTCACTGAAAAAAGTTTATGCATTTGTTACCAAGTATAATACGTACCCTAACTTTTTGTCAATTTTTCGTGAAAAAAATGCCTATTATAATCAGAAAATTACGGTAATCTCTCTAATTTAACCAATGAGAGAAAGAATTAAACTAATTGAAAGAGGTAAAGTTTGAAAGGCTACAAAAGAAAATTATGCAATATTTTCAATTTCAACTTCACGTTAACACATTCGCTGCGGGGGTGGTGAACACGATTTTTCCCGAGAACGACGTTTTGTTTAATTTTTACACATTATGTGCGTTAAGACCCTTACTTTCGTAAATAATAGCTGTCCCAATCCCTTTTTTCGTTGAAACCCTAATTTCGAGTGCAGCCGCCAACCGGCACTTCGGTCCTCAGATGGTCTTATGTATAGGCAAACCTGCACTACACCTTGCGCTGTTTTTTCCCCTCGAAATTTTCATAATCCATCTAAAAATAAAAAATCGGTACAACATACATTGTACAAACTTTCTCATATAATAATGCGTCGTTTAGTTGTCTTAAGAAAATTAAAATCGTGTAAGCTGGTTTTTGGAAAATCCAATTTTTGTTCAAGTTGCCCAAGAATAAACTAGCCTTATACTCATTCATTGAGAAAAATTAAATACGTAGTAATATTGCTGATGTACTCAAGTAACTGTACGAAATTTTATCAAAATCGTTCGAGCCATTTTTGAGAAAAATTATTGCTAAAGTTGCCCAGAATAAACTAAACATAATCATTTTTTGAGAAATATGACTATACAGTATTATTGAGGACGTAGACTCAAGTAACTATACGAAATTTGATCAAAATCGTTAGAGCCGTTTTTGAGAAAATTGAATTGTTGTTAAAAATGCGTAAAATAAACTACCCTTAATTATTGAGCAATAACAACCATTTCTACATATACTCTGCTAAGTATGATAAAATACTAAAGTACAGGGTTTCATTCATTTTCGCTTTACCGTTTAGGCAGGCTCCAGAGCCAGTAACTGACAGACAGACAGACGGCATTGCAAAAATGACTTTTTCGACATAGAGAAAAGAATTTCCTAAACGAACCGCACAGGCATAAAGGTAGAACCTTAATGAAGACCGTACAAACGTCGGTTACGTTACTTGGGGAACGTATACTGTCCCACACGCTGTTTGAAACGAATAGGAAGTAAGACGCCGAAAGGCGACGGCCGGTCCTAAGTAAATATCTGAGCGCCGCCTATCGGTGGCACCCGCACCGAATGTGTTCATGAAACCAGGCTCAACTTTGTGGAATTTACTCAAAATAATAGAATGAAAAACTTTGTATTTTCCACTAAAAGTTTTTCATTCTTTTAATTAATTCTCTTTTATTTGGTAGTTTCTTCCAATAACAGAAAAATTTGTTGAATTCTTTGAAGCAGTTATGTATGAATAACCATTTCTGAGATTTCAAACACAAAATTGTTTTTCTCATTGTCTTATATAAATATCATAATTTCTTCCTGCAGAATGCATTTTTCCTGCGTATGTTTAAAATATTCAATGACACCAATTTCCTTTAACTTCTTTCTAGATGCCATTTCTTGACAATAAATCACACCATTTCCTGGAGAACCCTACTATGGCGCAAAGCCGTGAATAGGAAATAAATAAGGAAAATGACGGTTGGTTACTATGGAATCAACTAGAGACATTTTTACCATTGGACTTAGAAAAAATAGAAATAGAAAGTAACAGAAAAAAAAGAGAAAAAGAAAACTATGACTCGCTGTGAATGATTTAGCAAGGGAACTTTAGATGTTAGGAAATGAGATATTTGAGAAGCGAGTTAGTTGGAGGTAGAAGAAGACACTTGCTTCAGAATTATATGATCAGCTGCTGGATTCCTTTTATTCAACACTGTCTATAAATTTTCACATAGGGTGCTACTGTAGTCAATTCTTCTTTTGAATTCCTTCCCTCTGTTGCTTACACTTTTAGCTGTTTCCCATCCTATCAACAATCTCTGTTTACACCTTTAGTTACATATTGTTCCACATTGATTCGCCTTTGCAGGTGCCAGGAATATATGACATTTCAATCCAAACTCAGCCTCATTCTCTAATGAAGCACATATAAACAGAAGGAATATTTTTTGTCAACCTCCAATGCACTGTCTTTATTTGATCTTTCCTCTAGTATTAAGCCTACAAAACCCTCCTTTTTCATTTTTGAGTTCAAAAAAGTAAAATATGGTGCAAATAGAAAGCAAAAATTGGTCATTATTACTACTTTTGCAAACAAGAACAAATGATGCACACTAACTGCAGAGAATAAATTAGGTTCATTTTACAGATTTTTCTTACCTATTCATTTATATACTAGCCTAGATATGTTATAACAAAATATCCCATCATAATACAGGCAGTCCTCGACATCCGTACATAATGCGCTCCTGAAAACGTGTCCGGAAGTCGAATGTACGGATGTTGAACATAGATTTACATGTTATAGGGGGGTTCCATTCCCAGAGAGCCAAAAAATATTATAAAATCTCTAATTATGGTATAAATGTTTATTTTTTTGTGCAGGGGCCTTCCAGACACTATCATCGATTTTATAATATACAGAGATAGGGCAACATGCAATAAAATATTTAAATAATTGCACAAATAAACACTGCTGTACAGACAAAGATGGCGACGTGGTGGAAACTGGTGGCCGGCAACCAGCACCACTCGAAATATTTGTTTGTCTGTTAGCTGACATGCGAAAGTCTGATCGGTGCACAAAAGGTGGTTCAGGGGTGTCTATCTATGCTATCTTGGGTTCTTGTTCCCTTGTATTATCCTAAGATTATAGTGTAATAGATTATTATCTTTTTATTATAATTTATCGTTATTTGTTTTTCATTATTCTTTTTTCTCAAGAAATTTTTATTACTGTAAGTTATGTTGATTCGTACTGTTTGTAACAGTGCTTCCATCCTTACCATAATCTAGTCGTTGACTATAGTTATTATATCTTGGTATTAAGTTTCCTTTTTCTTGTTTATGTCTATTTATTTTTTTGTATTTTTGGTGAAATTATCTTTGTTTATGGCAGTGTCTTTTCTGGTAGAGGTGGAAGACCAGCTGTTGCTGAACCCCAAGGCCGGTTTCAGTTAAAAAATATGTGTAGGCGAGGTTAAAAATTTGCTGCCCCTCTGGATATTAAAGGCATGAAATTATATTAAAGATATACTAAACAAGTTAGGAAAGTGTACAACGTATCACAAATGGGCGCGTTTCATGCAATGGAGTATTAGAAAGAAATTATATACCTGTATGTAAGGGAAATTGCGTTTTAAAGTTCTTTTCTTCATCATAAATAATCCAATTTCTTCCTATTTAATAATATTTCATGCACACGTTAGGAAATTAAACGTTTGTTTGAGAGATTGTTTATGTTAGCAACAATGAAGAAGTAACCATGCAAGAAATTTTCAACTCAATTTAAGACTTTCTTTTTCGATTTTATGGATAATGGTTACTCCTATGATAAAAATGTATAGGAAAAGAAATACTCTAATTTATTAGTCCTAAAAGTTTTATTTGAAAAATATTTTGATATGAGCAATACTTTACGAGATATGACAGAAAGTTGATTTTTTTTATCACCAGTAAAGTGGTACCCCTGATTGGCTTACGTGATTCATTGTTGCGATTTTCTTATTATATTTGATTGTAAGTCCTTAATATCAAATTTCATGAAAATCCGCTTGGTAGAAGCTGAGAACGAACATGCAGACGGACAGACCGACAACAATAGGCACTCATGCTGTAAGAAAACACGCCTAAAAAGAAAATAAACTTATTTTACTTGGTTTTATTTTTTCAAAAAATATTCAGCTAAATATTTTCAGAAAATAGAACTAAAACATTCATTGACCTTATAACAAAATTACTATGTAATGAATATATTAACTAGTATTTTTATATTGCAACTTTACGAACCCACTTTTTGAAAAGGACAAGATTAAGTTTTTTCGGACTTTTTTCTTTGCAAAGTCATTTATCAGGGATCAGAGAGAGAAGCTACGTGCAAAAGGTAGAGATACCGAATGTTAAATAGTTGCACAAAGAGACAAACCTTGAGTAATCAAAATCTCCAGTATTTAAGGTTCACTGATTTTGAGCGGGAAGGTTATTTGAAATTACAATGCTTAATCCCTAACCCTGCTGAACCCCAATACCGTTTTACAGGCTGAGTTGGATAAGAAATTACTTTGTGATTAATGAAACTTATTCTGTGATTTGTGACTACAATGTGATTACCGGCTGTAAATAAATATTATTATTAATGTGTGAGTTGTACGAATATTGAACGCAAGAAAGTTGAGGACTGCCTGAAGTGCACATACGAAATCCCTCTTTTTTCATTAAAGCATTTGCTATTTTCATAGTTTTTTTTGTAATATTGCCTAATCTTGGCCCCAAAGAGAGTGATGATTGAAATGAAAGAAAAGTCGGTGAAAAGGGAAAAAAAGTGACGAGTTTGGAGAAGAAAATTGAAGTTTTAGATAGGCTTGCGCATAATGAATTTGCTTCATTAGTTGGTAAATTACTTGGTGTGAACGAGTCCACAATAAGATCGATCAAGAAAAGTGAAGAAGCGATCAAGAAAGTCCCGCTGAGTTCAATTGTCATTCACGAGAAAGCCAAGCTACTGCACAATCATTATGTCTCAAATTGTTTCGCAGTCTGCTAACAGATATCCCGCCAACGTCATCGAAGCGTGTGTAGATCGGTTCCTTGCTCTTTAAAAAAATGTGGCATTTATTCAGAACGCCACAGTACGTATTGTATTATTATATTTGTTCTTCACAACTGAACACACTCGACTGGCTTAAGTCCAATGAGCGTCCGATTGAAGCTAAAGATTCACCGCTTTCAGCACGCCTAATTATTTCCATCTTTGTCCCAATCGTGTTCACTTTATGACCCCTACATTTCTTTCCACTTGTATTAGCACTTTCAGTTTTCCATTTATCACTCATGCTTATAAAATAATACGTGTAAAATGCACAAACAAAGAAACACTGATGTACATACAAACAAAGACGGTAACGTTGCCGAGACTGAATAATAATAATAATTTATTGATTATTAACAGACTTTACAGTGGTATTAATCTTGTCAAATTTCAGTGCAATATTAAAAAACATACACAAATCTTACATTACATACAATACATATATTATTATGTAGCATACTTTAATTTATTAAAAGTGTTGGCTTGGCTGACAGACAACGCCATTATGCGATAGCTCGAAATGTTTGATAGGCATATAAAAGACGGTTTAGGGGCGAGAATTTACAATGTACGAAAGAGCGAATTGTACGAATGTCGAATATAAGGATGTTGAGGGCTGCCTGTAATCTCATCTTGCCAGAGCAAGTCACCAAAGTTCTGGGGCTGGTAGAACACCATGGAAGGCTTAGGGAAGAGTGCAAGCATGGCAGGGGATTTTAAAGGAATGAGATAGGCAACAGATGGACATTACTCAGGGGTTAAATGTAGTCCCGGTTGGAATGTTGCTGTGAGAGACGGGGTTTTCTGTATGGTAGGTTTGTTCAAGTTTGGTGTATGTTTAGAGGGGAAACATTGGCACAGTGTATTTCCTTTAAAATTAGTTCTGGAGGGTAGCATCAGCTGAAGAAAGCCTCATGAAGCTTGGGGCAATATTTGGATGGGGAAGTGCTATCTGTGAAGATTCTATATCCTCGGCAGGCGAGAGAGCAGGCATGCACCCAGGATTTTCCCTTGAGGGGGGCTCGATTCTAACAAAAAATATTCCACCAAACATTTGGACAATTTGGGGTCCCCTCAACTCCAGACAGGAGCAGAGGCTCCTCCTGAGTATCTACATATCTGGTTAATACAGTGTACTCTCGATTATCCAGGCTAATGATGGGGAGAAGAAGCACGAAAAATTGGAAAACATGGGTAATCCAAAATTTTGCTTTATTTTTCACATTCTGTCATATTAAATGCTATTCAACCCGTTTTCACACTTAACACAATTTACTTTTCTTTTAGTAAATAGTCCGTAATCTTAGCTTGTTTTGCTGACTCTTCACGATTGCTCGGATTTTCCTTGTAGCTATAATATCACTGTATTGATAATTCTACAGCCCCATGTAATCAAGTAAATTGTCAACGTACTGGAGTGCCAGGCTGCGACTCATGCGCTCGGTGTTTCTTTCCTCTTCACTCTCAACACGATTTTCTTGCATTTTTCTGCCATCTCTTCTGGAGTATACATTTCCAAGTGAGTACGACAGTGTGTAGAGTGTATGACATTCTGAGTGAACTACAACACAGTGGATTGATAAACGACTACAGATGGGAAGGGATATTTTCATATGCGTAGGGAAAATGTAATCACAGTGAAACAATTTGTGTCCGTTATGTTCCATAAAAGATGTGATGTAATATAATTGGCAGTAAAAGAGCATGATATCATTTTACGGTCGTTTTACCTTTAAAAAAACCTTATGTACAATCTTTTTTATGCAATATGTCTTCTTTGCATAAGTAAACGAGCGAAAAGTATTACATGACTTAGCATGCCTGCGAGGGAGTGGTGATTTTTTTGGTATTTTAAGGTGGCAGCTCTGTCAATAGGAATCTGCACACATCAACATCCTCTGCTCTCTTTCCTATTGGTGCAATGTTATCAAAATGTTCATTTTGAGTTAAAAAAATGAATTTGAGAATGTGTGTGTGCATGAATGTGTGACATTTTTATACCAAGTGTGTGTGTACATCAAAATTAGTAGGTCCTTATTGCAGTTTGAGTCAGTGAAAAAACAAAATATCAGGCATCTGGCCAAGATTTTACCATAAACATTAGCATGGTTTTTCCTCATTTTTCTTTCATGATAATTATTATTTTTCCTGTGCACTTTAATCCAAAATTCTTAATTGTTGATAGAGAAGTGTCATTTGTAGTACTACCTTACTAGCAAGTATGTTCATTTGCTTTACACGAATAACTTAATCCAAAATATTGTAGGAACCAAACAAGACTTGAATTTGGGACTACTGGCTGAATTTCCATTAAGGTCCATACTCTGCAATATTGAACTAAACAGACAACTACTCAACTCATTCCACACACCCTGCACAAATTATAAAAATACCATCAATAAGTTTGTGATATTAAGTCATAATTTTCAGAAGACCTTCAAAAATCAAACCTGAGAAGCTGGCTCAATTGAACAATAAAACACAGGGTCTGGTGCATTGGCTCCTTTACTAAATGCAGAAACTACTTTCTCTTCACTTAAACCTTTACTCGTCATTAAATGCGATACTGCAGCCTTGGCAGCAGATGCATGATTAGTAATCATATCACCCGTAACAATTTCCTATAATGCAAATTGTGACAGGTAAGTAAGGTGACATTCAAGAGAACAGTGGGTAAAGGCATTAAAAAGTAAATTTTTTAAAAATGAATATTTCTTAGGAAGGGCTTGCCTTAAGACCTGATATCACAGCTATATTACCACACTCAATTTCTTCAATATCCTCATAATCATCAGCATTAGCCATCATTAATCTTGACGATACTTCTGATTTCTGTGTTCTTAAGTTGTATACCTTTTGACCCTAAAATCATCAAAGCAAAGAATAATGAGTTTTCTTGTTCAATCATACAGCATTTGAGAATAAACATCACTATCTGATTCTGATCAACTGACAACTTTAGTTAATATATGTGTAATATTAAGCATTTCCTCTTTATCAGAAAATTCATCAGAATGACTTAAATGATAACATAAAACAATACCTGATTACTAAATTACCTTTTTCAATTTTCCAGAATATAATCTCACAAATGTTAAAGGCCCTTTCTGATCATGATGTATGATTTTAAATGATTTAGCTAACAAATTATCTCCAAATGAGTTGCAAATACTTGATTCCAAATCTGAAGAGAATTGCCTTAGAGGTGATGGAAGAAAGTGTATAACTGCGTCCATTAACGGTTGCACCCCAGTGTTACGATAAGCACTGCCACAAAGTATTGGGATGCCTTTCTAAAAAAAGTAGAAACAACATTAAAAATCTCATGTGTCCAGCACGAGTTTCTCCATACATAAAGAATAATGAATATGATTGCTCTCCTCCTCAAGAATAATTAGCAGCAATTACACTTGTGAATAATTTTTAAACACTTTCAGTAATTACTTTCTTTATACATAGTATAAGAGAAAGTATTGTACAGGGGGTCCCTGTTACAAGAAAAGATGTTAAGCGAGGAATTTTCTCCCAAAAGGATGAATGGGATAAGGGAGGGTTAGGTTCTATGTCCTTCTCATACAAATTACAACATTTTTGAAACATTTCAACACAAACACATTGTAAAAGAAACACTTCATAAAACACATTTACGATTTATGCAACTTTGTCTTCTTGTTTATCCTATTTAGTATATTATTATTCCTTATTTGCAAATATTCAAATGGATTCCTCAAATCAGAAATGTAATGATCTTTCATTTCCTCCTCAGTGATAAGAGACCTGGTAAACCAATTGTTAAATGCTTCAGCCTTTGAAGTGGCACTGTCAAATTCAATTCCACTTAATTTCAACACTATAATATCTAACTCATCACAACCCTTTCATCTTCTCCTCGTATGTATTTAAATAGATTACCCCAGCCCCAACTATTTAGAGAATTGCATACAAATTTCATTTTTGCCTTCTCCTTCAATAGTTCCCTACAAATTGCTTTGTATTTCAGCATGTATTTCTCTCTTTTATGTTTTTTGTAATATAACTTTCTGGCCTTTCTCTTTAGTCTTCTTATTTTAACATTATAATATTCAGGTTTGGTTGGGACAAATCTTGCAACACCATAGGATAATATATTTTTTAAATTCCCCCATATATGGTTTACGCTTTCTCCTTTACCTCACGAGATATTCTCGAAATCCTAATGTATCTATACTATGATGTAATCTAATAACTTTTAGTTTCTCCCTAATTTTGCTTGATTGTTCCCACTTAATATCAATAGTAACTGCCCTATGGTCACTTATACCAGCGTATCCTAACCTTTTGAACTCTGGGGACCACTTCAGCAACCCTTCCAGGACCTGTGCGGACCACTTCATTTCTTACACTAACCTCCTTACTGTATCTACGAGGTGTAACAATAAAGTTCCCGAAATGTCTGCACAGATGTCTTGTTGAGTAACAAGCGAGAAATAGCCAGCCAGCAACATGTTACCACATGTCTGTGCTTGCATCTGGTGGGTGGTAAAGGAAGTAAAGCAGTAGTAAGGAAGCAGTGGCAGTGTTTATAGAAGCGTGTGTTTTGGTCCCGGTGGAAAAATGAGTGATCATTTGCTGGAGCAACGCATTAACATCAAGTTTTGTGCAAAGTTAGCCAAAAGTGCGAGTGAAACTCTGCATATGTTAAGAATGGTTTATGGCGCTGATACAATGAAAAAGTCAAGTGTCTATGAGTGGCATAAACGATTTAAAGAGTGTCGGGAGGACGTGAAAGACAATGAAAGAACTGGACGTCCGAAAACTCACCGAACAGATGAAAATGTGGAAAGAGTGCAGAAATTGCTTCATTCAGACAGACGACTGAGTGTGTGAATGATGACAGAAGAACTGAATTTAGACAAAGAAACTGTGAGGAGGATTTTGACAGAAGATTTGGAAATGAGGAAAGTTTCAGCAAAAATGGTACCATGCCATTCCTGCTCATGAGGCACTTGCTGTCCGGGAATTTTGGCCAAAAAATCTATCACAAAATTGGAACATCCACCATATTTGCCAGATTTGGCCCCATGCAACTTTTGGCTCTTCTCAAAACTGAAGACCGTTTTGAAGGGCCAAAGTTTTTCAGACATCACCAACATTCAGAGACATGTGACGACCATCCTTAAGAGCACTCCAGAAACCAAGTGCTGGAAATGATTTGAACAGTGGAAACACCTACTCACAAAGTGTATTGCTGCCCAAGGAGAATACTTCGAAGGTGACAGCAACATTTAGAGGGTAGGTAATTAAATACAGCTTTTACAGGAATATTCCGGGAACTTTATTGTCAAACCTCGTATGTTTAAGAAAAGGCATTATATAGTTTTTTTCACCATTTTCAAATATATTACGCAGGTTTCTGTCTGCAGATCAGCTGATTATTTTTTGTTTTATTACAAGAATTATTTTCAACATTTGTACAGGAGAAATTTTTGAAACATGAAATAGTTTTAGAAATGTCTTTAATAACAATATTCAATACCTGTGATTGCTTAACTTTTCCCAAAAAATCCAACTAAATATGAGGTGCAGCCTAAAAAAAACTACATTTTGGAATGAGTAGTATTAGAAATTTTAAAGCATGTTGAGGAAGGTGAAAGCCATACTGAAATCGCACGATCGTTGGGAATGTGTCGTTCAACAGTCCTAGGCGCGGTGTTGTGATTCCTAAAATGGAAAAACTTTTAAAACTTTGGGTAGATGATCAGTGTCAGAAACACATTCCTATTAGTGAGACCATGATTAGAGCAAAGGCTAAGGATCTCTATGATGATTTGAAGGAAAGGATGGATGAAATTTTGGTTGATTTAATGCAAGTCATGGCTGGGTTGACAGATTTAAGAGAAGGGTAGGTTTGCACAGCCTTAAATTAACTGGCGAGGCTGCAAGTTATTTTGTGCATTTTAATAACTTTTATATTAATTTCGCTGCAATATATAGTTGTATGTATAGATAGATGTATACAGGGGTGTGGTGCAGACAGCCCAGTCTGGCTCACCCAAAGTTTTAAAAGTTTTTCCATTTTAGGAATCACAACACCACGCCTAGGACTGTTGAACAACACATTCCCAACGATCGCGCAATTTCAGTATGGCTTTAACCTTTCTCAACACGCTTTAAAATTTCTAATTTCAAGTCATAACTATGAGTCTTATGCACTCTTTTATTTGATTCACTTACATTATCACTATTACATTTCCTTTTAGATATCATGTCAAGTGATAAATTTATAAATAAATCAATAAAATAAATAAATTTAAATAAAAGATTAACAGAAAAAAGAGTGAAATCAGCACAAATTCAAACAATTAGTGCAGAAATAACTATGTCTACACTGAAACTAAACCTCGCGTGGTTGATCGGCACGAAAATTACTTCGTGTAAACTAGTTTCCAATTCGATCGGCTGTGTTGAAATCTCGAATTTGTCGAATCTCGAACTGTCAAATCTCGGGAGTTGCCTGTACTTGTGTAAAGCCCACCTGCCTAATAAGGTCATTTACACATCTTTAACTTTCAACCCCATACCAAAGTCCATCCCTTCCAGTCTACCTGGTTAAGGTCACCTGCAATTACTGTTTACTTTCTGAGCATCTCTCCACTACATGTTATCTCAATTAACTGATCTAAGGCTGTTATTTCATTTCCTGGGGATCTATATGTAGCTAAAACTTCAAGCTTTTTTCCATTCTTGGCATGTACAATAATGCATCTGACCAGTTTAAACTGCAGGTAATGTCTTCTCTCACGCGAAAGAATACACCTCTGCCCTTCGTGCCCCTATCTCTTCTGTAAATGTTAAAACCTATCAGAAATATTTCGTTGCAACCTATATCTTCCATTAACCAAGTCTCATTGTCAGTCCCAATAACTATGCCAGGCATATGAATTTCAATGAGTGAGCTAAGTTCTAATGTTTTATTAACTACTAGCGTAATTGCCCGTCAATATGATGGGATATCTTTAGTTAACCTTACCTCCCTCTCTCTCTCTCCCTCCCTCCCTCTCTCTCTCTCCCTCCCTCCCTCTCTCCCCCTCCATTACAATCCTTCTCTCCCCCTCCCTATCTCATATTAAAAACATTCAAAGCATGCTTACACCCATAAGGATTGATTTAACAATAGGATTTTGAGGTCTAACAATATAATTAGTCACCATGGCAACATTCCATTAAAATGGCAAGATTTCCATAAAATAGGTAAATTAAATGTTTAACATTGGATATTTCGAACTGTGGGAGGAAAAAGATGAACAGAATAAGAAACTTTATAATTTTTTCTTCAAATGGTTCAAATCCGAAGGTTGTAGGTTAATTCCTTCTAATTTTAATTTCCAAATGAATAAAAGCCTGCACGTTGAAAAATCGCGTTTTACATATTAAGTAATGGGAAATGGAAATGCCTCCATTGGAGTCGGACCAAGGAATTTTTTCCCGATTTAAATTCGTCATCACATGAAAAAGTGTTAATCAAGCATCCCTGCCAAATTTCGAGTTTCTATCTTCATTACTTCTTGAGTTATTAGCGTTTAAGTTAGCGTTATAGACAGAGAAAAGTTAGCGTTATAGACAGAGAAAAGTTAGCGTTATAGACAGAGAATTGCTTTTTATTATAATAGATGCTCCTACAGTTCACATGCAAAAGTCTAAGAGTCTCATCCTTCCCAAGAGCCACTTTTTTACTGCATCTTTGTTCCTTTCTGCCCTTTTTACCAACTCACGGTCATACTTCACTCCATCTTGCATGTGTCCACCTCTGAGTGCCCCATCTAGTTTTCTGTTTTGAAGGATTGTACAACATCACTAAGTAATCTCCCGAATTCTGTCTGTTCAAATGTAGCCCGTCCCTCCCCACGTCATTCTGTCCTAACCAACAGTTAGGACCCACGAAACAAATCCCGTTTCTGACATACCCAGTCTATACCCTCATTTATGTAGTCCACCCTTCTGTTTGGCACATCTCTTCTTCTTAGTATACCACTAGTACAATTTTCACCCTTTTGAATTTTTCCTTTGCTGCCATGCACATATCCCACAGCAAACCCACAACATGGTCGACAGTTTTAGCAGCCTTAATGCCATTTGTTCTCACATAAAAAACCATCACTACCTCTTCTCTTCTATTCCTGCCTAAACTTCCAAATTTCCTTTCTAATTGTTCCGTTCTTATTCCTGGAAAACACTCCACTATAGCACCATCCCTTCTGTATTCATTAACTGTATAGCAAATCACCCATTATTCGTACACTAGTCACCCCTTCAAAACCACGATCACTCTCCAATGATTTTCTTCCCCTGGATTTCTTCTTTACTTCTCTCCACTCTTCCTCACTCGAGTCTCTCTGCAGACTGTTTAAATTAAAACTTTCTAACTAAAGACATTTGCTCAGAATCTTAAACTTTGAAGGCACCGCCTTCCACCCACTGATTTTTCAAAAGCATTCCTTCTGCAGTGTTACAGATGGCAATAATAGTCATGCAAACATTGAAAATTTTAGTTTTCTATCTGTAACCATTTGGTCAGCATCTTTTTCTGAAGTTTACAAGGCACCCTCTGCCACCCACCGATTTCTTCAAAAATTGTCAATGGCAGCATAAAAATAAATGGCACAATAGATAACATACACCCTGCAAAATTCAGTTTTCTATCTCTTACTGTTTACCTGCTATTTTGATTTAATCAATGGCACAGACGGACAGACAGAGCGAAAACATAAGCACCTTTGTTATAAAATAAAATGTGCTAATAAAAGCAAAAGTGTCAACTCAAAAGCTGACTTTATATGAAATGCTAACAAGTGTAATTCTTTACAATTACCTTAGATATAGTGGCACAAGTAATGGAAGCCAAAAGAGTGTCGGCAGTTATAGATTCCATGCTTTCATCTGCTATTATTTTTTCTGCAACAGCATCGTCCAAATCGGCAAGCTTCTCTATCAAAGAAATTCGAGCATTGGTAGCCCTTTCCCATAAATCCTCATCATCATTTCTTCTCATAATTTCCTTTCTGTATTCTTTTCCATCCTTTTCTGAAGTCCTGGACATTGCAATAAATAATAAACTATGTCTTACATCTTATCAAGAAATAATGGTATAAGAATTACAATTTAACCCTTAGAGTGCAAACGTCGCTCTGAGTGACGCGCAGAAAATCTTCCAAAAATGTCTTACATCTTATCAAGAAATAATGGTATAAGAATTACAATTTAACCCTTAGAGTGCAAACGTCGCTCTGAGTGACGTGCAGAAAATCTGCCAAAAATGCCAGCATCGCTCACATTGACTCCTGGTTTTTTAGCGTAAAATTTAATATAAACAACATTTATGGGCTTTGTTGTATTATTATCAGTTTGTACGAAGTTCAACCTATATTTTTCTGCCAACTATCACGTTTTTGCGATAGATCAAATGTAAACATCGATTTAAATGTTCATTTAAATTTTCACGGTCCCGATTTTAATGAAGAAATTTACACATGACTTTATAAATTCATTTATCTTGGCAACTAATTGTGATAAATTATTGACACAAAAAAGACATTTCACAAATAACCATTGATAGATCACGTGTTTATATCTGTTGATAAGTAAAATTCTGTTACAAACGTAGCAGTCTTTCAAAGCCATGTGGATACGGTCATGGGAAAAAAGAAAAAATGGCAATTTTTTCATTGAGTAAGCATTCTCGTAAGTTCGGTATCTATTTAGTCACTGCTTGAATGCTCTGTTGTCACTCTTGGCTCTCTCTCTCTTGAGCGGCATTGATAGCCTACGAGGGTGAGTCATTCTTCTGTGTCGGATGGGCAGAGTCTTTCTTCTGAGTCGTAGTTGAGGCAGCAGATTCGACAGTGTAGTTTACCTGTTCTTTGGTTATTATCAATTTCTTTTCATGTTCTTTCAACTAGTGGTAATAATTTTTATATTTTATCATTTACAATACAGTAAGTCCCCAACATCGGTACATTTTGCTTCTCTCGTTGTGATGCTTCCAAGGTATTTATAATCTGAAACTTGTTCTAATGGCTTTCCTCCAATACTTATGTTCAAATTTTCTTCTCCTTTACCTGATATTTGCATAACCTTGGATTTTTCTGTATTAATTTCCATACCATATTTTCTACATGTTATCACTAGTCTATTTATCATTTTCTGGAGTTCCTTTTCCTTTCTTGCTAGAAGTACTTGATCATCCGCATATTTCACTGTTCTTATAATCCTTCCTCTGATTTTGAAATCTCCCATGCCTTCTAACGCTTCCTGCATTAGCCTCTCTCCATATATATATATTGAATAAAATCGGCGATAGACAGCAGCCCTGTCTTACTCCTCTACCGATATTTTCTCCGCTGGTGTCCGCATTCGCCAACCTGACCTTTACAACTTGATTCACATATAGATTCCTGATCAGTCTCCTGTCTTTCCAGTCTACACCTATATCCTTTAATATCCTCATCAGCAGTACCCAATTTACTCTATCAAAGGCCTTCTGCCAGTCGACGAAGCCTACGCAGCAATCCTGGCTGTACTCTATTGCCCTTTATGATATGATTCTCACTACACCGATAGCATCTCTGGTTCCTCGTCCTTTTCTGAAGCCGAATTGATCTTCCCCTAGCATTTCTTCGGCCTTTTTCTCTAATCTTTTATTAAGAATCCTCGTGATGATCTTCGAAGTGTAGTATATGACAAAATATTTCATATGTAATAGTATGCTATTAATTATTTTAAATGCATATATTAATAATCAATCTATCTATAATTCTTCCGTTGATATTTCAACGGGAATTACACTAGTTATTAATAAAATGTTTGATTGCCAATCCAGGAGGTAACACATAATAGAGTAGATCATCGATTATTCGGCGATCGATTATCCGGCTTCCAACATTATCTGGCGGTCCTGGCCGGTCCAGTGAATGTTGCGAGTAATTCTGCATTCGCCGGAGAAATGCATCAAAAACGAAAAAAACATTTCCATCATCCGTTTGCATTTTCCCGCACTTTACGATTCGAGGCATCACAACCATCGATGGCACGGAAGCCAGCTTAAACCATTATCCAACCGATTTCCTGCGCAGACTCTCACGTATCACACTGCCCAGGAACTATCATTTTGGGTAATGATTGTTACTTTTTCCTCGCAAAACGCACCAAAAAGCGAAAAATCTCCAAACTGATGCTTCGAAATGTCGTAAAATGTGCTTAAAAACTAAGAAAACAGAGAAAAAATGAAGGAAATCGGAGCATTACAAATGGAGATAACATGAAAAAGAACTTCCGCAAAATTACCGTATTCACCCGAATCCAAGACGACCCTGAATCTAAGACGACCCCCCATTTTGATGATTCCAAAAGAGAAAAAAGCTCAAATTGACCTTCATGACTACAAAAATTATAAATCTTGTGAAATATTTATTTTCTCTTATACTTTTCTTGAATGTCATTGTCTTTTAACATTTTAAAATCATAAGATCACATCACAAATAGAACCATTCAGGTTTTCAAACAAATTAAATGGTAGCATTCATTTTAAGATAACATTAAAAATAAAGTAAATACATTGAAAGAATTTCAGGACAACAAAAAAACATTTCAATCCAAGTGCTGCATAAAATCATTTTATTGTGTTAGTCATCATCACTGTCTATGCAACCTTCACTATTTTCCTCACGGTCACTATCTTTATCACTCTCAACTTCATCATCAGTCTCCCACAAAACATCATCCTCACTCCCATCCATGGCATTAGATAAGCAGCATTCTTAAATCCTTTCACTATTACTTTTGCATTTATTTGTTGCCACGATGCCTTGATCCATTGGCAGTGCATTGCAACTTCATGTTTCTTAAGATTTCCTTTCGGTGTTAAAGTGTGAGTTCCACTCTGTAACCACTCAGAATACAAAACCTTTAAATTATTTTTAAAACACTTATTGACAGCAACATCTAAAACTTGAAGTTGCGATGTCATTCCTCCAGGTATTACAATAAGATCAATATTCATCGCACTCATTATGTTTGTAATTTCAGGAGATAAGTGTCCTTGAATGCATCCAGTGAAAGCATTGCTCTTTGTTTCAGTAAAGCTCCTGGCCGTCTATTCCACACCACATGTAACCAATCTCTCATTAGTTCTTTAGTCATCCACCCCTTTTCTTGACACCTATTATTCCACTTGGCAAATGTTTCTTAAGCATTGTTTTCCGCTTTAGAATCACATATGGTGGTAATTTAGTCCCATCTGCTAAAACCGCCAACATTACCGTGACTCGCATTTTTTCGTTGCCTGTAGTTTTAATTAGGACGGACTTCGCACCTTTTTCGTTCACAGTATAATTAGATGGCATGTAGAAGAAAACCGGAGTTTCATCGGCATTTCCTATTTGGCTCAAAAGGTAATTATTGGTTTTTCTAAGTCCAATTACGTATTTCTGGTAAGCGAGAAGTTTTTCTACATAGTCTTCTGACAATTTCTGACACAGCGAAGTTCGTCGCCGTAAAGAAAAATTATTTCGTCGCATCATTCTCACGCACCATCTTCTGCTGGCCTTGAATTCTTGCAATGATATATTAAGTCCTCTAGTAATTTCATTAGCTTTAAGTATAATACTTTCAGTCGAAAGAACGGTATGTTCTTCCTCATGGTGCGCACAAACTTGACTACTTCTTCTTCAATGCCATGAAATCGGCCTAATTTTGGACCGCTGAGTGACTTCCTTGTGGCTTTGGCTTTTTCTAGTTCCTGTTTTGAGAGTTTCCATCGACGCACATTTGCCTCAGATACACCGAACTTTCTACTCGCATCACAGTTATTAGTTTTTTCGGCGTAATTTATCACGATCAGCTTAAAATTTGTATCTTAGCTCCGTCTAATTCCTTTGTTAACTTCCCCTTTGCACTCGAGCCACGTACTTCAACATGATCTGTCATTTTAACTTAAGGGTTGTGCATTTAAATCAAGAATGCACAACTCAAAATTACTGTCACACTTAGTGAATCGCGGTGCGTCGTTTGAAAGGGGAATCCCAATGATTTCCGCTCTCATTTGTTTTGACATTGCGGTTGCCATTACGTGCAAGGTGAAAGTACGTCGTCTGTGTTATGATCGTCGACGATGATTATTAGTCTAAATAATTATTATTCCCGTCATGTTTTTCTTATTGTTATTACTATTTGTTTATTTCACTTCTTTATGTACGTACTTGAATTTGCTGTTGTGAATTGTTTACTCTAATATACCATTTGTTGTAAAAACCATTGATTAAATGCTTAAATATACTTCGTATTTGAATGTAAGATGACTCTTGATATTTACAGCTAAAAATTTGGAAAAAAAAGGTCGTCTTAGATTCAGGTGAATACGGTACCACATCTTCTATTACAGTACCGTACTTATATTTTTAAATATTCCATGCTTTATTTATAACATTTGTACAGTAAACAAATTAAAAACACTAAACAACATATAGGCAACACACAAAAACACAATACTCAAAAATAAGCTGTATAAAAACTTTGATATGATTATCCGGCGTTTTTGAGAATCCGGTGCCTCCCTCCCTCCGAGGGCGTCGGATAATGGATGATCTACTGTATTTATAAAATTATACCATGTGGAATTAAAGGTTTCAATTTTCATGATACAAGGCAGGCCTTCGAGCTAACACAGGGACCAGACCAGTCTCAAAATTTACATTAAAAGCAATTCCTTACATTTACTGAATGATATTTTTGACTATGGATCACTTTGACCCATACTATTTTTAGGTGCATTTCGCTTACGGCGTGAGCGCCTATTATTGTCAGTCGGTCCGTCTGTCCGTCCGCATGTTCGTTCTCGGCTTCTACTGAACGGATTTTCATGAAATTTGATATTAAGGACTTTCAATCAAATATAATAAGAAAATCGCAAAAATGAATCACGTACGCCAATCAGGGGTACCACTTTACTGGGACAAAAAATTAAATTTTCATCATATCTCGTAACGTATTGCTCATATCAAAATACTTTTCAAATAAAAGTTGTAGAACTGATACAGTAGAGTATTTCCTTTCCTATACATTTTTATTGTAGGAGTAGCCGTTATCGAGAAAATCAAATGAGAAAGTCTTATATCGAGCTGAACTTAGAAAGTCTCTTGCATGGTTACTTCATTGTTGATAACATAAACAATCTCCCAAACAAACATTTAATTTCCTTACGTGTACATGTAATATTATTAAATAGGAAGAAAATGCAGTATTTATGATGAAGAAAAGAACTTTAAAATGCTATTTCCCTCACGTACAGGTATATAATTTCTTTCTAATACTCCATTGCACGAAACGCGCCCATTTGTGATACGTTGTACACTTTCCTAACTTGTTTTACTGTTAACATGAATGTTAGTGTGAATACCATTCAGACAAAATAAAGATATTTGCTATTTTCTATAAATGATTAATATAGGAATGTCTTCTACCAATAACATGAGTTTTTCAATGATTTTGGACACAACAGAAGCACACACATTTTGATTTTGTGTATATTTTATGATAAGTGCACATAAATAATTTTATTAGACTAATTTATTACAATAAAACAGTTGTTTGTGTGGTGCATTCAAGGCATGCCATGACTTGCTTGTGTACTGCTCGTGTATTTCATTTTTCAAGTAGTATTCAATATGATAGTCTTTATTATTTTTCAGTTGTATTAATGTCTTCATGAGTGAATTTCTCATAAACCAAAAACTAAAAGAGAAAGATATGGAAAGCAAATTGACAGCAGGTGCTGTGTGTGTGTGACACGTAAAATAGAGTTGTACGGTTTAACGCTGACAAAAGTGCAATGTTGACTCATTTGTTGTCCGACATACAGTGAATATATTGAGTACAATATATGTTATGATGTATAAGTATTAATCCTTAGATGGGAAATCAAAGAATAACATCTTTATTTGCCTGAAAAAGGCAAAAATAAACAATGGTAAATGACAGAATGCTTTGAATTGCCTATACTCATGCAATTTTCAAATTAAAGGAGGGTAACCAGGTACTTGAGGCAGTGGTGGCTTTCATAACTACAACTGATACTGGTTGTCAGTAATTTAGCTGTTTGGATGCTTTTGTTGTTCGGAGTTTTGGATAAAGGTTCTTCTACTGTATGTATAACTTAAAAATTATCAATTAAAATAGCTAATAATTAAAGTTTTATATATAAAAATTGGCAACTGAAGCAAACCAGTTATTAATGAATTGGAATTATACCACTGCACGGACTTGTATCAGCACCCCCTGCATTGCTCTTTTTTTTGGGGATGCAGTTCTGTGATGGATTTTGTTATCTAAAATATATTGTTTAGAGGTGAATTCAAGTTAATCATTTGCATACTCCAAGCATTCAGTTATTCATTCACGAAAGGCCTGAGAAATCTCACACTACAGATTAAATTGGGCCAGCATAGGAAATTGTAAAGTCCATCCTTCAGACATTATACCTATTCAGTATTTCAATGCTGACAGCAGGTTCTTGAGTCATGGTCATGAGCCTCAAAGGCACATACCATCACATTATATACTTAATATTAACATTAATTCCAATCATTGATAAACTCATCTCATGACTTTCGGCTTTATGCCCGTAAATAAATATCTTATCTTATCTTAATATCTTATCTATGAATAGCAGCTTTGCTTTATATGCTTTCACTTTAGAATGGTTTCATTTTAGATAACTAGCTTATAAATTGTATAGCCATCAATTCTTTCACATGGTTTTGTAACTATCTCCATGGAATAAAGTATCATAAAATAGTTTGACTCGGAGGTTATAAGAAAGGGTAAATGAAGTAAAACTGAACACACTGTAACTATATTGTTACAAAATGAGCTCAAGAAATGCTCAAATTTTAGTTCGTGGGAAAGGGGCCAATCCCTCTTATCACTTTACAGTCTTCTTCAGGAACATATCGTATATACCGTATTTAATCGATTGTAAGCCGACCCTTTTTTACGTTTTTACCATCTCAGAAATCGCCACTCGGCTTAGAATCGGTGTGAAAAAAGTTGTCAATGAATTTATGTCCGTAGTTACATTATAACGCGAGATATAAGTGTACTAAAGTGTAACTATATACTTTAAATGTATGCAAAAAAGAATCAAAATGACTGAAAACCTACAAAGAAATAAATTATGTAAGATGTGGCGCATCAAAGTCGTAAAAAAAACACAGCGATAGCACTCATATGCGTAAGAAGCTACATATGTACACAATGTTTCATTTTACTCGTGAATCGAAATATTTGCCTTTCCTACCCCCTCCCCTCCCTCCTCTACCTATCTTGTTTCAGTGCGTCTAGCATGCGCATACTGGGATTTCCCGAGTGAACCGTTACTTCCTCGTGCCTTAGCGGCATAGCAGCAAACTTGGGTGAATAATTTAAGAATAAAAGTGAAAAGGAATGCCCAGGTGATACTAGTGTAGTACTATAGTCGGTCCATCATCTGAAGTCTGATGGCCTTGAAAACTGGGCGGGCACGAGTTAGCAGCAGCCAATAGGAGACTGTTTGTTTGGGAAGGTAGTGGGGAGGAAACCAGTCTCACTCCTGCTCTCGAAGAGATCGCATCGGACTGCGTTGCCGTTTCTACCGCCGTTTCCTTTTTATTTAGAAACTGCGTAGTATATCAGCTGAGCAAGAGCTGGCAGCGCGCAACGGTATCTGCTCTCCCGCACGAAAGTTGAGAGGGGCGATGGAAGGGGAAACGTTCGTGATTGGCTACTTGCTCTAAGTAGGCCAAGAGACTTCAGATGGGGGATCGACTATAACATATGTTATATAATACGGTGACCATATTTGATTGATGAGAAACGGCTAATTTTTTACGAGAATAAGATCCAGGGAATAACGAAGTCAAATTATTTTTTAGTAGAAGTTGTTATGAATAAGCGAATAAAATGTATTTTATGTCGCCGTAATTTTAGTTAATACTCTTTATTTAATTACAAACTGCAAATCTGAGGCGTTCATACTTGTTGGTATTTTGAAATAAATGACCCCAGCTATCTAATCACTTTAAAATCAAAATTTTTCCTTGCGTGGCCTTGTGAAAAGTGGGGGTCGGCTTACAATCGGTGTCGGCTTACAATCGATTAAATACGGTACTCATGTAAAACGCGCTTTCGTATATAATGCACACCCATACCTTTGCCAAAAAAATCATGTATTTTTCTTATACCCCGTGTATAATGTGCACCCTTGATTTTTGTGGGGTATAAGAACAAAATTATATCGTCATGTTAAGCATTAACTAGAATACCGTAAACAAAAACGTTAAAGCTTTAAATTATCGCCAGTTAACAATTTTCAAATCCTTGGACTGGCCCTCAAGTATTACGTTGAATAAACTCCACATTACGTCTTAGAGAGACATCAATAATGAAAGCAAAATTACTTACATAGTTAATTGTACATGCTATAATCATTAACTAAATAAAATTATTTCAATTTGCGTATTCTATGTTTTTTGTTTGATGCATGCTTTGGGGGAAGTCTATCTGGTGATTTTGCAAAGACTACAGCAATCAGCTGATGAGCTAGTGAAATGCGGAATATTTGGAGAGGATTGAATTATAACAGTATAGAAGTAATTAGGTGTTCTATACATATAATAAATATATGTATAACCTGGATTATAGATAATTATTGTGATTTTCCCCTTAATTCAACCCAAAAGCTAGAATCTGGTGCGAGGTAGGTTCACTTTAATTACCAATTTTAAGTGCCCAAAAGTGTTACCCGTGTATACCGTGCACCCCTACTTTATGACCTGTAAATTTGGTCTTCAAACTAAGCGTTATACATGAGTATATACAGTAATTATAGTGCTAAACAAGGAATAGGTTTATTAGAAAACAAACAACTGTCAATATTCAGACTGTGCAACTAGACAAGGCAAATCAAACCTATTTTCACAAAAGAGGTTTTAATTTTAAACTAGCTGTACCCACTCAATGTTTGCATGGATTTTTTCCAATTAATTTATTAATAATAATGTGAAAATTAATGGTGCAAATAATATCCCCATAGAAACCTATTCTATTAAACACGTCTTTTACTATATTCTTGCATTATTGATACATCTCCCTCTCTCTCTCTCTCTCCTTTCACCTATCTCCCTTTCACCTCTTTTCCTTTCCCTCCCTCTCTCCTACTCTCCTTTTCCCCTTACCCTCCCTTCATTTAAACGGCTTATAAAAAACGTTCATTTTACACTCATAAGCTAGGTATAATACGGTTTTACAACAATAGGACTTTGAGCAAGAAAATATGTCATCAAGGTATTTAGCGTTAAAATGTCAAATTTAGCGCAAATTATGTGCAATAAACTTAAAAAGCAGGCGATTTCGAATCGTAAATGAAAGAAGACGATAAAAATAGGAATCCTTGATACCGTATTTACCCGAAAGGAAGACGAGATTTTTTTCAAAAAATGTCCGCAAAAAATTAGGGATCGTCTTAAAATCGAGTACGAGTTTTATGTGGGAAAAATGCCTGAATTTTAAACACCACACGGGACACCCGGATTTCGAGTATATGTCCATGAAAACGCATTTATAAATGCATACAACAATACATTACATTTAATTAATTATTATAATACATTAAAAGTGCGTATCATAGTTCTTAAAGTTGCACTTAGTATGAAAGATTACCTCCGAGGTACTGATGGAAGGGGTGTGTTTACAGCTGGGTAGGAAATCTTATATGTGAGACAATGTAGACGGTTAAGCAAGGATTGGCGGCCGTATTTGAGGTATATTGTTACATTTTAAACATGTCTATGTATTGCAATTTAAAAACTTCCGGGAATGAAAAATTACGCGTTACGGTAATGCTGGCTGCGTTAGCGGATGGCACGAATTGCCGCCGTATGTTATTTTAAAACGCAAAACAATGCTTAGGGAACTGCTACCTAAAGGAATAATTGTTAGTTGTCAAAGCCATGCCTTTTTACTTTCTCATACCAAGTATTGAGAAAGTATTGTTATCGCGAAAAAATTCGACCTCGAGATTTTTACGGAAATATAGGTTTTAGGTGTCGCTGAATCCGAAAAAGTGGTCTTCCCAATGCCGTCTAGAGCCCAAACAGTAGAGCGAAAACGAATGAAATCTCGTACTTAAGCATTTTATCATACTGAGCAGAGTCTATGAAGAAATGGTTGACATTGCTCAATAATTAAGGGAAGTTTATTCTACGCATTTTTAACAAGAATTTGAGTAGTAGTAGTAATTAGGTTTTTAGGTGCGTCAACAGCTAAGGTTATTTTGCACCGTCAAATTCTCTTAGAGAAAATCAACATACATCACAACATCCATGCCCGAAGCGGGATTCGAACCCACAACCTATGGGTTAGAAGGCAGGCGCACCGCCTACCAGTCTAACCCGGCCGGCCCACAAGAATTTGATTTTCTCAAAAACGTCTCTAATGATTTTGATCAAATTTCGTTCAGTTATTTGAGTTTACGTCTTCTGTAATACTGTATAGTTCATATTTCTCAAAAAATGAATATAAGGCTAGTTTATTCTAGGCAACTTTAACAACAATTCGATTTTCTCAAAAACGGCTCTAACGATTTTGATCAAATTTCGTACAGTTACTTGAGTTTACGTCTTCAATAATACTGTATAGTTCATATTTCTCAAAAAATGAATATAAGGCTAGTTTATTCTAGGCAACTTTAACAACAATTCGATTTTCTCAAAAACGGCTCTAACGATTTTGATCAAATTTCGTACAGTTACTTGAGTATACATCTACAATAATACTATATAGTTCATATTTCTCAAAAGATGAATATAAGACTAGTTTATTCTTGGGCAACTTTAACAAAAATTGGATTTTTTAAAAACAGGCTCATACGATTTTCATTTTCTGAAGATAACTAAATGACGCATTAGTACCCATATATGTGAAAGTTTGTACAATGTATGTTGTACCGATTTTTTATTCATGCTTTTAGTGTGTTATTATTTAAAAGTTTTTCGTAAATAGACTGGTTTTTTTAGAGGTCGTCTTAAATTCGAGGTCGTATTCCTTTCGGGTAAACATGGTAATTTCTCTTTAAAACTTACTAGATCCGAAGCTTGTATGCTAATATTTCAAATTTATATGGGCAAATGAATGAAAGCCTGCATGCCGAAAAGTCCAGTTTTGTGTCTTATGTTATGGAAAATATAAACGATTCCTAAGATTTGAACTCAGGACCTTATGAAAATGAAAACAGTTTTCCAGGGACCTTCTAATAGAAAAATACACATCGCATATCTCTACGATGAACGGTTCTCGAGATACAAATGGGGACAGGCAGACACTTGTAAAATTAGGTAAAGGATAATTATAACCATACCTACTCCTGTTCCATGTTAGTTTATTCATGGTTAGAAGATCGACAAGACCAATGAGATTTTCAGCTTTATCTCTTACAGGTAGCTGCAATAATAAAGGAGTGTTTCCAGTAAATTTAGACTGAATTGATTTGATACACAACTCCAAATCAGCATCTCTGCGATCCATCTTGTTTAAAAATACTATCCGAGGCAAGTTATAGTAATCAGCCTGCTTCCACACAGTCAAAGTTTGAGCTTCAACTCCTATGATATAATGTAAAAATATGAACATATTTAAATATAAACAAGTTGCATCTTACATGTAAAAATTTTAATTTCATAATGCAACTCAATAAAAATATTAATTCAAAGTAGAAAGGAAATATGATAAATATTTTGGGGAGCAATTTCAATGGAGAAACATGACATTGCAATGCAACTTCAAATAAACCAAACTTTAGTTTCAATTTAGCTAAAGCTGCTAAGTAAAAATTAGAAGTACAATAAAGTCAAATAATTTTTAACTGAGTCAAAAGTTAAATAGGAAAGACTGCAATAAGTAATTATGAAGACCTAAATGCTAAAATCGACTGTGACAGTGAGACTATAGATACAGGATAATCATATACTGATTGAAATAGTGTTAGTAGTTAATTTCTGCAAGAATCGTTAAATTGGATAAATATATTACCTGCTGATGCGTCCAGTACCACAATGACCCCATCCAAAACTTGTAACGTTTGCTCGACTTCCATGGTAAAGTCAATATGGCCAGGTGTGTCAACAAGGTTAATTCGATAACCATTCCAATTGAATGTCACAGCAGCAGAGGTGATTGTTATTCCTAACTTACAATAATAATATTTAATACTTCTTTTGAAAATATTTCCAAAGATTGGACAATTCTATAAATAAAATATTAAAATTATACCTCTAGCTCTTTCCTGGTCCATATAATCAGTGACAGTATTTCCATGATGAACTTCGCCCATTGTATTCATGAATCCAGAATAATATAACATTCTTTCTGTTATTGTAGTCTTACCTTATAAATACAGATAAATTAAAATCACGGCAGAAATAACAAATGAAAATATATCAAAATCCTTCACGTTACCTGCATCTATATGAGCCAATATTCCTATGTTTCTTATTCTTTCTGTAGATGAAAACCGTTTCTCTGGTAGAGATAGTATATCTTTATGTAGCGGTCTTCTATACATCGAGAGAGTCGGGCGAAGTAAAATAAATGTGATCCTTTTCATTGAAAATCCAAATATATTCCGATACATAACTCCGAATTGTAATCCTTCAAAAGCATTAAAAAAATCTTTGATACACGAAATTACAGAATAAACCCTAGCTTTCTAAAACAAAGCTGGAAAAAATGTTTGAAAACAAGTTCCATTTAAACATCTCCAATTAATACTGAATTGTTATTCTGGCAGATATTAGAGCGTTCTCTTAGATAATTAATTCCTAACTATTCATGATTTTTTAAGACAAAATATATGTGATATCCCGTAACATAGTTCATTCAAACATAGATAATGAATTATTAACTACCCCTTCATGAAATTGAATAACTTCGATACAATCGAAAAAGTTTCGATTCCACCGGAAGAATCGTAATTAAGAAGGGGTTAAGAATTGTAGGTTACAACCGCTACAACCCAAACCAAGTCCATTTCATTTACGAAACCCAATTTTCGCCTAAAGTTTAGAATATGTGACGTGTCTGTGTCGCCCCTAATGGTCATAATGAAAACTACATACAGAGTTCTCTACTTAGCATAAATCTCATTGATTAACGTGTTAGTTCAGCGTTACGACTTCGCCATTTACAGATGGTCGTACCAGGGGCGCGCGTTTGAAATCTCAGGTTTTTTCATTTCTTGTAAAATGCTAAATAAGTATAAATATGAAATTGAAAAAAATAAAACTTTTGTAGGTTACTGATATTGCTTTATTTAAGCTTCACTTTCGTGTACACATAACAAATGAATGCCTTATAAGCAAGAAAAACGAAGAATACGCAATTTTGAAAATACAGAACTACCTTATATTCACAAAGAAAGAAGGTACCGTTGCAAAAATCTCAATGCAGTTCAAACAGTAGCATTTCAACAGAGGTCACACGTGAAAATCCACAGTGAGTCATCAACTGGTATTGCATACACAGCAAAAAGTGAAACCCTTAACATGATATATAAATAGAGTAATTCAACCCTTAGATTGGTTTGATTGACTTGGAAATATACACAGATGGCGTGGTGGTTTCCCGATGCTTTCCACACCATGCACACAGAATGGAGAAGAGCAGGGCCGGTTTCAGTTAAAAAATATGTGTAAGCGAGGTAAAAATATGCTGCCCCTCTGGATATCAAAGGCGTGAAATAATATTAATGATATAATAAAAAAAGAAAATAAACTTATTTAATCGGTATTTATTTAATAAAAGAATATTCAGCTAAATGCTTTCAGAAAATAGAAATAAAACATTCACTGACCTTATAACAAAACTACTATATAAAATGATTATTTTACCAAACATTTTTATATTGCAACTTGACCAACCCACATTTCAAAAAGGACAAGATTAAGTGTTATCGGGCTTTTTTCTTTGCAAAGTCATTTATCAGGGATCAGAGAGGGAAGCTACGTGTAAAAGGCAGAGATCCCGAATGTGAAATATTTGCACAAAGATACAAACCCTGAGTAATCAAAATCTCTAGTATTGAAGGTTCACTGTATTTGGAGCGGAAAGATTATTTAAAATTACATTGCATAATCCCTAAAAGCACATGAAACTTAGCATTATAGTTATTGCTTTTGCATGTATATATCCCGCTAAAGAGGTTAAGGAAAGTGCACAGTGTATCGGTGTGTTTTAGACAATGTAAAACTTTAAAAGATATGTCTTAGGTGACATCGGTAAGCAGTAGGTTACATCGCTTACACCTTGAACCGACCCTGAATGTATATGAAATATCATGGCACAAAATATAATTTTTTTGTGATGTTTTCAAGTTCTGTGCAATAAACCTTAAAAAGAAATGAAAATGTAAAAATCTGAAATATTGATTTTGCCGTCCCTCTAAAGTGGCATCTGTAAGCGACCGCTTATGCCTGAAACCGGCCCTGGAGAAGAGAAACCCAGTGCCAGCATTAGCCTACTCCTACTATTCTCATCTAAAGACCACCTTCTGCCTCTGGGCTTCCTCTTGTAGCAGCACAACTGAGAAGCCAAAAAAAGAAGCTGCATTAGCAGACATCTGTGAACTTAAAATCTCATATGCAGAAGACAAATGGGATTTCTGATCACTACACCCTTTCATCTTCCTTTCCAACTTCCTGTGAGAAGCTCTAAGCCTTTTTAATTGGAAGTCTTTCTTTCTCCCATACTGATATAAATATCTCTTACAAGGAGTATAATGTACAGATATAGTTACACCAATGCAGGACAAAGTAAGATTTCCTTTTCTGCTTGATGAATCACAAAACCCTTCACCTCTGTTACCAGAAGTGGAAGCATCTTCTGATACAACAGACAAAGGTAACGTTCCACTGTGGCTGTAGTAACCAAGAGTGATGCAGGAGACATCAGAAGAAGGAGAAAAGGTACGAATAGGAAAGACCTGATGACTAGGTGTTGAAGTAATAAATGATGGTCCAGGATCAGAAAGTAAATTGTCTGAAGTAGATTGGATATGGAGTTGATCTTGTGCATATGGAAACGTATAAGGAAGGGTACTACTTGGAAGAGTATTAGGAAAATGAGTATGAGATGGAGGATGGGTAGGTGACAAGGAATGTGAAGCACTGGCAGTTGCAGCAACAAGTCCTTGTATGGACAGTATTACTTCCCGCGCAGCCGCAACTTCAGCTCCTTCTGAAAGCATGCACCAAGAAAGTGCTTGGAGCACACCTTTTTGTTATCGAGCACTCGCTTAGCCCCACTATGGTTAAAGTTTCTCAGCCCAGTGCTCCTGCAGAATGAAACCCATTTCAAGTACCTACACAAAGACATTCATCAACATGAATAATAATAGATTACCAGAAAAATCACAATTCCCTGAAAGGTTTATTACTTTTCCGAAAGAATTGGAAAACCGTCTCATTTAAAAGGCATTGGAAATTGTACCTTCGAACAAACAGTGGCATTATACTTTCACACTAATTGTAAGTTAGTTATAAAATTTCATTTGTGATTCGTGTCATTGTTTAACATTCTTAACATAATTGCAAAGGTGCACTCGATGTTATTTACAACGTAATCACGAAATACAAAAATATCACACGGTGAGAATAATAAATGCAAAAAATTAACACATTATAATAATTAGCAGGATTAAATGCATTATAGGAACTGCTGTCATACTAGAAGTAAAATTAATGCATCAAAATATATCACTTACATATATCACAACAACTTCCCAGAATCACCTTAAAACTCTTGAGTGACACCCGATGGCCAAGTCGTATCAATGCCTTAAAGCCATTAAGATATCAAATTGGGGGAATTTATGATGCTTTCTTTGAGATACAGAGCAATGATTTGCTAGATTCTGCCTCAAGAAATGAGACCAAATATTTAGCAAAAATAATCAAAAAATTCCAATTTCTTTGTTCGCTGGTTGTTTATATATTATTTATTTTTAAAAAGATAAATGGAACTAGTAAATTGTTGCAAAGTCCATCCGTTGATATGAAGGCTTCAATAAATTTTCTTACGCAGATTCAAGCATATTTCGAAGATTGTAGGTCAGAAATATGGTTAAATAAAATATTCATAGATGCTCGAGAACTGACAACAAAATTAGAGACAGAACCAAATTTTACGCAAGAGACATGAATTCGGCCACAAAGAAAGAATTCCAATTTTGAATGTGCACAGGTCGGTGAAAGTTTTCAAGATCCTCAAGAAAACTTTCTTTTATTTTGTGTTGGATTAAACAATTGCTTCCAAATGGGAGAGGTTCCAGCTCCTTAAAAATCACAGTAAGTATTTTAGTTTCCCTTATAACTTGAGGTAATTGAACAGCTTTACCTATAAATGTATTGAATTTCATCACCCAAAACCACTTAGCTGCTCTTTATCCCAATACCTTCATAGCCATTAGAATTTTGTTAACCTTACCTTTGACAGTGGCATCTGCAGAAAGGTCGTTTTCAAAGTTAAAAATTATCAAGAATTATTTGAAATATGAAGACATAATTGAAGACTTTACAGGTACTCAAGGATAATCGGAAGTGGTCGGGGTAGAATCAGGGCCATCGCAAGGGACAATCGACTGCCAGGGGCACAAAAACCCGGGAGGTGCGTCATTTCTTGGGTCATATTCTTCAAAAAGGAAACCTGGACTCGTTGGTAGTATTTTAGCTGTCGGCCTTTCGAACCCAATTTACCTACGAAAGCCTTGGTTGCAATGGAAAGGCCCAGTTAAACTTTCTTGTCGTCGCCCTGAGTGAGTTTCTGCCTCATGGGTTGCCGCCCAGGTAGTATGACCCTTTGCTGCTTGGGTCAGGGCAGGCCCGTATGGAGTCACAAGTAAATCCGACAGTGGCGGACAGGAATAGTGAAAGGGAAATGAAAGATTTAGCACCGACCCATATTTTCGGATGTTAAGTTTAGGTGACCATGACTATGCTTGCATTTCTCCATATTATGGATGCTAGCGGAGACACTAGTTGAATCTTTATAGTATACGGTCACCACGGAAAAGAGGGTGTGCCCTGGCTGCTTAAAGAAGTACCGGGGCGATGCCCTGGCTTGACTATACCCCTGCATCCCTATCATCCACCAAATTGGATGCATTTGATATTGCATTATCTGCTACATAAAATCTAATAAATTTGTTATCCAAGCCATTAGACAGTAAAATATTTTTAATGTGTTTAGTGAATGCTGAGGAATTCTCTTCTGGAGAATCATAGAAATCTAGCAAAAACTCTTTGATAACTTTATGTTAAAATTTTTAAGAATAAGTGGATAAAATTTTGCATTACCTTTGTTAGAAGCATTTAAAGCTACAGAGAAATATTTTGGTATACACTCTTTCTGCAATACTTCACAAGAATATGGAGTCATAACATTTTCAGTTAAACTTTCTAATTTAGTACGACTACAATTTATTTTTCCTCTCATTTTAGAGTCAGAAAATATTTTACATGATTATTTTATTCCACACTCTGAAGACAAATAACTGTGGTTGTGCATAATTCCATGATAAGCAAAACATAGTTCAGCAACTGTGCTGTATTCTATTCCTTTGGAAGAAGGAATTTGAAAGAAGGAAGAAATAGTCTTGGAAGTTTTTGTTATAAGCAAATTTTTAATATGTTTCACAGCTTCCAAGTGTTTTTTCAAAGTTCCTGCACCTTCACTTTTTAAAGAAATCATAGAGGGACATAAAATGCATTTTGCAGTGAAAGGATTAGTATCGGTTTTTGCAATCCATGATGAATAATTTGGATCTTTGGGCCATTCGTCTTCGAAGGTGCAAAATATTTTCTTTGGTGGTGGGGATGACAGACTTTTATCTGATGTTATAACTTTACATTCATCCATTTGGGCTGAGTTATCATCAGAATTGTCACCATTCAATTTTTCAATACAAAAGAAATTTCAAAAACAAAATTTAAAAGTCTACTTATTATTTACGAAAGTTAAAATATTATTGATAAAATACTTTTTTGAAATTACTTACAATAACATCAGTGGTTGAGCTATAATTTCTTAGAACTTCAAGCCATTTACTAGCATTCCATTAGATATTACACTATTTGTGATTATACCAGTTATTTTGTAATATTTTTGTATTTACTTATTTTTTATCATACTAATATTGTAACAATCTATTTTTATGTATATCTTTGAATTGTAACCGGAATATACTAAGCCTATGTACATGTAATTGGGCGCATTTCTGCCCGTGTGATTAAATAAAATAAATACTTAAAACACATAATTTTCGAGATTCCAACATCGAATGCTAATGTTTAGCGAGTTTTCTCTTTGTTTAAAAAAACATGGACTAGCAATAGGAATAGACTGAAAATTGAAACAGTTAAAAGTTTGCTACAAGTGAAATGAAGTTGTAAATTTGTGTCATCTATCAAATTGGCACGTCGGAACGTGGTCGGAACATTAAACTGCTTTCTCCACTACTTAGTTGCACCCCCCCCCCTGTTTCAGTGACACCTGGCGTTGGCCATCGCGGCTAACGCAAAACTTTTAACATAAACGATAAGGAGTTGCATAGGTCTGGTCTTGCCCATGGGTGTTGCCTGATATCGATATATCATATCTTATGCGATTGTATCGTCTTGTGCATCAAAATTTTGTCTTTTTTGTTTAGGATGGGATTGATATAGTTTATTTGGTTTATTTATATAATAACGTATATTATACTTTGAGATCTTTATAGCGGAAGTTCATTTTAAATGGCTTGTACCGGTGTTCTTCCGTTCGTTCGAGGAGTGGATTTTACCAAAAATGATTTCAGTGCAAGTATTTTATTAGCCAGTATTACTATTTACAAACTTGACTGTCATAGACAAATGTCTTTTCATCTCATTAATTATAATATTGAAATTTATTGAAATTAAAGCAATCTCCAGAAACTATTCGCTATTCAAGTTACTCGAATTCGTCTTTGTTTCAATGTGATTTTAGACACGAGTTCCATATTTTCTAATGAATCAAATTAAAATACCCGTTTGCTCTCTTAGTTTGTGTCATACACGTGCCGGTGATTGAAATTTTGTTTTCAGAGGACTATGAAAGTTTTGCCGGGTTGTTCACCACATTGAAATGAAGTCTATGTGGGTTTTCCGTAACAATTCCACACGGACATCTCGGCGCAGCAATTTTTCTAAATAGGCTTAAATGATTTAAAAGCAATAATGAGGTTAATATTATCATGAGCGTCTGTAAAAAGTCACAGGGTTATACGTAATAGATCGCTTTTACGATTTTCGCCTGCTTACCTATTGTATATAAGTAAATGATGATGTGAGTTCTGGTTCACATTATTTCCATAATTTTGTATTACACCACTAACTATTTCTTCAATTTACAATGCAAGGTAGTAAACTAACTTTGTAATTAATTTTTCAGGATTTTTTATTTTCACACGATATTTGTGCTTGGATATTTATTACTATCTTAAAAACGGTTGTTTTTACAACGGCGAAAGTATTAATGTTAGACTTTAACATCGTTATTGAATGAATGTGCCAAATTAGAGTCTTATAAAGGTAATAATACCTGGATCTTATATACCAAGTTTTGTGCCAGTTAGGAATTCACAACGTGTTTTATCAAGACTTTCGCGAATTTGCGTTGAAAACATAAATTGATTTTAAAGTAAATATTACGTTAAAACACTGGAGATGGGAAGGATACTTTTGTTTTTTAATGTAGAATTTATAAAAATAAACAGCCATGCTTTCTTACTCCCCAGTGTAACTTCAATCTATCAGTAGCTCGTCAAAGATGGCCTTTCCAAAAGGATGAATCCCACTTGTTCAACTTGAATCTCCTTCATCCCAGGTCATTTGTCCTACTGAAAAGCCACTACTCCAATATTTTTATTCAAACAGCTGTTTCTGTTAAATTTGTTAGTTTGCTTTGGTAGATGTTTTTGGTTATGACCTTAACATTATTTATGGTTTATGATTATTATTTACTATAAAATAGAGACACCATTAATTAATTTGAGCCTTTAAAATTTATTTCTTCAGGTTGCTGAAGTTTAATTTGAGCTTTCAATTTAGTTTAGTTTTTCTTATGAAAATTTTCTTTCTATTTGTTTTTAGAATGGGAAATTTCCAGAATCAGTACGTTTGATGACTGGAGTACAATGGCTTAAGCTGGATAGAACAGGATTGACGGAAATTCCTGAAGAATTGGGCAAACTTTTAAAGTTGGTAAGTTTTAAAAAATTTATGACCATTATTTTGGTAGAAAATCTATGAATTAAAAATTGTGTGAGGAACCATAATGAATGAGAGTGGTGGGGAAGCATTTGTTATGAGTGAAAAAGATACAAAAATAATTTTAGAAGCGTCAGTAATTTATTATATATACATATAGCTATCTATCTATCTATAATATATAAAATCGTTCATTTGTATGTATGTTACCTATAAACTCAAGAACCACTGCACCGATTTGGACGGGAGTTTCACTGGTGTATTCCTTATACTTCCAGGAGTAACATAGGCTATATTTTTTCGAGGTCTGAAGGGTCATATTTTAGGAAAAAAACAAAAACTTGACACCCATTTTCCGTCAGTGAGAAAAGCAACTCCAGGCGTGCGCCACTTACTGCGCTATCTACTTCTGCCCGGTGGCGATCTTAGGAACTAGGATCGCATTCCCCTCTTGCACTCTCCTCTCGTCTTCTCCTCTTGCCCTCTCCTCACGCCTCAGCGAACACCCATTTTCCTATGCTACTTCATGCGGGGGGAGGGGCAGATCGTGCAGCTCGCACTGCACGTCACTCACTACGCATACACAACACGTCTCGCACGTACACTCGCTCGACGCTCCGCTCGCTCACTTGGTACATTCCCGCGCGCTTTTTTTCTACGTTAAGTTTCCAGCACAGCTTAGATTGTGTTTTGAAATTTCTATGGTTTTAAAATGCCAAAAGTTAGGTCACAGTTGTCTAAATCATCATTGAGGGCTAGGAGAGCAGCGCTATCGAGAAATGATGAAACACCTGAAGAACTGGAGTTATGACTTTTTCAAATGCGTTCAATGAACAAAGCCAGGCGCCTTGACGAGACAAGCCCTGAGAGAGAGCCCCGTTTGAATGAAAATCGCTTGCGTAATTCTCGAAATAGAGCAGCCGAATCAAGTACACAGAGTTTAAGAGAACAACAAGTTCGCACGGCTCAAAGTAGGAATGTTGCGTCCAACCCAACCCACGGATTCAAGTCAGCGTTTTCATACGATCCTGCCATAAACTACACTGACCATCGTGACATTTCTATAGGGAAAATGGACAAAATTTGTGGACATTGTCACGCAAAAAATGGCCCAAGGAAAATGATGGGATGTGTTGTTCGAATGGTAAAGTTCGCTTACCAGAATTTGAAGATCTTCCAGAACCACTGAAAAGTTTATTGTGCTTTTAATACGAGATAGGGAGGGAGAGAGATGGATGGTAACGGAGGGGGGAGGTGGAGAGAGGGAATTAGAGGGAAGGGGTGGGGAGAGGGAGAAGGGTGGGAGATGGAGGGGAGAGAAGGAAAGTGAGAGGGGGGAGGGAGGGGGAGAAGGGAAGGAGAGGGTGGAAGGGAGGGGGAGAGAGTACTATCTTATTACTGTGATGCTTACATGTTACACGGTCGAAGTTTTAGATTCACTAAATCTGTTGAAATTCAACGGGCACTCCTGCTAGTCTATATATATATACGTGATTACATGTCAGGGGTTATGTGGAGACTGACTGGTGTAGCAGTGAGTTCCAGGTTGGTACAATCGATATATCATGTCTAACACCTCCCCCCTTTCTTTTTTAAGTACAATTTCAATTTATACAATTCACTATAATACATGATACAATATTATGTTAACAACAGGGCATATAAATCAAGATTAACAAACAGTACATTTTAAGTAATTTATAATTAAGTACAATCATAATTATTCAAATAGTGAGGAGTTTTAATCAGCCTCCCATAACACGTGATATTGTACAGTTTCATCAGAATTATCATTATTTACATTTTCATTAGGTAAAGGCTTGCGTACATTTTTACTCAGTGATTTGGATTCTACATCACACACCTCATTTTTGTACAAATAAAAATCAAAGTCATTACCAGCTGTTATGTCTATTGGATTAAATGCCTTCTTTTCTAGAAACAATATTTCCATTATACAGTTTAATAAAGTAAGAACAAGGTCTTTTAGCATAGTTATTCATTTTAACCTAACAAAATCTCTAATATTCGAAATGCTTAATTGCTTTGAATTTTGATCATAATAATTTTTACTTCTAACTTGTTGGTTTCTTAAATTTTGTTGTACATTATAAGTTTTTGGTTTAAGGTTACATTCTAACATGGGTAAAATTCCTCTAATTTTCCTTCCAAAGATTAGTTCTACAGGTGATGGTAAACCATATCCTATTGGACCATTTCTATACTCCATCAGACACAGATAAGGATCTTTGCTGCTTATTTCATCCTTTTTAAATAGACATTTTATGGTTTGGATATGACTCTCACTCACTCACATGGGACTGGAAGTCCTGCACCCAAAATTCCATGAGTTGACAAATTCTTTAAATTCTTTGGAATTGTAGCAAGGACCACAATCAGATAACAGGAGTATGGGAATACCATGTCTCAAAAAAATACTTTTTAAACAATTAATTACTGACCTGCTAGTCATACTATTCAATAACATTACTTCAGGAAACTTGGAATATTTATCAACAACTAGAAAATAATCCTTGCCTTTAAAATGAAAAATAGTAGCAACAATCTCCCATGGTCTTACAGGAAGTTCTGTGTCGTATAATGGTTCCTTAACATTAGATGACCTTTGCCTTAATCATATATCACAATTGAATATCATATCCTGAATTTGGCTAGCCATAGCAGGCCAATACAGTATTTCCCTAGCTGTAGCCCTGGATTTTTCATACCCATATGATTAACATGAATTTTTTGTGACATTTCTTTACGAATCTTAGCAGGGACAATTATTTGAGAATTCTTACATATGAGATTATTATAAATATTTAATTCATCACGACATGACCAGAAAGATCTTATACAGCTGGGAACATTGTTTTTATGACTAGGCCAACCATTAATAATTAATTGTTTCAAAATTTGAATCTCACAATCATTTTCAGTTTCTTTTATTAATTCAGTAAATTTATTATCCGTTATATTAATATTACATATCTCTAATCATTGACACTTGTGCTATCTCAGTCTCCTTTTAATTCAAATTCACTAGATGAATCATAGGCACATGACAAAGTATCAGCTACAATTAATGTTTTACCTGTCTTATATCTAACATCATTACCAAAATTTTGTAGACGAATATGCATACATTGTAAATGTAAAGGACACTTATTTAATGGTTTTTTTTACAAATTGTTTGTAGTGGCTTATGATCAGTTTCCACAATCACTTTTCTGCCATAAAGGAATTGGTAAAATCTCTCGCACCCAAAGAGAATTTCCAACATCTCTTTTTCAATCTGGGCATATGCTTTTTAGGCGCGTTTCGCTTACAGCGTGAGCGCCTATTATCGTCGGTCGGTCCGTCTGTCTGTCTGTCTGTCCGTCCGTCCGTCCGTCCGCATGTTCGTTCTCGGCTTCTACTGAACGGATTGTTATGAAATTTGATATTAAGGACTTTCAATCAAATATAATAAGAAAATCGCAACAATGAATCACGTACACCAATCAGGGGTACCACTTTACTGAAGACAAAAAATTAAATTTTCGTCATATCTCGTAAAGTATTGTTCATATCAAAATATTTTTCAAATAAAAGTTGTAGAACTGGTAAAGTAGAGTATTTCCTTTTCTATATATTTTTATCATAGGAGTAGCCGTTATCGAGAAAATCAAACAAGAATGTCTTATATCGAGTTGAACTTTCTTGCATGGTTACTTCATTGTTGCTAACATAAACAATCTCCCAAACAAACGTTTAATTTCCTTACGCGTGCATGCAATATTATTAAATAGGAAGAAAATGGATTATTTTTGAAGAATATAAGAACTTTAAAACGCTATTTCCCTCACGTACAGGTATATAATTTCTTTCTAATACTCCATTACACGAAACGCGCCCATTTGTCATACGTTGTACACTTTCCTAACTTGTTTAGGCGCATTTCGCTTCCAGCGTGAGCGCCTATTATCGTCGGTCTGTCAGCCTGCCCGCCCGCCCGCCAGTCCGTCCGCCCGCCCGTCAGTATAGGAAGAAAATGGATTATTTATGATGAAGAAAAGGACTTTAAAACGCTATTTCCCTTACGTACAGGTATATAATTGCTTTCTAATACTCCATTGCACGAAACGTGCCCCATTTGTGATACGTTGTACGCTTTCCTAACTTGTTGTATATCTGTTAAGGCTTTTGATGCAAATAAGAGTGGCATATTATCTTGCATGATACAAGCACCTAAGCCTTTCTTTATATCAAAATACTTTAACAATTAAACATTTACAACAGCCTCTTTAATTTTAATAAAGGTACTATACTGTGCTTCAGTCCATATCCAACAATTTTCTTTCTTTAACAGTTCCCTTTTTCTTTTTTCACATTTTTGTAGTTTCCCTTGTTTGTATGATTTGTATCATCCGAAATATTGTAATCCTGTAGAAGTAAGTGAGATAGAAGAGGAACACTCCGATAGAAATTAACCATAGTAATTGCAAGTTACAATTATATGTGGAAAATGCAAAAATATCAAGTACAAAAAAGTATGTGAAGAAAAGCAAAAAAAACAAGTACAAAAATATGCAAAAAAAGACAAAAATACAAAAAATGCAATAGAAACATAATGATACAATTTTACTAGTTAAAATACATATGCAGATTATTTCTGATGAGTGCATTATGAATAAAAAAATGCTGGCAACTGGGATCGAACCCCAGCCCACCCAATTACTAGACATTCACTCTACTCATTCGGCTATCGCTGCTTCTGATTGAAACCTTAACGTTGATGGTATATGATGCATCCATGCTTAAACCTGAATTTTAAATTGTTAATATCTTTTAAACAAAGGCCCATTGGCATAAACGCAGAGAGACGTTTGATATTTCACCTCCTAAAAGGGTTTTACGAATCTCAATATTAATGTTAGGGCCTCCCCTTGTTAGTGTAAAGAACAATGAGGGGAAACAATATGTTTTTCTGCTAAGTCCATTTGAATCATTTGTTAGCACCAATTCTTTTGAAGGAATAACTAATAATGAAGTAGTTTTAGATATATGTATTGCCTTTGCAGATCCAAAAATCTAGAGAAACAAATTAAAAGCAGGGTAATGGCAGGATATAACAGGAGTTAAGTTTGGTTTCCACATTGGGCTGAAACATGAAAAAGTGGAACATTAATACAAATGTGATTTGTGGGTGTCTTACAATTGGAAGTTTGTTGCACATGTATAAAGGGAATTACATGTGTTAATCAATGCAAAGATAGAACTGTGTTAGTGGATTTATTTGTTATTTTACATTTTTATTTATGTTTAACTTATTTGGAGTGCTTATTATAGTTGGAGATAATTTTTTATGTGTAGGAGCACCTGTCATTAGTTCACAATGGAATAGAAAGACTACATGGTGAAGTTACTCAGTTACCATGTCTTCGATCCCTGAATGTGCGACATAACCGAGTGCGTGCATCTGGTGTTCCACCAGATCTCTTTCGCCCAGATGAGCTTTCTTCCTTGGATATAAGCCACAACTGTTTACGAGAGGTTCCTGAAGGTCTGGACAGAGCTAGATCCTTGCTTGTGCTTAACCTTAGTCACAACAGGTATGTGTGTATTTTGAATCATGTTAATGCTGAATATTATCAAATGTCATGTTACTGTTCCATATGTAAAGAGAACATTGCTAATTTTATTGTTTTGAAATTGTTAAATACAGCTGGTTTACACAAATTCCTGTTAGAAGTGCTGGATTAAGAGAATGAGTAATCCAATGGAAGTTTTTTGACTTAACGAAGAAATGGTTCATGTAAGAATTTTTGTATTTCAAGTACTGTATTCACTCAATTGTATGATGGTCTTTACTGTTTTTTTCAATTATCAAAATGCCTCTTGGCTTAGAATAATCTAATTAAAAAAATTGGTGTTAAAATGTACTTCCTTTACTAGCTATTTCAGTAAAGCATGTGTATTGTCCTGTGAGATAGCAATGGTATGGGCAAATCCTGAAATCGGGCAGAACTAGTTATTCCTGGGCAAATCTAGTTTTGCCCAAATGTAACAGGAAAATCCTGAAGTAGATGTTAAATTTGGGGTTTGCCCAGGCACATTGTGAAATGCCCACAAATGTTTGGGCAGATCTAGATCTGCAAATTTTGAAGTATATTGTAGATTTGGTATTTGCTCATGCATATCGCAAAATGCAAATTTCCAAAAAAAATAGAAAACCATTTATTCTGAGAACAATCAATTTTTTTTAAATGTTCCTTTAATTAATTCACAATGAGGACATAAGAAAATTAACTTGGAGCCATTACAGTATAGGAACAATGTCTCTCTCCATAGTGTAATGAATATAATTGTAGTAGTTATTACGAGTTATCAGCATCCTCAAGAATAATCATCAGCAATTACACTTATGCATAATACTGAATAAATTTCACAGTGAAAAATACTTTTGAGTCAGGTTTCACATTTGAAAAGCAATAAGTAGAGAAAACGTTATTTGGTGCTATGGATAACAATATATCGATGCATATCCTACTGCTGCTAATTTCAGATTATTGCAGAAAATATTCTCGATCAAAATTACTGTTGGCAGTGCTGTCAATGTTTGCAAGTAAATTTGTTTACAAAATATGACGTTAGATGATGGCATTGGGAAAGTTTTGGTTACAATTAAAATTACCCTGAGAGTGGAGTTGTTGTTATCAAAATTTAGAAAATTTTATCATAGCGACAGAAGCAAAGCTATCACTTATCAACGTACTTAACAAATTCAAGGAAATAATCAAATTATCTCTTAACCTTTAAATGCTGAACAGCCCATAAATGTGCCGTTTAGTTCCAAGACCACTTACAGATAGGGTGTCCATACGTCCCGGTTTTCTGGGATTTATCCCGGATTTTAGTCATCTGTCCCGGTGTCCCAAAAATTTTTTTGGGGACACCCAATTGTCCCGGTTTATAGGAGCATTCTCCGTACTTGTTTTCAATGATCGAGATTTCCAATGCATACGTTTTCTTATTAATTAATTACTTGTTTTCTTATTTTCACATGTTCACTGTTCGAACGGAACATTTAAAGGTGTTCTGTGATTTTGTTGATGTAGAATATAGTAAGTTGCTATCTCATTTGAAAACTCGTTGGTTATCACTATGTACTGCAACTGAACAAATTTTTAAAAATTTTGAAAGCTTAAAATATTATTTTATGTCTGATGAAAAAGCTCATATTTTCATTTTGAATTTTTTAATTAATGCTTTGGGAGAAGCATATTTGTGTACCGTACTTCTTGCAATTCATGAATGGCCAGATGTTAAAGATTGAGAAAACAAACATCACTATTATAGAGGTAAAAACATTGTTGAGGAAACAATTGAAATGATTGCTAGTAGAATATGATAAATTTTTGTCTGATAAAACTAAAGAAATATTGCAACTATGTAAAGATGAAGAAACAAATTTAGCAATGAAATCATCGAATTTTATTCAACAACAAGGGAGTATTTACTAAATTGGACTGAACCATTAAAGCAGTTTTTGTTTAGTGATAATAGTGCTTTTTCGTGCTTATTGACTTAAAATTCAAATATCTCTTGTAATTTTGAGTTTATAATAGTGATCAGTATTTTTATGTTAATACGATTTATACATTACAACTTGTTTAATTTGTAATTATGGTATGGGATAACAATTTGGATGTTTCAAAGGGTAATACTCTATAAATCAGTTTTTCTCAACCGAAAATCTGCCGTGGACCGGTAAATGTTGTGAACGTTCAACCAAGGACCGGTAAAATTTAGCAAACTACATAATTTTTATTTGTTTTCTTCAATGAAATTTTATTAAAAGATAAGAATAAAATAAAGTCACATAACTTTTTAAACAACTAACTGTCAAAATAAGAATAAATTTATCTTAAACTTTCCACCAAAATTTCGTGGACCAATCGTTGAAACACACTGCTATAAATCACAATTCATGTGCAATTTGTATGTTCCATTCTTATCAGTAATTAATATTTTTTGTTGTAACCACTCATTCTGAACAATCTGTTAGATAATTGACTTCTTTATGTGATCATGATTTCAATTTCCGTACGTGTAAAATACAAAATGTTACGTATTTCATTTTAAGTGTATAAATAAAAATTGCAAAACTTTATAACAGAAAAAAGTTTAAACTCATCCTATTTTCTTATTAATAGAGTAACAGAATCAAAAAATACATTAAAACAATATTTTAATACCTTGAACTTCAGAAAATGACTAAAAATGCATTTGTCCAGGTTATGTCCTGATTATGTCCCAGTAATTTCCTGGTTATGTCCCAGTTGTCCCAGATTTTTCGTCGTCAAATAGGAAATGTCCCGGTTTTGCACCCTCGACCTCTGGACACCCTACTTACAGAGGTCATGTTTCACAGGGAGAGACAAGATTTGGATGAAAACATCCCAGAAGAATAATGCCATGGCAGACAGAGGCAAGAGTGCCCATAATCAAAGGCTTAGTGAACGTTAGACCTCGGAGACAAACAGTAAACAGAAGCCTATCTAGATTTAGGTCCAAGCACTCCTACCCGTTTTCACACTCATAAAGCAATAAACGTAACCCCAAGAGGGAGCTCCAAACACATAATGTTCTCTTATCACTTTCTTCTCCCATTTGAGCATGTTTTTTTTTTAGCCTTCTTATACAGTCTTCCAACTAGAGTGGTAATAGGCTAAGGGAAGCGAAATTTTTGTAATACAGTGAACCCTCGATATATCGGACCTCGATGAAACGTACTTTGAAATATAACCGGTAGACTTTCCAGCTGTTACTTTCTCCCAAATTTCCACCAGGGTCTGGAGAAATCTGAAATATCGAAAAAGTATTGCAAGTTTGATTCCTAAGAATAATTCCATCTCAAATAAGAATTCATGGGAAAATCAATTTTCATTTCAAAAGCCATTTTTCTTATGGTCACCATAATTTATTTCATTTTCAATTATGCTCGGATATAAATATGCTCCTGTTTGCAAGCACCTTTTACTAGTAAAATATAAAAATGAATACATAATTAATATGATTAATATCTTTCATAAATTAATTAAACGTTTTTCATAACATGCAAATTTTAACAATTTACACCAACATATACATTTCCAATTATGTTTTGGATATAACGGATGCTCGGCAATAACAGACAGGCCTTCTCCCCCTTTAGTACGATATATACCGAGGGTTCACTGTAATGATATTTTTCAAAATACTTTTTCAACGTGTTTCTTTCCTCTAATATACAGAAGCATGCAATTCTTCATTATTTTTGCTATAAAATGAGTTTTATTTGAAATCTCAACTTTCAGATGATCAATTTCAGCCTAAACCTTTTCAGACCTTGAATTACTAAAAAAATCTTTGTGCCGATCTGATTATTATTTTTGTGTTAGATGCTCACAAAATTCCTATCTCACGCACACAGACATCATCACAAAAATAGTGGAAACGTTCTCAGGGGACCTCAAAATGTGTATTTCTGTTGAAATCTCGAATTCAATTTTTTTCATGATTACAAGAATTTCTCCTATACTACATATGGAGAAAATAAAAACTGATTAAACTTAAAAATCTTTTAGTGCTAGGGACATATTCCTCCTTTGGTCTCTCTACTCCTCGTGGTGATTTCCCATCTAGGATGCACACATTCCTTCAATGCCCATCTTTTCTAATATAATTTGCTCCTGTCCACTCTACATATTTCCTCCAATCCCTGAGGTGTAAGGTAGCTTTTAGTAATTTTTAATTGCTATGTTAGAGAGAACTACCTGTACTCTACATGCACGCTCTCTTCTGAAAGCTTAGAGAACAAACTCCACCTAGCAAAAAATCTCACCTCACCTTCTGTAATAATGTTAAGGATTTGTTGGGTTAAATATGAGAATTATAGTTTATGACTCTTGTTGTTTTTTACCCACAGGATTGAGAACATCCCTAATTCACTGTTTGTGCATCTGAGTGATCTTCTATACTTAGATCTAGGACATAACTGTTTAGAGACACTTCCTCCACAAACAAGAAGATTGGGTAACTTGCATACTCTAGTCCTCAATCACAACCCACTTGGCCACTTCCAGCTCAGGTATATAAGCAGAAAAGATAGTACTGTTTTTACAAAAGATATGAACTATGGACTTATTACTATCTCTTTAATTCCTATTGATCTTCCTTTTCCTCTCTACCTGTCTAGTTACCTAATTTTGTATAATTTAATAAGATTAACGTTTAAGTTGAAATTCACCATTATTTTGATCAAAATTTCCTGTCAAGTCTGATAATAAATACTATGTATTGTGGACTATAAATCAACTTGGTGTATAAGTTGATCTTGATTTTTCAGAATGAAAATGCATTTTAGGCATATACTTGTTGTATTAGCCAACCTGTACCTTTTACTTAAGAAATGCTTTTCATGAAATCATTCTTCCAACAAAACTCAAGTTTTGAAAAAACATGGAAGTAAACATATCAATCAGGTGGTGTAAGATCAAAGTTTTGAATAAAACACGAGTCAGAGCTTCTCAGTGAGTAGCTGATTTGATGATTGAGAGGTACATAAGAAATTAATTTTGGGAAGTAGAGTATTTCTTTTCCCATACATTTTTATCGTAGGAGTAACCGTTATCAAGAGACTCGGACAAGAATGTCTTAATTTGAGTTGAACTTTGAAAATTTCTTGCATGGTTACTTCATCATTATTGCTAACGTAAACATTCTCACAAAAATGTTTAATTTCCTTAGATTTTCATGCAATATTTTTAAAAAGGAAGAATATGAATTATTTATGACAAAGAAAAGAACTTTAAAATGCTATTTCCCTTACGTACACATATCATCTCTTTCAAATATTCCATTGCATGAAACGCCCCTTTGTGTAACGCTCTACACTTTCTTAACTTGATGAAATTTGGTATGTATGAAAAATAAAAGTATTATTATTAGTATTTATAAGTAATTTTGATACTCATATTTGACTTTTGCAGACAGTTACCTTCTTTGGTGAGCCTTGAGACACTGCATCTTCGAGCGACCCAACGCACACTGCATAATTTGCCCCCTACACTCGACCCTCTTACTCATCTTTCTGATATTGATCTTTCCTGCAATGGCCTTCCATGTCTGCCAGATTGTCTATTCACCCTGCGGGCTTTACGCCGTTTAAATTTGGCTGATAATTGCATCTCTGAACTTTCATCTTCAATAGGTGAGTAATGTTGGAAAGTTTATTTGTTTTTCTGATAAATATTGTGATATCTGAAGTGCTAAACCATCTATCCCTTAAGCATAATTGATGCTGGATACCTCTCCACGTAAACAGCACATTTCAAAACCTAGTTCTCTTTCTAGGAAAGAAATTTTCTTACATGAATGAAAATCCTGGAACTTTCCCAATATCTGTGATTCAAGAGTTAAGATTATCTCTGAAAAATCAAAACACAATAAAAGTCTGCTATAATGAGAGTTGGCAACAGCTGGAAAAATCCTCATTATAATTCTAACTTGTTACAAGTGAAGTCAATCCGATTATCATAATTTTAGCTTTTACATTTTTTCTATTTGACACTTATTAAATAAAAAGCATTCTTCTTATCGATAATGATACCCTTTCCGGCATGAAGCATCCAAACCTAAACAGATCTTATGACAAGAAGCGTCCGAAAGTGCCCACAAATAACAAGATTTTTTCTTGCTCTTCTGGAGTGCTATGAATGACTTTGTGTTGGGAATGTTTCTTCTCATTGTATACACTTCTTTCATCTCACATATTCATTTCCTTCTCCTATAAACACTGAAAAAAATAATTTTCTAATCACTGCCTGTTATTGCAACTGACGAACAAAGCAACGAATGATATACATGAGCAAGCTAAAAGGCTGTTATCATCTCGGACATATGAGGTTTCTTCGTTTGTAACAGACACTCCAATAACGAACAGGCCTTCCCCCCCTTTAGTCCGACATATTGAGGGTCTACTGTACAAATGTATTTGTATGTATGTACATATATATATGTGTGTATATGTATATGTGTGTGTATGTATGTGTGTATGACTATGTATCCAATTATGTATACATATTTCATTATTATTATTACTTATCTCTATGTTTTTATGTATGACTGTCTATATGTGTAACTTATGTTTAGTCTCCTCTCTCAATCTTTATATATAACTAGCATAAGTGCCCGTTGAATTTCAACGGGTTTAATGAAACTAAATTTTCGTCAATGCAACATGTAAAAATCGCAAGAATAAAATTGTGTACTGTTTTAACCATCGAATATTTCTATATTATAATTCTGTTTTAATTAATTAACTAAAATCTCACAGAAATTCCTTGTGAATAAAATAGTACCTTACTTTCTACTAAAATAGCCATTGTTATTAGTTTTAAATTGATTATAGCATTAGGATTTCAATTTCATTAAATAAGCAGTATTCCGGTTCCAAAAAAATGGTTCAATCTTCAATTGCCTCTGATAATACTTTAAATAGGTTTTGGAATATAATGTATGTACCTCAATATGATTTATCGTCTGCTCAGCACTCTTGCATTCTCATTTTCCGAAACAACCACTTTCAACAGTTTTAAATGGATTTCAAACTTAGAAGAGAACTTGATTCAATTCAGTTAAAATAACCACATAACAAACTTCTTATTCCAAAGAAAATCCTTTTATAATATGCAATGTTAACCTAGAATTCATTAATTCTGAAAAGTGAATGAAAGTAGCATGTAGGTACATATATTTCTTTCAACTAAAATAGCCACTCTTAACAGATTTTAATGGATTAATGCATTAGCATTTCAATTTCATGAAATAAGCAGAATTCCTGTAACAAAAACAGTTGTTCAATCTTCAATTGCCTCTGATAATACTTAAAATAGATTTTGGAATAAAATGTACCTTAATATCATTTAGCTTCCGCTCACCACTCTGGACTTCTCAGTTTCCGAAACAACAACTCTCAATAGTTTTAAATTGATTTTTGCTTTGAAATGGTACTTTCCTGTTAACGGGATTACCTCAAAAAATAAACACGTATTGTTGTATTATGTTGTGATATTTTGTTTGTTAACAATGCGTAACAAATCTCGTTAAGATATTTACGTTGATCCCTTAATGATGAATTTGTGGAGCTTGCCGAGGAGTGAAGAAGAAGCTGTATCTCTGCTTCAAGACCATGATATTTTATCTAAAGGGCGAATGTGCAAGAAGGGCCATATTATGAAACTTTACTTCTGAGACAGAATATTTTGGAAATGCAAAGCGAAAGTCTGTCAGCAGAAGAATTCATGTGGCGACAACATAACAAAGAAATCGACATATTTCCAGCTATTTTAAATGCCATAAAGACACATTGGCCCCTAGTAACATAAATTTAGATTGTATTATTAATTATGTTACTTTTGTTTATAAATAAGTTTCAAAAAAGTGTGATTTTAAGTAATTCCCCCGTTGTTACGCATTGTTAATAAACAAATACGTCGTAACCTATCACAACAATACGTGTTTATTTTTTGAGGTATTCCCGTTAACAGGAAAGTACCCAAAATACTGGGGTCAATTCAGTACAACTTCCACTTTACAAACTGTATATTCCAAAGTAACTCCTTTTATAATAGACAATGGTAGCCTAAAATTAATTCATTCTGTAAAGTGAATAAATGAAGTTCTTTCTTTAAACTATAATAGCCACTGTTATTAGATTTAAATGGATTATAAGCCTTAGAACTTACTCTGTACTTAATAAGCACCAAAATTCCTTTTATAAAAACAAATCAATTCATTAAAAGATCCACTGTTGTTTCTTCAAAAATTGCCTGTTAACAGTTTTAAATATCCTTTTAACTTTAATTGAATTTTATTTATATTCGTTTCCAAACTTCGGCCATTGCTACGAAATTAATTCGAGGAATAACAATATAAATTCGTAAGCACGTATGGTTTAAAAAGAATTTAATTTAAGAATGCTTTTTATTTCCAATTTTTCTAAAATGACACTGTTGATACTTAAAATTTTTTATATTTACGTTAATATACTTATTTTCCATAAAACACACCAATCTCTCCCCTTCCTTCCTCTCTCTCGTATTGAAGCTAACAATGATAATGGTTGACATAGCAACATCATGTTAAAATGGCGAGATTTCCACAAAATATGCAAATTAAACGTTTAACATGGAATATTTCGAACTGTGGGCGAAAAAAGACAAATGGAATAAGAAACTTTATAAATTTTTCTTCAAAATGGTTCAGATCCGAAGGTCGTATGTTAATTTCTTCTAATTTTAATTTCCAAATGAGTAAAAGTCTGCACGTCAAAAAATCGCGTTTTACATGTATAGTAATGGGAAATGGAAATGCCTCTCTTGGAGACGAACCAAGTTATTTTTTCGCGATTTAAATTTGTCATTCTCTGAATAAGTGTTAATCAAGCATCCCTACCAAATTTCGAGTTTCTATCATTATTATTTCTCGAGTTATTAGCGTTTGCATAGCGTGATCAACCAACGGATGACGGCTATTATTATATAAAATACTATCTGTAGGTTTCGCAGGTTTTTCACACACACCCTTCTTATGTTTGTGTTTTCCTGCAGTGGGGTTTTTTGTAAGGTATTCTATATGTCAACTAACCTCCGTTTTTCGCTACAAACAACTATCTACATTTGTTTAACTCGATTTTATATATATTTAGGCAGACTGCCTAATGTATTTTTTTAAATCATTTGTGTATTTTATTTGTATTTTTCATCTAAAGTTTTATGCATGTTTTTAATTTTTCTGTAACTGACAATTGGTTAGACAGCAGAATTGACTGTCCAGTCTCAATCTCATCCAGAAATAAAGACATTATCTATCTATGTGGAGTGAAAACTTTACATACTGCCATCTGACATAATACATACCGTATCTGTCCGAATAGAAGCCGACCTCCCAAAAATTTCCACAATTTTTTGGCAAAAACGTACAGTTTGTAGATTTTATGCTGAAGTGTACCGTCATTCATGCACATTTTAGAATACATTATTCGAGATCGAAGAAATGTGTGGGAAATTGTTCATGGATGCTCTCAAATCTGATCTAATTATTCTAAGAGCAGAGAACAACCTCTCAACACTAACTTGGGTCGGTGGCAAAGCCGTAACCACCAGGGCAACATCTTTGACAGTTTCAGGATATAAGGGAATGGCTTCTTGCCAGAGCTGCAAACCGAACCAAACCGCAGCCATTTTGCTGAACCGCGAACCGAACCGAAACCACTGATTAATTTTTCAATGAACCGAAAACCGAACCGCATTTTTTTCCAAAACTGGTTCGGTTTCGGTTCGATCTCAATCCACAAAGTATGGACCAACGAAAAGACCAGGAATTTCCATTGGAAAAACCAGCAGGTTTGCTTCTAAGGAAAGAAAGAGTGCCTATCTCTTTCCTCTCTGCTACTATTGTTATCCACAGGCAACATTTATGGTGAGGGTTATGGGGACACCAACTGCGACAATATCCGGGTCAACCACTGTAGGCAGAAACCGACCAACAGAATATAGAAAGATCTTTATCTGAACGCAGGCAAAAGGGTCGTTTTACAAAGACCTAGAAAGGAGCCGTAATCTGCTTTCATGCCGAGAGAAAAATCCATACCCTTACCATCACCATCATCCCCTTCAGCATTGTAATTAGCAGACCTGAGAAAATATGCTCCGCTGTGTCTTTCTTAGAACACCATTAACTCTTCTCATATCTTTTTCTTCGGAAAAATTCAAATTGTTGCTCTCAAGGGCTTGAGCTTTCAGCGACATCATTCCTTTTCCAACTCTCTTGTGGTTTTCTTCTATGATAGGTATTTCCATTACTTGGTGGTTTATATTCCAGCAAAAAAAGGCGAGGGCTTCGGCGGATCCCTTGGATCGGAGGCATTCATTTCTCGCAGAATTCCTTGAATTATCTAAAGTGTGTATTTTTAATAATATTTTAGTAAACTTTATTTGAGACAAATAAAATTAATTAACATGTTAGTGTTATTTAAAGAGGGTCACTCTATATTTTATAATCATTTGTTTTGAACCATAAGTGTCCGCACTTCGTATATTGAATAATCTGCCCCGAACAGTCGATTAATTTTAAATTATTCTTGTAACGTAATTTTACTATCATATTGATTTTTTGATTACTTTTCTAAGATGTCAAAAGAAAAAAATTAGCAGTATGTAATATGTTTGGAATCGAGCTAAAAGTGTCTTTTTGAATTTATTATATAATAATAGGAATTAATAATCGAATTTATTAGAGTTTTACATATCATAAATTCATTCGGAGTAATATTTTATTCCATATTATTTGACCAATTACCTAATTAAAATATTTTATTTACATAAATTTATTACTGAAAGTTGGAAAAATTGAGACGCACTGCATCATCGCCATTAGAAAGCAAGAAACTGTCTACTTCAATAATTAAATCTATCATTCAATCAAGGAAATCTTAATAAGGGCTTATGGAAAAGAATTTTCCTAGGCCCATGATAAATATAGCGAACCTTTTTTTTATTTGTTATAAATGAACCAAAGGAATAATACTTTGTAACTTCCGTTGTTTTTATTTCTCTTACGTCCCGGGTTTTGACGTTCAGGTGCAGATATGGTGAGAATAGAAAGTATATACAGAGAAATGGGTAGAGATGGGGAAGGGAGGGTAGTTTGTAAGATGGAAAGGAATGGAGGGGAGAGAAAGGAGGAACCTATCTCATTGTCAGAGGGTTACTGTGGGGGGTAGGTTGTAAAGGGATAAACGGGGAGGGGAAAGGAAAGGCTGGAGGGGGAGACCATCTCGGAAGGGTTTGGGGAAAGATGGGAAGGACTAAAAAGAAAGGTCTTGTGGAAGACGGAGAGAGGGTGAACCCCAGAGAGAGGAGGGAGGAAATTATCAATGCGGCAATGGGTATGTGTGTGGGAATAAGGAAAATAAAGGCAAGTGCGGGTGGTAGAACTAAAGAGGTTAAATATTGGGAGACGGGCGGTAAGGCCCTTGTTATAAATCTTTTTTCCTCTAAATGATGTGTATTACAGGTAAGAAAAAGAAATAAAATGCCTGAGGAACTAATTTTCTTTGATTTTTATTGATTTCTTTAAAACCCTTTTATGTTTTCGGTTTGTCCGTCCATCCAGGGTTAGTCTAAAAAGCGGTTTAAGCTAGAAGCGCATTTTCTTTCTGATTATGTATGATTGTGTATGTTGGTAAATGAATTTGAAGTGAATCCATTCAGAGAATTTTTAATTGATATGTAAACAACAATGAACATAAAAATCATGTTATGATCAAAAATACCATTTTTTAAATATAAATAAATGAAGATGATGATGGGATTGTAATATATTTAAAATATAAATTTTTCCTTTCTTTAAATAAATTCTTCTTTCATTTAAAATAATAATGACTGCTGATTGATTTACTTACAGATTGATACTGAATGCGTAATGTTTATATTGGATAAATTATTTCTGAATAGTATTTCAAGTGATTAATTTACTTGAACCGAACCGCAAACCGAACCGAACCACTTGTCAAAATTCTCGTCTGAACCGAACCATGAACCGAACCACTTCAAAAAATTTAGAACCGAACCACGAACCAAACCACTCCAAATTTTGAAGTGGTTTGCAGCTCTGCTTCTTGCACTGTTAGTTTTGATGAACCAATAAATTTTTCAACTTCTTTTAATGTGAGAAATTTAGCTGAAATTTACTCACTTTGTTCTCTATGGGTTTGGAGGAATCCTTTTCTTTGCGGCGACGCTTTGCACGCTCCTTGTGATTCAAATATTTTTCAAAATCAAGTTCATCCTCAGTTGATGAGGTTGAAGACATGGCAGCAACACTAACTTCATCTTCCTCCTGACATTCCTGTAACCCATTCATCCTAACTGCTACCTCAAACAGAGCATATTTCCTTTTAGTCAGCTGCTGTTGATCCAGCTAAATCCGGTGCATTGGGTATACATAAACATCTGCCAAAAAATCTTGTTTTCTAATAATAGTGCCTCTCTTCGTTTCATTGAAGCAGCAATACCATCTGCAATTAACCCTCCTCTTTGGGTCAGGTGAAATATCAGGTTCCTCCACTCCTTCAAGAAAATGCCAGGAGTTAAGTCCTCAGCTTGTAATTTTTGAGTCACTGTAAATGGGTGATGAAGCAACTCTTCCAATTCTGTCACCTTTGTCCACTGACCTTCGCTTAGCGTCACTTGAGGGTTGGCCATGTCCACAAGAAAGGGTTTCAGTTCAAGCAAGCTCTTCAATTTCAAACATTCCTATATCTCTGAACCTGAAGTGCTCTTCTAGCTGTTGGTCACCTTCATTATCTGCCTTCATTACTTTAATTGTACTTATCATGTTTGAAGCATTGTCAGTTACAATACAAAGAACTTGTTCTTTTTAAGTTTATAATATAACAATGTTATAATATTATAAGTTTTTATTTTGAAGTCGGAGTCGGTACATTTCTACCGACTCCGATTCCAACTCCACCCAAAATTGATTCCAACTCCGTCTCTGACTCCACGACTCCGACTCCACAGCCCTGAATGTAAGTAATCTTTATGTATTTTGATAAAATAATCTCTGGCCTTATTAACACTTTTGCATTCCGATGACACATATTGTGTCATCAGAAAATGTTACGCAGGCGTTCCAGTGACGCAATTTGCATCATCCACTTAAATGTTCAGAGTAAGATGCAAAAATTTCCAGAAGTGCATCCTAGCCATCGTGTGATACTTCAGGACATCCTGTGACCATTCCATATATTACTCGTAATATATCATGGGGACATTACAGCAACCCCTAAGCGTCGACCCACGTACTCAGTGCGGTGCGGGAACCACTAATCTTTTTTAGGTTTTAGACACACTGAATTTTCTTAAACCTGGAAAACCTTGATATATTTCGAAAGTGGAACCTTTTTTTTGGGAGAGCAAGATAAGTTGCAAAGGACAAAGGGAAGTTTTTGTAGGTGGTTGCTGACCTCAAAAAGCGGCAAAATCATTTACAGACAAGTATTTTCGAATTGTTGTATTTTTTTATTTTTTCAGTACAGATGCCTAATTGAAGATATATCATTTTTGTAAATTTAATGGTAAATTGAATAAAACAAATGCCTTAAAAAAACCTTTAACTTTTCTAAGTTTACAATTACACGTATGTTCTGATACATACAACGTCATATCTCCGCTTCTACTGAAAGAAATAGGACAATTTTCGCCATGTAACCTCTATAATGATAATGAATGACTACTGTGTAACTAAAAGCTTATTGAACTTTCTAAAATGTCTTTTAAAATAGATGAAATGAAAAATTTATTTCAAACTAGTAGGGCAGCCCCAGATCTCTGATCCTCAGCGTGATTTAAATAAACTGAAGGTTTAGTGAAATAGTTTTTATTGAATAATTAATGAAATAAATGCAAATAATCGAAATAGTTTGGCCCTAGGTTAGATCTTCTTTGTTCCCTATTCATTTGACGAGTTTCCCTATTTCTTTGTCTTTCTTGTACTCTCCGCTCCTCATCTACACGGGCAATTCTATGAGCTTCCGCATCTCTTTCTCTCTCTTTCCTACAATACTCTTCATTTGATCTCTGGCTCCTTGTTTATGCTGGATAGTCCAGAGATTTCTTTCCTTCGCCAGCCTCTCTTTGAGTCTTTGAGTGATATGTACAATGAACAAGAGAGGGAGAATGTTTATGATGAATGTTCACAGAGGAAACAGCAAAAGTTCATAATCAACTCACCCTAAATATATTAATGTTAATGCATCTAAACCAATCCTATGTGGGTCGTCTTTCCTTCAAACAATACCTTCCACTAAAATCATCTAAGTTCAGAATCAAGACTTATGAGTTATGTGATACAGCAACTGGTTATTATGGTGATTTCCCATATATGTTGGAAAGGATAGCATATTACATTTGCCCCTCTTTGAAGCTAAACAGAATTCTCCTGATAGCAGGCTTTTACTGTACTCTCAAGAGAAATCATTATTATCTTGGAAGTGAAGAAAGAATACTATAATCATCATTTCAATCACTGAAGTGTTATTCTTACTAGCTGCAATTACTCAATCTGTTGTGAATTTATATGGAAAATAAAAAAAAAACCTCAAGTAATAGATATTTTTCGAATAATACAAATTGATTCGAAAATATTACTTGTAATTTTAGCCTTAATTTGGTTTATTAAATTATAATTCTTGTCTTTATGTTAAATTTACACTTTTCCTTCAGTTAATTGAGTTGTAGTATTTGTTACATTAGAAATGATTCTAAGCTTTCCACACTAATGTATTTAATATGTTTCTGAACTTTTGAAAATTCCTAGTTGTAGTGGTACCAAATTTGTTACTGTGTTACTTATGTGGAGCATTTTCTGTGAGGACAAATAATTTTGTACCAGATAAGAGAGTATTAAATTGGCATTTTATGTCTTATTTTTATTGAGCATTAGATTAATGCTAACATTGTCTTTTTATAGATGTATGGCAGAACCTTGAAACATTGAATGTGTGTAGAAACCGACTCACAAGTCTTCCTGCTTCCCTCTGCCGTCTTATTATGATCCGACGGCTCTTACTTAATGACAACCTCCTTGACTTTGATGGCATTCCTTCTGGAATTGGTAAATTGTCTTATTTGGAAGTATTTTCAGCTGCTTACAACAGGTTGGAGATGATACCAGAGGGTTTGTGCAGGTGAGAAACTATAACAAATTTTCAATGTGATAAATTTCATTGTGGCAACTTTTTCTGTTAATATGCATTCGTCATATAGGTGTGGGTCTTTGAGGAAGTTGATTCTTCGAGGCAATAGACTTGTCACTCTACCAGACACAGTTCACTTGTTGACAGACCTTGAAGTACTTGATTTGAGAGATAACCCTGGCCTTATTCTACCCCCACGGCCATGCCCTTCAACTGAAGATGGCAATGAGGCAGGATTAACTTCCTCGCATCCTGACTCATCTCTGGCTAGGCTTCGCTACTACAACATAGACTTTTCTTTAAGAAATCAACTGCGTTTAGCTGGTGCTGTACCACCAGGTGCCTCTCGACAGAATGACCAAGGTAATTCATGGAATTTGATTTTTCACTGTTAATCTATTAAAGTAACAAATATGTTTTATTTAATCTATGATTTGATAGTTACATATAAGGACAAAAAGTGGTTTTTATTAGTCATGATTTATAGCAGTACTGTTAAATCAGTTCAAAAATAAAAATCTGATGTGGTCAACATATGACTTTCTCCATATTTGGGGTATAGATATTTAAATTATTATGAATAGCATTATGAGGCAAAATTATTATTTCGTATCGTAAAAGAATACCGTTGTCCTTATTGCCGTAAATTACGTATATTTTGAATATGTTTACAGAATTCACCACTACATGGTGGTGGCGCTGTATACTGGAAATTACGAAAAAAGATGAATATCTCCGAAATGGATGGTTCTGCGAACATTTGTTTCAAACAAAACCTGGAAGAAATATTATTCTCTACAACTTTGGTCCTTACAAAGATTATCAGTAACGACGTTTTTAAGGAGATATTTGACGGAAACCAAAAAAACCGATTATTTATAAATAATTCCTAAACAATAACTGCTATGGAAAATTGTTTCACATTAAAGTTAAGGAAATTACATTCTCTATAACTTTTGTTTAGAATTGTATATACAATAATGATGTTTTAACAGAGAAATATCGCAAAAACCGAATCTGCTTTCGAATAAACCTCGACTTCGGTTAACCCTTATTATCCAAAAACTAATCAGTTCTTTATGCTCATGCTAAAGTGTTATATATGAAGTTTGGTAACGATATGGCAAGTACTTTTTGAGTTAGAGCGCCCACAATCACATACACACATGCACACACACATACACACACACAGACATCATTCCGAAAATAGTCTAAACATATTCTAGGGACCTCAAAAACACACACGCGGACACACACACACAGACATCATTCTGAAAATAGTCTAAACATGTTTTAGGCACCTCAAAACGTGTATTTCCGTTGAAATCTCGAAGTCGATTTTTTTCGTGATCACAATACTTTCCCATTACTACGTATGGAGAAAGTAAAAATGTAATATTTCCTTTATATTATTTCTGACATACAGTTTATAATGCGGTATTCTATAGTGTACCGTAATTTTCCGATTATAATACACTTTTTTTTCATGAAAAATTAACAAAAAGTTAGGATGCGTATTATACGAGGTCTGACAATAAAGTAATGACACTGATTCGAAAAAAATTTTTATTCTGTCTGTTGATCAATTATATTGTGGTCTCCTTCAAAGTAGTTCCCTTGTGACTGCACAGACTTACGCCAAAGGTCCTGCCATTGCTTGTAGCATTTCTGGAACGCATCTTGTGGAATGTTGTTTAAGGCCTTGGTCACGGCCGTTTGGATGACTTCTGTTGATTCAAAAGGACGTCCTTTCACCACCGATTTGACTTGTGAGAATAAGAAAAGGTCGCAGGGTGCGAGATCGGGTGAATAAGGGGGCTGCGGCAGCACCATAATGTCTTTGAAGACCAAAAACTTCCCTACTGACAGTGCCGCATTGGCTGGCGCATTGTCATGATAGAGAATCCAGTTTTTCGCAATGTTTGGACGAGCCCGAATGACTCGCTTTCGCAATCTTTCAAGAATTTCTGCATAGTAATGTTGATTAACTGTCTGTCCAGGAGGTACCCACTCTTTGTGAACAATGCCCTTGGAATCAAAGAAGCACGCAAGCATGCATTTCACTTTTGACTTGGACATGCATGCTTTCTTGGGTCTTGGTGATCCCGATGAACACCACTACAGAAAGCTTGTACTCTTGACATTGCCTCTTCCCCAAAGGCCTGCTGAAGCTTTCCATACATTGTGGTGACTCCTTCACTGAGTTTAACACAAAACATGATGGCATACCGCTGCACGATGTTCCGCGTTTCCATTTTCGTGACAAGGTGCACAAACATGTCCTCATTCGTCAAGCAACTACTCAAGACTGAAGGAACGCAAGGCAGTGCCACTTGGAGTAAGGGTGGGGGAAGGATCAAGGTCAAACATGGTCTGTGGTAGCAGGCCGCAGCATTGCCAATACAGCAGGAAATCAGTCTCATTACTTTATTGTCAGACTTCGTATATGGTAACAAATGCATACAACTTTTTTCACATAAGTTATATTTTCGGACATATTTTTACCAGTAAATTGTACATTTAAATGCATTTCGATAAAATTCTGTTAAATATTTTTCAAAACAAAAATAAGAATAATTATTTATTTACTTTTAGCTGTCCGAATCTTAGCCTCTGAATTCATTATTACTGCCCTCACTGCCCTCAAATAGTTCGTCGGCGATTTTGTATTCTCTCTCAACATCTACGTAAATGGCATCTCTAAGAACATCGTCTTCATCCTCACTATCTACTTCGGCGAAATCATCATCGCATATGATGTCGTCTTCAGAACCATCCGTGGCATTTGTGAGACAACACTTTTTAAAGCCATGCTTATCAGCGATAGATCAACTGCATCCCAGAACTCTTTGATTCATCGAGTAATAAGTAATAGGTCAGGTTTCTTTCAGTTACCAGACGGTGTAAAGGAATGTGTTCCAGCATAAAGCCACTTGTTCCACTTCTGTCGTATCTGCACTTTAAATGGTCGGTCATAAGTGACATCCATCACTTGTAACTGGCTCATCATTCCCCTGGGAATGATGGCAATATAAGTGTGATGGTCATTTAATATATCCTTAGCACATGGCATGCGATGACATCTAAATGCGTTGAGAACCAACATACGATGCTTACGAACTGGGTCTTTATACCACACACTACGTAACCAATCTTTTGTAAATTCTTCATCCATCCAGCCTTTTTCATTTGCACGTATGAACATATTTTGTGGCCATATTACATTCTTTGGGAGAGGTTTTCTTTTAAACATTCTCGGTAACTTCTATCATTTTCAGTTTGAAGCTTGCAGTGTAGCTTTCTCTATTGGTTGACATAGCGATGGGTAAGCCTTTAATTTAAAATAATTTATTCCTTTGAGAAAAAAATCAGTGCAGTAAGGGAGGGTTACCACCATTAATTGTAATAGAATGCATGTTGCGAGCAGTAAATATTATTTTACATACCTCGACTGGCCTGTATGAAGGCAGAGTGAGAACTAGATGTGATATTCACATAAACTATCTCGCTCGGCGGCAAGGCGAGAACTGTTATTCCAACTGATCAGATTATTACAGTGCGACATTGAGACATGTTTTTATACATTGTTTCGATCTTTAAAGTGAGAGTCAAAACTATATAGATGTGAAGTTTTTCTAAACACTCTCGCACATGTATATCTCACTTGGCAGCAAGGTGAGAACTGTCTTGATACTGCTAATAACCAAGAGAAAAATTACAGTGATCATTTTTACAAAAAATAAGTTGCTTTTTATACACGGTGATAAAATAATTTTCACATTTCACTCGTAAAAACCTGGGTGTGTTTTATATAGGGTGCATATTTTAATCGGAAAATTACAGCTTTTGCGAATTATATGTGACCATGTTATCCTAGAACGAGGTCTGCTTTCACGTTTACGTGATTTTTTAAGACCAATTTACCCGATTTGTAAAAAATAATTTTTGATGCAGAGAAACAACTGTAGTGAAATGTATGGTTATACTACCCATGGTGCAAACATTGACTATTTGTAATACATATTAACCGTATTTTGTAATATAGTATTCTACTTTATTAAAGTAATTATTGATTAGTTTAATTAAATTTATTGAATATGTGGTGAAAGATTGAGCCAAATTAATAGGAACTAACTGTATTTGCATAATGTTTGTGTGGATTTTTCTCAGTTAATTTATTAATAATAATTTGAATCAATTAATGGTGCAAATGATATCCCAAATAGAAAACTATTCTATTAAACACGTCTTTTACTATATTCTTGCATTATTGAAACATTTCCCTCCTCCCTCTCTTTCCCCCCTCCCTGTCCCTATCCCCCTCTTTGTCTTTCTGCTTTCTCCTCTCTCCCTTTATACCTCTCTTTTCTCTCTCTCTCCCTCCCACTCCCCCCTTTCCACCTCTATCCTTCTCCCTTCTTTCCTTTCCCCTCCCACTCTCCTTTTCCCCTTACCCTCTCTTCATTTAAACGGCTTTTAAAACACGTTAATTTTACGCTCATAAGCTAGATATAATACAGTTCTACAACAATAGGACTTTGAGCAGGAAAATGCCTGTCGTCAAGGTATTTAGCGTTAAAATGGCAAATTTAGTGCAAATTATGTGCAATAAACTTAAAATGCTGGCGATTTTGAATCGTAAACGAAAGAAGACGATAAAAATAGGAATCCTTGATAATTTCTCTTTAAAACTTACTAGATCCGAAGCTTGTGTGCTAATATTTCAAATTTATATGAGCAAATGAATGAAAGCCTGCATGCTGAAAAGTCGAGTTTTGTGTGTTATCTTATGGAAAATATAAATGATTCCTAAGATTTGAACTTGGGACTTGATGAAAATGAAAATAGTTTTCCAGGGACCTCCTAACTAGTAGAAACAAAACAACATTTATCACATATCTCTACGACAAACAGTTCTCGAGATACATATGAGGGCAGATGGAAGGGTGGACACTTTTAAAATCAGATAAAGGATTATATATTTAAAAATTTTTTTTTACAAACATGGATGTTTTAAAAGTTTTTAGTGCATGTATATGTTCAACAGAATGACATGCGAAACTCTTAAGTATTAAACTCAAGATATTATTTATGTATGTTAAGCAATCTCAGACATTCTTGACGAATGCCATATTAAACGACTCGTATTTTAGAAATAAACCATTTCTGTGCATCACAAGCATTGTTAAGTCATCATAAAATGCTGTTTTGTTTTCTTTCAATGAAACTGGTTATCACAGGAGCCCCAGCAAAGGATGCTGTTGCAAGGAAATTGCGACTGAGGCGTGGAATCAGCCGTGGAGGAGGGGGAGGGGGAGGTGGAAAGGACGAAGCAGATGGAGACCAAGCTAAGATACTGCGAGGGATGAAAGATGTAGCAAGGGAGAATGTGGAATCAGGAAGAAGTGGACCAGAACAGGGCAATCGTGTAGACTCACTCAAGTAAGTAATCATTATCATTCGGTATAATTCATTTATACATTTTTGGATTTTAAATAGTAAAGTCAGCATTTTTAAATAATCATTTCCAAGATGAATTCTAAGTTGTCAATTTGATGAATACCATCATTGAAATTAAAAATTTCAAGGTGGTTTTTGATGTCTACTTCTTGTAATCAACTTTATTAACATAGCTTTTGAGATATTTTAGATGTTTAAAATATGTCAATATAGCATTACTTATGAACTGGTAGCTTAGTAGTTAGCATGTTGGTTTATCATTTCAAGATCCTGGGATCAGTCCCTGCAAGTGGTGGTTTTTTTAGCATGTTTTTATTTAAATCCACTTATATACACCCCAGTCTCAACCTATACGGGTAATTTGTTCTTGAAATCAGTTCTGTAAGTCCAATTCACATAAGTTGACACTTATTTTCCGATAGGTGTAACATTATAATAGGGTAATGTGTTTCTGACAGACACCAAAGAAGCAGTTTTTGAAGATAGAGAATATGTTTTAACTGTAGATAAACATGCTATAAGTTTGTTGGACATAGCTATATAAATTAAAGGTTAAAGAAAGATATTTAGAAATACATATGCAGGGAGCCCTTTAAAACAGTTTACTTTCCAACGATTTGTTTATACAACACGTAACTTATGAGGCTGGATATTTCACTCGCTTATCCGACACTTCATTTGTCAATAGGAAACAACAGGAGGTATTATTTCCAACCGCTGGACCCTTGAAAATGTTGACTGAAATCATTCTGATGCAAAGGAATGCTATCCTTAAGTGGTTTTGCCCTTTCCTGTAGGAAAGAAGAGAAGACATCCCGTTACCCTACCAATTTCTCTTGCTCGCTTATCTTACAAGAGAAATAGAGATTGGAAACAGCTGATAACGCCTGCTTAGTTGGTCTTACGACACATATCTAATACCAGTTCTGAAATTAATCCTTTGTTGTTCACCCTTGAAAATGGCTAGCATGAAGAAAAAAGAGATGGTGACAGTGTTGCTCCTAATAGAGAGAGAGAAAGTCTGTTACTATGGAGGTAAAGTTAAACAATTAAGTGATCCAAACTCAGAAATAGGCAGTGTTGAACATCCCCTGTACTACTGTACTTCTAAAAGACAAAGACAGAATTTTGGAACAAGTGAAGGGGTCAGCTCCTATGAAGGCATAAACAATAAGGCAACGTATTAGACTTACTGCTGAGGTAGAAAAATTCCTAATTCTGTGGATCGAAGATCTAATTCAGCATCATAACGCCAGTGAATTTGATCGCCATACAGGACAAAACTAGGAGTCTGTTTGGTGATCTAAAAGAGAAGTATGGTGAGAGCTCCAAAGCCTGCAAGTGTAAAGGTTTGTTCATGGATTTTAAAGCTGGAGCAAACTTGCATAACATTAGAATTACTGGTGAATCACCTAGGTTCCATTCTGGTTCCAGAACCATTCCTAGTTTTTGAGAAATGTGCATTTTTGCATGTTTTTTAAAAAAAACTTATATTTAGTTTCATTTTGGCTTCTATCTGTGCACTTGCTTAAATTGAAATTGTGACAAAACCATAACAGATAAACAGCTGAAACTTGGAGGGTAGATTTCTGTACTGCTGCCATTTGTTTTTTATTATTAAATTTCACTTTTGAAAAATACACAAGTTTGGATTGAGGTCCAGTTAAAATTTTGTTATTTTAATATCTCCGAAAATATAAAAGATAGAAAGCTGAAAAATTGGTCGCAAATTTCCACATTAATGCCATATATTCTGTAAAAGCTTGAGAGAAATCCAACAAGAAAGTAGTAATTTATTTTGAAATTAGGAAATTTCGTATGTGGATTTATCAAGCATAGTCAACAAAAACAATCTTCATAGCAACTGAAGTAAACAAGTTCTACTTCAAATACGTAAATATGTTTAATTTCCTTTCTCGTGCACATAGGACATAATTAATGAAAGGAAATGGATTGCCTATCTACAGCAAATAAATGAACTTAATATGCTAATTTTCCTTTTGTGTGCGGAAAGCACTTTGTATGTGAAAAAGAATTGATAATTTACAATGAAGAAATGAACTTAAATGTAAAGATTATGTTACAAAGACTCAAGTAAAGTATGCATTAAATAATTTTCTATTTTTTTACTTATATCTGCAAAGGTATAAAAGATGGAATGCTAAATGTTTGAGTGTACACTTCCACAGTAATGTCACTTATTCTTGAAAAGTTTAAGGAAAATCCAGCAAGAAAGTCGTAATTTATTTGTAAATAAGAGAATTTCTTACATGAATTTATCATTTGTTAACGAAAACAATCTTCATAGCAGCTGAAGTAAAAAAATCTATTACATATATAAATACTTTAAATCACCTTCATTGTGCAAACAGAACGTAGTAATAGAAAGGAAATGGATTATCTAGCATGAAGGAACGAACGTAAATACATTACTTTTTCCTTCTTATGTATAAAGTGCTTTATAAGTGAAAAATATTGATAATTTAGGATGAAGAAATGAACTTGAATGTAAAGATTAAAGATTATTTGAAAACTACAAAAGCAAATAGGAAAACGTTCATAATTATAATACCAAAATGAATGTGTGAAAAACTAAACTAAACAAGGCTCTAGTGACCGAATATGTGGCGGTATAAACAGATGAAAAATAATACGTGAGCTAATTTATCCATTTTCGTGGATAGAACTCTACTTGTTCTGATTTGAACATATTTCTGTCAAATAGGCACCAATTTGAATGTAGTCTTGAAAAATAATAAACTTCATTCTTTCAGCTATAGAACGGTTTTAGTCCCAAGTTTCTATCTTAATTTTAACTAATGTAGAAATTCAATTTTATAAAGCATGGTGCAGATTTCCATGCTTATCTTATGAGGTATTGAAATGGAACAATGAAGTTGAAAGTAAACGTAAAAATTAAACATATTTGAATTATCAACTTTTTCCATTGGTTGTAGCCAATGACCTAACATCCTGCCAAATTTAAGGTCGTTTTAAGAAGTACCTTAGGTTTTATATCATATGTAAGAAGTAGCTATTTATAATAGATTTAAAAGGTGGTTTTGTGCATCAACCCTACCCTTCCTTATTAGGAAATACCAAAAAAACATTAAAATCATAGACTCATAAATCTCATGCATTTATTTTTGTATCAGAAATGGAGAAAAACTAACACTGTATGTCAATATTATTGACCTATGGTTTTATTTTTAATCCACTTTTACCTGTTAGATTTCATGTCTATTGGGTTCTCTGTAAGATCTCTGGGTTGCAGACAAAACTGTAATTTTTTATTGCAAATCTCCAGTTTATGATTACCTTAAAGTTGGCAACCCTAATTATAATGTGTTTGCTCACATGTGTGTGCTTGTATGTATTGTATCTGCTTAAAAGTTTAATACCAGTAATTGGGTGCATATTTTTCACTAATATTGACTACTTTTCACTGATGTTAGTTTGGGTGAGATAAGATTTTGTCATTTAAATGTAATTCACAGGCCGCGTCGCTGGGATGAGACACTAGAGAGACCTCCCCTCGACTATTCTGAATTTTTTGAAGAGGAAGTGAAAGAGAGAGAGGGTCTGTTTGTGTGGGAAGTTGAAAACTTCTTGCCTAGCCCTGTGGAAGAAGCAGCCATTGGGAAATTTTATGAGGGTGACTGTTACGTTGTTCTACGATCGACCAAAGATGTGGAATCTGGGATGCTTGTTCGCCAGATCTTTTTTTGGATTGGAGAGAAAGCAACAGTAATACAAAATTTTAACTTAATGTATGAGGGATGTTTCCAAAGTTCTGGGAATTTTTGTTTATTTTTTTTATATGATTATATTTCATCAATATTACGCTGTAGTTTTTCAATATAATCTCCATTGAGATTTATTCATTTTTGCCAACGTGAAATTAGTTTTTTTATACCGCTTTCAAAAAATATTGTGGCATGTCTTTTATCCATCTGTCTATAGCACTTTTCACTTCATTCAGGGACTGAAAACATCCACCTCGTAGTGGTTTCTTCATTTCTGAAAATGAATGGAAGTTGCTAGGTGCTAAGTCAGGAGAATAGGCCAGGTGTGGCAAAAATTCCCATCGCAAATCACCCAAAACTTCCTTTGTATGACGAGCGGTATGAGGCCTCGCATTATCTTGCTGTAACAAAGGTCGCGCATGCAGCTTTCCAGGTCGCTTTTTGATAAGTGCTTGACTCAATGGCCCAGAAAGCAAATCTGAATAATATTATGCATTAATTGTAGAACCCTTTGGAAGGTAATCTACAAGAATTATGCCTTCGCAATCCCAGAAAACCATAATCATAACCTTTCCGATTGACGGCACAACACGAGCTTTGATAGGGGACCCTTCTTCTGCTCGCCTCCATTCTTTGGATTGACTTTTTGTTTCGGGATTAAAGTAGGGTATCCAGGTTTCATCGGTGGTTATTAATCGACTCCAGAATGTGTCGCCGTATGCTTGCATTAGGTCTTGCAATTGTCGACAAACCTCCACCCAACAAAGTTTCTGTTCAGGTCTCAACAGTCGTGGCACCCAACGTGCAGAAACCTTGCTTACTGCCAAATGCTTATGCTGAATCTCATGAACTTGCCTGGTACCAATACCGATACTTTCACCAATTTTGCGAATTGTCACCCGCCTGTCTTCCATCTCAAGTTTTTCAACTGCAACAATATTTTTCTCATTAACTGCTGTGTTTGGTCGTCCATTGCACTGATCGTCTTCTGGGCTTGGTCGTCCATTTTTAAATCGGTCAACCCAGCAAAAAACGGTACTTTTTGATTCTGCAGACTCACCAAAAACTGCTTGCAAGTGCTGAACAATTTCTGATGATTTAACACCCTCCTTCTACAAAAAGAAAATGATTGCTCTTTGCGATTTTACAGCGTTTTCCATGGGTACAATTGTAAAGTTCTTAATATAGCGCTTTATTTACCGAGTGACAGAAGCAAATTTAATAGCTTTTGTTGCTATGTAATGATAAACATGTAAGCAATTGTTTATGACTCCCATGATTCATTACGTACTTTAAACTTAAGCAGGAGAACTCAATTTTCAGAACTTTGGAAACCACCCTCGTACATAAGGCATATTGATTATTTTACTTGATTTTATACCTTAACATCTATGGGTGTCTATTTATTAGCAGTATAAAGGAAAGCACACTAAAAAGGGAAACTTTAAGTCGTAAATATTTCTTTATATGCAAGTTGTAATACAATTTTTATCATACCTTATAGTATTTCTATCAAGATGACATTTAAGTTTTTATGGGTTTAAGTTAATGAAATGCTGTTTATAATCATTACTAGCTTTATGAAAGAGATTCAACAAAATAAAAAAGAAATTGATGTAATGTAATTTTCAGGTTACCAATATTTAAAAAAATCTTTCTTAGTTATTCTTATGATATTGAAACCTATAATTTTGACTTTTTCATAATCTTACAGGCCCCCTAATATGCTTAATTTTAAAAATATGTGCAATTAAAAATTTATATTTAGTAATCATACTGGTTATGGGATAGATTGTTTTATCTTCTTTGCCTGCTTGAATCATCAGTTAGACAAGCGAGCCTGTGCTGCAATTCATGCTGTGAATTTACGAAATTGGCTTGGGGCAAGATGCCGGACTCAGCGTGAAGAAATGGGTGACGAGTCGGTGGAATTCTTAGCTCTCTTCATACAAGATGATCTGGATGAAAGCGATGAGTGCTCAACCAGAGGGGGCATTGTGTATGTGCGAGGAGGGCGCACTCCAAGTGGCTTTTTTACAGTAGAAGAAGCAGTAAGTTATTTTTTTGTTTTATTGTGTGATTTACCTAGACTTGACAACCACACACATTACAATTTTGTGAGATTTTGCCATGAGATTAACAATTGTGAGAGAGGCATCACGAGAAACAGTCATGGGAGAAGCTTTGGCTACATTTACCTATTTATTTTTATACCGTATATATGCATGTATAAAATGCACCCGCGTATAACACGCAGGGAGGTTTTTGGCATCATATTCTGCGATTTTATTTATGTACCTGCACGTAGCACGCATACGTTTATAGAATTCGATTTCTGTTACATGCTTACCATTCAATGGCAAAATTATTCGTTATATTGTCGGTATCATTGAGATAAGTAAATTACTGATAAAATACATATTCCAGTTCATATTAACGATAAGTAAGACCACTTCACCAAGTCAGTTATAAAAATCTGCCATTTAAGAAAAGAGCTGTTACATAGTTTAGAGGTTTCCGAGTGTGAAGGTGACCCTTTTAAATATCAGTCGAAACAGAATACATAGTTACAGTTCAACTGCACTTCGGACCCATCGGTGGAGGTCGACTGGCGCCGTTATTTGATATAGCCAACTTTGTTATTCGCGCGTTATTCCCCAACGTAAATGTAATCGCGAGGAAATTACAGTGTGGAATTACGCAGTGGAGAGAGAACGTAAAGCTATCTTCCACTGAAGATGATCCCAGTTACATCGCTGATGAATGGTGCAGCGAACAAGAATTTCTTGGATTTTGCAATGCTTAATAATGCTCTTTATTATTTTTACTTTATTTAAATATTTTGTAATGTACAGTTCCTTATCAGTCATCCGAAGTGAGATTAAAGAGTGTGTAAAGCATTATGTAAATATTTGAAAAGAATTGGTGTAAAGTTAATTCGATTGCTAATAAGATTCCTAAGGTTGTGTTTATTACAGTGCTGGAAAATGTTACATGTAACGTAACGAAATAACGAAATAATTTTGAGTTAACGTAACGAAAAACGTTAACAAAATTTTTCAAAAAGCTGTAACGAAAAACATAACGAAAACCAAAAATTTAATTTTGTTATTTCTTTAACAGATTCATTACTACTTGCTCTAGCTGGCTATAAAGCTTGTAGGGAAATTCATACATGGCATCTGGGTGAGTGAAAGTGGGCTAAAACCCTTTGTCACCCACTGAGCCATTTCTACTGCCTTGTCGTGAAAGGAGCCCTACCCCACCCATCACCCATTGTCCTTTTGGGTTTTTCCACATTTATGAAAGAAAGGATTCCTTCAGGAAGCATAAGAGAAGAAACGAGGAAGATAAAGTATTGATCTTAAATGTATGTGCCGCTTATAATGAAGGCCTCTCACATTCGCTGTCCCCCCTCTCAGTATATCGTCCTTTCAAACTATTGTTTTCAATATTCTTTAGGTGAGGATATTTTCCGCGTGGGAGAAAGTGCATTCAGTTAGCTTCATGCATCCGGGTTGCCAACTGCTGCTTCGCTCTTGCTGTCATTATTTGTTTTCATTGTTTTGTTTGCTGATATGTTATCAAGTTATTGTTATTTTATACTTCGTGTTCTTCTGTTCATTCGTTTTTGTTATCCATTCATGTTGTTGTTTGTTATCATAATTTTAAGTTTTGCTATAGAGTTATTGTTATTTTCCGTTATTTTATTATAAGCGTTTTTGTTACTACGCTCTTGAGATTGTTGTTCCTTTAGTTATTAACAACTTTAACAATATGGATCCCACTCCATCCACCTCAAAGCTAGGGAATAGGAAAGTTATCCGTAGCCAGGCACGGGAAATTCTTTATAACATACTGAATTTTATGAAGGAGGCTGTGGAAGGAATCAGAATTCCTATTAAAAATGCTTATAAGTGGGCCGAAGCAGCAACAGGCATCTCACGTCGCACATTAGAGCGAATTTTAAAGGAAGGAGCAGATATTGAAAAAGGTTGCAAGACAGCCTTGTCTCTGCGAAAGAATAAGATGCAGAAGAGTCCGAAATCGACGGTCGACGATTTTGATGCCCATGTAGTGAGAAGAACAGTCCTTCAATTCCATGTGAAAAACATTTTGTTTAAAGAAAATTAATAATATTAGGTTATACCCAAATTTGAAAAAAAAGCAATCAGACAGTAAAAATCGGACAAAAACCCGAAGTCTCTATACCAAACTGTATGCAAATGGTGTGGAAGTGGTGTGCTAGGGAGTGGAAAGTTAGGTATTTGCAAAATTCGTGGTAGAACAGTAGGGGGTGGAGTGGCACTTAAGGGTTAGAAAGGCAGGAGCAGGAGGTAATTCGAGGAAGGTCTGGTCATTAACCGTTTTGTTCTGGAGCCCCAGCAAGGGCTCCAGAACAAAACGGTTCTGCTCACTGCTTCTTCAAAAACTTTTCCTTCCAAAAAATAACAAAATCTGTTCCGACTCCTTAGAAAACTTAAAAATGTTCCTTATCTGCAACATATGTTTAGAAAATTTTTTTAACTATAATTCTAAATGAAAAACTTAAACTTACGAGGTATAAATATCAAATGAAAAGTACTCATTTTTTGTAAGCAATTATTTCGTTATAACGTTAAACGTAACGAAAAACGAAATGTAGATTTTATCGTAACGAAAAACATAACGAAAAACGAAATTGCTTTTTTGGCTGTAACGAAAAATGTAACGAATTGATTTTTTTTCGTTTGCCAGCACTGGTTTATTATAAAGACTTGAGAATGGGATGGGTGAATAAATATTTTTAATGGACAATCATACAAAGTTATTTTCAGAAAAAGTTTAGTTAAGTTGTTATAATTTCATTTTGAATAATGAAGTAAACATTCAAGTTTTTGATTGTTTACCGATACAAAAGCATCTGTAGTGTTCTATTTAATGTAACACAAAAATATGATTAGAATTGTATATTCATTTGATTTTTAAAATCAATAACTATTTTGCTGCTTGTAAATACAGCAATGAGAGAATGGAATTGCTGTTAACTACCGTATTTGACCGAATATAGCCCCCCTCCGAATATAGCCCTCATACCCATCTTTTCTCACACAAATCTAGAAAATATTTTAATACCCTGAAAGGACATGATCATTTTTAGGACTTTAATGTCATGAAACATGCTGTATAATTTGAAGAAATATCAAACTTGCACTCATTTAATAAAAAAGTACCAATCAGCGAGTGATAAAACGCCATGCTAATTGGAATTTTAAAGTTTTCAGATTTGTACCTCAGAATTCAGAGGGTATACTAACGAAAGAGAGATTTGACAAGGAAATGAACAGAAATACATTTTTATGGAGTAAAAATAAACTTTAAAAAGTCGAAATAACATACGAATTAAAGCAGCAATATTAGCAAGTCGAAATAACATACCAATTTATGAAGCAATATAAATTCGCACTTTGCTCATATTTCGATGCGCAATGCTAATCTATCTTTCGTTTGTGTAATTAACAATTCGAGCTTAGCCAGGCAATTAGTCCATTCTCGGGTAAGGTTACTTTTATTGGTATTACCGTATTTTCTCGCGTAAGCTGCGCATCTTTTTTCCCAAAACGCCTGTGAAAAAAAGGGGGTACGTGTCTTACACGAATTCTTTTATTTGCCGCTCACCTTTTTTCCCAAAATGTCGTGTCGGTAAACAAATATACGTTAAGCTAGCACCCATGCCACATCTATTATTCTATTTCTAAATTTCGGTGTATTTAGTCATTTTCATTCATTGTATAAAAATTTTAAATGAGTTTTAAGTTTAAACGGGTGCTCCCCAAACTCGACGGCTTTCTGCTGCAATCGTCATGGAGGCCACGGCGCATGCGCGACAAGTTTGGGTTGGTGGGGGTTTTGTTCTCACGGCAGACGACGCCTACCATGTTCAGATACGGTATGATTCCTTTATTCTATGATACGTCTATGAAAGTCATAGCCACCGTGGTGATCATTGAATGATCACTGATCATAATTTTAGTTCGCCAAAAAAACGACGACCGCTACGGTAGGGATCAGTGACCATATGGCTGGAAAATTACGTACAGCAGAATGATCGCTACCGGAGTGATTTCTGCGAACATGACCAATGTGACCACAAAAACAGTTAAGTGTTTAACAAAAGAGGACTACCGAGGATATTTCTGCTAGTACCGATATAGAGAGATCACCCAATAAATTCGTCACGTAGGAGTGTGAAGATGCTTAACTTGAGCATAGCATTTTTGAGAAATAGGAATTGGTGATTTAAAAAAACCCTTTTTCAGCTAAAATAAATTTTTTTCCCTAGAGCTGGCCCAAAAACCGGGGTGCGCGGGATACATGGGGGCGCGGCTTACACGAGCAAATACGGTAAAACTTGCAATTTGATGATAATGAGAGCGATCAGGTAATTGAAAAATCCTTCCTATTTGGTGACGTCAATCAGCCTTGCAAATAAATATTCGCAACCCGAGTAGTTTAGTCTTACAATGGATAGAAACACTTACTAACTCGAATGAAATTCGTTATTGAAGCTTTGCACACTTGTTTGTACCCACCTAATTTTTAGTGCCCGAAAATAGCCTCCCCCCTCAACTTTTGCACTTCACTTTTGGCCAAAAACAGGGGGGCTATATTCGGTCAAATACGGTAATTCCTATTTAAGAACGCTAATAATTTTATCATTTAAAAAAATAGTTTTGTTTATTAAAGTTATTTACTTAAATTTTGGTTACACATAATTCATAAACTTGCATTTAATAGCTTTTCACTTAATTCCTGAAATGTAATATTTCTCATAGTTTTTTATAATTCATTGTTATTTTTTAAATTTGCTTCTCTAAGTGCTTGGCATCACATCATATAACTGACCAAAATCCTCCTCCTTGTATGTAAAAATAAATATAGATATAGCATTCATAAACAGATATTTGGTGTCGGAGCAAGGAAATAATGAAGTAGTAGTAGCAGCTAACATTTTTGTCATTGTTAAGGCATTAAAATGTGTATTCTTTTCGATTTGTAATAGATTTTTATTCTAAATCGGAATTGATTCAATTCAATTTTGAGTAGAAAAATAAACTTTGTTCTTTTTGACGTCCATATGTTAAACTCCGGAGTTCATGTATCAATTCTAACTAATTTTGAATGCAAAGAATTATATCCGACACTCGTGTGTTACCACCATGGGGAATGTAAGCACTACTGAATTCAAAACCATTATCTTGAGGGAAAATATTCTATCCCTAAGAGCTGGGAGAGAGCCATAAAACCTTCTCTAAGGGAGGGAAAGGAAAAAGAGCCTTCATCCCCTCCTCTACTATCACTGTTGCCATTTTGCTTGACAGCTCGTTCGAGACTAGTACTTCACTGAAATTCCAGTATAGTGGTCGTAAGGTGGTGCAATTTTTTGACAGGACTGTACATTAAGTATAATTATTTAATAAATTTAGTGTTTTTGTTCATTAATTTACATTTTTTGTTCAAGTTATTACCGAGAAAATGCTTGAGTGTGTAACGTTACCGCTAAATCAACGGCAAAAAATATGGGTTCAGCTGTTCATTACAAAGTCAATCCAGAACTTTCACAAAAGTAAATCACAAGATGGGATATATCGTGAATCGAGACAGGACGGTTTCTCTTCTCTGACCGCGGGATGACCTCTCCTTGGCGCTTCTCCTCGGGGACTGCCTCTCCTTCACGTCCTGAAGTCCTTCTCCGTCTTGTCCAGCATTGCCATGTTTAATTCGGGTCGCCGCCGAATTCAAAATTCGGCCAAATGGCGACCACCGTCACAAGAGTAACATCAGAATGTTTAATATCATCCCAATATTGAGTGGACATAAAATCAGTTACATTTTCTAACATTGGTCCTTTATAATAAATATCCTGGTAAATATCTACCCTTGTATAGGATGCATCCTGCTTTTTAGCTGAAATTTTTAGGGAAAAAAGGGCATGTTATAAGTGGGTTTATACGGTATATGCCAAGTTAGGAAAATAACAAATAAATAAATCATCTTTTCTGAAGGCAACTTTTTTCTTAAAGGCAGGAGATAGATGACTTGATGCTACTTCATCTGTCTGTGGACTTCCATGTGTGCTGAAAAATTGAGTTACCTTTAATAAAATAATAGAAAATTTCATAATACATATTTACTTTTTAATAACTTTTATATTAACCTCACTTGATATATATACACACACACACACAGTGTGGGACCCTGTATCCGGCATGCTTGGGACCTGAGGGTTGCCGGATAAGGGGTTTTTCCGGAATTCGGGTAGCCAGGCATAAAATGTACAAACAAATGCACAATGTAGCACTGTTATCCTTTCTTTTGAGTCTTTAAACCCACTGGGTGCTTATTCCTCTGGTGCAACAACAGTTTTTCTGGGAATATACCTCCAATATAAAGAAGTCTCGTCAGCATTATACACCTGCTCTGCAGTAAAAATATGAGCAAAAATCATGAGAATACAAGCTTTCACCATCGACTGGTTATAAAACACATCAGTGGCGCCACTAACAAACACAATTTACTTGGCGCGCATATTGGATATTACACTTTGTCTGTTTCCGGTTTTTGGAATGTTCCGGATACAGGGTAGCCAGATATAGGGTCCCACACTGTGTGTATATATATATATATATCTCTTGTGCTGACGAAGAGATAATCCCAAAAACTCCAATAACTTCTACAAATATGTCTCTCCAACACCCCAGCGGCTCTCCTTCCAGTAAGTGCTCACTGGATTTCCTTTATTGCCTAGTTGCCCTAAATATCCTCATTTACCTTTCCTCTTCAGTAAGTTTATATATTTATATATAGGTATATATAGCGGTTTGTGCCACCTTCATGAAGGCTTGTATCACCCTAGAAAGACTGGTAGCAGCCCATGGGAATAGTGCAAATACATCCAGTGACGCCACCGATGCAACTAATGAGATTGGGATAAACGTGGTTTTTATTTTAATAACTCAAAATCACTAATATATCCCATTAAAATGCCAGTTATATGCAAATTTTAGCGTTTCGTCTCTGCCCCTCTTTTCCTGACATCTAGCAGATAAAAAATCTGATGTGGCCAACACATGACTTTCTCCGTATTTGGGGTATAGATATTTAAATTATTATGAATAGCATTATGAGGCAAAATTATCATTTCATATCGTAAAAGAATACAGTCGTCCTTATTGCCGTAAATTACATATATTTTGAATATGTTTACAGTATTCACCGCTACATGGTATTGGTGCTGTATACTCGAAATTAAGAAAAAGTTGAATATCTCCAAAATGGGTAGTTCTACGAAAATTTGTTTCAAACAAAACCTGGAAGAAATATTATTCTCTACAACTTTGGTCCTCACGAAGATTACAAATAAGGACGTTTTTAAGGAGATATTTGATGAAAACCAAAAAAACTGATTATTTATAAATAATTCCTAAACAATAAATGCTATGGAAAATTGTTTCAAATGAAAGTTGTAGGAAATTACATTCTCTATAACCTTTGTATAGAATTGTATATACAATAATGATGTTTTAATGGAGAAATATCGCAAAAACTGAATTGGGTTTCAAATAAACCTCGACTTCCAGTTAACCGTTATTGTCCAAAAACTAATCAGTTCTTTGTGCTCATACTAAAGTATTGTATATGAAGTTTGGTAAGGATATGGCAAGTACTTTTTGAGTTAGAGCGCCCAAAATCACACACACACAGACATCATTCTGAAAATAGTCTAAACGTGTTTTAGGGACCTCAAAACGTATTTCCGTTGAAATCTAGAAGTCAAATTTTTTCATGAACACAATACTTTCTCATTACTACGTATGGAGAAAGTAAAAATCAGAGCTTGTTCGGATGGATGATAGATGGCGACGTACACACACAGATTGGAATACGAAAAACTGAAGAAATGTTTGTTTATTACATCGTATATTTCTACAAAGTAAACTATTTTGTAGTTTGACACTTTTTCTAATATAATTAATAACTGAGAACCGGTAAGGGATAGAGTAACGATTTCTTACATATAATTAAGTATACCGACACTTGTAAATGTAGTTATTCGGTTGTCTTTATTTGTTTGTTTCGGGTTGTTATAGAGCTTTTAACATACTTACAGTTTTAATTATGCTACGTCATACTGGTTTAGAGGGCTTGAATGGTGAATGTTAACATTTTTACTTTCTCCATACGAAGTAATGGGAAAGTATTGTGATCATGAAAAAAATCGACCGAGTTTTCAACGGAAATACACATTTTGAAGTCCCTAGAACACGTTTAGACTATTTTCGGAATGATGGCTATGTATGTGACTGTGGGTGCTCTAACACAAAAAGTACTTGCCATATCCTTACCAAACTTCATATATAAAACTTTAGCATGAACACAAAGAACTGATTAGTTTTTGGACAATAACGGTTAATCGGAAGTCGAGGTTTATTCGAAACCCGATTTGGTTTTTGCAATATTTCTCCCTTAAAGCATTATTATGATATATACAATTCTATACAAATGATATAGAGAATGTAATTTCCTACAACTTTCATTTGAAACAATTTCCCATAGCAGTTATTGTTTAGGAGTTATTTATAAATAACCAGTTTTTCAGTTTCCGCCAAATATCTCCTTAAAAACATCGTTATTGGTAATTTTCGTAAGGACCAAAGTTGTAGAGAATAATATTTCTTCCAAGTTTTGTTTGAAACAAATTTTCGTAGAACCATCCATTTCGGAGATATTTCGCCTTATCTTAATACCAGTATACAGCGCCAGCACCATGTAGCGGTGAATTCTGTAAACATATTCAAAATATATGTAATTTACAGCAATAAGGACGACTGTATTCTTTTACGATATGAAATAATAATTTTGCCCCATAATGCTATTCATAATAATTTAAATATCTATACCCCAATTATGGAGAAAGTCATGTGTTGGCCACATCAGATTTTTAGTTATAGCAGCAATTAGAGATAAAATCATATTGCGATTCAAATTATCTTAAGTCGAATATCAGTTTCCTATAGACCAGGGATTGCAAATGATTTTTGTGTCGCGTGCCAGGAAAGTAATGTGAACCATCAGAATTTTTATTCCAGTGCCACTATTTTACTCCTTCTCTAAGAAACTTCATATTTTATACAGAAAATACAAGTTTTTGCATGTCAAGTAAAATCGCTTTCGTGCCTTTTCTGGCATATGTGCCACATATTGGCCTTCCCTGCTATAGACTTATATGTTATAAATTGAGATATGTTCGAGTTCCAAGACAAGATGACGAAGTGTTTCAACTTCAAAAATTACTGAATCTTAAATTGTTTTTGAATTCTTGGAATTTTTAATATTTTTGAAATCTGTAAATTTTTTGGTATTTTTAAAATTTAAGGTTTTTTGGAAGTTTGCAAATTTTAATTTTTTGAATTTTTTTGAGATTTTCAAATTCTTTAGACTCAATTTTTTTTATTTTAAACTTTTTGCAACTTTGACATTTTTATAAAGTTTCAATTGTATAGGATTTTCTGAAATTTTGTAATTAAAAGGCCAGTCTACTGGCACCTTTTTTACTTTCTCCATACATAGTAATGGGAAAGTATTGTGTTCACGAAAAAAATCGACTTCGAGATTTCAATGGAAATACACGTTTTGAGGTCCCTAGAACTGATTAGTTTTTGGACTATAACGGTTAACCGAAAGTCGAGGTTTAACCGAAACCCGATTCGTTTTTTCCGATATTTCTCCTTTAAAACATCATTATTGTATATACAATTCTATACAAAGGTTATAGAGAATGTAATTTCCTACAACTTTCATTTGAAACAATTTTCCATAGCAGTTATTGTTTAGGAATTATTTATAAATAATCGTTTAGTTCGGTTTCCATCAAATATCTCCTTAAAAATATCGTTATTGGTAATCTTCGTGAGGATCAAAGTTGTAGAGAATAATATTTTAAACAAATTTTCGTAGAACCATCCATTTTGGAGATATTCAACTTTTTCTTAATTTCGAGTATACCATGTAGCGGTGAATTCTGTAAACATTCAAAATATACCTAATTTACGGCTATAAGGACGACTGTATTCTTTTACGATACGAAATGATAATTTTGCCTCATAATGCTATTCATAATAATTTAAATATATATACCCCAAATACGGAGAAAGTCATGTTGGCCACATCAGATTTGTTTAATGACATTTCCTGAAACTGAAAATACTCTTTCACTCACCGTTGAAGTTGGCTGAATCCTAAGTAAAGTTTTATAAAATTTTTCCAACTTATCATTTCGATTACCTCCATTTTTTTAAACACAATTTTGAATTGATTTTTAATATTTCTTTGCTTAGAATGTAAAATGATGATATATTTTGTTAAAGTTTCATTAGTCCATAGCTCCTTAGAGGGGAGTGGGATGTGACTGATGTGTGGCTCGAAGAGTTAGTAAAATGCTGCAAATTTCCCAACAAAACTAATCTCCTTAGGTGAAATTAAAATTGCATATTATGGGAAGACAATAATTCATCTCCACTACTCTTCGGGATGAAAACTAAAGCATATAATACTGCTCAAGAAAAGTAATATGTGTAACCTGCGCCCCCATGTACCATACATATCCCTATTTTGGGTCACTTTGGAGGAAAAAATAAACTCGAGCTGGAATAAGTTGACATCTCACTGATTCAGCCTCCCTGTAAAACAAGGTCTGCCCAGGTTAAGCATCTTCTCCATCCTACTTGCATGATGCGATTTATTGGGTGATCTCTTTATGCTGATGCTAGCAGAAATATCCTCCTCAGTAATCGCCACTCTTATGTTAAAGGAGCATCAAGGGCTCACGATGAATTTGGCAAACACAGATCCCAAATGCCAACTTATTCCGGCAAAAGTAGAGGTAGAAATTGATATTAAACTTTTAATGACAGAGCTGCTTATTTTGAGTAACAATAATAAACTTAAAACTCATGTAAAAGATACAGCTAAAGATATTGCTATAAATTTAACATTTTCACTATAGGGAACCCAGTTACAAATAGTGATATTATGTATACTATAAAATTTGGTGGCAGTTTTTTCAGTCTTGCCACTAAGGCCAATCATTGTCACTACTACACTGATGGGCTGAGATGCATTTGTTTCACAAATACGTCACCAATTATAACATTTGTTTGGCAGTTAATGAATGCTGCAAAATGTTTGTAAATCAACTTAAAAGTTTACAAGCACCACTGCAATTGTCAGAGTAGTGTTCTGTGATTTATTTTAAAATGCCATATTTAATATCTTTCATTTATTTCTTTCATGTTTGTCTTATGTAAAAAGTATAATAAGTAGTCTTAATTTTTAAATTAATTGATGTAATGTAAACATGTTAATTTGGTGTATCTTTTAGACTTACCCAACCCGGCTGTATCGGATACATAGCGTAGGCTCATCAGTTCATTTAGAACCAGTTGCCCCATGTACAGAATCTTTGGATCTTTGCCATGTGTTCCTCTTGGATGCTGGCAAAAAACTTTTCACTTGGGCAGGCCCACGGTCCAAGAACACACTGCGCTCCAAGGCTAGGTAAGGCCATATCATCACTACGTAAACTATAATTCTTTTTCAAGTTTTTAGTTTGATATTTTTATATTTGAAATTGGGCATTTTTCAGCTCTAATTGCAAGTAATTTCTCTACCCTCCATTAGGTAAGTTTCAGTTATAATCATGCATATATGATTTGTATAATATTAATGCCTTCATACTGAGGCCAAATATTAATAGATAATACCTTATTGAAGAAATTATTTTCTAGAGGTTTAAACAATACACATACCAGTTTTGCTTTACCTAAAATTGTATTTATACATTTTACCTTAAAGTGTTTTATTTATTAAAAAATTTCAGCAATAATGCGAAGGTTATACTTGCTGTTTTAAAGCAGTTCCTTGCTAATTTGTAACAAGCGTAAAGGTGCTAATTTCTTCTCTTATTAGTATTATGCTAATAATTTTACTGAACAGGTTGGTTGCTGAAAAGATAGATAGAAATGAGCGCAAGAATGGAGCAGAAATTGTGACGGAAACAGCTGGGCAGGAAAGCTCAGAGTTCTGGACTATTCTTGGTCAGAAAGATGGGAAACCTCCTCCTGCTTCCAGTGGAGTTCCCAAGGTAAATAATGATGCATGACTTATTTGTTTACAAAACATATTCTCTATTTACAGAAAACCAACATATACAGACCACTTCACACATCTCTTCCAACTACCACCTCTTCCAAAAGTGTGCTCATATCCATTCTCTGATAAACATATTAGTATTAATAAGAATCTTCTTATCAGCAGTTAGCTTATCTTTAAAACTTAAAATGAGGAAATCTATAACAGTTAAAAATGAAATGAAATAAAAATTATTGAGAGAGTATAGTAATTGGTTGTAAAATATGACAGTTGTAAATGAGTAAATATTTTAAAATTAAAACACAACATTCTCACGCCCTCTCATTCTTATACTTCCTATAACTTTGATAATGACAAATATTTGCATAAATTGTCCTAAAGGAGACATTTGGGAAAAAACAAAAATGACAAGAATAAACCTCCACTTTGGGTAAATTATTGAGAGACCATCAAATGTGACAGGTGTAAATCTCTTAATATATAATTTGCTACTCCCTGTATGATAAGGAGGGTGCAGGAGTGAGCCCGGTTGCACACACAGCCTGGAAATGATGGGAAGGGTAAGAGAGGTTGCAGATTTTGTATTTTTGCTGTGATACAGTGCAACTAAGTGGTCACATTCTCTCTGCATTTGACTCTGTTCTTTTTTATTTGTTCTTCGTATGTCATTGTTGTTTTGGTTCTTTCATTGTTCTTTGTTTTTTCTTCATTGTTACTTTCCCATATACGAAGTATATTGAGAAAGTATTGTTATCACAAAAAAAATTCGACCTTGAGATTTTTACGGAAATATACGTTTTAGGTATCGCTGAATCCGAAAAAGTGGTTTTTGCAATGCCGTCTGTCTGTCTGTTACTGGCTCTAGATCCTAAACGGTCTGTCATAACCCAGGCATCGCCGGGTACTTTCAGCTAGTACTTCATATTTCTCAAAAAATGAATATAAGGCTAGTTTATTCTAGGCAACTTTAATAATAATTTGATTTTCTAAAAAATGGCTCGAATGATTTTGATAAAATTTCGTACCATTACTTGAGTATATGTCTGCAATAATACTACATACTTCATATTTCTCAAAAAATGAATATAAGGCTAGTTTATTCTTGGGCATATTTAACAAAAATTGGATTTTCCAAAAACCGGCTGTTACGATTTTCATTTTCTAAAGATAACTAAACGACGCATTAGTATATGAGAAAGTTTGTACAATGTATGTTGTGCCGATTTTTGATTGTTGTTGCCAGGGCCGGCGTGATAGGGTATGCTACACATAGGGGCCCCCAGAAGAGGGGGACCCAGATTTTGCTTGTATGTACCATAATTCATCATCGTCAATAGCTGGCACAGTATATTTATAAATATCGATACAGATAAATGACCTGAGTTAGGGGTCAGATGCCAATACGAAAATCACTATCCGATGACCCCAAACTAAAGTCTGGTGTGAAGTAAGGTAGAATGTATGTGACAATATGTTTAAATTATAGAGTACCGATTCTAGCTAAAGTACCGCGTATCGCCGCTACCTCGTTATGCCAGGTCACGTAATTGCCATTGTTGGAACATTGGAGAAAAAGAAGAGGGACCCCTGAAATCGTGCTTGCATAAGGGCCTCTAAAGATATCATGCCGGCCCTGGTTGTTGCGGTTCTTTTTTGGTTTGTTTTGTTCTTATCATATTTGTTTATCATTGTTGTGGTCTCTCTGTTGTACGTTCATTGTTTAGCAGTGTTGTTATTTGTTTCTTGTGTTTATTTGGCAATGTCAGTTTATTTATAACTTACTCTTGAACATACAACTGGCCATGAGAAAAGCAGTGTGCGTGTAAGTCGACCCCTTATAGCATTTCATTAATTTATATTTGGAATATTTCCATGACCTATTTGCAGCAATAGTTAGAACAGTGTAAAATTTTATCCAGTTTTACGTTTCCTCGAATTTACGTTTCCCCCGAATCTGCATCTTATTTTTCGAATCCTGACAAGGGAAATTCACCCAATTTTACGTTTTTCAATTTTCTATTTCGGAAAATGCAAAGAAGCACCGGAGGCATTCCACTCCTATTCAAGTTTAAAAATAGACTTTATTCAATAGTTTTAGTTGTGACTTTGTCAAACTTATGTTTAAATAGGCATATGTTTACATAAGAAATATTTGCATTTATCAGCCAGTCGAATAAACGAACACACTTCATGCTCACCGTTACACTTGCGTAGTTGCAGCCATTTGTTTTTGGAGGAAGTTTATATCAAAGCAACGCTAGACATTGTATATACCATATTTACTCATGTAACCCAAACACTCCTATTTTTGGGCCGGCTCGGAGGGAAAAAATTAATTTGATCCAGAATAAGTTTCTTTTAAGTCACCAATTCCCACTCCCTGAAACAAGTTCCGCTTAAATTAAACATCTTCTCCCTTCTACATGACACAATTTATTGGATGATCTCTTTATGACGATACTAGCAGAAATCTCCTCACCGATAGTCCTCTTTTGTTAACCCCTTAACTGTTTTTGTTGTAATATTACGCAACTTACTCCTCACTTCTCTGTTTTTGACGTAATATTACGGACTGATGCAGAGCTTCACGAACTATTTGTTCATCTATGAACAGGAACTTTCCTATGTGGATGGGGAGTTTTTATGCATTTCATCTCGTGAGTAAATATCGGAAGGTTAGGAACAAACGAGTCCAAAAACTTGAAATGTGGGTTTCCATCTTCCTTTCAAACGATGAAATCTTTCATTCACAACAAAATTTCACCATTCCGAATTCCTTGAAGTGGATGAGGGAAAAGGACCAAACTTGAACCTACCTATTTTCAAGCCAGCAAACCCTCATTAGTCATTAAATTATAGTTATCAGTTAGTCAGCATATTCTTTCTGCCTACTTTTGCGAGTTTTTGCCTGCAGCGCGAGCATAATTGACGTTTGCTTGGTCGCATAAATACACATATACTTAATAGAATTTGACATATTTTACGAATTTAAACATAGACGAAAGCATATTGCAGAGAATTTACTATAGATTCAATTTATATAACCTGTTCAGAAATCCTCATGTAGGACGTGCACGCCCTTTTTCCCCCCGGTGTTTCGGGAAAAAATGTGCTCGGGGTTCATGAGTGAGTACAGTTAACGGGGTAATCCATTTATGTATCTGTCATTTTAGTAGGAAGTCGACGACATTTACACGATGCTTGGCATTGTTTATAAACATGGCAATCCATTAATTAATTTTTGGCCTGAAATATGGATAATAAAGCAAAATGGTAAGTATTTACGATAAGTGATAAAAAATTAATATCTTATCTCAACTTGATGCACATGTTGGAACGCATATCAAACTTTTTGACTGGTTAAAGAAATAAAATGTTATGTAAGTTAATTTGCAATTTCATTGTTATTGTGTTCAAACATGTATAGTTTACCAAAGTCATGATATAAAGCAACCTACATTTTACTTTATGTTACATAATCTTCATTTCCCCGATTTTACGTTTATTTTAGGCTGTCCCTTCATTGGTGTAAAATCGAGGTTTCACTGTATTTCGATGGCAAATTTTGCTATTTTTAACACTATCTACATTAGAGATGATAGTACATATATCAATAAATAGCCAAATAAAATAAATAAAAATATAGCACAAAAATATTAATGATAAAATATTTTCAAGTCCTTTATTTAAATAAAAGTTACATATTCAGTTGGTCTTCAATGTTTACCACAAAGAGCTATTAACGAGCAATTATATATAGAAAAATTATTTATAAAAAAATGTATATTTTATTACGTTTTTAATAAATTTTCATACTAAATTATACATACAGGTAGACCTTGTCTTTCGTGGGAGTTATGTTCTTAAAAACTTCGCGAAAGAGAAGTAATTAAGGCAATACAGGGTTTAGTTCCCATCTCAACAAGAATGGGTCATTTGTGCTCTGTTTTGGTGACCGCAGAAAAATAGAGAAAAAGGTGGAAAAATGAACATCAATGAAAGAGAGACTCAAACAAGATAAAAGATCATAAAAAAGTATCAGAAAATAAAATCTTATTTAAGTTCCGTATTAGAATTAAGTAAAATGAATGGAAGTTACCTAACATACAGGGGCTAATTTCAAAATATGGCAGACCTCATCTTTTTCAGGATGTTACTTTCCTGAAAAACTGCGAAACTCCACCAATGATGCATAAAACGCAGAGCTTAAGCATTTGAATTGTCTCAAACCTGAGCAAATACCCCACTGGTCAAAAGTAGAGGGTTGAGTTTTTCCCCTTGAAGGAAAGCTCCTTATAACAGCTTATATTTTGCAATTTTTCATTTGTGAAGGGCACTAAAATATATAAAAGTATATATAAGACCGGTATATCTAATTTTTTTAATTACACATATACCGTATCTGCCCGAATACAAGCCGATGTTTTTTGTCAAAATTTATCATGAAAAAATCACCCCTCGGCGTAAATGCGAGTCCGAGGAAAATTTGGGTTATGGTTAAATCTCGAAGTCTCTCATTGCCTTCGCATTCAAATGTTAGTACTATATTTTTCGTAAAGTAAATATTTGACCTACAATGAATATATATATAAATATCTTGGTGAGATCGCTTGCGTAAATTGACGGTTACGCAAAATGCATTGACGGCTTTGAACGCACAACTGTTTGAATTTCGGTAAAACTTTACATGGAACGTGTATAATTATAAAAATGGAATTTCTTATGGCAATGTATATGCTAATTTGATTGGAAATAGACTTGGAAGAAAGAATATCTTGGCGAGATCGCTTGCGTAAATTGACGATTACGCAAAATGCGTTGACTGCTTTGAACGCTCAACTGTTTGAATTTTGGTAAAACTTTACATGGAACGTGTATAATTATAAAAATGCAGTTCCTCAAGGCAATATATATGCTAATTTCATTGGAAATAGACTTGGAAGAAAAAATATCTTGGCGAGATCGCTTGCGTAAATTGACGATTACGCAAAATGCGTTGACGGCTTTGAACGCTCATCTGTTTGAATTTCGGTAAAACTTTACATGGAACGTGTATAATTATAAAAATGCAATTTCTTACTGCAATGTAAATGCTAATTTCATTGGAAGTAGACTTGGATGAAAAATTTCTTGACGAGATCCTTGTTACTATATTTGACCTTTTGTGAAAATGAAGATGAATGAAATTATTATCACTGAATGTGGAACATTATTCAACTATGCAAAATTATTAATTGGAGTAATATTTCAAAATGCCAACAACTAAACAATTTCCCACACATTTCTTCGATCTCGAATAATATATTCTAAGATGTGCATGAATGTCCGGCACACTTCAGCATAAAATCTACGAAATTTACGTTTTTGCCAAAAAACTGCAGAAATTTTTGGGGGGTCGCCTTAAATCCGGGGTCGGCTTCTATTCGGGCAGATACGGTATATCACATTAATGCACTTACATAAATATGTTTACATATTAGAATAACACAACAATATTTTTTTGGGCCTGACTGTGAGAGAAAGCATAAGGAAAAGGCGATTCATTCCACGTATAAAAAATTTCGCATAGTCTTTTCAGTGATTTTTCTCCACAAAAGAGCAAAACATGAGACCGTGGAAGACAAAACTGGTTGCAAATGTGATACCGTGAAAGATCAAAATACGCGAAAGATAAAGCCACGAAAGACAAGGTCTACCTGTCTATCTTATCACTCGAAATGCTTGAAATTACAACAGATACTACGCTTCGAATCATTCAGGTGAGGTCTTAATAACAGCGTTAAAACCTATATAGATGGCATTGATTTCTGCTTTACAACAGTGCATACAGTATTCTTTTTTACTTTCTCATACGAAGTATCGAGAAAGTATTGTTTTCGCGAAAAAATTCGACCTCGAGATTTTTACGGAAATACACGTTTTAGGGGTCGCTGAATCCGAAAAAGTGGTTTTCGCAATGCCGTCTGTCTGTCTGTCCGTCTGTCTGTCGTTCTGTCTGTCTGTCTGTCTGTTACTGGCGCTGACGCCCAGACGGTCGAACGAAAATGAATGAAATCTCGTACTTCGGCATTTTATCATACTGAGCAGAGTATACATAGAAATGGTTGACATTGCTCAATACTTAAAGAGTAGTTTATTGTACGCATTTTTAACAACAATCCGATTTTCTCAAAAACGGCTCTAACGACTTTGTTCAAATTTTGTACAGTTACTTGAGTTTACGTCTTCAATAATACTGTATAGTTCATGTTTCTCAAAAAATGAATATAAGGGTAGTTTATTCTAGGCAACTTAACAATAATTCGATTTTCTCAGAAACGGCTCTAACGATTTTGATCAAATTTCGAACAGTTACTTAAGTTTACATCCTCAATAATGCTGTATAGTTCATATTTTTCAAAAAATGAATATAAGGCTAGTTTATTCTTGGGCAACTTTAACAGAAATTGGATTTTTCAAAAACGGCTCTAACGATTTTGTTCAAATTTCGTACAGTTACTTGAGTATACTTCTACAATAGTACTACATATTTCATTTTTCTCAATGAAAGAATATAAGGCTACTTTATTCTTGGGCAACTTTAACAAAAATTGGATTTTCTAAAAACAGGCTAATACGATTTTCATTTTCTAAAGATAACTAAACTACGCATTAGTACCTATATATGAGAAAGTTTGTACAATGTATGTTGTACCGATTTTTTAATCTTGCTATGTGGAGGTTTGTCTTTAGTGGAACGGGTTCGATTTTTATTTTGTAATTGGGTGGTTTTGTAATTATCGGAGGTTCGATATAGAGGTTTTCTATATAGTTTTATTAGTGAATTTTTGTGGACGCGATAATTTTTGTTATATGGAGTTCTTTGTTCTAAGAGGGTTCGTAAGGTAGAGGTTTTCCTGTATTACATTGACTCATGTTTGTTGAGAGGCTTAATTTTTCTGCTTTCCTCTGTATAAATTATGATTTATATAAAAACGTCTTAGGGAAGGAAGATTTGAAATCATGTATACAAAACTTTTTTTCACTTAGCTTTTTAACATTTAGTTAACTTTGCAAACATTCTATAACATTATAATATATATGAGAGAAATTTTAACCAACGTATATTTTTCAATAGTTATAAAAATATCAATAACAACTATAATCTTATAATATTTAAATTCTAACCATATGTATGTATGTATGTGGAAGCATTACAGTGGCATATTTCTCGAGAACCGTTCACCGTAAAGATATGTGGTAAACAGCATTTTGTTTCTACTGGCTAGGAGGTTCCTGGAAAAATATTTTCATTTGCTATAATGCCCCAGGTTCGAATTCAGGAGAAAATTATATTTTCCCAAAAGTTTACACTGAATTTTTGATTTTTCAGTGTGCAAGGTTTTTTTCCTTCATTCATCGTAACATGTAAATATGGACCGATTTTAACTATGGAAAGCATTTTAAAAATACATTTCTGTGAATGCAATGAACCATTTTCAATACTTCCTATAGAAAACTTCTAATTTTACCCAATAAAACAAAACAATCGGGGAAAAAGTGGTGGCTAAATATTTAGTCAGTAAGGATTAAAGGATTAAGTGGAAGAAAATAAAAAAGAAAATAACATTTTCAATTAAAAAGACAAATAAAATTGGATTTAAATCTTTATCATATAAAACAAAGAAATCTTGCCATAAACTCTTTCTTCACATCCCAGCCCCTTCTTACTGTTAACCATCCGCATTGGTGTATTGATTTTATTGGTCATTTAAGCTTCAAAATTGCTAACCTCTTCCCTAAACATCAAATTAGGCCTGGGTTTTATAACAATGTAAACCTCGAATGACTCCTCTGTAAAAATAAAGACAAAATTTTTACTTTGAAGAAATCTGGGGTTTATCAATTACACTGTAATGACTGTAATGCTATTTATATAGGCCAAACGGGGCAAAACTTTCAAATCAGAGCAAACGAACATTTTAGTTCATTCATTGTTTCTCATTTCACCAAAATTCTTCACACAGCTGATAAGGGTTTTAGGTTAAACATTTTGGAGAAAATGGAAATTTTACATGCAAAACATATTCCAGATTTTCTTTTAGTCAACAAACACGAGTTCCTATCCCCCCTTACTAATGTCAGCGTTTCCCCCTACCCCCACAACCACAATTCCCCTCCTTCCTCCCACCCACCCTTCCCCATAGGTATATATGTATAACCCTTTCTTAGAATTACTTGCTACCTGATTATGGTGATTATTCACCTAAACCAGTCGTGTTTTTAAAAATTGTGTGGAATCTGTAAAAGTTTTGTTAAAGTTGTTTTGTTATATGAATTATTCAAATTAATAATTCAACCCATCCTTTTATGATAGAATTCTATGAAGTCTCAGCCTTGTCTATTAATTTTATCATATAACTTTTATTGTGATTAAAATGACACACCTTCCTCTTCTTTCTATGTTTTGTAGTAGTTGTCAAGTTAGAGAATCACACATTCAAACACTTTATAGAGAGATATAAGTTGGAATGTTCTTTTCTATCCTTTTAATCTTTATTTAGGAACACGTGGATCTAAATTTTACTCCTCATGGGTCACGCTTGTATCGTGTGCGACTTGGAACTGGCTATCTTGAGTTGCCACAAGTTGAACCAGTAGCAGAGTCAATCCTTGCTCCAGGAGGAGTTGCCAAAGCGCCCCATGCACGTCCTTTAACTCCTTCACTTCTAGCATCGAGAGGTGTCTACATTCTTGATTGTTATGCTGACATTTTTGTCTGGTAAGTTATCAGTTTTCTTTTTTATATCCTTCGTATTTTAAAAGTTTTTATCTAGTATAGGATTTAATTCTGTGTATGGAAAGAATGCACAACATCTGAACTATAAAATAATAGTGGCCAACATTGCTTATCGGCTTCAGGCAATTGGTGATTTCAAAACAATTTTAAACTTAATTTTCCAAATCAAGTAAAGTTATACCACGGCTGACTCAAAATCCAAACTTTAAAAATAAAATCAAACCCATTTGAAATTGCTATAAAATCATTGACAAATATGTACAAGGGAGAGTCAGAAAATATCCACAATGTATTTTTAAAATTTTTGTTTTGTTGGCTGTGTTATTACTTGCATGCGCAACTCTTAAGTGTGGACTCACTTAGTCATTTTGGTATGGTTTCGACCTTGAATGGTCAGTTATCGTGTCATTGTAGCGGTGTTAACATGGCCGCACCACTTGCCGTATGCACCAAAGAAGAGCAGCGTGCAGTGATTCAATTTTTGTGGACTGAAGGTGTACCAGGGGCAGAAATCCATCGAAGACTTTCAGAACAGTATGGGAACAGTGCTATGCCGCAGCGGAGTGTGTACAATTGGATTAACATGTTCAAAAATGGTCGCACAAGTGTCACTGATGAAGAACGATCGAGGCGCCTCCACGTCCGCTACTGAAGAGAACATTGAACGACCCACGCCATGATTCTGAATAACAGACGGGTGACTATTGATGAAGTGGCATATCACCTGCACATCAGTCATGGTTCTGCCCATGAAACCATCCACAACAGACTTGACTTTCATAAAGTCTGTGCGAGATGGGTTCCCAAACAACTCGCAGAAGAGCACAAGCGCAACCATTTGTACATCTGCCTACGCCTTTTGAACCGCTATCATAAAGAAGGTGACGCCTTTTTGAGACACATCATCACTGGGGATGAAACATTGGTCTACCACTACGAGCCATAGAGTAAACGCCTGAGTTTGGAATGGAAACATCCGAAATCAACGGTCAAAAAAAAGTTCAGAACTCAACCAACAGCGGGAAAAGTGATGCTCACAGTGAAGGAAGCGGTGCATGCGTGGCTTGTCACTCAGCCTCAGGGCCGGCTCAACAATACAAGCAGACCAAGCGACCGCCTGAGGCGCTGAATTTTTAGGGACGCCAAATTTTCCTGTCAAAAGTTTTGGAAAATAATTTAATTTAATTTTCCCATTTGGCTTTCCATTGATATGTTTAGTGTTTGTAGCTGGCGAATATATGTGAACATTTGACTTCAAATAAATGTTCAGGAGCAGTAACCTTGCTCTAGTCCGAATGGTAAAATGGTATTTCCGAAAGCGGCTTCCAGGAATACTACCGAATATAGATGGCTGGGTGTGATTTTGCCAACATTTTATTGCTTTGTTACATGCCGGGGATCTTTGCCTACCGGGTGAAAGTAGTTCTAGCTGATTCCCTCTGTGATTTGCCGCCCCCGAGAGTTTCTGTACGGGTGCAATGCATCCCTTGCACCAAAGGCCTGAAGATAGAAGCATTCCCTTAGGTTGGAGGGGGGGAGAAGAATGATTAAGAATGATCATGCCTCGGCCTTACTAGTCTGCTGCAGTCTCATCAGAGGTTGGCCAGTGGGAGGTTTCTGCCTTGCGCAGGTTTTACTGTGTCTGTGTGTATATATACATATATGTACATATATATATATATATATATATATATATATATATATATATAATACTAAGGAAGAGGAAAGGTAAGTAAGTAAGTAAGTTGTGTCTCTCTTGTGCTGACGAAGGGATCATCCCGAAAGCTCTAACCTCTACAAATGTGTCTCTCCAACACCCCAGCGGCTCTACTTCCGGTAAGTGTTCACTGGGTTTCCTTCAACACCTAGTTGCCCAAAATATATATATATATATATATATATATATATATCATCTTCATCAGCCTTTTTCAGTCCACTGACGGACGAAGGCCTCCCCCAGACTCTTCCAGTTTTCCCTGTCAACTGCCTCCCTCCTCCAAGTTTGCCCCAAGAACTTAACAAGCTCTCTGTCCCACCTGTCTTTCGGTCTTCTTTTTGGTCTCTTGATGTTTCTTGGGATCCATTCGATGACACTGGACGTCCAACGCTGGTCATTTCTTCTAGCAATGTGGCCCGCCCACTGCCATTTTAACACCTTCACTCTTCTAATCACGTCACAGATTCCCGTCTTCTTTCTTACCCAGTCGTTCCTCTTGCGGTCTCTTCGGGTGATCCCTAACATGCATCTCTCCATGGCCCTCTGTGTTGTTTGCAGGTGCTGTATCATTCTGGCATTCATGGTCCATGTTTCACAACCATATGTCAGAACAGGCAGAACACATTGGTCATACAGTCTCCTTTTTAGGAAGACTAGAATATTTGATTTAAAGATGTTCGCATTCTTGCCAAAAGCACTCCATGCCATCTTCACTCTCCGGTTGATTTCTCCAAGAAGCGAACCATCAGTAGTGATGAGTTGACCTAAGTAAACATAGCTGGTTACTTCTCCGAGTTCTGCTCCGTTGATATGTATCTTCTCAGAATTTGTGAAGGAGTTGTACATAACCTTTGTTTTATTAAGATTCATCTTAAGTCCAGCTTCTCGGCTTGCTTGCTCAAGCTCTTCTGGGCTCCCTGCGAACAGTATGATATCATCTGCAATGCGCAGGTGACTCAGATGTTCTCCATTTACCTTTATGCCTTTTTCCTGCCAGTCTAGCATTTTGAATACTTCTGCTAGAGCTGCTGTAAATAACTTAGGGGGCATAGTATCTCCTTGTCTCACTCCCTTTTCGGCCTTAAAGGCACTCGTTTCTTCATGCAGCTGGACAGATGTTGTCGCATTTTTGTAGATATTCTTGATCAAGGTTATGTACGTTTCTTCTACTCCTTGTTTCTTCAGTGCACGTAACACCGACGAAGTTCGGACGTAGTCGAATGCTTTCTCATAGTCGATAAAACACATACATAGAGGTAATTCATACTCGTTAGTTCGACTGATTACCTCTCTCACGACTTGGATGTGGTCCATCGTGCTATACCCACTGCGAAATCCAGCTTGCTCTCTGGGTTGGGCAGAATCAAGATGGTATTGAAGGCGCATAGTGAGTATTTTGGTGATTATTTTGTAGACTGTTGGGAGTAGGCTGATCGGTCTGTAGTTATTCAAGTCTTCTTTGGAACCTTTCTTGTGCAGAAGGATAATACATGCGTGGTTCCATGTTTCTGGTATCTTTTTCTTCCTCAGATACGAAGTAAAAATCGTAGCGAGAATCTTTTCCATATCATTACCCATTGTTTTGAATACTTCCGCTGTGATACCATCCATTCCAGATGCTTTTCCATTCTTCATGCTTCTGATTGCATGTCTCACCTCTTCCGGAAGGATATCTGGGACCTCTTCGGTGGGCATATTTCCATCATCATTTGCTAGAGGATCCTGATACAACTTGGTGTAAAATTCTTGTACATGTTTCAGGATTAGTTATGGAGCTGTCTTCTAGCATCAAGGCCACCAGCTATCTCTTTCCGATCCAGAGATGTTGCTTCATTTTCTTGTAACTTCTGTTGTTTTCTATGGTTTTCTCGATTAGCTCATAATTATATTTTTTCACATCTTCCTTGATGCACTTCCTTATAGTTTTGTTTAGTTCTGCAAAATGGATCATTTCTTTAGGATCATTAGTAATTATCATTTTCCTTCTTTTTTCCATCAACAGTCTTGTTTTTTCAGTCAACTTTTTCTCTGGCTTTGTTTTAACTATTCAGCCTATTTCTTCAGCGGTTTCCTTGAGTTTCTCTATAAATTGGGATTCAACTTCTTGGTCTTCCAGTGCACTGAATCGATTTTTCAGTTGGAGCTGAAATTCTTCTTTTCGTTCTTTTAGCACCTGCGTGTTGATAATAGACTTAGGCTTCTTTATAAGCTCCTGTCTTTCTAACTTTGAGTTGAATTTTATTCTGCATCTTACCAAATGATGGTTGCTTCCAGTTTTAAACTGGTTGAGGGTGGAACAATCTTCAGCCAGTTGCTTCTTATTGACTAGTATGTAGTCAATTTCGTTTTTGGTACCATTGGGTCCTTTCCAGGTCCATTTTCTATTGGGACTCTTTTTGAAGAAAGTGTTCATTATATATAGACTAGTACATTCAGCAAAGTCTACAAGTCGGTCCCCTCGTTCATTTCTGTCTCCATAGCCCCATTTCCCAACTGCGCTGCCGTCTTCCTTTTGTTCTCCTACCTTGGCATTGAAATCACCCATGACCACTTTTAGATGGCAGCTTCATTTGTCGTGCAGTTCTCCAATTTCTTGGTAGAAATCTTCCACTTCCTCATCCGAGTATGATGACGTTGGCGCATAAACTTGGACTATTTGAAATTGATATCTTTTATTTATTTGAAGCACTAGTCTAGCTGCCTGCTCGGATGAACTTTCTATTTCCACGATATTCTTCTTCAATTTTTTGTTGATGATGAATCCAACTCCTCCTGTTCTTCCTGTGTCAGTTCCCCTGTAATAAAAAATATGTCCACTCTTCAACTCCAATAAGCCTTCACCTTTTCTTCTCACCTCACTAAGCCCTAAAATGTCCCACTTGATCTTCTCCAGTTGTTCTTGGAGCTCTTGAGTTATCTTCCCTGGACAAAGTCCGGCAGTTAAAGGTAGTTAGGTTGAGGTTAAAGGAATTGGGTAAGGATGAGAAAGAGTGGCAGTGGGCGTTTAACCTCCGGGGATTCTTAGCACCCTCTGCCTTCATGCCTTGTCCCTGACCACTGCCACGGTCAGAGGCAATCCAGCCTCCGGAGAATGAGGGCCGTTTTTTATGGGTGTACATGTCATGGGGGGATTGTGGGCCTTAAAACACCACGCTGGCCCAGAGCGGGTTGGTGAGTACCTCTTTCACTTTGGCCGGAGATATAGCAGAAAGACTTCACAGCATGGTTGAACCTACCGGTGTCCGAGGACACCACTGTTCTTCGCCCTTTAGCCTCCGTTTACACACTTCCGCCGACTTTGAGGCAGTTGGAAGGGATATATATATATATATATATATATATATAAATACTTAAGGAAAAGGAAAGGTAATAATAAGGGTAACAACAAGGTGTTGGAGGAAGCCCAGTGGACACTTACCTAGAATGAAGAGCCGCTGGGGGTGCTGAGGACACACGAAAAACACAAAAGAACAAAAACTACACAAAAATTGAGCTTTCGGGCAGATGCCCTTCTTCAGCGACGGAGAAACATATATACATGTGTAGTTTTTGTTCTTTTGTGTTTTTCGTGTGTCCTCAGCACCCCCAGCGGCTCTTCATTCTAGGTAAGTGTCCACTGGGCTTCCTCCAACACCTTGTTGCTACCCTTATATATATATATACACATATACATATATTTACATATATATACACATATACACACACGCACACACACACCAGCTGAACCCGCACAATATTTGCATGTTTTTTTCAATTAATTTATCAAAAAGTAAGGAGTGTGTAAAAAAATTAATCTCAGCAATTCACATTTAACTATACTAATGCATTTTCCAGGTATTGGTAAGGTTCGGCGGTTCGAATCTCGCTGACGGCACAGCTGCGTTTGCTTATTCACAATTTATTATGCGAAGTCGATCAGAAATTTATATTTCAAATTTCATATTAGAAAGGAAGTTAATGCTACACAGTAATTTATTACGAACTTTTCCATTTCCCATAAATAATACGTAAAAATCGAATACTTGACCTGCAGACTTTCATTCCTTTTTAGATAAAAATAATAAAGTATTGACCTACAATCTTTGGTTATGAAACATTTTGAATAAAACATTATAAAGTTTCTTTTTCTGTTCATCATTTTCCGCCTACAGTCGAAATAGTTCAAGTTAAACGTTTAATGCATGTAACACTGGTGTTCAAGTGGAAAATAAAAGGGTAATTTAAATGTTAAGATCAGTTTATAGAGGACTGTAAATAATGGATAATACAACTCCACAGAGGCATATTTTTCCACTTCCATTATTTGAAAAATATAAACTATGTAGAATCATTATAAACATCAACTTAAATAACTATATGAAATTTGATGAAAACCATATGAGCTGTTTTTTTAGAAAATTCAATTGTTGTTAAACTTTCCCAAGAATAAACTAGCCTTATATTCATTTTTTTGGGAAATATGAACTATGTAATATTATTGCAGACATAAACTCAAGTAACTCTACAAAATTTGATCAAAATTGTTGGAGCCATTTCTGAGAAAATCAAATTGTTGTTAAAATTGCCTAGAATAAACTGCCCTTAATTATTGTGCAATGTCAACCATTTCTTCATAGTTTTTATTCTGTATGATAAAATGCCCAAGTACGAGATTTCATTCATTTTCATTCTACCCTTTAGGCTCTAGAGCCATGAACAGACAGACAGATCACTTTTTCAGACTTAGGTACAGGCAGTCCTTGACTTTTGTATATTCGACTTTCGTACAATTCGCTCTTTTGTACATTGTAAATTCTTGCCCCTAAACCGCCTTTTGTACGCCGAATTCGGACTTTCGTACATCAGCTGACGATCAAACGTTTCGAGCTATCGCATAATGACACTGTCAGCCAAGCCAACACTTTTAATAAATTACAGTATGCTACGTAATAATATACGTATTGTATGTAATGTAGGATTTGTGTTTAATGTTTTTACTTTCTCCATACGTAGTATGGGGAAAGTATTGTGATCAGTGATGTCGGTGTGTGTGATTGTGAGTGCTCTAACTCTAAAAGTACTTGCCATATCGTTACCAAACTTCATATATAACACTTTAGCATAAGCACAAAGAACTGATTAGTTTTTGGACAATAACGGTTAACCAGAAGTCGAGGTTTATTCGAAACCCGATTCGGTTTTTGTGATGTTTCTCCGTTAAAACATCATTATTATATATACAATTCTATACAAAGGTTATAGAGAATGTAATTTCCTACAACTTTTATTTGAAAGAATTTTCCATAGAAGTTATTGTTTAGGAATTATTTATAAATAATCGTTTAGTTCGGTTTCCATCAAATACCTCCTTAAAAACGTCGTAATTGGTCATCTTCGTGAAGGCCAAAGTTGTAGGGAATAATGTTTCTTCCAGGTTTTGTTTGAAACATATTTTCTTTGAACCATCCATTTACTCGATATTTTGCTTTTTCTTAATTTCCAGTATACAGCCCCTCCACCATGTAGCAGTGAATTCTGTAAACATATTCAAAATATGTATACCTAATTTACGGCAACGAGGACGCCTGTACTCTTTTACGATACGGAATAATAATTTTGCCTTATTCATAATAATTTAAATATCTATACCCCAAATATGGAGAAAGTCATGTGTTGGCCACATCAGATTTTTTAATATTGTACTGAAATTTGACAAGATTAATACCACTGTAAAGTCGGTTAATAATCAATAAATTATTATTATTATTCAGTCTCGGCAATGTTACCATCTTTGTTTGTACGTACAGCAGTGTTTCTTTGTTTGTGCATTTTACCCTATTATTTTATAAACATGGGTGAGAAATGGAAAACTGAAAGTGCTAATACAAGGGAAAAGAAACGTAGGGCTCATAAACTGAACACGATTGAGACAAAGATGGAAATAATTAGGTGTGGCAACAGCGGCAAATCTTTAGCTTCAATCGGACGCCCATTGGACTTAAGCCGGTCGAGTGTGTGTTCAGTTGTGAAGAGCAAATATAATAATACAATACCTGCTGTGGCGTTCTGAATAAATGCCACATTTTTTAAAGAGCTAGGAGGCGATTTACACATGCTTCGATGACGTTGGCGATATTCTGTTAGCAGACTGCGAAACAATTTGAGACATAATGATTGTGCAGTAGCTTGGCTTTCTCGTGAATGACAATTGAACTCAGCGGGACTTTCTTGATCGCTTCTTCACTTTTCTTAATCGATCTTATTGTGGACCCGTTCACACCAAGTCATTTAGCAACTGATGAAGCAAATTCATTATGCGCAAGCCTATCTAAAACTTCAATTTTCTTCTCCAAACTCGTCACTTTCTTCCATTTTTACCGACTTTTCTTTCATTTCAATCATCACTCTCTTTGGGGCCAAGTTTAGGCAATATTACAAAAAACTATGAAAATAGCAAATGCTTTAATGAAAAAAGAGGGATTTCGTATGTGCACCACAGGCTGTCTTCGACTTTCTTGCGTTCCATATTCGTACAACTCGCACATTAATAATAATAATAATATTTATTTACAGCCGGTAATCAGATTGTAGTCACAAATCACAGAATGTTTCATTAATCAGAAAGTAATTTCTTATCCAACTCAGCCTGTAAAACGGTATTGGGGTTCAGCAACAGCTGGTCTTCCACCTCTGCCAGAAAAGACACTGCCATAAACAAAGATAATTTCACCAAAAATACAGAAAAATAAAGACATAAGCAAGAAAAAGGGAACTTAATACCGAGATATAATAACTGTAGTCAATGACTAGATTATGGTAAGGATGGAAGCTCTGTGTTACAAACAGTACAATTAAATGCAACTCTTACAGTAATAAAAATTTCTTGAGAAAAAAGAATGAAAAACAAGTAACGATAAATTATAAAAAGATAATAATCAATTACACTATGTGTGTGATAACCTTAGGATAATACAAGGGAACATGAACCCAAGATAGCATAGATTGACACCCCTGAACCGCCTTTTGTGCGCTGATCAGACTTTCGCGCATCAGCTAAATGACGAACAAATATTTCAAGTGGTGCTGGTTGCCAGCCACTAGTTTCCACCGCATCGCCATCTTTGTCTGTACAGCAGTGTTTATTTGTGCAATTCTTTAAATATTTTATTGCATTTTGCCCTATCTCTCTATATTATAAAATCGGCGATTGTGTCTAAAAGGCCCCTGCACAAAAAAACTAAACATTTATACCATAATTAGAGATAATATTTTTTGGCTCTCTGGGAACGGAAACCCCCTATAACATGTCAATCTATGTTCGACTTCCGTAAATTCGACTTTCGGACACATTTTCAGGAACGCATTACGTATGAAAGTCGTGGACTGCCTGTACACCTAAAACGTATATATCCATAAAAATCTTGAGATTGAATTTTTTCCCGGTTACAATACTTTCTCAGTATACTACGTATATGAGAAACTAAAAATCGATGATTTCTTGTTTAGGTTTGGCAAGAAATCAACAAGGCTAGTTCGAGCTGCAGCAATGAAGCTCTGTCAGGAATTGTTTGTGATGGTGAAACGTCCATCTCATGCTCTTGTTACTCGTGTACAGGAGGGAACAGAAACACAGGTAAGATTTTATCTAGTTTCCTTTATCTCAGAAAAAATAGAATTAAAATTTAAAGACCACATTCTCTATTTATTTGTTTTATTTATTTTTCACTAGCTCATAAACAGCACTTTTTTGCCTTTACAATGAGCGTATCAAGAATAACAAGGATGAAACACATAGTATGTACTACTCAGCAGGATTTGAAGCTACGACCCAAAGCACCAAATGAAACATATTTGTTCCATTAGTTGTTTTAGCTCCCTGCACATCTGCCTCATAATTTGTATCCTCTTCCTCTATCCTATGTAGGAAGCAGCTATGTATATGTTATACTATATAAGAAGCAGCTATATATTATACTAGTAGATGGTGCAAGAAATTCAGCCTATTTTCAATAATGGGGTAAAAATAACCCCTAAAAATTAGAAATTAATGATGTTGGATTCTTTCCATCAGTTGTGGTGAAAAGTTTCTAGTCTTACCAAATTTCAAGCCTCTAGCTCATCTGAAAGTGCCTCAAAATTTTTATCCTCATATAGGGCAATAATGGAGGAAATGAGCTACTAAAAATTTAAATTCTTATAATATCAGATTTTTTCCATTGGTTGAGACCAAAACTATGTAGTCTTGCCAAATTTCAAGTCTCCAGGTCATTTAAAAGTGCCGTATAATTTTTAACTTCATATGGGACAATAATGAGGAAAAACCCCCTAAAAATCATATATTTTACAATATCGGATTTGCTCCATTGGTTGTGACCAAAAACCTAAAATCTAGATGTCTCATAATTTTTATCCTCGTATAGGGCAATAATGGGGCAAAACAGCTTCTAAACGTTGAATTCTTATAATATCAGATTAAGATATTAGTTCCCTGCATGCTTCAGTGTTAGATAAAACATTAAGGTTCAAGTCTCTTAATATAACAATTTACTCTCTATATTTTATTGTAACTAGCTGTACCCCGTGTAACATATGCTGATCTAGCAGACCTTAAAAGGTTATTAATTAAACATTCAGGCATTTTTTTTTTTGAAGTTATACTTTTTAATCAAAGATTTCTCTAAAGACATAACTGTCAATTTCTGGATCCTTTCCTGACACTAAAGTAAGTGAATCAAACGATCTGACTCTTGATAGAGTCACATATACGTACCGTATTCACCCGAATCCAAGACGACCATTTGGATGATTCCAAAACAGAAAAAGCTCCAATTGACCTTCATTACTACAAAAATTATAAATCTTGTGAAATATTTATTTTCTCTTATATTTTCTTGAATGTCATTGTCTTTTAACATTTTAAAATCATAAGATCACATCACAAATAGAACCATTCAGGTTTTCAAACAAATTAAATGGTATCATTCCTTTTAAGATAACATTAAAAATAAAGTAAATACATTGACAGAATATACTCATTTCAGGACAACAAAAAAACATTTCAATCCAAGTGCTGCATAAAATCATTTTATTGTATTAGTCATCATCACTGTCTATGCAACCTTCACTGTTTTCCTCACGGTCACTATCTTTATTACTCTCAACTCAGAATACAAAACCTTTAAATTATTTTTAAAACACTTATTGACAGCAACATCTAAAACTTGAAGTTGCAATGTCATTCCTCCAGGTATTACAATAAGATCAGTATTCATCACACTCATTATGTTTTTAATTTCAGGAGATAAGTGTCCTTTGAATGCATCCAGTGAAAGCATTGCTGTTTGTTTTAGTAAAGCTCCTGGCCGTCTATTCCGCACCACACGTAACCAATCTCTCGTTAGTTCTTTAGTCATCCACCCCTTTTCTTGACACCTAACTATTATTCCACTTGGCAAATGTTCCTTAGGCATTGTTTTCCGCTTTAGAATCACATATGGTGGTAATTTAGTCCCATCTGCTAAAACTGCCAACATTACCATGACTCGCACTTTTTCGTTGCCTGAGTTTTAATTAGTACGGACTTCGCACTTTTTTCGTTCACAGTATAATTAGATGGCATGTCGAAGAAAACCGGAGTTTCATCGGCATTTCCTATTTGGCTCAAAAGATAATTATTGGTTTTTGTAAGTCCAATTACATATTTCCGGTAAGCGAGAAGTTTTTCAACGTAGTCTTCTGGCAATTTCTGACACATTGAAGTTCGTCACCGTAAAGAAAAATTGATTGTAATTGAAAAAGTCAGTCGTTTTCATTTGAAACTGAATGGTAAATTTGTGTCTGATGGAATGAGTGGGATTCTTGGAATAAGGACTGTGTCTGAGTTTGCTGCACCGATCACTTTTGCTTTGATTATGTGTGTTTGTATTTGAGTAACAGTAACTCTTGGACCATTACATAGTCCTCTCAATGGCATTAGCCTTCTAAGGAACATGATAACGGCTCCTACTTCAGCCTTTCAAGCGTGCAGGACATTTACTTAAATTGCATGTTTGAGGTCAGATGAGGTTTTTAAAAATTTGCGATTTCAGTTCCTGAAAATTGAAAAATTCGTAACTTTGTCATTTTTATTGGATTTGTATGAAATGTTTTGAAGATTTTAGTAGAACATAACATTTATAAACAATTTCTTTTATATTATCTTACATTAAGCACATTCTTTACAGGAGAGAAGAGAAATACAAAGTACATACGCCAACCAGTTAGCACGCACCCGTGCTTTCATATATCTTTCAGTATTACGAAAACTATAAACGGCATTGATATGCAGTCTTTTTTAAAATAATGTTTCAGCTTTTATTAACTTTTCATTCGCTGGATGTACCTACCTAAACCAAATAGGAAAAAAGTTTCTCGGTCAACTTTTTCATGTCTTGGCTAAATATTTGAAATAAATTTTACATTTCATATATTTTTAAAAGACATTTCATAAAGCTTATAAAGTTTTGAGTTGTACAGGAGTCATTCATAGTCATTATAGAAGTTACATGCTGAAATTTGTCCTATTTAATTCAGTAGAAATGGAGCTATGATGTTGTATGTATCAGAATGTACTCGTAATAAGAAAATTAGAAAAGTAAAGTTTTTTTAAAGGCATTTCCTTTATCCCATTTACCATGAAATTTACAAGAAAATATAACTTCAATGAATCATGTATATTGAATTTTTTTTACTAGTATTCACTTCAAACTAACTTATTGAGAGCGACACGAGAATATTTCTCCTGCGAAGACCCAAGCGTAAGGGCATGACGCAAGCGCTCGCTCCGAAACTTTCACTTACTATGCATCTTCAGTGATTTATGTTTGTAAACAGACCTTGGACTCAAGAAGAGACGTTTCTTCCTCTCTCTCTCTCATACTATAATGGTCACAAGAAATGCTGAAACAGGCACATGGCCCGCAGAGAGCCGAACAATGGTTTTCATTTTTTGGCTCTCCTTGTCTTATACCTCTCAACCTCTGACCCATAAGAAAAAGCAAAGAGAAAGTGAAGTTTGTTGGCAGATAAGCAGTCTAGATCTTGTTTCACTTTGCAGTAGCATTCGTATTAAGATTGGGTTCCTATCAGCATTGGATAGGGGATTTTTAGAAGACACAATTCCCCAATTTGCGAAAAATCATTCACAAAATTTAATGCACATTAAGTGTAATAAAAAAGACAAAAATATCACAGAATGACGATAAATAGGTTGGCCAAAGGTTCCTCTTTTAAAATATATAAAGGTTACCCACATTTAAGAAAATTTACTGTGTCAAAAAAATAAAGGAAGCTAGCGACCTCCGCGACGTACAGGGTACGCAGAACGATTGCATGTGGAGTTTCTGTCCAACGTACCCAGTATGCAGGAGGATGCTGACGGGTTAAGCTTCAGTTCATGAGAAGGCATTCTGGCTGGAGCTGTACCCACGTAATGTTTACACATATTTCTTTCAATCAGTCTTATAAATATTTTAGTTTGTGAGTATGTGTGTATGTTCTTTATACGTTTTTACACCGTTGAAGCTATCGAACTCAAAAGTTTCATGTGTCACCCTATTGACCAAAGGAAGAACTTGGGCTAGGCTTGCAGACTGTGGGGTCTTTTGTACCCCACGGGGTCAACAAAATACTATTTCCATAAGAATTCATGGGAAATGGTGTGGAGAAACCCCAAAATGCCATGCAGCCCTTCACTGATGTGGATATAAATATACCTAAATATTAACTTACGATCATGGGAAATGGCTTATTTTATGCACGAAAGACTGAATATTTTAATTCTGTTCATGTTTCATAGTATTACATGCTAAATCACTCGAAATTTTCCTTTAAGCGCAAAATTTATCGATTTAGATGTCCATTTTCCAGGTGACAACAAAGCTAAGTTTCTTAATTGTTGTCCTCTTCAAAGGGAGATATACACGTGAAGATTAATGCAAGGAAAATACACGTCGTGGCATGCCGCGCCGTAGAGGATGAATAGCTAACGCCAAGATATGCCTAAATATAGTCTATGAATACTTTCAAAGTGAGTCAAACGATTTTTAAGGAATATTAGAACATTGTTATCTTTTACCATTAACATTGAAAGATTTATCGCAACATAAATCGATACATCTACTTACATATGTTCGGTAACCAAGATGTTGTTTATTGTTTACGTTTTGGCTAATAGTATTGACATAATCCACATAATTTTATTGCCGCTTTAAAGGCTTCGGTGCATCTATCCATGTGAATATTAAGGAAGAGGTTAATGCGTACAATGCAATACATAAAATAGTAAATGTTAATGTAAGCATCGCTTGCGTAATTAAGGAATGGGGAACGTTTGCCCCGAGCAATAAAAATCGTTTGCCACTCTTTCCCAAGCGAAGCCGGGTGTTTCAGCTTGTATATTAATAATAATGTGAATCAATTAATGGTGCAAGTGATATCCTCATAGAAAACTATTCTATTAAAGACATATTTTACTTGTTAAAAAGAAAGATGTAACATCCCGTTTTTGCGTGGATTACCGCCTCCTCAACGCTGTCACGAAGAAAGACTTTTTTCCTCTACCTTGCATCGAGGACACGTTAGATGCTCTGTCAGAATCAATGTGGATTTCAACGCTGGATCTCCAGACAGGATATTGGCAGGTGGAGCTCACCCAGGAGGATAGAGAGAAAATGGCGTTTGCCATCATGAATGGACTTTGGCAGTTTAGAATGATGCCCTTTGGTCTATGCAACACCCCTGCCACTTTTGAATGACTAATGGGGAGAGTGCTGAAAGGGTTGACCTGGTCTCAATGTCTCGTATATCTAGATAACATTATCATCCTTGGAAGAAATTTCGAGGAAGGACTTGAAAACCTCAGGAACGTTCTACTTCGGCTATGTGGTGCAAACCTACGTCTTAGTCCTAAGAAATGTCAACTTTTCAAAAAGGTCGCCTACTTGGGCCATGTGGTATTTGGACAAGGAGTAAGGGTGGATCCAGAGAATGTTAGGGTAGTGCGAGACTGGGGAATCCCGAGGAACAAAACGGAAATAAGGAGTTTCTTAGGCTTTTGTTCTTACTATAGGAGGTTCATCAAGGGGTTCTCCGAAGTCGTGAAACCCCTGCACCGCTTGACAGAGGAGAAGCAATCCTTTATATGGGACCAGTAATGCCAGAAGTCATTCGATAAACTCAAAATCAGTCTAACAATGGCACCTGTCTTGGTGTACCCACGAGACGAAGGGGATTTCATCTTGGATACTGATGCCAGTCAGACAGGAATAGGCGCCGCGTTGTCACAAACGCAGGAGGGACGAGAAAGAGCCATAGCTTTCTTCAGTAAGATGCTAAGTAAGCCGGAGCGCAATTATTGCACCACACGTTTGGAACTCCTGGCGGTTGTGAAGGCGGTGCAGCACTTCCACCATTACCTGTATGGAAGATCGTTCACCATAAGGACAGATCACGCAGTGCTCAAATGGCTGCTGAGGCTGAAGAATACTGAAGGCCAAGTCGCGAGACGGATTGAATGTCTTCAGAATTACAGTTTCTCAATATTACTTAGGAAGGGAAGAGCTCACGGAAATGCCGATGCACTTTCTCACCATCCCTGCATAGCAGAATGTCGCCAATGTCACCAAATAGAGGACAAGGACAAGTGCGTAAGAGTCGAACGGCTGCAGCTCAGAGCACTAGAAATATGGGACACTAATACAATTCGAAAGGAACAAGAACAGGATATGGAGGCAGGGCTAATACTGAAATGGAAAACGGATGGTAAGCGTCCACTTTGGGCAGATATATCCGACACTAGCGAAGAGATAAAAAGTTACTGGACACAATGGGACTCCCTGGTAGTTGAAAACGGATTACTCAAGCGGCGCTGGGAATCAGCAGATGGAAGGTCGTGCCGTATGCAGTTGGTGCTCCCGAAGTCTAAGGTTGCGGAAGTACTTCAGGAAATCCACGGTGGAGTGTCTGGTGGTCATCTCGGAGTTAACAAGACCTTAGCGAAGATTAGGCACTGATTTTATTGGCTTCACTGCAAAGAAGATGTGGAGAGATGGTGCAGAAAATGCGACATCTGTTCCGCCACCAAAGGACCAGGGAGAAGACCAAGGGGGAAACTAAAAATCTATAACATCGGAGTCCCTTTCGAACGAGTTGCACTGGATATTGCAGGACCATTCCCACGGACGAAATCCGGGAAAAATATGTGATGGTAGTCATGGTTTACTTCACTAAATGGCCTGAGGCTTATGCGCTACCAAACCAGGAAGCGTCCACCGTGGCAGAGGCATTAGCAACAAACTGGGTTAGTAGATTTGGCATTCCTAACAAGCTTCACACAGACCAAGGGCGGAATTTTGAATTGGGAATTTTTCAGGAAATGTGTCGTATTCTGGGAATGCGGAAGACCCTAACAACCCCTCTCCACCCGCAGTCAGATGGGATGGTGGAGCATTTCAATCGGACACTGTTGGAACACTTGTCCAAAGTAGTGGACGAGCATCAGGATTGCTGGGACGAGCATATACCTCTATTTTTGATGGCCTACAGAGCATCGGTTCATGAAACTACGGGTGAAACTCCATCGCGAATGATGTTCGGTAGGGAGATAAGGCTCCCTTGTGACATAGAGTTTGGTCGACCTGGGTGTGATGAAAGCGATAGCAGCGAGTACAGTGGTAAAAAAATGCGTAGGTTTCTTTTAGGAGTCAATTGATTCCCAAAACATGCACAACGTCATCATTAGGTAGCAAAACCTTTATTACTGCAGTTTCAATATTATTATCCAGTAGACATTGAATTATGAAAGTCACCGGTTAAAGTACCAGTGTGACATTCATTTATTCTCCAAATATGGATATATTCCACAAAGTTACGCCTAAAACTAGGAATTTTATGAAAGTTGATTTACACACACACTACATTACACTTATACTCTTAAAAAATAGATGTGTTGAATCTCTGGTGAGTAAATAACCATACTTATCAGTATTTTTCTTCTTTTTCATTAGATCTACAAGTCTAAATTTGCTGGCTGGGATGATATTGTTGCTGTTGATTTCACACGAACAGCTGAGTCAGTGCGGCGTACTGGTGCAGATCTTGTGGAGTGGGCTAAGCGTCAGGAGACAAAGGTGGGAACTAGGTATAACCATATCGTTAATATTATTACAAAAGGTGAGGTGAAATTTTTTGCTAGGTGGAGTTCATTCTCTAAGCTCCCTGTAGAGAGCATCCATGTAGAGCACAGGTAGTTCTCCCTAACGTAGTGATTGAAAATTACTAGAAGCTACCTTACATCTCAGGGATTGGAGGGAATACATAGAGTGGAGGGAAGCGAATTATATAGAAAAGATGGGCATTGAAGAAGCATGTGCATCCTAGGAGAAAAATCACCGCATGGAGTAGAGAGACCAAATGAGGAATACACCCAGGGTTGCCACCATAAATTTGTCAATGACCCTGAGATTTTCTAATCTGACCTGGAGATTTCATAATTTGACCCTGAGATTCTCATAGGTGAAGAAGGAAAAGTATGTTTTTGCTATAGTTAAGTGTTTGATACACAATAGTTAATTAGTATTCATACAAATATGAGGAATTTATTTATTGTTATATTCCTCACTGCTTCATATGTTGTTGGCCCAGAGAATTATATCCTTAACCCGGAGAGGTGGAAACCCAGAATACGCCCTTAGTACATTTTAATTTAATAATAAATTCATTAGTTCTAGAGATGTTTAATCCCAAGCACCATAATGTTTGAATCTGAGCAACCCTTTGATGGATTGTCATAGGTCAACTATTTCATTTGCTAGAGAAACAGTTGCCATAGGTGCAGATAGCTAAATCTTTATACCTAACCTCTAACCATTTCAAAATAACTAATGTTGCTCTTAGAATTATAAATGTAACAATGTTTATATGTCCTTCCTTTTGTAAGTATAAAACTAAATGATAAGTGGCCTTTCTATCCTGAAATCTCTATATTCTATAGCAGGGCTGCCACCAAAAAACACTGTATTTTTCTTGCAATTACTTGTATGAGGTAGATTTTTTCAGTACCTTCCTAGAATAATTATCTTCTTTAGTTCATGTAAAAATATTGGCAATATGTGCTATGGCCTTCTCGTAAAAATTTATTTTTTAACGTTGGGGTCATTTAAGACCCCACGTGCCTACTTGCGCTACTATTTCGAACTTATTTATTTTTCTCTTTATCTCTCAGAGAAACGTACCTGTCTGTATTTCCTTTTATAAAATGAAGCGTTTCCTTTTCGCCAGGGCTATATGAAAGCCTTTAGCAAGGAATATAATGCCTTCCAAGGAAAACGACAGTAGTGGAACACTGGCAGTATTGCAGTTATTCCATAGTATTTTAGATTTTATCTCTTCCCTTGACGTGAGACCTGTGGAAATACCCTTCTGCGTTCTGGTTTAGGAAACCAAGCAATTCTTTATCAGCATGAGGAAAACCCTTGGCCTGAACATAAGTGAGGGATATGACCTGCACAGTTCCTTTCCCGGAAGACCGCGGAAGGGGGGAAGGACTCCCGCGTGAGTGTGCACTTATCCCGAGCTCCTATCTTTTCACTAGTTTCCTTGATTTCCTCGTCAACGCTATTGTCAATTTCTCGCATTAATCCTAACAACCGTCCGTTTTATTATGCGAGAAATTTTGTTTCCACCACCTGCCTGTGTGTTTCAAAATACTTAGTGTGTCTCCTACATCTCACGCCGACACGTCTCCAAACGATTACCTGTGAGTTTTGTCTTTTTGCAAAAGGGTAGCATCTAAGTACATATGTGCCAAGATCACTCCGCGAAAAAGCTGGTAAATTAACGGGATCGCCACCATTGGAAAAACACATTCATTTAGACCCCGAAGTTCGAGCTAGGTGCACAATTTGCCCGAGAAATGTGGACAAAAAAATGAATCAGCGTTGCAATTTCTGTACCATGACAATGTGCTTATATCACATGATAACTATATGCAGTGATTGTGTTGTTAAATTTCAAAAGGTTAAATAAACATACATCTTGTTTATGCATCCAAAGTGTTTTCTAATTTATTGTCTTGACCCTCTAGTTCAGTAACATATCGAGTACTATAACCGTATGTTTATTCTAAAAAGTTGAGAGGGTAGAGATCATACATGAGTGAGAGAAAAACAAATTCATGTATCCAAGTTAATGTTTATAGGTTATTGTACATTTATTTGCAAAGATTATTCGAATTTCATAGCAAAAAAATAATAATGCACTCAGGTTTAGTGTAATCATATACAAGGTAACGATTCTTTGGGAGGAAAAAGAGGTGCATATTACAGGAAAGAATTCGCCCATTAAATAATGTACTAAACGAATATAACAATTATATAATATTTAAACAAAGTTTATAGAAGACCTTAGTGGAGATTAAATTAATTTGTTAACTCGCTATGAATTTACCCAAGATTATGTATTAATGTACGAAAGCGAGATCCGAAAATAGCAGCTAACGTAAACATTAGAAATAATTAACTCCCATTAACAATATGGAAAATCTGATGGATGCACGTTGTTATGTAAGGTATTAGACTTCTCATCTGAAATAATTGTTATGAAAATCAACAACTCGGCATAGATATAAACATTTCCTTTTGGGGTCTTTAAAGACCCCACGTGCCCACTTAAGTTACGAAAGGCCATGTGCCTACTTAAGGGTTAAAAAAATTCCTTATGAGTTTTATAATAATACTAGCAGATGTACCCGTTGAATTTCAACAGATTTAGTGAATCTAAAACTTCGACTGTGTGTAACATGTATACATCACAAGAATAGCATAGTACACAGTTGTAACCGTCCAATAAAGCAAAAATGAAGAAAACCGGTCCGCATTTACCTATTTAGATGAATGAAGGAAGAAAATTTTGCACTGTGAAAAATCGAAAATTACATGTAAACTTATGGGAAAATACGTAATTATTGAATTAAGCTCACCCTCTCCCCAAATTTTTTATCGCCACATAGCCAATGTTACCCGCAGGGTAAAATTATATACCTATGCGAAGTTTCATGACGATATCTTCAAAACGAAAACTGGAAGTGAAACCAGCAAGAACACAATAATCAACAGAAAATGGATGAACAAAGGAACAAACAAAATTAATTAATTTAACGAAAGACAAAAAAGTAAATAGAGAACGATTAAGAATCACAGAATGAATATTATCCTCTGACTATTAGCTCGATTCTCTGAGTTGTTATGATAAAATTGTTTATATCAACAATACTTTGGAAACAAAATGATTTAGCCAATCACAATTTGTGGAAAATCTACGTCTAGTTATTTAAGTTACTTATGTAGTTTTAAAAACAGCTTGCTTTGGAGAACTAATGCCAAACGAAAATATCTTAAAAACTATATATTAGTAATATTTCAATTAAAATCAACAAATATTTGGTTTCCATGTAAACAAAACAAAATCGGGCACAGAAATTGAAAAACGATATTACGTTAAAATTTTTCCCGTATAAATACATTGGTCTCTCAACTTCAGTGACAGTAGGAGTTGTTATGGTAGCTTATAATTGGTATTGAAATAAAATTGATAAAATCACATTTTTCTGATTCTATACGCATTTTTACACTAATTTGATCAGGATTCGGATTCTTATGAAGAAAGTAAAAATGAAGTATTTTATATTAGTAATTGAGGAGTCTGATAATATTATCATGGTCTTCATTTCCATTGTTCATTTACACTTTGCCAAGCTTATTTGTTCTAATTTGTTCTAATCTTATCTTTAGGCTGATCTTGCTGCCCTATTTGCACCTCGTCAGCCACTAATGCCTGTAGCAGAGGCTCGTGCACTTGCTGAAGAATGGAATGAAGATTTGGAGGCAATGGAGGCATTTGTGCTGGAAGGACGCAAATTTGTACGACTTCCTGAGGAGGAGCTGGGTAAGTGAAAGATAAAAATCTTTTCTTTTATTCACAATTTTTTATTCATTAATGAGTTAAATTTTTGTACAGTTGTTTCACTACGTGATGATAATTATCATCATCATTTAGGTATTTTAAACTATTTATTTGTGTAATTCACTAAGTAAGCCTGTGGTTCCTCCTTTGTGGCTGCACACCGAGTTGTTCGTTCTACATTTTTTTATGCAAAAACAAGTCGTTTTGACATATTGTACAGGATTGTGTCCATGTGACTTTTTTCTAATCCCATGGCTGTATTGATACAAGGAGAGACTATTTTGAAAGGTTAACCAGCATTAATGTGACGGTATCTTGTATTCATTTTCATACTCTCAGTCCCGGAACTTTACAGACATAGGTTGGATAAATGCAGATTACTACCAAGCTTAATAAAATGTAGTAAAATAAATGTCGATATTTGTCATTGATTTTTAAGTAAAATAAATGTTGAAAACTACCAATCCTTATTTTTTGAAAGATTTTATAAAGCTTTATATGCTGACTAAATTCCAGTATGTATGATAATTGAATAGTAGGGAATTACTTTCTTATCGTCCATCTCCATATTGTTCTTTTATTTAATTTTTGTAGGCCATTTCTACAGTGGAGATTGCTACGTATTTCTTTGCCGTTACTGGGTTCCACCTGGAGGGGATGTAGATGCGGAGGGAGAAGAAGTGAATGAGGAAGTCCCTGATGAAGAAGAAGAGGAATGTTTTCAGTGTGTTGTCTACTTTTGGCAGGGACGGGAAGCATCCAACATGGGTTGGCTTACTTTTACTTTCAGGTACCGTTAATGCCAGATATACCTCCTCCTTATATATTGCCATCATCCTTAGCACAAATACCATATGTAATTGATTGTAAGCTGACCTTTATTTACTTTTTTTACTTCCTTAAAAATTGCCGCTCCGCTTAGAATCAGGTCTTAAAAATCAATGAACGAAAAAGTAAAGTAATCAATGCGTTAGTGCCTGTAGTTACATTATAACTCTAGATATAAGTGTATCTACTTTAAATGTATGTAAAAAGAATCACAATAATTGAATAGGAAGAAATAAATGTTTCGATACATTCACTCCCAAGGCATCTCTAGTATGTGCGTGTGTGCGTAATCTTAGGACTCCCCGAGCCAACCATCATTTCCTCATGCCTTTGCAAGCGTCAATTTTTTTCATTTACTTTGGCGAATTTTTCGGTTTTTTTAATAATCCCATAATGGGATAGCACATTATTCTGTGGACTTTAAGAGGAAAGTGATAGCATAAGCAGAAGAAACATCAAATATTGCTTCACGATGGTGCTGCAGGATTGATGAGTTGAATGTGAGACGTTAGAGAAGACAAAGAGAGAAACCAGGATATTTTGTTGCCAGATTAACCCATTAGCGCCAGCTAGAAAACGGCCGGGCAAAAATTGTTCTTATTCATTCACTGGTGAGATAAATGCTAAATAAAACAGAATATTAAAAGAATTCAACGAAATTTACTTTATTTCTTTAGAAAAATTGCTGTCCTCAAATGAGGACATTAGGCAGATACATGCTATTTTTTGTAACAACCCTTTTCTATACATAATGTTTTTTTACATTTTTTTACAGGACTATCTAGCCTTCATGTGACACATCATTTTAACTTTTTTTCAAGTTTTTCATGAAAATGATTTCCATTGCTCAACTCGAGATTGCTACCCCATGGCACCATTATTTATAGTGAATGATGCAGGTTGAGGAACATTAATTTTAGCCTTTTAAACTTTAGACTATTGTTTTATATAATGCAGTGGTTCAGCAAAATCATAGTTTGTTAGGATGGAGCAGACATTGTTGTCCTTCCACTTTACACACAATATGTCATTATTCTTGTCAAAACGGTAATCATAAGTTCCTCTGTTCTTTTTTTCATATCCTTTGAAGGCATAATAGGACAATTATGAACTTGATTGTCTCTTACAGTTCCCATTGCTTTGATTATTTTCCTTTTGAGGTATACCAGTAACTCATAAGTGGTGAAGTAATTATCAAAGAAAACCACGTGATTTGAGGGATTTGGTATGAGGTTCAACAAATCGATGACAACTCTAGTGCCTACAGGTAAAGATTTGGAATGTCCTGGTTGATTATGATTTTTTCCACAGTAAACATCAAAGATGTAACAATACCCAGAAGAACTGCTCAACATCCAGTTTTTTTACCCAAACCTTACAGGATTTTCCATTTATAAATTGTTTTGCTGGATTGTGTCTGAAATAATTTACCATGGATTCATCTACTGAGAAGTCTTTTTGGAAGAAACCCCATTGGCAAAAACTTTTTATAAGCATATTCATAAGTGGCCTAATTTTGAACATTCAGTGTTGAAATTTCCCTATTTTGCTATTATTAGCCATGTGCAAAAACAATTTGATTTCTAAGTATCGATCTCATGAGATGCTATCGTAAATAAGTGAAACTCCCAGGTACTCGTCGTGAGACCAATACATTCTCTCTTGTGGGAAACAATTATAACCTTTCAGCTATAAAACGGCAAAAAAGGTTCGCATTTCATTCACACTAATGTTGAAGGCATGATGGTTTTTCTGTTGTGCTTTATAAATATACCTCTCAGAGATAAATCTTTCAGTTCATTCAGTGGAATCAGGAATATCGTGCAGAAATGAATTAGGTCCACATAAAACGTCATCATCAAATTGCTCACAGTCTGTCAGTTCATCTGAATTAGGTGGAATAATATTCACTTGAAACTCTTCAGCATTTTCATAGTCACTTGATTCTTCATTCATTATAGCAAGAACAGCCTCTTCCAGTCCATCAAAGTTTTATTCTCGAGATAAAACCCTTCTATCCATGGTAAATTGTATATAGTTTATTAAAATATTGTACCTACAATTCAAACCCAATTATATATATATTAGTTAATATGTGCTTGCATTATGCAAGCATTTTTAAAATTTAGCATTTTTACAATTTCGAATTATTCCCAATCAATTTTGTACAAAATCATATAACCCTGTCAAATTTTAAGTTTGTAGCTCATTTAGAAGTGCTTTATAATTTTAATCCTCGTATGGGGCAATAATGGGGCAAAACAGCCCCTAAGATTTTGAATTTTTACAATATCAGATATCTTCCTACTGTTATAACTAAAAACCCATAATTCTGCCAAATTCCTAGTTTGTATCTCATTAAGAAGTGCCTTATAACTTTCACACTCGTATAGAGTAGAAATGAGGCAAAACCGCCCCTAAAAATTTGAATTTTCGCAATATTTTATTTTACCTTTGGTTGGAACGATATTTCTATAATTGTGCCAAATTTCAAGTCTCTAGGTCATATGGAGCTGTCTCATCTTTTTCGTTCTGAGATGGAGCAATACTGGGGCAAAAGAGCCCCAAAAATGGGGATTAGATCAATATCAGATTTCCTTCATAAGTCGTAGTTTAACATTAAGGGCATTAAAGTATAAGCCTCTGATTCCCATTAAAAGCTTACCCATATGAAAGCATTAAGCCTGTTGTCTAGGAATCCTATCGTTAGAACAAGAATAATTACCACTTTTTTGGGATAAAAACTATAAATTTACACTAATTCTACTCGGGTTTGCATTCTGTCTTCAAAAATAAGAAACTACAAATTATATTCTATCCGATAGTTTAAGTCTCGAGTTTGTACCTTGACGGAAAGTAATTTTAAAATGCAAATATAAAAACCTCTACACCAATTTACGTTTTCTTATGGGCCAATAATATGAAATAGATGAGCTAAAGTCAGAGTTGGTGGAAATTTGGAATACCATATTTGCTCGTGTAAGCCGTGCCCCTGTGTATCCCGCGCACCCTGGTTTTTGGGCCGGCACTAGGGGAAAAAATTTATTTGAGCCGAAAAAGGGTTTTTTAAATCACCAATTCCTATTCCTCAAAAATGCTACACTCAAGTTAAGCATCTTCACACTCCTACGTGACCAATTTATTGGGTGATCTCTTTATATCGGTACTAGCAGAAATGTCCTCGATAGTCCTCTTTTGTTAAACACTTAACTGTTTTTGTCGTCATATTGGTTACGTTCGGCAGAAATTGCTCCGGGAGCAATCACCGATCATTCTGCTGTACGTAATTTTCCAGCCATATGGTCATTGATTGCTACCATAGCGGTCGTCATTTTTTTGGCAAACTAAAATTGTGATCGGTGAACATTCAATAATCACCATGGTGGCCATGACTTTCATAGACGTATCAGAGAATAAAGGAAGCATGCCGTATCTGAACATGGTAGGCGTTGTCTGCTGTGAGCACAAACCCCCACCAATGCAAACTGGTCGCACATGTGCCGTGGCCTCTGTGACGATTGCAGCAGAAGACTTCATCGAGTTTGGGGAGCACCCGTTAAAACTCATTTAAAATTTTTATACAATGAATGAAAAAGACTAAATACACCGAAATTTAGAAATAGAATAATAGATGCGGCATGGGTGCTAGCTTAATGTATATTTGTTTACCGACACGACATTTTGGGAAAAAGATGCACGGCAAATAAAAGAATTCATATAAGATGCGCACTAGGGTGTGCCAAAAATGAAAAAAATTTGAAAATTTATCGCGACAACCCGTAAAAAGTTTCCTTTTGATGCAAAAACACTCCTTGCAGAATTTGGTGGAAATCTGATTACTTTTAGAGGTCGCTATTTTGTTTCAAAATTTCAATTTTTATGCGAGAATAACATTGTCACATATTCCTTCATATCTCGTCACCTGTAAGACCTACAGAAAATTTTGTTTAACGTGTTCAGTGTGGCAGGGATATTGCTGCCCCCTCCCCCACCCCCTACCTCTCCCCTTCCCCACCCCTCTCCCTCTGCTCCTCCCTTGTACGCCGCTTTCCGTCCGTCCGAGCGGCAAGTCTGTGCCTCTCCAGCGCTCGCTCTCGCTGCTTCCTGGAAATATCCCTCATGCTAGTAGTATCTCGTGCGCATTTCTGCACTCGCGCTCAATATGCAGCGGAGGAGTGACACCAAAGTTTGGCTCATAGGCCAGCCGAATGATAAAATATTAGGATGTAAGCTTCCATCAACCCGTCAAGTATTGCAGTTGTTCTTCCATCGCCACAACACACTGAAAGAGACACTAAGGCACAGTGCTACGCATGCCGTCGAAGAAGCTGTCAACTTCTGGAATAAGGCCAGTATACCAACGCGGACGGTGAGTCGTGCAACCGACAAGCTGCTCATAGTCCACAAATGATGGACTAAAGAAAAACCGAAACAATCAGTCTGAAACTCAGATAGCTCATAGAGAGGATTTCACTGAAGATGTGGACTGCATATTTGATATTGTTCATGAAAATGCCTTGACACTGATGACTGTTAAAGAAGACAAGGAATTTCTCCTTGCGCAAAGGGAGCATGATTGAGGAGGTGTTATGGGGTCAGCAGATGTGAAACTGGCATTGAAGGAGAAGAGATCATTAACTAGATCAGAAAGAGAGACAGCAAGATTAGAGAAGGAAGCCTCTCGTCACAGAAGCTCTGAACTTAAAGTGGAATTGGAGGGAAGTAGTGAGGAAGACAACCAACATGACGACGATATCTCAGGAGAATACCAGGTGGTCAAAAATCAGTGATGATTTCAAGCAGCCCGGGGCGTTTCACAGAGCGCGTTGGATGGCCAAGGCAATGTACAATATGTTCTGAAAATTTGGCTCTTTGGGCAGAATTTCATCTTGCAAGAGGAGAAGATGTCTTCCGAGCATCAAATGTTTTTATTGTTTCCGCATATGTCGAGTTCTGGTTCGCATCTGCTGCGGCTGTGCGGGCTCCGGACAATGATCTACCTATGCTGAAACAATTAAAGAAGGAAGCCGGGTGGTCACGCTTGTGGAAGGCAGCTTATGATAAATTTTCGAACCATCTATGGTACCTGAGTGCTATAATGGTTCCCCTTGCATTTTTTGACCTCATGGTGACAAACGAAGAGAAAAAGAAGATAGTGGAGGCTTTTCGGGAGAGGGATGGCCTGGAAAATCCACCAAAGAGAGCTTTCATAAGGGAAGGCGATGTGGATGTGGATTGTCTGGAGTTCCACTATTTTGCCAGCAAGCCATCACTTGTTTTCTTTGAACGCCTTGGTATTTCTCCTACATTTATGGACACTGAGCCGACAGAATGGGAGTCACATGATAGCTTTAAGGAAGCTCTTCGCAAAGTGCAGCATTTGCACGTCATGAACGACAGCGCAGAAAGAGGTGTGGGTCTGATGGAAATGTACAATACCATTCTTACAAATGGAGAAGAGGATAAACAGGCTCTTCTTCAGACTGTATCGGAGCACAGGAAGACCTTTCCAAAGTGTACTAATGCTAAACAGTCGTGAAAATTAGCAAAATATTTTGTGTATTATGTGACATGTTTCACAAGTTTTCCTTACATTTTGCGTTATATTTTTGAACTTCTTGACATTAACTAGCATAAAGCATGTATCAAGTTTCATTTCTTACCAATCCAAAACTCATGTATTGAATAATGGTACTGTTTAAGCTTTCCAGCTGGAAAAAAACGTGTTGCCCCTTTGAGGTAGGCAATCTAAAACACGTCCCATTGTTTAAGTAATTGATTGATATCTATATATAATTTGTTTCTTAGGGAGACAGAACACCTTATTCCTTTGTAGGTTGATGTTTTTTTTATTATATCCAAGTGACTGTTTGCTCTTAACATATATTATATATAAGATTTTTAAAAGTCGAATACATATATTCAGGCTAATGAATTTGTTTTTAGTTTGCGACGGAAGTTCGCTGGGCTGTTTGGTGAGAAGTTGGAAGTGGTGAGGACACATCAACAACAGGAGAATCTGAAGTTCATGGCACATTTCCGACAGAAGTTCATTATTCATAAAGGAAAGCGACGACGCTTAGGCTCCATGCATGAAATTGGTCCTTCTAATGAGGTTAGTGTTGCTAAAAGAGTATGTTTCTATCTTTCATAATCCATTTTCCTTCACATATTTAATGCATTCATAGACAGATTTTTGCTATAGTAATCTAGAAATGCCCTAGTGTATCTAAGTGCGCTTATAAATGCTGAAGATTTGCATATAGTTTATAGAATTTTTTGTCTTCTGTGAGTATAAATCTAGATGCGTGTTGCAGTAAATTTACTAATGAAACTTGCAATTTATATAACTTGCTCATAAATCTTAACATAACCTTTTTTTATCTACATTTTGGGAAAAAAGGTGTGTGGGGTATTCGAGTCAATGCTGCTCTTATTTATAAGGTGTACTAAAAAGTAAAAAAATAGAAAATATATTTTCAAAACTTTTTAGGCAATACTCTTTTTTTTATAAGGCATATTGAAAAGAAGAAAAATTTTTGGATTCCAGAAAATATGTGGATCTTAGAAAATTTTTAATTAGGTTTCACTGTAAATCACTTAAAAAAAGGTGTATAGCTATTTAGAATCTAGAGAATAATTTAATCATCCCATGCCAACCGATTTTAGGTTTACTCATATTTGTGCTTTCCTCGAATTACAACCCAAATTTCATGTCCAGATAATATATAAACTTACCCAGTTTTATGTTTACAGTAGTTTTAGAGTAGTTGAAAGTGGTATTTTCATCTTCCTTTCAGTAAATATAATCTTTCATTCACATCAAGGTTTTATCTTCCTGAATGCCTTGCAATTGGTAAGAGGAAAAAATTTAAGAATTTTCTTAGAACTCTCAAAAAATCTCTGGTCCTCTATGCACCATACCCTACCCTTCATGTTAAGCTCCTAGGTAAAGTGCAGTGTTTACTCAAAGAAGGAACTTATTCCTGAAAAAATTGCTGTCGTATTACTATCTTCTACATTCCACCATGTTTTCAAGGGCACTGAACATCATCCACAACACGGAATAAAGTTTTATTTACAGAATTTGTTTTAAATTTTATTGTAACTTCCAGAAATAATTAAATTGAATGAACCATTTCTTAATATTTCTGATATTTTACAGATATTTTCTTCAATTTTCTTAGGATTTAATTAAATAAACAAGTAGCAAAACACTCTGATTCCACAGGATTTCGATTGCATCCAGAATTAACTTGTGAGAATGTTTTACAGAATATGTTATCAGTTGTTAAGTATTAGTTTAAGTTTTCCATATCATTACAAATACATGGGCATAAATATGTATTAATTTAAGTGATTTATTGTAAAAGTTTAATGCAGAGTTTTCATTATTTTGTGGTGACTGTTTCATTAAAATCAAGAAAACTATTTATGATCATTCATGACTTTTTCTTCAGATAAAGGGTAATTGTGTAGTACAGCCATCTAGAGCAGATAATATCAATGGCAAATCAACCAGTCAGGTTGAAGTCATAAAGGCTGATGCACCTCAAGTTGGAGGTGAGGAAATTGAAAACGAAGCAGTTGCAGAAGAGCATGCTGAGTCTGATTCTGAGGACAAAGAGAAGGCTGCAACAGAGTCAGTAAATAAAGACCATGATGAATCAGGTTTCATTGGTGAAGATGGATGGGTGATAGGGGATGGAGAGGACATAGGCGAGTGCCAAACTGGAGTTGAAGAAAGATCAACAGATATTGGAGTTGAAGGGGAGTCATCTGCTGAACCCGATTCTTTGACACCAAATGTCTCAGATGAAGTCACCAAAAATGTACCAGAAAGTAGCAAACCTGCATCGTTGTATCGACGTCCTTGGATTTCATTGGAGCCAGGAGGTGGTGGTGTTGAACTTTTCCACTTGCGGTCAAATGGAGGGCCCTTATGTACACGTTGTATTCAGATAAATCCAGAAGCATCAACCCTTAATTCTTCTTTCTGGTGAGTTTTCATTGTATTACCATGTTTTATTGAAACCTCTCTGATTAAGCTTCTTATTCTTAATATTATTACAGAAGGTGAGGTGAGATTTTTTGCTTGGTGGAGTTCGTTATCTAAGCTTCCAGTAGAGAGAATGCATGTAGAGTACAGGTAGTTCTCCTTAACGTAGCGATTGAAAATTTTAGAAGCTACCTTATACCTCGGGGATTGGAGAGAATACTTCGGTATATATATATAATAGAAGGTGTATTGTATTGAGGCTTAAATATACATATAAAATGAACCTCAAAGACCTAAAATTTAATTAATATGGTACTAAAGAAGTTTAAACTTTATAATTTACACATAATAAATGTATATTTAATGACCTAGGTCTTTTTCCCCCTTAATTTTGTTCATTTGTCCTCTTTCCATTAAGTCGACATCTGGTAACCCTAGCTGTAATGCTTCATGTAAGTACGGTTAGAATTTTAATATATAGAAGACGATAATCACATTAAGCAGCTCCTACTGTATTAACTGAGTTGTTGAGTTTGGCTTTATCGAACATAATTTGATGTATCATTTCAATAAATGTTTTGCACCCAAATAGTTCAATTATGGTGTAACAGCTCCACAGTTTTATGAGGGAGTAATGCTAATAGGTTTTGACATTGCATGTGATCATCAGATATTATGATTAAGCATACAGGGAATGGAATTATGGTTTAAAATCCGTGGTTTGAGGCGTTATCTTGTGGAATTTATCCATCTTGGAGAATAAACAATTTATAAAAAAATTGATACGTTTCCACAATTTATTTTATTAATCACGACAATGGTTTCACTACACAGTAGCATCATCAGGTAACAAGAAAAAGAAAACATAGTGAATAGAGAAGGAGAAGTGGGGTGGTAGAAATGGGGAGTGGGAGGGGAGTATGAGGCGATGTTTTCAGTGAATTTAATAAGAAACGTTATTCATTTTCCTTCAAAACAGTTAAAATCCAAAGTCCATTGGTCAATTTTTCTAATTTTAATTAATTAATTAACTTATTAAATGACAAAAATTCAGAAACTTCAAAAGGCCAATTACGCTGAATATCGTAACAGCAGTAACATGGACGAAACACACGACCATGCCCTCGGCAGGATTCTAACCTGCAACCCTAGCATTGGGATCTAGACACTGTAACCACCCCTCTACCAAGTCCGGTGAAAGGATGAAGTCGTGCATTTCGAAAAATCAGTGCTCGCAATGAATGCGTTAAGATAAAAAGCTTGCCTCCTATCTCGTCGCCTTCCTATTCTCTCTTCTTCCCACACTTCACCAATGGCGTTGAAGCACTCCCAATTTCTACTTTCTCATACGAAGTATTGTTATCGCGAAAAAATTCGACCTCTAGATTTTTACGGAAATATACGTTTTAGGTGTCGCTGAATCTGAAAAAGTTTTCACAATGCCATCTGTCTGTTACTGGCTCTGGAGCCTAGACGGTAGTGCGAAAATGACTGAAATCTCATACTTAGGCATTTTATCATACTGAGCAGAGTATACGTAGAAATGGTTGACATTGCTCAATACTTAAGAGTAGTTTATTGTACGCATTTTTAACAACAATCCGATTTTCTCAAAAACGGCTCTAATGGTTTTGATCAAATTTCGTACAGTTACTTGAGTTTACGTCTTCAATAATAATGTATAGTTCATATTTCTCAACAAGTTAGGAAAGTGTACAACGTATCACAAATGGAGTGTTAGAAAGAAATCATATACCTGTACGTAAGGGAAATAGCGTTTTAAAGTTCTTTTCTTCATCATAAATAATCCATTTTCTTCCTATTTAAAAATAGTGCATGCACACATAAGGGAATTAAACATTTGTTTGTGAGATTGTTTATGTTAGCAACAATGAAGAAGTAACCATGCAAGAAATTTTCCACTCGATCTAACACTTTCTTGTTCGATTTTCTTTATAACAGCTACTCCTACAATAAAAAAAGTATAGAAAAAGAAATACTCTACTTTACCAGTTCTACAAGTTTTTTTTGAAAAATATTTTGATATGTGCAATACTTCACGAGAAATGACGGAAAGTTCATTTTTTGTTACCAGAAAAGTGGTACCCCTGATTGGCATACGTTATTCATTTTTGCGATTTTTGTATTATATTTGATTGTAAGTCCTTAATGTCAAATTTCATGAAAATCCGTTAAGTAGAAGCTGAGAATGAACATACGGATGGACGGACCGACCGACGATAATAGGCGCTTACTCTGCAAGCGAAATGCACCTAACAATGAGTCGTACCAGCAAAATGATGGGTATATCATACGATAGAAAGGAAATGAATCGAAATTACCACCTATGAACGATAACCAAAGCCCATGTCACAACAAAGTAACACTTAGCAGTATATAATTAAATTAAGAAAAATTGTGGATTGTGTTATATTCTAACCTCGTTTTCAGCTTCAGAAGCCACAATTATTTAAATTTCATTTGGTTGCAGTATACATTTTACTTATAAAAGCCATGAATTGTATTACAAGCGTTAAACCTCAAAAAAGCCACAAATTTATTTTATAAAGAATTTTTCATTTTACGCCTTTTAGTGAGCAAAACATTTCTATTTCAAATTATTACTTTTGAGAAAAATCGTCTAAATCACCGCACTGAAACAGTTTACAACAGCTTATACGTTAACAACGTAAAGAATCCTTACTTACATTGTCAAATATGAAGATTTATTTCGTGAACAACAATTAAAAATCCATATTTTCCTCTTCCTAACTCTTATATGAACGGTGAAATACCGATTTAAAAAATTATTCAGAGAGAAAAACATTTGCCACAAAATAGTAAGAGAGAGCACATATTTATATAAAACTAGCATAAGTGCCCGTTGAATTTCAACGGGTTTAATGAATCTAAATTTTCATCAGTGCAACATGTAAAAATCAAAAGAATAAAATTGTGCACTGTTTTAACCATTGAATATTTCTATATTATAAGTCTGTTTTAATTAATTAACTAAAATCTCATAGAAATTCCTTGTGAATAAAATAGTACCTTTCTTTCTACTAAAATAGCCATTGTTATTAGTTTTAAATTGATTATAGCATTAGGATTTCAATTTCATTAAATAAGCAGAATTCCGGTTCCAAAAAATTGGTTCAATCTTCAATTGCTTTAAATAGATTTTGGAATATAATGTATCTCAATATCGTTTATCGTCTGCTCAGCACTCTTGCCTTCTCATTTTCCGAAACAACCACTTTCACCAGTTTTAAATGGATTTCAAACTTAGAAGAGAACTTGATTCAATTCAGTTAAATAAACCACATAACAAACTTCTTATTCCAAAGAAAATCCTTTTATAATATGCTATGTTAACCTAGAATTCATTCATTCTGAAAAGTGAATGAAAGTAGCATGTAGGTACATATATTTCTTTCAACTAAAATAGCCACTCTTAACAGATTTTAATGGATTAATGAATTAGCATTTCAATTTCATGAAATAAGCAAAATTCCGCTAACAAAAAAATTTGTTCAATCTTCAATTGCCTCTGATAATACTTTAAATAGATTTTGGAATAAAATGTACCTTAATATCGTTTAGCGTCTGCTCACCACTCTGGACTTCTCAGTTTCCGAAACAACAACTTTCAATAGTTTTAAATTGATTTTTGCTTTGAAATATATGTACTTGAGTCAATTCAGTACAACTTCCACTTTACATACTGTAAATTCCAAAGTAACTCCTTTTATATTAGACAATGCTAGCCTAAAATTAATTCATTCTGTAAAGTGAATAAATAAAGTTCTTTCTTTAAACTATAATAGCCACTGTTATTAGATTTAAATGGATTATAAGCCTTAGAACTTACTCTGTATTAAATAAGCACCAAAATTCCTTTTATAAAAACAAATCAATTCATTAAAAGATCCATTGTTGTTTCTTCAAAAATTACCTGTTAACAGTTTTAAATGTCCTTTTAATTTTAATTGAATTTTAATTTATATTCGTTTCCCAACTTTGGCCATTGTTACAAAATTAATTCGAGGAATAACAATATAAATTCGTAAGCACAAAGGATTTAAATTAAGAATGCTTTTTATTTCCAATTTTTCTAAAATGACACTGTTTATACTTAAAATTTTTTATATTTACGTTAATATACTTATTTTCCGCAAAACATGCCAATCTCTCCCCTTCCTTCCTCTCTCTCTCGTATTGAAGCACTCAAGGCACGCTTATTCCCAGAAGGATATATATAGAATAACAGTAATTTGAGGTGTAACAATGATAATGGTCGACATAGCAACATCGCGTTAAAATGGCTAGATTTCCACAAAATATGCAAATTAAACATTTAACATGGAATATATTTCAAACTGTGCCCGAAGGTCGTCTGTTAATTTCTTCTAATTTTAATTTCCAAATGAATGAAAGCCTGCACATCGAAAAATCGCATTTTACATGTTAAGTAATGGGAAATGGAAATGCCTCTCTTGGAGACAAACCAAGGAATTTTTTCACTATTTAAATTTGTCATTCTCTGAATAAGTGTTAATCAAGCATCCCTACCTAAGAAAATATTCCTGTTCTGAAACAGGAGAATTAGTCTGTCATGGTAGTTCAGTGGTATAATATCCGCCCGGCAAGTGGAAGGCCCGGGTTCGATTCCCGGTCATGGCAGATTTTTTCACCTGTTTCCTCATTTCCCATCCCTACCAAATTTCGAGTTTCTATCATTATTATTTCTCGAGTTATTAGCGTTTGCATAGTGTGACCAACCAACAGATGACGGATATATTATATAAAATAATAATTGTGGTATGTAATTGGATGGATCAAATTTTAAACAAGTTAGGAATGTGTACAACGTATCACAAATGGGCGTGTTTCGTGCAATGGAGTATTAGAAAGAAATTATATACCCGTACGTAAGGGAAATAGCGTTTTAAAGTTCTTTTCTTCTTCATAAATAATCCATTTTCTTCCTATTTTAAAATATTGTATGCACACGTAAGTTAATTAAACGTTTGTTTGTGAGATTGTTTATGTTAGCAACAATGAAGAAATAACCATGCAAGAGAATTTCTAAGTTCAGCTCGATTTAAGACGTTTTTGTTTGATTTTATCGATAACGGCTACTTCTATGATAAAAATGTATAGGAAAGGAAATACTCTTCTTTACCAGTTCTACAACTTTTATTTGAAAAGTATTTTGATATGAGCAATACTTTATGAGATATGACAAAAATTTAATTTTTTGTCACCAGTAAAGTGGTACCCCTGATTGGCATACAATATTCATTTTTGCGATTTTCTTCTTATATTTTATTGTAAGTCCTTAATATCAAATTTCATGAAAATCCGTTCAGTAGAAGCCGAGAACGAACATGCGGACAAACAGACGGACCGACCGACGATAATAGGCGCTCACGCTGTAAGCGAAACGCGCCTAAAAAGACCATGTGTTATGTGGTTTTTAAAAAAAACCCAAAGTTGTGTCAACTAAATAGTTTGAAGATTACTATAGTTGAGTATCTGTAATTATTTTGCAGCTACATCTTGAAAGTTCCATTTGGTGAAGGTGGCGGTGTGGTGTATATTTGGATTGGCTCACGCTCTGACCCTGATGAGGCTGGATTGGCAGAAGAAATTGCCAGAGAAATGTATGGAGGGGTGAGTGTACATGATATTTCAAACTAAATTGCATTACAGTACAATACAAAAAAATAATTCTACCTTCCAGTAGGTTTTAGGCACACACTCCCAAATCCTTTCTCTTAAAATTCTCATATCCCATGCCTTCTTTCAACAACTCTAATATACCTATCCTCTTCATATCTCTTTGCCTCTTTCATAATATTCTTCTTTTTATGACGTCGTGGCTGGCCGGGTTAAACTGGTAGGCAGTGCGCCTGCCTTCTAACACAAAGGTCGCGGGTTCGAATCCCGCTTCGGGCATGGATGTTGTGATGTATGTTGATTTTCTCTAAGAGAATTTGACGGTGCAAAATAACTCTAGCTGTAGACACACCTAAAAAACCTAAGTACTACTACTATTTATGACGTCTTTCAGTAAACAGTTTTCTTTCAAATTTTGACCCACCCATTTCTTCTGTCTACCCATTATTACTCTAATTAAGTTCCTATCTTCCTGTGTTATATTCAAAACTTCCTCATTAGTTTTCCTCTCTGTCCAGTTGATTTTCTCTAATCTATGCCATACCTACATCTCAAACGCCTCTAATCTCCTCGCATCTTCTTTTCTCATTGTCCATGTAACACCAACCCAACCCATATATTGCTACACTCCATATCAGTGTTTTAACTAACCTCTTTTTAATGTCTTTACTCAAGCTCCCGGTCAACAGCTCTCGTTGTCTCATATATGCCTCTTTTGCTCTTGCTACCATTGTCTCTTTTGTACTTCTTCCGTCATTTGACAGAATACTGCCCAAATAAGTGATACATTCTACCTGCTCCAGCCTTTCCCCATCCACTATAACATTGACCTGGGTATCTCCACTCTTGGAAAATCTCATAACTTTCATTTTTCTTGTATTAATTTTCATCCTGATTGTCTTTGCATTTTCATTTAAGGAACTAACTAGCATCTGAAGGCTCCTTTCAGTATTACTCACTAATGCTTTGTAGTCTGCATATTTAACCAGGCTCCCTCCTAATTTTATGCCTGTTTCTACATCTTCCCATGCCTCTCTTATCATTTCCTCGACATAAATGTTAAACAATGCTGGTGAGAGTGGGCAGCGCTGCCTCACCCCTCTCCCTGGTGTTGCCCAATCAGATTCTCCTTCTGCTACCCTTACCTGTGTAGTCTGGTTCATATACAGATTTGTGATTAAACGTCTATCTCTCCAATCACCTTCATCAGCTTAGGCCATATAACTCTCATTATGTGCATGAAAACATTTCATATTACTATTATAATACCCCAAGGTTTGATATACACATCTTTTTTTCTCATCCTGAAAGATGTGATTTTGTTTGGAATTTTAATGACTGTAATCGATTCATGTTGACCACTCCTACTCTTTATCTTGTCCAATCACTCAACGGATGTCTTTGTTAGATGTTTCTTCAGTTTAATATCTATTGCAGGTTACTGTTGTTATCTTCTGGATTTCTTTCTTTCTATTGGCTTTCATTTTCATTTGTCATCTTGTAACTCCTGTCCCAAAATAAGTATGCTTAGTTTTATTAATACTGCCTTGTTTGATTGCTATTTGGATATAATGGCACAATTTCCACATTCAAAAGATTTGGCATGGATATTTTTTAAAAAAACAGTCGACCTCTTCACTGATACCCCTTCCATGAAACAAGATCTGCCCAAGTTAAGCATCTTTGTGTGACGCAATGTATTGGGTGATCTCTTTATGCCGATGCTAGCAGAAATCACCTCCTGTGTATTTGCCACTCATATGTTAAAGGAGAAGCAGTGGCTCACCTAACCCAATGCAAAACTTACAAGAAATCATTTTTACAAAAAATTCTATGAGTGTATAAACAAACAAATTGCATGTTTCTATGGCCAAGAGAGATATGAACGTCTCTCTAAACACTTCCTATGCAAGTAGTTCACATAGATTGTCAAAAGATGGCATCTGACATCATTAAAAAACAAAATATATGTAGGGTCAAAAAATTGATGCTGGCACCACAACGGGTTGTATAGGATTGAATTTATTGATGGTTGGCACATAGGGGGTTAAACGTGGATCTTGTGTTTCCATGTATTACAGGAAGATGGTCTTGGTCTGCAAGTGATTCAAGAAGGCAGTGAGCCTGAAAATTTCTTCTGGGTTGCATTGGGAGGGCGTGCACCATATGAGAAGGATGCTGATTTTATGCTGCACTCAAGACTCTTCCGTTGTTCTAATGAAAGAGGTTATTTCACAGTATCTGAAAAATGCTCTGATTTTTGTCAAGTGAGTAAATTATAGTAATATTTTCTAAATGTTGAATATTGTTCACTTATGATGACATCACATGCATTCATATTTCAATGTCAAATAATAACTTGATAACAGCCATCATGGGCGTCGGCAGAAATTTTTGCAGGGGGGGGCAAAACACAAAAATGCCTATTACCCAGGGGCGGACGAATTTTTCTCAACCCGGGAAAATTTTACTTAACCGGCCCCCAACTGACTACAAATCCACATCAATGAATCACTATGAATTATATTATCACTGTACTGAATATCCTCTCGAAATTAACTTCAAGCAGTGATTCTAAACCGGTGTGCCTTGGCGCATTAGTTTGCCGAGAGGAAGGGACTAGTGTGCCGCACACTCCGAGTATATTTAATTTTTAAAAGCATTTTAAACAAACAAACTCGAATTAATTTTATGATGCAAGGAATTTATCATGAAACTACGAGAGGAATTGATTGACCTTAGCAACGATCATACTACTTAAAATTATTATGCTACCTATAGATGTATTTTGGCTTAAAGCTAAAGGTGTGAATATGCTTCAATATCTGAATATGCCATCGACATAACGTTACAAATTCAATAAATTATTTATGCGAATTAAGTTGTTCGTCATATTAAAAATATTAAAAGGACATGTATAAAGAACGTAGTTGAAGAACTTTTTCAAGTTCTTTCTATTACTGAGTCAAATATAAAGCGTCTTTGTATCAAAAAGGCAAGCCTAAATTTTGTCTGACATAACATTTTTACACGTTGAATTATGTATTTAATGTACAATAAAATTAAACAATTATTTGAATATTGCTTTACCAGTCGTAACAATCTAATATAACTGCGACTTTTACTTGTTATGCTAGTTTCTATCTTTAAAATTATTCCGAGTAATGTCACAATACTCCGAGAAATAATTGAAGTAAATCTCTCGAAATAAATCACATTTCTAAAAGAAGTTTAATATAAAAAGTAACAGTTCATTAAATTCAAACTAACCTCTCCAATGGAAGAAGATGTACTGACAATGTTGTGAGTGAAAATGTCCCACGTAGTGATGAGAAGATCTGGATCGTTAGGATATCCTTCTACCAAAATTAAAACAGTTTCTCTCACATAAATTCTAAAAGCGAAACCAAAGAAATTAAAAACAAATAATTAAAATATTTCACGAGTTAAAATACTAACCAGTCCTATTAATTTTTACACAAAATGCATATACTCTTACTGCAAAAGTACGACACGACTCACTCTCTCTGCGATGTTACTTCTTCCACAAACTAAGAAAATCTGAGGCTCTTGAAGTAATTTCTTTTTCGAGAAATTTTAAAAGAAAAAGGAGAGAGGGTGAAGAGACCAATGTGTAAAACACGTGTCAGAAAGGTTTCTTGGGAACGTCGCGACGTTTGCCGATGCGTCGGTAAGATTTCTTTCTAGCCACCCGTAAGGTCATAAAATCTAAAACCTACAAAAAGAAAGAAAGACGTGTCCTCCCATTCAGAAGAAAGGCGTATGCCGGTGGTCATGGAATTTCCATACAGAAATAGCCGTCAAAGACGGTACAGCGGTTCCAGTCCTCCAATTATTCTTTTCCTTTAGAAACATTCGAAAGAGTGCTTGAAAATATTTTCGCAACTCATGTGCAAATCGTGCCGTTTACCGGATTCTCAGAGAGTGGAAAGGGGAAAATTCTGTCTTCATAATATAAATAAGAGGGAAACATAATCGCTGGAATCAGGGATGCCCTATGTCCTTTTAGGTCAAATATGCCGATGGGACCAATGTGGATAATCCCTCCCTCCCTTACTTTCTTGAAAACATCCCTTTTTTCCTTCACCCTCGGAGACAAAGGAGACGGAAAGCTTGTAAAAACTACCTCGCGGATCCGACCCGCACATGTTGCCTTTGTTTTGCTTTATACTTCCCTCCATTTTTCGCAAATATGTCTCTATGAGCTGGGTGCTGCTCCTGCTGTAAGACCGAAGTTGGGAGCAAGAATTCTCGCCATCCTACGCAACGTGTTAAGTTTTTTCGCATGCCCAGTTTTTTTACATTTTAAAATAATATCTAATATAATATTTACGTTTTTACACATTTCCAGGGGGGAGCAATTGCCCCCCTCTGCCGACGCCCATGACAGCCATATCAATTTTGAAGATCCTTTCATTCTTGATTAGATCTATACCACTTGACATTTTTGACCATTTGCCATGTAAAACAAGAACCTTAGTTCGATTCCACAGACTTTGGTTTTTCCATTTAATTAATATGCAATTGGCAGGAATATGATGTGCAGAACTGCAGTGGCAGATTTAGACTTTCTGAGACCCCTGGCGCTAAACTATTGGGGGCCCTGGCGCTAAATAATTTGGGCCCTGCAATCTAAGTATACGTGGTGTGATTGAAAAGTTCGTAGAGTAGCACAGTAATTAGGAAGGGAGGGTACTTACACGCTATTCAAATTTGTCCCCTTCAAAGTAGTCCCCCTGAGACTGCACACACCAACTCCAGCGATTTTTCCACTTTTGGAAACATTCTTGGAAATTTTCTTTCTTCAGTGTTTGTAGGACGTTTTTTGAATTTTCCTGAATGACTTCGATAGTATCATATCGTTTTCCTTTTATCTGCAATTATAGTTTTGGGAAAAGGTATAAGTCGCAGGGGGTTAAATCCAGCGAATAGGGGGGTTGCGGGAGTACAGGAATTTGAAATTTTGCCAGAAACTCGGTTACAGAGAGCGCGCAGTGGGCCGGTGCATTGTCATATGAAGAATCCAACTCTTGTTACGCCACAGTGCCTGCCGTTTCATCCTCACACTCTACCGCAATCGTTCCAAAACACCTTTGTAGAATTCTTGATTGATCGTCTGGCCCCTTGGAGTGTATTCACAATGAACGATACCTGAGGAATCAAAAAAAACTAGCAACATTGTCTTTATATTCGAGCAACTTTGCCTTGCTTTTTTTGGTCACGGCAAACTGTGAAGACAGCTTTTGTTTCGGGGTCATAGCCGTAGACCCAGGATTCATCACCCGTAATGATACGATCCATGAAATTTGGGTCATTTTCTGCACATTGTAAAAGTTCTTCACACACACTTCAAGGCGACGTTGTTTCTAGTCAGCAGTAAAAATTTTCAGAATGAATTTTGCGTTCACGCGTCGCATTTCCAATTCTTAGGTTAAAATCATTTTAACCTTGTAAAAGGTCAAATTTAGTTCACTAGCCATCTCCCTGATTGTCAGTCGACGATCACTGCATATGAGATTTCGAACCCGGATGACGTTGTCATCGGTTATGGAGGTCGATGGACGACCAGAATGAGGATCGTCTTTGATCGATTCTCGGCCATCTTTAAATTTGGCATACCACTTAAAAATCGCTCTCTCGCCAAGAGAATTGTCCCCACAAGCCAATTTCAGCAGTTCAATGGTCTCCGTAGCCGATTTGCTTGTTTTGAGGCAAAATTTGATGCAAACTCTTTGTTCCAATTTTTCGTCCATTTTCCTTGAGTTAAAATATGGTGAAGCGACTGAACACATGCTCACTCAATTGGTTACTACTCAGCACTGAAACGACGGAGGGAGAAGCGACAAACGGCACTGTGTTCGGGACAAAACAAGCATTGTGTCCCCTCCACCACCACCAATCTAACTTCACGCAGTAACCAGTGGTGGCACTATTGTATGAACTTTTCAATCACACCTCGTATACTGAAACCTCATCTAATGACTACCTCTTTATTTGACTCCCCGTTTCAGTAAATTAAGTATCGCCATGCAAAAAAATAAAATTTCCTTCATGACTTTTAAAATGAGATATTTAATATTCTGAGATTATACATAAAAACATTTTTTCGGGGCCCCTTACTTCAAGGGTCCCATGGTGCGTGCCCCCTTGAATCCGCCACTGCAGAACTGTGATTTTAAACATTTATAAATGTTATATATTTTGAAGAGTTATTGTGTTTATGCAAAATAAAGTCATATGGATCAACAGAATTAGGATATTATGTATATGATATCATATTACATTATTTAATATTGTATTTATTGAAGGATGACCTTGCTGATGATGACATAATGATCTTAGACAATGGAGAACAGGTCTTCCTGTGGCTGGGATCAAAATGCAGTGAAGTTGAAATAAAGTTGGCTTTTAAATCTGCTCAGGTGAGAATTGTAAATGAATTTTTAGTACACGGTTCTGTTTAAATATAGGGAAAAATAATACTTTTGTTAATTGGAGTTTAAATTAGTAGAGCACTTGCTAAACATTTTAACCAAAAGTAATTCACATCATTATAAGTTGAAATGCAACTGAATAAATATTTTTTTAATTTTTGTTAGATAATCATAATTTACTGTATTATTTTGTTATGGCATTTTGCATTCACAAGTAATTTTATTTTATATTAACGTACTTCAAAACAGTGTTATTTAAAAGGCTGACATAGCTAATTGCCAATGGTTAACAATGTCAAAGTTGAAAATTATCCTATTAACATGGATGGCAAACTTAATGGCACACATGCCACTTTTAGCACAAGAGATGATTTTGGTTGGCACACAGCAGAAAAAAAATGTTTGCTATCTATTTTATATTTTTACGTTTCTGATACAATATAAAAGTCTATTTCTAGTGAGATGCTTCAATTATGCTGATAAAATAAAAATTGAAATTTATATAACCAATATCATTTTCTGAGCTCCATGCCTGAGAATAAGTGATCATAGTTAAACCATAAAATTATTTCTTTTTGTGTTTATTTAAAATTGCCGCATAAATTATAAAAGGTAAATCAATTTTTGTAACTTCGGCATGAGAGCAAAAAAGGGGTTTTCCATCTGCACTCTATAGCACCTACGGCCCGCACCTTCATGTGGTCCCCTGAGAGTGCTTTATGCAGACCACGAAACCATGATAAAAATGTGATCGGTACAATTTAATTCAGTCGATTCCATATTTTTCAATGAAATTATGATCTCAAAAGCCTTTTCTGATAGAGTTTTAAGGCTAGTAAACTAATTAGAATTGATTTTCACTAATATGAGATCGCAAAATGTTTATGTGTCTTCTGATTTAAACACCCATCCAGCCCGCCGAAGCTATGGTGATTTTCAATATATAGAAAAGGTTGCTGCCCGCTGCTGTACAAATATACTCACAATGCATGCTTATCTTCTGTGGATATGATTATTTTTCTATCCTTTGTCAGCCCACCTTCTGGTTTTCTTTGTTTATATTTCTATTTTTATCTATATTTATATATAAATTTATACGAAACTACATACAGTGAAACCTATATTTAACATTTCTATGGGGAATAACTGTTTTTTGCACTAAATTGAGATAACACTAATTAGGGGTTACATACGATTATAGCAGGTAACTACTAAATTTATATAAGTGAAAAATGGCAAGAATAAACCTTTACTGCCGGTTGGTCTATATTCTCCAAAAAATAATCATCTCTTGTCCATATGATGAAAATATTATAAGTATTTGAAATTTGATACTGAAATGGCATATACTTTTCGAGTTAGAGTGCCCACAAATTTCTATCACATACAGACACACTGACACACAGACAGAAAAATACTCAAAATGTATTCTAGGGACCTCAAAATGTGTATTTCTGTTGAAATCTTGAAATCGACTTTTTTCATGAAAACAGTACTTTCTCTATACTACGTATATGGAGAAAGTAAAAAGGGCACCTCTCACATCATAAACAGACTAGGGGAAAACCTAAAGGTTAATCATGTTGGGTTAGAATGCTTTTTGTCTCGTAGGAGTCCCTTTTGTCCTTCGATAGCACAGCATTAGACGAGTGTGAGGGAGACTTTTGAAAATGGGAAGGCCTTTGAGCAGTTCCACCTATCGCATGCTCATTTTTATGCAAACCAATAAAGGTTTTGGGTTCAGAATTTTTTGATACCTTGAAAAATATCAGTGGCCAAAGGTGCCTTTAAGATATGGTGCCTGGTGCTGTCACTCCACTGCACCATGCCACCACATGGCCCTAGTTTGGGTTATAAATTCATTTAAAAAATATTTTTTGAAAAACAAACCAGAAAAATTGGCATTTAATAGAACAGTATTTGACTGCATTTTGTTTTTACTTTACGTGGTATAGAGAAAGTATTGTTTTCATGAAAAGAATCGATTTCAAGATTTCAACAGAAATACACGTTTTGAGGTCCCTGAACATGTTTAGACTATTTTCTAGATGATGTCTCTGTGTGGGTGTATGTGATAGGAATTTTGTGGGTGCTATAACTCAAAAACTAATGATCTGATCAGCACAAAACTTTATACTTAAGATTTTTATTAACCAGTGAAGATTTTAAAAGGTTTTTACTGAAACAGCTCAATCATAAGTGGTTTATTTCGGTTGTTTATCCTTTTTCTCCAAATAACTCCTTTAAAACTCCATTTTTGTAAATAGTTGTTATTGTAAAAATTGTAGATAATGTAATTTTCTACAAGTTTTGTTTGAAACAAATTTTCTTAAAACTGATAGTTTAAGATATACAGTAGAATCCCGATTTAAGGTTCTCCCATTTAAGTTTTTCCAGCATTTAAGGATGTTTTTTTGTGGTCCCAACCAAAACCCATGTAAATAATGTATTATATTATCCAATTTAGTGTTTCTCGATTTTGTGAATTGCCCATATTTAAGGAACAAAATTCTGGTCCCTAGACGGATTTAAGGTGCATTTACACAATGCGGTATGACAATATATCATTTAGTAGAGTTGTAATGTAATAATTCACACTATTCATCAACAACACAACACATACCGGCAATGTTACATTAAATAAACTCAAATAATTAATATTTTGTCATGCTATGTTTTGTCAATCCACCTTTAATCCTTAAGTCATCTGTTATGTAATTTACGAAAGTTGCGGTGACGTCATTACATGAACATGGATTTTGTTACACTTCAGTTCCCAGGTGCTCGCTCTCTAACGTGACATGTTAGCTAGTTGTGCCACTTGTGTGTACTACGGCCATGTTTACCGTGTTAACCTGGAAGGAGACAATCCCCCAAAAATGTGAAGGTTTATTCAGAAAAATTCTTCTTTTACATCGAGGTAATGTTATTCAAATTTGGGGTATACCTATTCATCCGTCGCTGGAGGATTTCCCTACCCCGCACATGACAAGCAATCATATTTGAGTTTTTCACATAAAGTGCCGAAATGTAACAAATGTGCTTAAAATCTAATGATTACAAGAGCGTGGGAAATTCCATCAGCTAGTGTTATCATTTTGTGTGCAGTGTTGTGCATGCTGAGCCGATTAAACGTGCTGACACGTCTGCCAGAGCGCACCGCACTAATTCATTGCCAAATAAATTATTCACAGCTCGTATAAATTAACTCATATGATCCATGCGAGATCAATTACCGTATTTACTCAAGTAATACCCATACCCATGTAATGTCTGCAACGCTGTTTTTAGTGCTAAATATTCGGGAAAAATGGAATTCGTGTAATGCCCGCACCTCCAGAATTTTACGGCAACATCGGTTGAATAATCTACCTTAAGCAGAGTTTGATGATACAATTATGGCAACAAGCAAATATTTATGAAGTAACTTCTAAAAATGACTTTTAATACTTTTTAACATACGTGTAATCATTAACAAGTTAGGAAAGTGTACAACATATCACAAATGGGCGCGTTTCGTGTAATGGAGTATTAGAAAGAAATTATATACCTGTACGTAAGGGAAATAGCGTTTTAAACTTCTTTTCTTCATCATAAATAATCCATTTTCTTCGTATTTAAAAATATTGCATGCACATGTAAGTAAATTAAACATTTGTTTGTGAGATTGTTTATGTTAGCAACAATGAAGAAGTAACCATTTAAGAAATTTTGTAAGTTCAACTCAATTTAAGACGTTTTTGTTTGATTTTCTTGATAACGGCTACTTCTACGATAAAAATGTATAGGAAAGGAAATACTCGTCTTTACCAGTTCTACAAGTTTTATTTGAAAAATATTTTGATATGAGCAATACTTTACGAGAAATGACGGAAAGTTCGTTTTTTGTTACCAGAAAAGTGATACCCCTGATTGGCGGACGTGATTCATTTTTGCGATTTTCTTATTATATTTGATTGAAAGTCCTTAATATAAAATTTCATGAAAATCCGTTCACTAGAACATGAGAACGAACATGCGGACGGATGGACCGACCGACCGACGATAATAGGCGCTCATGCTGTAAGCAAAACGCACCTAAAAATTGAAATCCAAGGCAATTATATTTCACGGAGACTACTTGAAAACCTATTTTGGAGTCTAGTTCCTTGATAACGCATAAAGGTTCCATTTTCAGTCTTTACACATTCTCAAATTATTATAAAATGCACAGTATATTGCCCCTACCAAAAAACGCTGACTCAATAACTCACACCAGATGAGATGTATTGAGTAGGTGTTTCGCAGGTAGCCTACCCCCAAAAGATGAATTGGCAAATCTCATGTAATGTCCACATCCCCCCATTTTGATGGGAACTTTTGGAGGAAAAGTGCGGGTATTACACGATTAAATACGGTATATCATTTATTCATCATTGTATATGAACTTAAAAAATTGAAACGATCTGCACGCTCGGTTGATACCTGCTATAGTAAGTATGCCTCAAGTGTGTTTATTTGCATAAAAGTTTTAGGAAAGTTTGTCGTAAAACATTATAGATTGCAAATGCACAGCTAGGAGGTGCAATGAGGGTCACAACCATGAAGTTACAACTAATTTCATTTCCAAATCGAAAGCTTAACAAATCATCTTCGCCGGAGCACTTGCAGTATGATTCTCAGCCATCCTCATTCCGTGAAATCTTACGAATGAAAAAATTGATCGTAATCACTTCAGAAGTCAATCAACGCTAAAAGCTGCAAGGTTTCTGAGCAACCTAGACGGAGCACTCATGGTTTTAAGAGAAATTAGGCGACTTTGTGTTTTTTCCCTAACTGTGCATTTCTTCTCTCACGGTTACTCATCCACTGGGATGAGCGTGTGATTACCATCCCTTCCCCACTCCAGTATCACCCCTCTCCTGCCTCTTTATGCATTTGCCATCTCCTACACCGTTTTAAGTGATAGACGACATTTGTATCTGTTAACAATGTCAGCAGTGAAAATTAATATGTGCATATACTTGGTGATGAGCTGAAAAAATTAAGAACGACTCGAAAAAAAGTTCAAGGAAATTTGGATAAATGTGGCAGGAGGAGGCCTACCTGACAAGGGCACCAGATCGCTCTATTTCATCACGTTCATCGGCAATATAGTTCTCTTTCTTCAGAAATTTAGTAATACCGTTCCACTAACTTGGTGTTGGATTCATAATATATTCCATTTCATACACTGTCGGTAATTGAATGTCAGATAGGGCAAAATGTACATGAAAGGATGAAAATCAATAAATTTTCATATTTTCTAAAAATTTAACAACTGGCTCGCAAACTCAGAGAAAAATTAACAAATGGCTTGCGCGAGTCGGCTTCAGCTTATCACTGCATATGCTTGTTACATATTATATTTCAACCTCTTCATATCATTTCTCTCGGCCGTGTAGAAGTGAATCCCATTGTATGGGCTTATGGGTGTGAACTGGTCAATATGCTGGGGAACTCTTTGACAGTGTTGCTTTTCACTGTGATGGCAAAGTAACTCCTAATGTCCTAATGTACTGGCTTTCCAATGTTGAGTGTTGTGTTTTCATGCAGGTATACACACACAGTGTTTTGTGCATGGCATTAAAAATACGCTAGTTGTGCCATTCGTGTGCATGTCTATTTCTTTTTGTGGAAAATATATTTATTTAATTTGGTGATATTTTATTAATATGTATACCAAAATGAGTAAGCTTACTTTAAGCGGAAATGTTTCCATTATTCATGAAGTTGAGGCCCGTCCAAACGTGACAAGAATAGCGATGGCAAACCGCCTTTAGACTATCTCCATCTTCTTTGAGGAACGTTATCTATCTGTACTCTTAATATTTGTGTTTCAATTAATAAAAGTTTGATATTAATAAACTGCTGTTTAGTCTTTAAATTTTAGATAACCCCCATTTAAGGTATTACTCGATTTAAGATACAAAAAACTTGTCCCCCAGGCAAACGTTAAATGGGGATTCCACTGTCTTTTTATTGTTTTCTAACTTATGTTAAATACGTCACTAAGTGATACCATTGTTTCCGTTGCTATGATACAATTTTCTAATTGCTGATAGCGTTGCGTATGCTGCCAAGTGTTATTTTAATTGAGCATTGAAATTTTATCCATAGAAAAAGTTAACAATTTTCTTTACTTATTATTTTTTAAAAATAAAGACTATTGAAAATGTCTTAAAATTATTCTCAAGTGTAATCTCTGATAAATATTTCTGATAACGCTGATGTCGAGAGCAATCATATTCATTGCTCTATACAGAGAAAGTCATGTGTTGGCCACATCAGATTTTTTATTTCAGTGATCTAGTATCAATAGTTTTCCCAAATAAAATAATAAAGAACACCTACAATGAACCTCATGGAAGACAATAAATAAACACACTACAGTGGGGTTTAAACTTTGGTTCAATGTAAATTTGATGTTTGACAGGAATAAACACTAAATTTGTGTAAAGATTAAATTCAAGACTTAAATCAGGGTTTCACTGTATGAGATATTATTCAAGTTCTTCAAGTCTTAAGCCCTATGTTGCATTAATTTCACTTTCTACTTGACCCCATCCCTTTCAAAATTTCAGGTATATGTACAGCATTTAAGAGCAAAACAGCCAGAGAAGCCCAGAAAGCTTTTCCTTACATTGAAAGGCAAGGAGTCGAGGCGCTTCACCAAGTGCTTCCATGGTTGGGGTCAACACAAAGTGGCCCTTGAATAAACCTTTATCGACAAAAGGGTAAAATATTATCAATTGTACAAATATTGGCCATTGAATAAAATTTTATAACAGTATAGGCTACAGAAGATTAGTTCTCCTGGACAATCAATGCCACAGGATTAATGCTTTTAAAACCTACTAAAAGTTGGGAACACACAATTATGTGTATTATCTAATTAATTTTGGTATGACATCTTTTAAACTGGTTACAGTAAAATCTCGACACAACGTATCTCCACGGAGCATGAATTTTCATACTTTACATTGAAAGTATGGTGTACTGAAAATATCCTAAAGAAGTAAAGTGGAGAGGAAAAAGAAAATAAAATGATCATACATCAACCATACTTTAATGCTTCATAAAATAATCTGAAATTTTCTTTTGTTTCATCTTTTTTAGAATTTGGCAGGTAACATAATTTTCTACATCGTCAAATGATATAAACAATGTCTCTGGCACTTCATCAGATTTTATGATGAATATCTTTAATTTCTCCAAGCACTCCGATGCCTCTAAAGATGTCAGTAATAATGTCGCATTTGACTCAACCTCTACCTCGTCTTCGGAGTCTCTACCTTTTTCCTCACCTAGACCAGTAGTGCTTTCTACACCGTCCGTTAATAAAGGCGTGCCTTCCAAATTTTTATGAACACCTGAAAACTCCTCAAAACGTGAGTGAAGAATGAAATTGGAGTTTTGAGGAGACATCTTTCCAAAGCCCTCTGGGAACATTAAAATTCTCTTCATAAGTGGAATCTGCAACCTGTGATGAAAACATAATGCCCGATTTCTTCCAGCAGTTGCTAATTGTTGTCCCACTGACATCCCACCAGCCAACTCGTGATCATCTCCATGCCCTGACAATTGTGAAAATACGAGAGGGATGACAGATCCTTGGTTCTAAATATTTCAGTTTTTGAAAAATCCCTTCTTTTGGAATTTTGGTGGAGTTTGTACTAAAGACAAAACATGCTTTCAAAATTGATGTATTATTACTTGAATGATCAAGAATTGGTTATACTTGAGTCATTTACAGATGAAAATATACGATAAAACCGCAAAAATCTTTTTTCTGGACTTCTTAAGTTCATAGTTTTTGTATTGAAAAGTATGTTAAGTTGAAGTATGTTAATTTGAGACAAACATAACTGTGAAATATGTTGTAATCAGATTTCACTGTATCTACTTTAGAAGTTATTATATGTTTTAGTTATGGTCAGTGCCGCGTTTACCATAAGGCAAACTAGGCAAGTGCCTAGTAATTTTAAAGATTTAGTTTTTGTTTATGGTTCTTTAAAAATCTTAAATAGCAAAATATCCTCTATTTACAGTATTATATGATAAATAAATATGTGATTTTCTTTCATTCTAAAATAACGTGTTTTAATTTTTGATCAAGGCCCCCAGAAATCTGATTTGCCTAGGTCTCAAAATGTGCTAAACGTGGCACTGGTTATGGTAAGATAACAGAGTGCACTATAATAATTCACTTATATCATGTTATAATATATAAAAATAATACTTTTACAGAAGTAATTAAAAACAAAGAGAACTACTTTGTTTATTTGATAATAATAAACATGAATTTGCATATTGATTTGGCTAATTTTTATGACCAACTTTATTACAGTATAGATAAAGACGGGTGTGCTGCAGCCGGCTCACACAAGCCGTTTGTTAAAGTTTTTGATGCTCAGCGAGCCAGTTGTTAAAATTTTTGATGCTCGGTGAGCCAGTTGTTGATCTAAGCATTCCACATTATCCAGAGGTTAGCGACGCATATGGTCTGATAATAATGGGATGCCGAAAGTTTAAGGGCACTTTATAGATCATGTTACACAGCAATTTATTATCTGAAAGATGCCAAACAATTGTACATGGAATGTGCTTAGTTAAAGCCACCACCCTTTATATATTAGTCATTAATGATATTTAAAATAAAAATGTTATTTTTATTTACAATAGTATATTGTTTTTTTATTGAAATCCCTTCTAATTTCTGCAAAGATCAGATAACGCGATCTCAGGGCAGCAAAAAAGTCATGAATTCGATGCTGGATGGAATGCCGAAATGCCAGTGGCAGCGACCCAGTTGTTATATTTTTGGCAGCACACCCCTGGATAAAGATGAGGAAGTTAAAACCATTTACAGTACTGTGACCCTGCTAAATGGCCTAAATGTGATAATAGATAGTGTGGAAGAAATTGTAATGTAACATGGACATGAAAAAGTTCAGGAACTTCTAAATTTTCTAGCATTTACTACTGTATAACTTATGGTAAATAATTATTTGCACTTGGAACATTATACTTAAAAATTTTAAACAGTTTCATATATTATAATCAGTGAACAACCCTCGTAATAACCATAAAATTATTTAAAATGGAAAGTACTCACACACTAGTTTAGTGGAATTTACTCCAATGCCAGGGATCCTTTTTTTGCTCACACATGCACAAATACAAACCAAAAACCACACACGAGTACTTCCTTTCTAAAAAGTGCCTAAATATGCATTTCAGAATCAACAATTCCATTCTCTTCTGTAGGCCGATCAAAAAAGACAAAGAATCATGAGTTAAGGAGAGCATGTATACAAAGAGTGAAATGAGAGGGGAAGAAAGGGGGGGGGGGGGGAAGAAATAGTTATGTACAATGTAGCGATGGAGAAGTTAGGAAGAGCATTGGAATGACCCTTATTTAAAAGTGAAAGCAGTTTGTTTCCTATTGGACCTGTGTTATAAAGAATGGCTAAACTTTCGGCTGTGTCTAGAAAGTAGTGAGTGGAAATAGGTTTCAATTATTGAAGATTTTTTGATAAAAATGAATGTTGGGTCTGAAGGATACGAGTTGCTATGCTAGATTTATCAAAGTTTCTATTTCTAAAATATGATAAGTGTTCTTTGAACCTAGTAATGATTTTTCTTTTGGTTTGACCAATATAAATTTTTTCACAATTATCGCACATAATTTTGTAAATCCCAGATTTTTCAAGAATAGGGATAGAATCCTTTGGGTTACCTATCAACCGATGGAGATGGTTACTGGAGGAAAAAGCAATTTAAACTCAGAATCACAGAAAATCTTTTTAAGGCCTCGTGTGTACTGCAGAAAGAAAGGTAATTTTATATTTTTTTCAATTATGGAAATGGAATTTTATGGTTATTAGGAGGGTTGTTCACTTTTTATAGTTAATAAACCATAGGGCTCTTATTTGTATTTTTCCTTAATTTCCTTTATATTTAATTTATTATAAATTTGGATAACTATAATTAAATATTCATTTATACTAATATTAATATTTTTCATAAATTCAGTCCATTTGTCAGCATCTAATGTAATTCTAAAATTGTCATTGAATACTAGAGCAATTGTTGTATCATAATGAATATTTTTTACAATTATCTTAAAATCATCTGTAATGATAAAAATAGTTTGTTGTTTATACATTTATTGAAATTTATTTTTTCAAAAATGTTTGCTAAAACTCCTGCTGTTTTTCCAGGAGAAAACCCTTTCAGACCTCTCCACAAGCACCGCATTTTTGATGTTATTGTTGTTGTATCGGGGAGGTCCTCAGGAAGGATTTTTTTCTTTTTAATACCGTAATTACCTTGCATCATCCATCCGTAACTTTCAATTATGGAGGAGAGCCCAACTTAGTCTTAATTTTGAACAGCTGTATCCCAAATAAGATATAGGAACAAAATATCTTAAATGCCAAAGTGAGTTAAAATTCTTCAATAATTGTTTCATTTCCAATATCATATGTTAAATTCTTTTCACCTGTAAGTATAACATAACAAATGATATTATCAGGTACAGCTTTATTAAAATTATAGATATTTTAATATTTGTTTTATTATTCAAAGCAAAATTTTTTCATTTGCTCATATTAAGGATATACATTGGTCTTTGATTTATAAATTTTATTGATGAACAATACATTTCAGTATTTTTCAAAATCACTCTTTTGAAAGAAGTGTAAGCATTGTACATTTTCAAGTATGTATCATTTAAAATATCTAAATTCTATAATTCTTTCGGAAATATTTCATTCTTCCATTTCTAAAAGCAATATCATTTGACATTACAATGATCATAAAAACTACAATCTTTCAATTGATAATCTTTTCTACAGCAAAATTGGGCATATCAAATTGTAATGAATTAAATTGTGTAGTTATATCATAATCTAAATTTGTACCAAATATCCATGATTTTTTCAATAAATTGACTAGCAAGAAATGATATAGGAATTTTAGGACTTTTTAAACATTTTTGTTCTTTTAAAAGCTACAGCATGCGGTTCATATTCTATGGTCAACATTTGAATTTCCATAGTTTTAATAATTAGTTCTCCTGGATGTGGTAATTATTTTTGGCTTTCATTCCATCTAAATAGAACATCATCACTATTCGAATTTTTAAAAATATTATACAGGGTGGGCCACAAAAAAGGAACACATTTTAAAAATTCATAACTTTTTTATTTCAGCAAATAGAAACATAGAGTCAACTTCACATTGTTCAGACATTCACAAGTATATGCAAAATAAATTTAAGGGTTATTTTATTACATAAAATTTGTACTACATTTTTATCCCTTATAGAACAGATGTTATAAAAGCAGAAAATGTTCCTTTTTTGTGGCCCACCCTATACTAAAACCACCTTTCCACATAATATCTTTGTAGTCATTGAAAAATCCATATAATAGTTTGTGGGGATATTATTTCACTAGATTTTATTTTTGAGTGTTCTTTTAATTTTATATCAGTTATTAATCCAGCTATTTGAAACTCATAAGATTCGGTTTCAGAATATAAACAAGTTAGTGAAGCAGTTGATGTTATTTCCAGATCGTCAATTCTATATATAACAAAACCATGTTTTTTATTTGTGTGTGAAAATAGATAAGGAAAGAAATTATTGATTAGTTTTATACTAGCATCTTTGATGGAATAGATGATCCGAAGATTTTTACACGATAGGCATAAACTGGAATGATGGGAAATGGAAACGGGTGAAAAAATCTGCTATGACTAGGAGTCAAACCCGGGTCTTGCACTTGCCGGGCTGATATTCTACCACAACTACAGTAGCAGACAAAGTTTTCTGCTTCAAAACAGGAGTATTTTCTTAGGTTAGGACCGGGCTAGTCATTCTTCAAGAGTTAATGATGGGACATTGCATCACTGTCTTTATATATACAAAGGCGGGCATGGATATGTTCTGCTGAGATTCCTGTAAATGAGGGATGGGAGAAAGGAACTTTCGTATTTATTTGTAGCCAAGCCACTAATCGTTTTCTGTCCTTCCCCAACATGTACCCCTTGGAGTGTGAACTCGGAACAAATGTTCTTCAATTCCTATCTATTTTCCTATCTATGGTAGAAGTTATCACTCAATGAACTTTTCCTTCTCCATATGAAATTAATGCATCTCCTGTCCATCCGTCCTCGTGAATCATCTAGGATGGCCGTTCTGATTTTGTGCTTTAGGCAATTTCTTGAATCTTGAGTTGTTTGTTACAGGTTGATAAATTTTTATCTCTCTATATTATAAGCACACAATGCGTGATGCTGCGCTTGGAAACCACATGAACTACAGTATAATTCCCTCCTAAATAACATCTATTTGTATTGTCTAAATCAGTGTTTCCCAACCTGGGTGCCACGGCACCCTGGGGTGCCGTGAAGTGTTCTGAAGGGTGCCGCAAAAAATATTATTTTCCCATTTTTAGCCTGATTTTGCATCGCCAGCTTTCAAAAATGCAAACCAGACTTAAGTCAACCTTCATTTCGACACAAAGGACTTCGTAATGAAAGGAGATATGGAGATTGGAGTTAGGGGTTCAACTTCACCGCGATTATTACTGATGGTGGATAGGGAGGGGTGCCGCTAAATTCTGAAAAGTCACTTAAAGGGTGCCACGACTCTAAAAAGGTTGGGAAACACTGGTCTAAATACTGATGGAAACACAAAACCATGGACAATTAGTTATACTTCCTCCAAACTTTACTGCAAGGCTAAGATATTTGCATAAATACACTCAAGATGCTATGATTTATGTGAGAAAATACTTAAGACCAGACCTTTTCATTACTTTTATTTTGAATTCTGTAATACTGTTTCAACTTATGTAGTAGTGTTCTACTTTGTTGTAGGTTCAGATTTGCCTTTCTTTGGCCCTCTCAGCATCATTGGTGTTTCAAATTACTATGATAGAAAACGTTTACTTATCAAACCATAACCTAACCTTCTCAATTTTACAGTTAGTTTCAATGTTGATTTTCAAAAATCTATTTAAATCTGTCACTACAAAGATTAAACAATCATAGAACAAAGTAGTGAAATGCAAGATAGTGGTAGTTCACAAACCTCTATAAATTTAGAAGAAAGACTTTGACAAATTCGTTTTTCTCGATATGTCAAGATTCTACACGGCTTGAAGAGATGCATACTAAAAATCGTGAAAGAAGTCTACACTATCGAGACAATAAAAGACAGGAAATATTATAAAGAAGACGTACACGGAGAGCAAATAGATTTATAGGTTATGTCAATGAAAATGTGCTGGACAAGACACAAGCTTTAATTATCGGTGGTTTGGTGTCATTGTGAAACATTGATTGATGCTACTGAAAGAGGACGTACAGTACATAATTGTTGCTGTAACGGACGTGTGAGATTAATACCCTATTTATCATATCCAGGAGAATTAAAAGATTTATTGTTATACAATAGAAAACGAAAAACATTTCAGGCAACACACTCGAAATTATAATAACGTTTGCCTTCGCATCCTTCAATGCACGTTATGCTGATAAGGGGATATCAGCTGTACGTGTGCACGGTAATGTCACTGCACCTTCCACGGCAAGTATTATACTGGTGGAAGCAGGTAAGCCACGTAACGGACAAATCTACATCTATGACCTGGTCCACTTTATTCAATGGGCAAAGTGGACAACTGCCCAGGGCCCCCTGATTTTAGAAGCCCATGCCGTGTGAGCGTTAGTACCAGGTGCTTAACTCTTATACCGCAAAACAAAGATTTAAACCACTCACTTGTAGGCGGTGCATTTTTTACCTAAACAAATTACGTTTTAAATTGTGCTTTATTTATAATAAAATTTGATCCAATTTTACTTGTCTATACTCAATTATTCTAGTTTCAATAAACAAAATAAGTAAGATCGAGATATAATCTGGATAACATAAATAAATATGAATTATGCGAAAGACAAGATTTATGGCATGCAATACGTTTGTGTAGAAGTCTTGCACCATCTGTTTAAAATCATTTATAAATTAAACAAGGAATTAGTTCTTTTTTTAAAGTAAAGAGAGGGGGGAGCCCAAGAGCATACTTTTCTCAGGGTCCACCGTTGCCTTAAAGCGTCCCTGTTTATGACAGTTACAGTGCGTTGGTATACAGATAGCCGTGAACCGATATTAAAATTGATTATGTACATTATGCATTAAATTGCCAGTATCATTGTGATATGATAAAACAATGAATTAAAACTTAGGTTAGAGATGGCTAGGAAAATTGTGGGGCTCACTGCAGTGTACATCAAAAATTTTTAATAGTAAATTATAATAACTAAAGCAATTCTCACAATTACACTGATATTTTTTCAAAAATATGTGTACTTCATAAGTACGACAAATATTTATTTAAGTGGCCTTCGCGTTTGCATATAGTATATAAGTTTACATATCTTTTATTTGCTTAGATTAAAGTTAATATCATATATAATCAAATTCGATTTAACTTAACGTGCTTATTATGGCCAATATGCATATTAAATCAACCTTCACTTTATCTGCGCAAGTGATTAATTTTTTTAATACCTCGAGAAAAATGTACCCTCGTACAACACGCGTTTCAGTCCCAAATTATCGAGAAAAAAGTGCGCGTTATACGCGGGTATTTACGGTAATAAAAATATACAGTAGCCAGAACAGAGCCACGAGGAACACCCTGAGTGAGAACCTTACCAGTCGAAACATATTTTTTACAATTATTTGAAATTACAACATGCTGATGTATGTTACATATGAATGATTCCATCCATTTGTTGGATAAACCCCTTATGCCATACAGATTAAGCTTTTTCAATAGTAAATGGTAATCCACACTGCCATGTACTTAGTGATCGGGGCAGTGGAAATAGTTTGAGCATTAATTTACTAATGTTTTTAACAGAGATGATTTCTATATATCACATGAACAATTTTTCCTAATGAAGATAATAGGGTATTGCCCAAACGATTTGGTGTACTTTTGATAGCACATTACACGACGGTGCCGCCAAGGTGGTCATTTATATGTACTACGTAAGGATGTTACGACATTGAAATGTCTTTTAAGTATTATTCGAGTCTATTAGTAAGTGGTGTTCATGTTAGGTCGTTTTTGAGGGAATGCGTTACGACCTGGTTTTCAGAATAAATTGTCTGAATCATGGCGTATGTCAGCCAAGTATTGGTTGTGTATTGCACAATAGCATCCACAATTAGTCGTGCGTGTTTCCGTCCCAAGAGATAGGCATGGGGCATGCAGTATACAGTGTTATAGTTACTTATGCTGGTCGTTTTCTGGGAATATTCGTCTGCGCAATATAGTATCTTTCATTAAATTCCACGGAAGAAGTAGATCACACCTTAAGAGTAAGTACCTACGTCACAGTTTTAATGTTGCTTAGACGGTTTTTATCATTAGTTTAAATCTCCGAGTCAATTTTAGGTATGTAAATATTCTGTTCTGCGTGCGAAGCGTATCATCAAGCACATTTCTTCATTTAAAGTTAGACGTCGTTACCGATTATTTTCTGCGTATTTTCTGTATAGCATAAGATATATTATACCACTTATTTTTTAAGTAGAACGATTGTTTTATTGCTTCGAGGATATTAGTGAAAGCTTTGTTGAGTTTTATATTATCGTGTTGTTTCTCATTTGGTTATATTTATGTAACATCTTATTACCTTTGTGATATTTTGCGTTTTGAGGAATGTCTTTAGTCATATGTGGATGTTTTCAATATTGTTGCCATTTTGTCCAGCCACATTCGTATTTCAGCGTTGCAAGCTGCACGTATCGGGGTTTCCTATGGGTTGTTTTCAATTTCCATGTAGTTTACTCGAGTTTAAAAACTGTCAACCACATCAGATGAAGCCAGTGTGGAGCAGAAAATAGAGGTGTTGGTTTGATGCAAATAATTCGCACGATTCTTTAATACAACATATAAATATAAGGGATGTATCTTTCACCGCAAGTTGTGGAGCAAAATAAAATTATGTACGAATTTCATCGCACCAAAATAATTAATTCATCGCGGATTTCTTGTAGCCACATTTAAATATTCCATTTGATTTTTAAAATGTGAATTTGAAAACCAGATTTTTCACAAATAAAGAAGGAATGTATTTCATTTGACGTAAATCTGTTTATAAATTGTTTCTGTTCATCAAGTCTTTAATGGGAGAACATTTGTAGACCATATTAATGTTTAAATGTAACTTTAAATTGTTTTACTAGAATTTGTAGGTCATATTAAACAAAGGAGATGAAAATACATATATAGGTTTGTGATTTAGTAAGTATCCCTTTTGTGAGAATTAGCATGCTTTTGTTGAAATAAATTTGGTGCAATAAGGCTTTTTGTAATGTACAAGCACACGATACTATAAATTGCTATAACTGTTAGTTCTGAAGGTGAAGAGAACAAAATTGTTTACATTAATGATACAGTTTGCTGTATTATGGATTATGGGAAAACTTGCATCTGCTAGAAGTTTGTTGTTACTGTAAGTGAATTTGAAATAACTTTTGAGTAGCTCATTTATTGGAAGCTACTTTTGTTCCATAAGTAGGGTGACCAGATACCGAGGAAGAAAAACTGGGACATAAGCTGAAGTTAACTTTTTGTTTATATGCTATATAGACATTTGTAAAATTGGTTGAGATTATTTTCAAAATGTAACAAGTAGTGTTACAAATTCAAACAATATATGCAGGTTGTTACTATTAAGTTAGCCAGGAAATTAATGAAAATTAATATTTTAGTGCCACAGTTAATACAAATTGCCAAGGCAATTTTCTCACAATGTAATAAAATGAAAAAGTATAAATAAAATATGATGTGCCACAAAAGTATTTGGAAATGGGGTAGACCCTGGAGAACCAGAAAGCATGGTCATCCTACCATAACAAATTGTTATTCAACAGCCATTATAAAACACGTGCTTATAAAGTAATTATTTTAATGGTATGAGAAGACAGATGGCTATATGAGTGCCCTCCAGAAACAGTTAGAAACTGAGAATCTGTCAGAACTGTTGGCAGGAAACCAGCTGGCGGGTGTAGGAACTGGCGGTGCAAGTTCCATGATAGGAGAGAAAAAATGGATTTGTGACATAACTGTTACAGCTGGATAGATTAACCCATTTGTTGGGCATCCACTGCATTGCACATAAGCTAAACCTGGATGTCCTTAGCTGCATGAAAAGTGAAATATCTTTTAGAGACCATGTCTTAATCATACTATGCATGTTGTACAGATAATCTCCAAAGAGGATGAGGGAATTATGGAGTGTCACAAGCCCTGGAGTCTGAACTCTTAAAACCATAGTATGTATCTGCATACTGGTCGCTGGGTTGGTAGCAAAGTATGTGTCCTGGCTGCTTTGGTGAGAGACTTGAAGTGTATTGTTCTACACTTGGAAGATATAGGAAATAAGAAAGGAGAGGAAGCAGCTACGGCAAGAGGTCTTCTGAAGAAATTAAAATCTTTAGATAATAAACTTGGAATATTGCCAAAAGATGGAATTCATCCTAAATGCTAACTTTTTGGACGGCACTGAACAAACTGCCACTACCATTCTGTCTGGGGTATTGTCTTTATGTATCTTGTGGATGCCATACAGGTGGGGGAGCAGAGGATTCATTACGGAAAGATATTTCTGTCACAAAAATGTACTGGGTAAGAAGGAAATTATTAAACACCCTTCTCCATGATGGATAAATTCCACAAAAAATGCCTCTAGCTATGGATCAAATTGCTTGAGTTGTGTATAAATAAAGAATTGGACTGCTGGTATAAATGCTCTCTATTCCTCTCGCATTTCTCATATGCTGTCATGTTTTGAGTGAATTGAAAGTTAACCTGGAAAAGCTTTCTCTTTGCAAAAACAAGCCATCTAGTTTCTCTATTCGTATACCTGGCAAGCCTTCATTCTCTTCCATTAACATTCTTACCCTTCCTTCTTCGTGTATCCTCATTTATGTTACTTTCGCGAAACAAGGCTATGATAATTTCCTCAATAATTCTCTAAAATATATTCTATCAGTAGGACAGAAATATTTGGAAAAATGTTTCTTGTGACTCTTTCATTAATTGAAATTATACTTCGGAATCCATTTCACTAGTTATCTAGTTGTATTAGAAAACATTTTGGTTTTAAATGATTGAAGTTGCACATTGATTCTCATTAAATATATAGGCATACTACCCCATTATTACATGTCTTTTCATTCACTGCAATGATTTTAGTCTCATACTCTGTTACTCAATAACCTGAACTCTAAATTAATAACCCATGACACTCAACCCATTGGATTGCCCATTTATTTGAAAGTCATTGGGGATTTTATGTTCCCTTCCTAAGTGATGCATATTTTCAAAGATAGTCAAAATAATGGCTCTTCCCTTTATAAACCACAGGCTCTTATAGTATTAAAAAATTGTAAACATAGTCAACATGTTGAGAAATATGTGATCGGCTTAGTGTCTATCTCCTTACTTAAGCTTCCTTACTTTTGTGGCACTGACATCTGAGACTTTATCAGTGACAGATTAATGGAAGGAGGGTGGATAAGAGCAATTACGTGGAGCTAAGCTAGGGTGACCACATATTTTTGACGATTTTACAGGACAGATCCTTTAAAAAACGGGACTTAAAAATTTTACGAGACTTTTTTAACCTTATGGTTCTTGTTAGCGCCTGATTGTCAGACTAACAAATGTAACTCAGTTTCTCAGGATATAATAATCTACAATGTTACATTTGCCTCAAATGCCATATAACATTTTTCTCATAATATGAGAAAGTATGAAGTAAATCAATAGGATCGCCAACGGATATAGTTTTTTCAGGGAAACATTTTCACTTGTTGCTCTCCCTCTCTCTCTTTCAAAATATTATAAATCTTATGTGAGAATGTATGAATCTTTAATGACGTTACCACAATGTATAACATTGCATCGCATATTTATGTTCTTGATGACTTGTGGAGTCCGAGGTGATCTTATTGTCTTCAAGGTACGCATACAAAAAGATTCATTGTAATGACTTATAGAGGAACGAATTTTAGAAAAAGTCGGCCTTGGTAGACTGGTGGTAAGAGTAACTGCCAACGGATAATAAGGTCGCAGGTTCAAATCCCGCCTAGGACATAAATGTTTGTGTTCATATGAGTTATATGTAAGATTGGGCATCATTGTCTAAATATTGCTCATAATAATAACGTGAGAACAAAATCAGACATTTTTCACGCCACGTACTTGTTTTCTTAAATAGATATGAGTACCGATGGAATGTTTCACCAGAGATATCTATCTGAATTCAATATATTTCTTATAATTAATAAAATACAGGACAAAGTGCATCCCTTATTGATTTCACACGGGATACGGGGCATTTGAGGAAAAATGGGATGTTCCGTAAAATACAGGACATGACCCTAAGCTAAGCATGTGGTGGGCCTATACAGGGTCAGAATTGGAGTATAGAGTTAAACAGTGCATGTGTGTGTGTGTATTCTCATTTTGGTTTTACTTTTCCAATTTTATAGTTAGGATATTGCCCATCAAAACGAAAGCATACCTAGCTAATTTAGAATCACTTTCTTGTTGGAGACATTAGTTAATGCCCAGCATTGAAAGGACAAAATTGATTTTGTGTTTCATTGAAATTGGTGTAATAATAATATATTTATTAATACAGAGATGATTACAATGATATAGGATAAGTCAGTAACATAAAAGTTAAATTACAATTAACAAAATATTATACTTTGTAGCAAATCAGTCATAAACAAAAAAATAAATTGAATTGAGTTGTGTGTGAAACAACAGAATAAGTAATTATTACAATTAGTCAAATCCAATTAATATTATTATTAAGGTATTCACTAGTTGAGTAAAATAACTTACTAAGTAGTAAGGCTTTTAGTCTAGATTTAAATAATCCAGGCTTTTTAATAGTTGTAAAAATTTCAGGAAGTTTATTATATAGGTGAAGGCCAAATGAATTAGGGCCCAATTAAGGCTTCCCTAGTTCTAGTAAAGGAAATGTGAAGATTATTAGATCCCCTGTTATCATAAATCACATAAAGAATTAAGTTTTCAGTTTTATTACAACTGCTTTATTGTAACTTATTATGGCTTTTTCAAATGATATACTGTGATCAATAGAATTGAAAGTCTCAGAGCCTTATCATGTAACTGGGTAATTTATATTTGTCAGAAAGGCTTTATGAAAGGTGCCTTGGCATTTCACTCATATGAGCTACTTTGTGGTGCAAATTCTCTTATCTTTTTAATCTCTTAATAATGCTAATATCTTTTGACTGATTAACTGAATTTGAATTTTTGCCAAGTCTTCAATGTAGCCTCTGAAACTCATTCACTTTGAATGAGTATAGTTAAAGGTGAAAATATTAAAAAATGATGGCGAGGCAGAACCTGCATTGACAGTAATAGGGCTTGAGAAAAAAAAGGTTTGAATCATTTTTATAGGCAAAAACAGCCTTTTATCCAACAATTTTTAAAGTGTTTAGATGGCATCCTTTGAAGCATTTTGATTATGCATGTGTGTATCATGTATTCTCTCTATTAAGTGTCATCAGTTTAATGACCTTGCATTGTTACTTTTCGTTTATTTCCCTTAAGAGCATATTTTTGGGAACCAATAGCCATGCTGTTAGTTTTTATATTGAAATTGTTTCCAAAAGTATGTTAATGTTAAAACAATCATTTTGTGCAAAATATGATTTTCTCACATAATAACACTTTTGCTGTATGTAATTCCATGGTGCAGAAGAGAATAAATACTCAACTTTTATTCTTTCCTCATTTATGAGTGGATTTAATTTGGAAAATGAAAGTGTACAAACTTGTGATATTAAGACACTTAGCCTCTGAAAAATCTAATTCCATTGAATATGTGTATACTTTTATTTTTACAGATGGAGCATCAATTAAGCAGACATGTATGATATCTATTAATTTAGGTGGAATCAGTATTTCAGAAATGCAGAGAGCATACCAACGTGCTGTTGCCTTTACAAGAAAGTATGTAATATGACTTATGTGTTACCTTGAAAATATGTATCTAGTAAAACTTCCCCAAAAGCAGTTTCTTGCAATGTGGATTTGATTATCTGGTATTCAGCATGCCATGAACTTCTCTGAACACGGTGGCGTGATTTGCTTTTATGCGGTTTGACGTTTCAAAAAATTACTAAAGTTGCAGATTTCAAGTACATTTTATTGGGTTTCTTTGTTATAGAGTAATGCCTTGATTAACACATTTGTTCTACATAAACTCGATATAATGCAATTTGTTCTGGAGGTCAATTTTTAAAATTTATATTTACAAAACTAGCAACAGGTTGAGAATATGGACACAGAGAATACACTTTTTAAATATTTAAACTTTTTTCATGATGTTTATGGTATAAATCAAATATTTCCACACTCGTTACATGGCATACTTTGCATTCACACTGTATTTGTCATACAAGGTCTGACAATACAATAACAAGACTGTACTCACAGTCAGCACTGTATTAAATTTTATTCTGAACTGCAGTGGTCTCCTTCAAAGTAGTTCCCTGCTGCAGCTATAAATGAATTCCAGCGTTGTTTCCAACTGTCAAAGCACTTCCGGAAGTCATTCTCCTACAAGTTGTTTAGAATGGCCGTCATAACCTTCTGAACCTCTTTCACATTATCAAAATATGATCCCTTGAGGTGATTCTTCAGGGTAGGGAAGAGAAAGAAGTCACACAGAGTGAGGTCTGGTGATTTATCAGGGTGTTCCAGGATCACGATCGATTTTTTTGCCAAAAACTCCTATACGGAAAGCGCTGTGAGTGAGGTTCTTGGGCACCATCTTCGCACAAACTTCTTCATCCCAAATTTTTCCGTCAAAATCAATTGTACATTCTCTCTACTGATATTCATTTTTTCTGAAATCATTCTGACACTAACAGTAAGATGTCGATCATTCTACACCAGAGTTCTCACCTTTTCGATGTTTTCATCCGATTTTGATGTTGTCAGACGTCCAGGTCGGCTGTCAGACTCAACTTTGTCCCTTCCTTCAGAAAACCGTTTACACCATTAAAAAACGTGCTCTTCACATAACCCCTTCTCTATACACTTGCTTTAACATTTCAAAGATTTCAGTTGGTTTTTTTTTTTTGTTTTAACAAAAATTTCATGTGGATTCTTTGTTCAAAATATTTATCACCCATTTTCGTGATGAGCTATCCAAACACTACTTCAGTTGAAGCACAACAGCTCTGCACTCGATAGACTTGTCAAGACAAGTTTACTACTCTGTAGTGTTAAGACATGTACTTATCATCTGCAATAATTGCCATTGGCCCAGTGTTGCCACATGCTCTACAGTGTTGTCAGTCTCGTTATTTAATTGTCAGATCTTGTATGTTTGTGTATATATTTGCATTTGAGATCATTTTTGTCTTATATCAAAGTGATGTATGAAACTCAAATTTCTATAAAACTGTAAAACCAGATATGTATTTCAAGTGGTAGGCACTCCATTTCTCTTGTTTCTCCCAGAAACAGTATAGAACCTAAATTTTCATTTTATCTGGTAATAACTTTTGGTTTGGTTGCAATAAGAGCAGTGGACCAAATCTCCAAGCTCTAAGAGAAGACTCTTATAATTTTTATTTTATGTTTATATTCTATTCTTGATTTTTTCCTTGAGTTATATCTGTACAGGTATTTAAAGTGACGTTTAAGGTACGTTAAATTATATTTGAATTGTGCTAGCGTAATTGCCCGTCAATTATGATGGGTATTTATCCACGTGTTAATCAAATGGAGAAAATAACGCTCCTAGAATCGAACCCATGACTCCAATGTAGACTGTAAGCAGCTAAAAAATTTTAAATTGATTAGGCCTAGTAAATCCTAAAAGTATGAGTCTAATAGGATTTAACACAATGCCCCTGGATCTTATACTGCCGGTGGTGCTCTGAGCATTATGGACAGATAGAGAGATAGATTTGGGCTTTTATTACTGTATTTTCAGGGCCAAAAGGCGCACTTTGATTTTAGAGGGCAAATTTTGGGGAAAAGTATTTTATTCCATATATTTAAAATAGAATCCTGCACGGGTATGGTTTTTTGTACCTGTACCTGTCGACTAGGAACCGTACCTGACCTGTACCCACTAAGAAGGTCTGCTTGTTCGACCTGACCCATCCCCGCAATAAAGATATATTTGCTTGACCTGACCCTCATTTTTTAACTGTTTCATTAATTCAATCAGCTGCTACTAATTCCTTGTGTGAATGCAATGAAATGACAAAAGTTGAGATCCTAAACAATCACCAATGAAATTTTATTCATCTATTCTCTTTCCTTTCTTGAAATATGGATAATACAGCAAAACGGAAAGTATTTATGATAGTGATAAAATTAATATTTTAATTCAACTTGATGCGCATGTTGGAACACATATCAAACTTTTTGACTGGTTAAAAAAATAAAATGTTATGTAAGTTAGTTTATTTGCAATTTCATCATTATTGTGTTCAAACGTATATTTTACCAAAGTTATTATATAAAGCAACCCACATTTTACTTTGTTACATAATCTTCATTTCCCCGATTTTACACTTTCCTTGATTTTACGTTTATTTTAGGCTGTCCCTTCAGTGGTGTAAAAATCGAGGTTTCACTGTACATGTTTTGAGGTCCCATGCCTACGTTTTGCCTATTTTCACAATGATTTATGTACGTGACAGAATTCTTTAGGTGGTCTTAAGTCAAAAACTAATAATCAGATCAGCACAAAACTTTATATTTAAGATTTTTATTAGTAAATGAAGATCTGAAAAGCTTTTGGTTAAACTGGTCAACTGGAAGTGGTGGTTTATTCTCATCGTTTTTCTGTTCTTTCCAAATATCTCCTTTAAAACTCAATTTATATAAATATTTCTTATTATCAAAGTTGTAGAGAAAATTATTATTTTTGCATGTTTTGTTGAAAACATTTTTTCATAAAACTGATTGTTTAAGAGATATTTTGATTTTATTCTGAAGTTATGTTAAATTCATCGCTTAGTGATACTATTGTTTCTGTTGCTATGATAAAATTTCCTAATTGTTGACAGCGATTCCTATGCTGCCAAGGGTAATTTTAATTATGCATTGATATTTTATTATCCATAGGAACAGCTAACGATTTTGTTTACTTATGGTTTTTTTACTTTCTCATACGAAGTATCGAGAAAGTATTGTTATCGTGAAAAAATTTGACCTTGAGATTTTTACAGAAATATACATTTTAGGTGTCGCTGAAACCGAAACGTGGTTTTCGCAATTCTGTCTGTCTGTTACTGGCTCTGGAGCCTAGACGGTAAAGCGAAAATGAATGAAATCTCGTACTTAGGCATTTTTTCATACTGAGCAGAGTATATATAGAAATGGTTGACATTGCTCAATAATTAAGAGTAGTTTATTCTACACATTTTTAACAACAATCCGATTTTCTCAAAAACTGCTCTAACAATTTCGATCAAATTTCGTACAGTTACTTGAGTTTACGTCTTCAATAATACTGAATAGTTCATATTTCTCAAAAAAATAATATAAGGCTAGTTAATTCTAGGCAACTTTAACAATTCGATTTTCTTAAAAACGGCTCTTAGGATTTTGATCAAATTTTGTAGTTACTTGAGTATACATATACAATAATACTACGTATTTCATTTTTCTCAATGAATGAATACAAGGCTAGTTTATTCTTGGGCAACTTTAACAAAAATTGGATTTTCTAAAAACAGGCTCATACGATTTTCATCTTATAAAGATAACTAAACGACGCATTAGTACCCATATATGAGAAAGTTTGTACAATGTATGTTGTACCGATTTTTTTTTCAATGTAAAGACTATTGAGATTTTTTAAAAATCATACGCAATTGGAATTGGCAATAATTATTCTTGAGGACTCTGATGTCGAGAGCAATCATATTCATTACTCTGTATGAAGAAAGTCGTGTGCTGGACACATAAGATTTTTTTCTTTAGATTCAAGTTTTGAAAAAATACACATTCAAGTAAGCAGTTTATTAAAAATTTTAAAAAATATCTTGGAAGGTATTAAAGTAGGAAAACTGAAATTTTGAGTGTACATTTTTGCATTGATAACACATGCAAACGTAACCCCAATAATTGTAAATGTGTAGTGGTATATTATTACTTTTATAACCACATAAAAACTAAGTGAAATTTATGCGTAAGTTGATAAAATTTTCCTCAAATCATCAATTATTTTATTGTTATATTTTAAATTTTACATGAATTGCATGGCTTTGCTATAACATACATTTGTTTTTAAGGTATGCATTGGTGAGGGGTGTGTTGTCTTATGCTGTGATTTGGCCTGTGGGAAGCTGCATTCAGCAATGCATTACACAAGGAGCTAGAAGCTGGGAGGAATTAGATGTTGCAAGAGCAGCAAGGTTTTCTCTTTATGGATCGTGTGTTGTTGCTCCTACTCTTTATACTTGGGTTAAACTCACATCTGCAATGTGGCCTGCATCATCTCTCTCTGCTGCCATTACAAAGGTATGTGATTAATTATTTATCATTAGTTTAATCCTTTTGTACATTTTTTGAAAGATTTTACTGTAAAATGTTGTGTTTTATGTGGATTTATATGAATAAAATAAATATGAATGTAAGGAGTAAATACAGTGAAATCTCATTACAACGTACTTCAAAATTACGTATGTTTGAAATCAACATAATTTTTTTAATCCCGTTAATTTTCCCGTATAAATGCTGTATAAATTTTCAAAATAACATAGTTCAACTTAACGTACTTTTCAATTCTATGTATGTACTTCAGAGGTCCTGAAAAAAGATTTTTATGGTTTTAACATATGATTTCATCCGTAAAGGACTCAAGTACAGTTCGATTGCATCTTACGCGGACTTAACTTATGCGAATTGAGCTTTACGCGGCTGGTTGGCCAAGGGAGAAAAATTATAAAAAACGTTCATTGTAAATTATTCTAATTATTTACAGGAATTTTTTATAAATACATAAAAGATTATATATTAAAACTATATCTATTTAAGAAATTAAAATGTAAAATAAGGCCAAATAATAAATAGAATATACAGAAATAATAATAAAAATGAAGATGGAACACACTATGTACTTGGTAAGTAAACAAAAGTCGCCTTTATTTATTCAATTTCGAATGCTTGCACTGCACATGTTGTGCTATTGGCGTTACAGTGTTGCAAGGGTGGTGGAAGAAGGACGCAAGACTCTGTACGGGAAGTCCTGTGTGGGCTTTTCAATGTATCATTTCTTATACAATTTATTAAGTAGACCTTAGTTGTGTATTTTCTGTTTCTATTTTGCCTTCCGACTCCTTTTCAAGTAGGCAAAGTTATAAAATGTTTCTCTTCAACAAAGTAACCCAGAACTGCGACTCTTACAGCGTCAGTTAGCGCGTATTCACTGTGCTCTTAACACTTTTCTGTGTTGTTGTGCTTTAAATTCTATAAATTAAAACAATAAAACCCTATTATTCTAAACAATGGCCTATTAATGCAAAGGAGGAGTCGTTGAAGGTGCTGAATTTAAAAAGCAGTGTAAAGTTTTAACTTTAAGAGAAAAGATTGCTGTGTTAGACCTTCTAAGATCTGGAATGTCTGTGGCATCAGTAGTGCGTAAATACGGTAAGAATGAGTCTAGCATAAGATCTATAAAAATAAGAGAGAAAGAGATTCGAGTCTGTTGCTTGTAGTGCTCAAATAACTGCTAAAGTGAAGTATACTATTGAATGCTGGAAATCATTTAACATCATGGATTGCATCCACTTTATTAAGGATGCAATAGATGCCATTAAACCTGAGAGCATTAATGCATGTTGGAAGAATTTATGGAAAGAATGTGTCAATGACTTCATAGATTTCCCATCAATACAAGACGAGGTGAAAGAAGTTGTTAAATTGGCTAGACAAATTTGCAGAGAAGGCTTTGAAGACATGATTAAGGAAGAAGTTGAGGAATTAATTGATGATCAAAAAGAGATTGTCACCGATCAGGAGCTGGAAGAACTTGTGAAATCATCCACAGATGAAGATGAGCCAGCCCAAGAACAAGGTAACTGGGACCTGCACAAGTTTGCTGAAGTTTTTCAAGCAGCAAAACATTTAAATGACCTTATCACCGATTATGACCCATCAATGGAGCGAAGCCTCAAAATAACCCAAGGAATAAATCAATGCCTTGCATCTTTACAAGAAATCTTCCAGAGAATGAAAAGGGAGAAAAAACAGCTGCCGATTTCAATGTTTTTAAAGAAAAAAAGACCAGAAACTACAACCAGACCACAGCCCTCAACGTCAGTCGAGCCACCTCTTGTCTTTATTGAACCAGATCCAGTTTCATCTGATTCTGATGACTTACAACCTTCCTCATCATACTAATTTTTATCTGTGTTTATCTGCATCCCCAGCCCCTAAACCAGCAGCAGTAGACTTTTGGTGAGTACCGATAGATTTAGTCACAGAACAGATAAAAGTTTTTTATTTTCATATTGTAAATATTTACTGCAGTGTTAAATATATGCCTAGTCATGCAGATGTAATAACAACCGGCTTGTATTGTTAATTTTAGGATGGTAGCAAACGTTTCCCTTCACAGTATTTATGGCGTTTTAAATATCATAAAATCGCTATTTTTGTTATTTATTTATTCAAGTTTTTCTTTTTTAACTGTATTTCCTATTTATAATATATTTTACAATATATTTAGTGAAATAATAATGTCAAATAGCTTTTATTTGAAAACTGAGCAATTTAGGGGGGACTTGCTAGGGCTACACCCTTTTTTGACTATACGCGTTTTTGGCTTTATGCGCCGTGTAAGATGTGACCGGACTGTATAACCAATTCTTGCTCATTCAAGTTGTTGACACCAATTTTGAAGGTATCTTTTGTCTTTAGTACGAAAAGATCTGTGTAAATTTGCCAAAATCCCAAAAGAAAGGATTTTTCGAACTGAAAAATTTAGAACCAATGATCAGTTATCCCTCTCGTATTTTCGCAATAGCATTGAAGTGAAATCTTAAGTTCTAAGAATTATTTCTCCTGTTAGACTCTCATTCTGGCCGGTTTTGGTTTGCGCCGGACCTGCTAGAATGTCAATCCTCCACTGAGATGCTTCCGTAGAAAATACTATACAGACAACACTCGGGTTACGTAACTCGAAATTTGCTTAAGTCGGAAATTACTACGGAAAGTACAGGAGATGGGGAAATAATGGCCTTTTACATGCTCTTTTATGTGTTCCTTGTCTTTTACTATTGCATTTATGGTCGACACCACCAAACCAAGAGCACGTGAAATGTGAGAGAGCGACTGGCTGTTTTCGTACCTCTTCACGATGTCCAGTTTTTCTCCTAAAGTTACTGTACATCGCTTTTTAGGTGCTCTTGCAGTTTTACATTCATTCCGTCACTTATCAGCCATGATTACAAGGGCAACACTTAGGTGGTTCGTTCAAAAGTGAAACACACGTCCGAAACGTAAAGCATAAACTCATACGAAGACCGCACGTGTCAACGATCGGAAAAAGACTGAGGGGATTGGGAGAGAAACCTTGGTACCACGCAGACATGCAAGAACAATGATATCTATTGTCAATGTATTCATTTGAGTGCAGATTATGCTGCAATTATAGCTAGTCGCTAGAATTAGGTACATTGTTAAATCGATTCACTACATAAGGCGGTAGTCGCAGTGGCATTTTTTTCGGGCGCAATTCGACACCAAAGTTTTGAGATAAAGTGAAAAAATCGCTAAAATGGCAACATCGGCAGGGCATTATCACATTACAGCCCACGTCTTACCTTCTTTCTTTATGCACATGGATAAAGATTTAGTTCGCGCCTGTTCACAGAAACTGCTAGAGTAAGCAGTGCGAAATTTTTTCCATACGCAATTTTTGGGGCTGCTTACGTAAGTGCGGATTTACGCAAGTTGGGGGTTACGTAACCTGAGCGTTGCCTGTACTCCTTATGGGTATTTTTAGTATACCATACTTTCAGTATAAAGTGTAAAAATTAATGTTCTATAGAGATATCTTGTATTGAGATTTTACTGGAATTGAATTCATTCACCAAATGAATCTTATGTTTGTGTATTCAATTTATCCAGAGACTTATGAATGTGTTTAGGTATTATGATCAGTTACAGCTAATTTTGTCCACCTGTAATGACCACATGAAATGGCTTTACATACACATAAAAAATAAGTATTTTTAGTTTGCACTTTGCGTTATGTTTACAAATCAGATGGACCATACTTCATCAAAAATCTGAACAGAATAATTGAAAAAATGGTCAATTTCAAATATATTGGTTATAGAAGTATTGGTTAAGTCGATAATTTTGTTGGAGCGACATCATTCGTTCTAGTGGTTGTTGAGTTATTCAAATTGGTTTTAGGCATAGGTCAGCTAGACACCTGACTGGGACATGCACCTGACAATTTACTGCTCTTTTAGGCATAAATCACCCTTACATGTGATTTTTGCTTGATTCTGTCAAGCAAAACATTTTCTGAACTTACTAGTAATGAAATTGAAACGGGAAAGTGGAATGATATTAACATCTTCACATTCCTGGGTCGTGAGAAATGTGTTTTGGAGCTATATGTAATTTACTTTATCAACTATATCAGTTTACCAAGTAATAGATGAAGAAAATGCCTGGCTGGATGTGTGTGTGTCTGTCTTCAGTTTAAAAAAAAATTCCACTTTTGATTGATAACAATTTCTACCAAATATTATCTATAAAGTAGGATCTGGATAACCGTCCCCATCTATAATCATTGTTTCAATCAACCGTCATTTGGCACCAAGTAGTGAAAAAGTTCTGTTGCCATTTGAATGAAGCAGACAAATGAATAAAATGACGATTGCACTGTAACTGAGAGAGAAAGATTGCTGCCTGCCAGTACCATGCCCAGACATTCTGTCATCTGAAGCAACATACTATGCAATGCATGTTTAATTTTGTAACACAAACGTTAACTCGCGTACCTATCGTAATGGTGTGCTGCAACTGTTCTAAGAGAACATTTAGTCGATCATGTTAAGGTGAAAAAATTTCATGTAAATGAGGAGTTTAACAAAGATTAGTACTATTTTGAATTTTGCCTAAAAATGTAAGAATCATACAGCAAAATGTTCCTTTGCAGATTGTCACAGTACAATTGTCAACACATTTGTCAACAGTTTACATAACCCCCCCACCTATTTCTCAAATATTTTTATCTTATTAAACCCTAAGTGGTAAAAATAGCCCCAAAACGCGGTGTTACTGACAACCTATTCTGTCAAAGGCTTTTTCGAAATGTACAAATACATTCTGGTTGTGTTCAGTGTTTCTGTCTACCAAAGCTGTTATCGCTCGCATGGCATCTCTGTGCCACAACCTTTCCAAATTCCAAACAGGTTTACACCTATACAGTTATTGTTTTTAATTATTATTTTATTTATTAATGTGAAATGAAAATGATTAAATTTATTTCTAGGCTCTAGTCGAACAAGTTTCCTATGGACCAGCTGCAATGGTTGCCTTCTTTTTTGGTATGTCTTTGCTAGAGTGTAAAGGAATTAAAAGTGCTACTGAAGAAGTCTCAAACAAGTTCCTTCCTACATACAAGGTAAAATTTAATTATATTTTCCATATAAACTCTATACCTATGATATTATAACATACTGCTCCTTACCTTAGAAAGCATCTTTTTTTCTCCTCTCCTCTCTCTTTGCTTTTGATTCAGAACATGGGCACATATCATTTTAGTTTAAAAGTACCATTATAATTATGAAGTGCACTAATGCATATGTTATAAAAATATAAAGGTAATTAATCGTTCCTAATTTTATCCCTTTGAGGACAATTAAATTTGTTGAAAAAGAGTAGTTTGGTATATTCTTGATGAGAACATGATGGCGCTCTAAAGTTTATGCTTTGGTTTGCTCTAAGTTTTCCTGATGTTGCATAAGAGTATTTTAACTACCATATAACATGACTTATGAGACAACCTTTAAAAAAATCTTTCAAAAACTTAGGGCCCTCTTATAGACCAAGTATAAAAATCTTATTTTCCATGGGGAAAAATATAAAAGTTGGCTTTTTTTATCAGTGCAGGTGATTGCTATTTTCAATCAGCTGTTTCGATGCTTACAGTTTATTTAGCAGAAATTTATTTTTAGAAACTTTATTTTACCATTAAAATGTTAACTAAACACGTGCACAATTTTTCAACAAAAGGAACAGTGAGTAATAACACCCCTTCTATTCATTGGAGAGGATAAAAAATTTTTTACTCCAGAATTAAAAGCAAAAACTTGTTTTCTTTCTTCTACCTCATTATTATGACATGGTCTACAGCAGGGCTCTTCAAACTTGTTTAAAAGTCAATAACTTTTATGCTTGTGGGCCAGAGTATCAACATGAAAAGCTCTTTGAAAATATAGGAGCACAATGCAGTAAAACCACGTTATTTCAAAGTTCAAGGGACCAAAAAATTACGACTTTGAAGTATCCAGGTTCATAAAAATCTAACTTTATTATAAGAGTTAAAATGGTGGAAGTTAACTTATATGCGTGAGTGCATAGTAGGCACTGATCACAAATGAAAAGATTGAGAGGGAGAAAAATTCTGAACTTGACCGGGACTCGAACCCGGGTCTCCCACTTGCCGAGTAGGTGCTTTAACCAACTAAGCTACCAAGCCAGACTAATTCTCCAATCTCGAATGGAGCTCAGCAGTTAGAGCACCTACCTGGCAAGTAGGAGACCCGGGTTCGGGTCCTGGTCAAGTTCAGAATTTTTCTCCTTCTCATTCTTTTCATTAACTTGATTATCGATAATCAGCTACTTGGGCAGCAAAACCGCAATACAGAATCTTATCTATCTGTTCTACAAATGAATTGGCCTTACAAGTCAGTATACACGGCGAATTCAAACAGAGCTGAAGTGAACACACAGTTTGTGATTCACGAATACCACCACGTGTGAAAAAAGGATCCAGTGAATATCCCGAATTTTCCAGTACATTTAGAGTTACTCTTTTATGCAGCGAAGAAAAGACATTCAACTGCACACTGAAAGATTATCACTCATCTATATTCCATACTGCTGCATATGTATTACATTGTGCTCTTCTTGTATGACATTATGGTAAAACCAGTGATGAGCTGAAGCCAGCTCCTGCTGGCTCGCTCGACGTGGTGGTTAAATCTTTTAGAAAATATGAAAATTTATTGATTTTGCCCTTTAAAGTACATTTTGCCTTATCTGATAGTCAGTTACCGACAGTGTATGAAAGCGAATATATTACAAACCAAACACTTCCTAAGCTAGCGGAACGCTATTACTAAGGGAATATGCATTACATTGCTGCCAAACCGCCGGTTAATATACGTACGGAACACAACATACGAATCTAACCAACTCGCCGTTCGCTCTTGACACCTGGCAACATTGCAACCAGCTACGCCCTTTGCTTCACTCGCTTCCTCGGATTCTTTTTTAAAGTACTGATACACTTTATATACCATCTCTCCTGCTTGTTTATGCAAAACCTTGCGTTTACTACCTTCCCACTCCATTCTTGATCACAAAAAGCAGGTAGTATTTAACCCACAATAGAACAAACACAAATTCACACGGAAGCCACTCCGCAAACGTACGAACAGCACACCGTGAACTACTGAAACTGACTGACACGGATTGGTTAAGTGAGAAATCACGTGACACTCCCTCATGCTGCGCATCCTGCGCATAGACTTTCCACCCGCCTTCGTTCGTGCTCTCTACTCTAAACTAGAGCGATCTGGTGCCCCTGGCATGTAGGCATCATGCCACCCTTATTCGAATTTCCTTTTTTTTCTTTTTTTTTCCAGCTCATCTCTGCTTAAAACCACTAGGTTTTTGTTTTTTGCTTTTCACTTATTCTCAGGTAAAACAAAGGCATGATATTTTTAGAGACGACATTCGGAATAACTTTGTACAACGTTATTTAACCCCTCTACGACGGAGGAGTTTTTACGAATTCGCTCCTCAGCAGGCGAAAGAGTTTTATGAAAAACCACGAAAAAGTTGCGAAAAACTTTAAAAAATCATAACTTTTGATGTTTTCAATGTTTTTTGATGAAATGTTTTTTGTAGTTACATAAAAGATGAAATTTTTGAACAGTATCATTTAAAATATCATGCGTCACACACAAACATTGCTATATAGAAGCGAATGAACAGTAATCGCTTAATGTTACGGTGCGCGTTCGCGGTTTATATAACTTTCAGCATAGCGTGAACTATGAAAGGTATTGACATGAAATCTTATTCAAAGAAACATTTAAACATTACTAAACATCATTCGCTGAATGTAACTATCTAAACCAATTAGGTAAAAGGTTTGTCGCATGCCAACTTTTCCATGTCGTGACTGGAAATTTTTAACTAAGTGTTGTATTTATGATTTTTTTAAAGGCGTTTCATTAATAATATAAACGTTTTAGTTACGCAGTCATCATTCTTAATCATCCTTAATCACTACATAAGTCAAATAGAAAAATTGGTTACATTTCGTTCATTAGAAGCGGAGATATGGAGTTGTATTTATCATGAGATTATAGACAGAATACGGAAAACTTTTAAAAGTTACATATTAGCTCACAAGTCCTTTCCCGATTGTATTAGAAAATGTACACATGCGTAATTGGATTCAGCATCAAATTTACATTATAGCATCATAAACATATCTCTTGTAAGCGAAGTCTTTGAAAAGATACCGTGAATCATGTCCGAGCGTGACCGTTTCCTCGTCTACACGCACTATATGGGTCTACTTGAGAAAGCGAAACTGCGTAGGTCCTTTGAATACGAAAGACAAAAACTGTGTATTATAATTATTATAGATTGTCCATAAATTTCATTTATTATTATTGTAATCAATAAAAAATGTATATTTATTCCAAAAATTGATTTTAATGCGCTGTTTTATTTAGTTTTCCCTAATGTTAAATATCGATAAAACATACTTATTGATTCATTAAAATATCAGTCATGTTACGGTTTTGAGTTAGTCTTTCATTTTAACGCGCCGTTTCGTGTGCCTGGGGGACTGAAGGACTTGATAGGTAAACACAGCGAACAATACAAATAGCGGAACAAACCAGTCATTGAAGGTCTTTGAAGGATCGCCGAAGAGGAAAGCATTTTTGGTGAATTGAAAAGCGATTTTTAAAAGCATATGAAGTGGGCTGTGTGTATTTAGTGTATAGGAGACATATTTCTTTCTCAAACGGACAAACACTTTTCTCACAAGGCTCCACAAAGATACAAGGGAAAAGATTATATTTCTTCGAGAAAGTGAAAAGAGGAATCGTAATTTCGTGTGAAAATGAGAATTTCATCTCAAACTTTCACGTTGATTATAAAATGTTAGAACAATAGTAAAATTACAACTTATGCATTACTGAAAAGGCCAAAGCTTCCTCTATCAAAGTACGTATATCTTAATCAGATGGACGAATATGCATTGCGTATTTAGACAAAAGTATGTGGTTGCGCTCCAAATTTTCGGCCCAGGAACAAAAATTTCACCGCAGACTTTCACGTTGATTATAAAATGTTAGAACAATAGCAAAATTACAATTCATGCATTACTGAAAAGGCCAAAGCTTCCTCTATCAAAATACATATATCTTATTCAGATTGACGATTCTCCCTTGCATAATTAGCAAATTTTCGGGGCAAAAATGAAAATTTCATTGCAAACTTTCACGTAGATTATAAACACTTCATTAAAATTATAAGATATGCATTACTAGAAAGGTCAAAGCTTCCTCTTTCAAAGTATATAAAGGTTATTAAGATTTACGAATATCCCTTGTGTCAATAGACAATTAAAGGTGGTGACGCTTCGTATTTTCTGCACAAAAATGAAAATTTCATCACAAACTTTGACGTAGTTTATAAAATATAGAAACAATAGTAAAATTATTTGACATGCATTACAGGTAAGCCCAAAGTTTCCTCTTTCAAAATATATTATGTTTTATAGATGTATGATATATTAAGTGAGTTAAACAGTAAAGAAAGCAAGCACTACCTCGGACGAGCAGGACACGTCGCTCGGCGACATACGAAGTTCTTGTTGGACGTGCAGGACACGTCGCTCAGTGTTGAGGGGTTAAAGATTAGTTAAGCAACTTTTTCCTTCATAATATTTACGTATAAATTTGGTTGTGTATTATAAAAGCGTAACATTAAGTCTCTTATTGAATGGTCGCGATTTCATAATTGTATGATTCAACTAAGGAAGTCATGCATTTATGCGCTTTTAGTAAAGTTTAATTCGATGGAAATTATCGTCTTGTCAGCCTTATATGTGATATTAACTGTACTTAAATATTCCAAGTTCAACATTATACCATATCTCTAAAAAATTGGGAGTAAACAATATTGTTCTTTAGAACTGACCGTACAATGACACACTGAGTGCTTGTGGATCTGGACCTCTGGCCCAAAGACGGAATTTCCCAAAGGAGAGAAAAATGAGAGTAGCGGGGAGGAGTTTCAGGGTGATAAGGGGTAATAGAAATGCGATGGGTTGAGCTGGGAAACCCCAAATCCAAATCTGAGAAATGGAAATGGGAAATGGAGAAAATGCCGCCCGTTGGTATTGGTTTCCGGCATGCCTTGAACCTGCGTATTGCGATAGGAAAACCTTACGACTGACCTTAATACCGGGCCCCAGGGACTTGGCCCTGATATCCCCATCCTCTTGGTGGCCCTGATTGTTGGGTTCAAGGCCACGAGAAGATACATGTGCTCAGGTAAAGAGGGTGCTGCTCTTCATTTATGTAAAGTGCTCAACAAAGCAGACTTTTCCTCTTTGATTATTTCAAGAAGTACCGTATATACTCGTGTATATGCCGACTCCATGTATAGTACGACCCGATTTTTTGGTGAACAAACCTGGTTTTTTCATATATCTCGTTTATAGTACGACCCCAGCTTTCCACCATGGTCGATATATTTCGTTTCGATAGCTCGATGGTTACGAGCGAGATATATTGAACAAGCTTGATTTTCCACACCACCATAGAATAAACCGTAAATGTTGTAAATAGTATTTCTTGTGAGTACACTAAAATTCGGATAAGTTAAGTATCTTACTCCTAAAACATTTAATAAAAAGTGATATGAATCATGATTGCACAACATAAAATAAAATAGTTTCAATTCTAGTACGCCTGGATTACGTTCCACGTACTTGCTCATCTATTTAATAGGTAGGGATAACGAATAAAAAGAAATTACTTTGTAATATTCAACAGTCTTTATTGTTTCTTCAAACACACACCGACCGGTTTCCATTACAAAATCATTCTAATGGTGTTACTAACCGACGTGACACCTTTAGAATGACTTTGTAGTTGGAAACCGATCAGTGTGTGATTGAAGAAACAATAAAGACTGTTGAATATTACAAAGTAATTTCTTTTTTCCAAGATGTCGAAATTCCATAAAGTTACGCCGTCTACGATACTTTTAGTCCAACTCGTTCCAATCCATCCCTTGTAAAAAGATGCAAACAAAGATGTACATACATAAAATTCAAGAAAGGAAGTGCCCGTAAATCATCACTTATATCAAGTATTTGTGAATTTGAAGCTGTATATGTGAAAAAGATTCTACTCTTCACAAAGCAACATAACGATAAAGGACCTCACTGTTAAGGTTAACCCACCATTAGAATGCGTGCGGGTGGCATAACTTCACCGAAAATGCCCGTGAAGATACATGAATTTTAAATCCTCAAATGCATTACTCGTGTATAGTACGATCCCCAATTTTTGCAATAAAAATTTGGTCGTAAAAACTCGTACTATACACGAGTATATACGGTACTTAAATGGTATGCAGGCATGCTTTTCACATTTAGGTATTTACGCGATAGATGTATGTAGAATATAGATGTAATGTAGAATTTGGATTATAACATATGATCTTTCTTTCTATTTAGCTTTTGCAAGTGGAATCTGCTCATTTCTATGATAATTTGTATTTTTATATTGTAAATTTGGTTATACATTTTGATAATGAAAGTGATAATTTTTAGTAGACTGCCATTTAGTCTTTAATTTTTAGGCCACTCTTATTTAAGGTATTCCTTGATTTAAAGTACAAAAATCTTGTCTCCCTGGCACACCTGTACAGTACAGTACTACTGTACAGTAGTCCCTCGCCAAATGCAGAGGATATGTTCCTGGTTTGACCACGGTTGGTGAAAGTCACAGTTGGCGAGGGCCATGGCTTATGGGAAATTAGGGGTTAGGGAGAGTAATCCCTGAGAGACTTTAAGTCCTATAATGAATATAAAATATAATATACTTAAAAATTCTATTTATTATATAAAATAAAACTAATAAAAAGTAAAAAGTAGTTATTTACAGTAAAAATGACACCATTCTCCTAGTCTTACGCTCTCCATATCAAAGCAGCTTGGCTGCACTGCCTCTCCCTGGTGACATTACTTACCTTACATTTCAATAATCTCCATTGGCCACCAGTTGTACAACTAGGGATTTAAAAACTTATTTCACAAGCTGAAAAATCATGTTTATAGAAAAATTACTAGAATATTAAATTTTAATCTCTGGTTTTATTAGCTACTAAGTAGGGTATTAATTTTTTGGGTTGTACTTATTTTTTTCACAGGTTTATCCCCAGAGTGGTTTTTTCAAATTTGGATTTAATTCATAAAGATGATAAATTTTAAAGTTTTACAACCTGTACTGCAAAAATTAACGTTGGGTTCTAACTTTTGTGCCCTTGTGTATCGTAGCACTTTTGCACAGTCTAATGGTGCTCTTTTCCTACGCAAAACATTGTCCTCACGAGTACTACTTCAGGATGTTACTAAAGTGACACATGAGGCTACAGTAATAATTTATACTAAAATATGTAGAGAAAGCATTATGAAAGATTAAACATAGGATTGTAAATAAATATTTGTGCCATCAGATCATTCCGTCCAAGAATCCCTACACGTGTGCCACCCTTAAATTTGTTTTGTCCATAATGCTTCGAAAAGCTGTTCTTATATTATAAGGAATCCTGAATATAATGCAGTATTATTAAAATACAAAATAAAAGTGAAATTCTTTTTAAAAAACACACTTTTCATATTTATTCTCTGAAATATTTAAAACCTCATCACATGCCACCCTTCGGCATGCGTGCCATAGGTTTCCGATCCTTGGTATAGACTATATTTATCCCCTTATCTATTAGACAGTGTTATCACAATTCATACTCCTCACATATGTAGGAGATGAAACATGAATTTGGAGCAGCCTTTGCTCTATAGCAGGGGTTCCCAAACTTTTTGTAGCCACAGAATGCTTTTATTCAAATATTTTTTTCTCTCAGAACCCTAACTAAGAGGTGATAAGCCTAATTGCGATAAAATTAACTTTAAAAATCATTGTAATGTTTATTTACATGATTGATGTATCTTACAATATGCAGTTTACAAGTGAGGCTCATGTTTCCTGCTGTCTTTATCATGGAACCCCATTTAGCTATTGTGGAACCCTGCTATATAGATTACTAGCGACCTACATTCTAGGCGTAAGCCAGCAAACTGGGGATATTCGAAACAGCTGTTGACGAGGGGCTACTGTGTATACTTTATGCAATTTTTCTGTGAATTAGCCATGCCATATAAATTGTATTTGCACGTCACATTTGGAAACTATGCCACCTGTAACTGATTATTGGTTTAGATCTGTGTTTCCCAAAGTGGGTTCAATGGCCCCCCGATGGGCTGCAAAGCTTTTTCCAAGGGACTGCTGAAAAATAAAACATTTAATTATAAGCACATAATTTAATAAAAAAAATACTTAATAGATATCATTAAGGTTTATTAATAATTATTTTTTGATATTGCTAAATCTCATTTTATTTTTTATTAACATCAAGGGAACCTCAAACTAAATGTTGTGGAATAAATGGTTATAATGTTCTAACATTAAAAAACGTTTTTGTTATAAGATAAGAGGTTTTGTTGGAAAATATTTGAATTTAGAAACAAGGTATCAGATTAATATTATTTTATTTTTAATTTGATAAGTCTAAGCAAGAAATTAAGAAATATTGTGTGATAATTTCCTATGTTTTAGGTTGGAGTCTGTGTTTGGCCCATTTTGCAGACAATAAATTTCTCCCTTATCTCTGAGAGAAATCGTGTACCATTTGTTAGCCTCTGCAGTCTTATGTGGACTACATTCCTGTCATTCATGAAGCAGGCTGACCCTGATGCAGCAAGGAAGGCTACTTCTCTCTAAAAGAATAGCACCAATTATAAAATGAGTTAGTAATTAGAGAAATGAAGAAGGTGTAGAGTTTGCATAATAAAGTATTGACAAATACTTTGTTGGTTCCAAAAATATGAATTAAAACTCTAAAGATATTAAGATACTACTTTATGTTTTCCCTTTTTAACCCCAAATTCCTTTATTTATTGCCATTTTTTGGGTTATAAGATGAACTTTTTTGAAGAAAAATAACTACCAAAATCAGCTTACATTTTACAGACTGAAGGTAAGATTATAACTGTATTCACTACTGATGCTCACAAACCGACTAATTCCCAAAATGGAATAATTGGCAGTCATTTGTCAAAAACATTAAAACATACATTATTAAAAATAAATGCTGAACAAAATTGTTAGTACAGTAAACCCCAATTGGTTTAAACTCGGCTAACATGAACCCTAGGTTTACACGAAATATTTTCCCTGGATGTATGGTTTAATATATGTAATTTGCTTCACTTTAGATGGACTTAAAATAAATTTTTAAAACCAAAAACTCAAGTAATTAACACAAACACTTGTTTTGGTCAAATGCATTTTGTGCCAGAGGACATTGTTTCTGGGGTTTAAGTATCCTAGATGTAATTGCCTCAGTTATTTCCACCACTGGTGTTACTACCAGAGGTAAAGCTGGGATTACCAAGCCCAAGCAGAAATGACTATATGGTAGTCATTTGTCCTTGAATTTCTTGTATACCAATGTCCAATCTATTAGAAATAAGGGTTATGACCTTCAAGTTTTATTGGAGGAACTAAATTCAGGTATTTCACTATTTACTGAACACTGGCTTACTGCAAATGAAATTTCCATGTCCAGTATCTTTGACTATGATATTGTCTCATGTCTCTGTTGTAGTGAAGCTAAATGTGGAGTAGCAGTTACTCCTGAGTGCAATTATAGGTAGTCCCCAATTAAAATGTTCAATTAGCACTGAATTCACTTTAAAACATGGTGCCAAGTAAGGAAACTATTCACATAGTACAAACAATTTCCCCAGTTTAACACGACTTGCGACATGGTCCAGATCCATTAAAAAAATCCCAATTTTGAGGATCAAATGTGCCCAGTACCAATATTTTCAATCTATAGAGTGCAAAAAATTAAAATTATAGAATAATTTTATGAGCACAGCATATTCATAGACATAATACAGTGAAACCTCTAAAGCAGACACCAATGGGACAATAAAGTGTCCGCTATATAGAGGTGTCCCTTTTGGAGAGGTCAACGTCCGATGTTTGAATATGAAAAATATAAAAAGCATACAAATTGAATATGCACAGTAAAAATACATTTAATAAGTGTAATATAATCAGTACAATATAAAAGAGGCAATAAATTTAATACTTTGTATAAAATATACAAATGTATATAAGCATGTAATACATACAACAAAAACAAAGGAAAAGCAATGCATTAAGTACATATACGTAATTGTAATTTGTTACATATACAGATTTTATTATTGAATATTGTGCATTTGTTTTACATAAAAACATATGTAATGATTAGTTTTTATTAAAAAATCGGTACAATACACATTGAACTAACTTTCTTATATACTAATGCGGTTTAGTTATATTTAGAAAATTAAAATTGTATCAGCCAGTATTTAGAAAATACAATTTTTGTTAAAGTTGCCCAAGAATGAACTAAGCCTTATATTCATTCACTGATAAAAATGAAATATGTAGTATTATTGCAGATGTATACTCAAGTAACGTTACGAAATTTTATCAAAATTGTTCAAGCCGTTTTTGAGAAAAATTATTTTTAAAGTTGCCTTATATTCATTTTTTGAGAAATATGAACTATTTGGTATTATTGAAGATGTAAACTCAAGTAACTGTACAAAAGTTGATCAAAATCGTTAGAGTCGTTTTTGAGAAAATCAAATTGTTAAAAATGCATAGAATAAACTTTCCTTAATTATTGAGCAATGTGAACCATTTCTTTAAAGCCTCTGCTCAGTATGATAAAATGCCTAAATACGAGATTTCGTTCATTTTTGCTCTGTCATTTATGCTCTAGAGCCAGTAACAGACAGACGGCATTGCGGAAACCACCTTTTCGGACTCGGCGACACCTAAAACATATTTCCATAAAAATCTTGAGATAGAATTTTTTCGCAGTTACAATACTTTCTCAATATACCATATATTCTGGCGTATAAGTTGACCTTTGAAGTCGAAAATTTTTTCCTAAAACTTAGTGTCGACTTATATGCCAAACATAAAAATGTGAACCTTAAATTACAAATGAATAACATCAATATTTAAAAAGACCGTTGATCTTCCAGTGGAAGTGATCGATATTTTGAATCAGCTGTTCCAGTATTTACATTTTATGACATTTATTTTAGAAGATTTATAATAATTAATATTAATACTGTATTTACTCATGTAATCTGCGTCCTCGTGTACCACGTGCATCCCTATTTTTGGCCAGTTCAAGGATAAAAAAATCCGTATTTTAATAATTTGATGTCTACGGCAGCAGAAAATTAGAAAAAATAAAAAAAACAGGATTTCCCGTAGGTGTGTTCTCTCCATGGTTCCCTCTAAGATGCGCGACTGCACGGCTGTACAGCAGTTTTTGAAGTGCCACACACTAAATTTTTCAAGCGCGCACAATTGTGTGTATTTTAGAATAGTATATCGGAATAGGACCAAGTCAACTCCGGTGCATAATATCCGTGCACTATCATCATGTAGGTGTGCATAGTGATATTCATTCCGCCCACGGATGAAAAAAATTAGAAGTAACTATGGTTCTCTCCTGAGTTAAAGGAGCGTCAGTGGCTCACGATGAATTCTGCGAATACAGATACCAGATGCTAACTTATTCCTGCAAAAAGTGTCGGTAGAAACTGATAGTAAATTTTTAAGGACAGAACTGCTTTTTTGAGTAACAATAACGAACTTAAAACTCAATTAAAAGGTACAGCTTTTATACCGTATTTACTCGTGTACCCCGCGCACCCCTATTTTTTGGCCGGTTCAGAGGGACAAAAATTAATTTGAGCCGGAATAAGTTTTTTTTAAGTCACCGATTTCTGCTCCTTGAAACAAGTTCTGCTCAAGTTAAGCATCTTCTCCCTCCTATGTGACGCAGTTAATTTGGTGATCTTTTTATGCTGTTATTATAACCCCTTAAATGTTTTAGTTGTAATATTATGCAACTTCGCCTCCACTTCTCCGTTTTTCACATAATGTTATACACCGATGCGGAGCTTCACGAACTATTGTTCGTCTATGAACGGGAACTTCCCTACGTGAATGGGGAGTTTTTTCGTGTATCGTCTCGTTAGTAAATATTGGATGGTTAGGAACAAACGAGTCCAAACACTTGAGATGTAGATTTCTGTCTTCCTTTCGAACGATGAAATCTTTCACTCGCAACAAAACTTCACCACTCCAGATTCATTGAAGTGGATGAGGGAAAAGGACCAAACTTGAACCTACCTATTCTCAAGCCGGCAAACCTTCAGTAGTCATTGAACTATAGTTATCAGTTAGTCGGCGTATTCTTTCATGTCTCCAAAAATAACAGTTTCTTATTGGTTCAAATTAAAACATCTGTCACATGGAATGCTCAAGAAGAATAGCACAGACTCGAAACAATATTTATATTTTTATTATTGTTTATTTCTGTTTTGTTAAAACTTGGATTGTACACGACTTTAATTTTGTCTGAAAACAGTTTCATGAGAAGTATTTTTAAGTGAGAAAGTGAGGGTCGACTTATACGGCGAACATATGCCTAATCATGTATTTTCATCCAAAAAAGCAGGGGTTGACTTATACGCTGGAATATACGGTACTTTGCATATGAGAAAGTAAAAATGAAAATAGTGCTTTGCTTGGAAAGCTCATTTTGGCAGCTTCATTTATGCTATGTATAATTAAGTCACCAGTTTCAGTCCAAACTAATTGTTTATGCTTAGATAGAAGTCTTTTAAATTTGTTAAGTAATCTAATGCATCTCTATGTTTCTTTAATTTGGAGTTGCATTGATCTTCAGTCTTTTCATCTTTGTTTTCATTTTTGTCCTCATGTTCATTGGTTCACATAGGTCTAGACTGCAATTAAATCCTGCTTTGTAGAAGCAATTTTTAATTGTAGAAGGGGTCACTCCATTCCATGCTGTGCTACTCCACGTTATCGCCTTCAGTACATCAATACTTTTGCAAAGTTTTGTCCCACTACTATTATTTTCGTAATTCATTTTCGATATCAGGTGTTTAAGCACCAACTGTCAATATTTCACCTTGAAGTGTTGTATTATCCCTTGATCTAGAGGCTGAGCAATATATGTTATATTGGGAGGAGAAACACTGTTTCAATATATTGTAATTTAATCTTGGGTGACATGCTGCATTATCGATAAATAAAATAACTTTTTTATTCTGGCGAATAATTTTGTCTAACTGGGTCAACCATTCTGTCATAATATCTCTAGTTATCCTAAATTTATCGTTTGACTTCCATATGACAATCAATTTGTTTGGATCTATACCTTTGAAGCATCTTGGCTTCGTAGATTTGCCAATAACAAGGGGTATTTCATGAGTACCCGTCATACTTGTACACAAAAGTATAGTCAAAAGTTCCTTCGCCACTTTAACCCCTGCACACATTTCCACTTTAAGACACAGTGTTCTTTCTGAGATTGCACAGAAAAACAAACCTGTTTCATCTGCGTTCAAAATGTTTTCTGCAGAGTATGATTCGAATATTGACCAACTTATTTTTCCACTAAGAAACAGTTTCCAAATTTACGTCTGCAGACTCTCCACAAATTGCTTTGAAGGAAATATTGTGCTGTCCATGGAATTTATCCAACCAGCCATTTGAGGCTTTAAAATCAATTGCATTGATTTCCACAGCTATTTCCAAAGCTTTTGTTTGTATCATAGGCCCTGGAATTTTTTGGACTTGCACCCGACAAAACCAGTCATAAGTCAATTTATCCACTAAACTACCTTTGCCATTACAAAACTTATGATATTGTTTTCATTCACATTTTCCCGCCACTGTTTTAACAAGGCCTCTTAATTTTTCATGAGTGCAGCTGATGTTCAGCCAATTTACAGACTCCGCACTTTTCTTTCCTATAAAACTTTCCACTTTTTCTTTTAAATTTGATTTTGAGACACAGTGAACAGTTAAAAGGGTCTGAAACATAAGAAATTGTAAAATTGGAAAAGCCCTAAAAGGAATTCACTAAACTTGAGATAAACTATAAGAACAGCACACTTTCACCTCAGAAAAAATTGTGGCCAACACATGACTTTCTCCATATTTGGAATATAGATATTTAAATTATTATGAATAACATTATGAGGCAAAATTATTATTTCGTATCGTAAAAGAATACCGTCGTCCTTATTGCCGTAAATTACGTATATTTTGAATATGTTTACAGAATTCACCACTACATGGTGGTGGTGCTGTATAATGGAAATTACGAAAAAAGATGAATATCTCCGAAATGGATGGTTCTGCAAAAATTTGTTTCAAACAAAACCTGGAAGAAATATTATTCTCTACAGGTTTGGTCCTTACGAAGATTACCAATAACGATGTTTTTAAGGAGATATTTGATGGAAACCGAAAAACCGGTTATTTATAAATAATTCCTAAACAATAACTGCTATAGAAAATTGTTTCAAATAGAAGTTGTAGGAAATTACATTCTCTATAACATTTGTATATACAATAATGATGTTTTAATGGAGAAATATCGCAAAAACCGAATCTGCTTTCGAATAAACCTCGACTTCGGTTAACCCTTATTATCCAAAAACTAATCAGTTCTTTATGCTCATGCTAAAGTGTTATATATGAAGTTTGGTAACGATATGGCAAGTACTTTTTGAGTTAGAGCGCCCACAATCACATACACACCCAGACATCATTCCAAAAATAGTCCAAACGTGTTCTAGGGACCTCAAAACATGTATTTCCGTTGAAATCTCGAAGTCGATTTTTTTCATGATTACAATACTTTCCCATTACCTCGTATGGAGAAAGTAAAAACTGTAGTGTACCGTATTCACTTTCTTCAAAATGACCTAGGGTCGGCTTCAGAGATGACTTCCTTTGCTTATGCATTTATAAAGTAAATGTTGTGATATTGCTTCTATAATAACAATAATTAAAAATATTAATGTCTTGGAGAAAAATATGTGAATAGTACCACTATAATACCGTTCTTAAGTATTGAATGAGCTACATGATAATACAGTTATTATATTTGTATTGTCTTTATGATAAAATATTATATTAAAAATACGTGCATATTATGCAAAATATCCAAAATGCTAATCCCAATCCAGAGACGGTAATGACTTTCCTGATTGAATGATCATGATGATAAGGCTATGGCTGTACTGGCATTTTTTTTGTGGCAATAATGTTGCTGTCTAATTCGTAATATGTATGTTGTTTCCCAAATCATACAATGTACGTAATATGTGATACATTGTTTTGAGCCAGCCCTGAACAAAAGGAACACCTTTCAAAGGGAGTTGGAGAGTGTCCATTTTGGAGAGGTTGCTTACTGTGTAATTTCTAATGCTTCTGGCCGGGACCCTAGAGTAAGTGTCCGCAAAAGAGGTCCGCTTTACGGAGGTGTCCACTGGTTTCACTGTACTTATAAAAAAGTCTCAAAACAGTTACAAGTTACCATAATCATGCAATTTGTGAGACGTTATTGGCCATTTTTAAAGCCTTTTATAATTGTGCAAAATTTTTTCCAAGGTAATTGTTGAAGAGACGGTGACAATATATGCCATCAGTAAAGGATTTCTGGCATGGGTTTAACATTACTCAATCTATTGATATCATCGGTGAGGTTTGGGCTGAGGTACCATCTTCATGCATGAAGGGTGTTTGGAAAATTTTCTGGCCAGCATCTGCACACGGCTACATGAGATTCAAGGTGGATGTCAATTTAGTTAAACAAGTTGGGATTGAAGAGGTAGATGAAGATAACATTGTGAATTTTTTTGGTTCACACCAAGAATTAAGCAATGAAGAACTGATCCAGCTAGATAAGGTATGGAAAGAAGATGAGAAGTTTTCTGCTGAAGAGGACAATGATGACTTACCTGTTTGCATGTTAGCTTCCAAAAGAGTGACAAAAGCATTTAGTCTTGTTGAGGAAGCACTAGCAATCTTTGATTAAGATACCTTGATAAACTATGCAGCTCTAAAGTTTCAAGAACTGTAACCGATGCTTTGAGTAAGCTTTATAAAGAAAATCTGATGTGTCCAGCACATGACTTTCTCCATACAGACTAATGAATATGATTGTTCTCACCATCAGTGTCCTTAGGAATAATTAGAAGTAATTACATTTGTAAATAATTTTTAAACACTTTCAATAATCTTTACATTGAAAAGCAATAGGTAAATGAAATGTTTAGCTGTTCCTATGGATAAAAAAATTGATGTGTCCAGTATTTCTCCATACATACATAAGTGTAATGAATATGATTGTTCTCAGTATCAGAGTCCTCAAGAATAATCGCTGGCAATTACACTCGTGAATAATTTAAAACATTTTCAATAATCTTTATTTTGATAAGTAAACAAAATTGTTAGCTGTTTCTCTGGATAATAAAATATCAATGTGCAATTTAAATTACCTTTGGTAGAGTATGCATCGCTATCAATTAGAAAATTTTATCAACACTATGTTTGATGATGAACACAACTTCAAATTGACTCTCTTTAAGTCTTTGACATGATGCTCAGTCAACTATCAGTGCAATTTGCTCTAGACCAGGGGCCTCCAACCCGCTGGCTGCATGTGGCTCTTTGAAGGTTCGTACATATGTGGCCCTTTCAATTTATGCGAGAGCATTTTATGCGGGCCCTGAAACTTTGATGAAGACATAGTCTGTTATATTTATTACAGACTAGCAGATATACCCGGCGTTGCCCAGGGAAATTTGGTTCAAATCCAATCAGAATTCTAGATGATACATGGTATTTAAGAATTCACTCAGCCACCATTTTAAATAAAACAGGCAGAGAGAAACAAAAACCATGTATGAATTATTTCTGGGAGCCCTCCACAATGTACAGTGAGTCCCCGAGTTACAGGGATCCGTAGATACACGGCTACATTACAACTTATCAGCGTGCTTGATTTTTAGTTCAACTGCCACTCAATAGATGGCGTTACTATAGTTGAGCCGTTGCATCTTGACCCGAGCCACCCATTTGTCCCTATTCCGGCGACTTATGCCGCTCGGCGCACGGAACGTGTTCAAATATTGGGTACACATAGTTGATTTTCCGTATCCTAGGAAAAAACTCCAATGTGATTTGATATAGATTATAAGAAGTGGTAAACATAGGATATTTGAGCAGTTTTTAATCACAAGCGGAGGTATATTATCTGGACTAGGACTTTTATTAATATCAACTGTATTAAGTTTAGTTATAATATCACTAGCTGATAATTTAAATTGAGAAATATATATTGTGTGGTCATAATTAGGATTAATATCAGTATCGGAATATTTACTATAAACACTAGAGAAGAAATTTGAAAAAAGGTTGCTATTTCCTGACCATCATCACCTGATTGGGTATCTAAAAACGTGTTTTGGTAAACCAGCATCTCTCCGGGTCGAGTTCACAAATTTCTAAAAGGGCTTTATGTCAAAAGTTATAGATTCTTCTAAGTCATTGATGTAATTTGAAAAGCAAATTTTATTTAAACTTTTGCATTTGGTTCGTAAATTTGAAAATATATTGTAATCAATGGATAAATTGGAGATTTAATAAGTCATATGAGCTTTGTTTCTACTATTAAGTTCTTTAGTTCAGGTGTAAACCAGATGGGGAATTGTTTCTTTTTTGGCTTAATTTTGGGGACGTCTATTTATAATATCTTGCAATACATCGTAAAAGAAGTTTAATGAAGAATCAATATCAAGATTTTGTAATGAACACCAGTTTATATTAGATAGATCATTAAATATGGCATCATATCACTTCATGGCTGCTAAAAGGTTAAAGAGGAAGTTTAAATTTACTTAACCGTTATTAATCCTGAGAAATGAATTGCTTTAATTTTTATATATCGTATAAACGATTCACCTAACCCTATCATGGATGACAAATTAATAGATATAAAATATTAGGTATTTATATAGAAAAAGTCTTCGAATAAAATCTGTAGTGTTTTTAAAATAGAACATTTCATTTCCTATACATATTTATTGTAGGATTAAGTATTTTTGAGAAAATCCAACTAGAGACACATATGTTAGTTCAGTTTGAAATAGGAAATATTCATGTATGGATACGCAACTGTTGCCACCCTTAACATTCTTAGCAGTAATCGAAGTAAATAAGATCTTACATATATTAAATTATATACATGTATTTGTTGTAAAATAGATTTAAAAAAGGTTTTTCCGGACTTTTCTATTGTAAAATTTCAAATCAGATAACAAACAATGATATTTTTTGTTATAAGCGAAAGGATGGAAACCTTTATACAGGTAATGTGTGTTACATATTCCAGTGTTTATTTAATTTATAACATATTATTAATAAAAGTGCCGATTAAATATTAATTAAAACATTTCAATATTACTTATTAAAGATACCATGTTTATTTCGCAGTATTTAATAAAAAATGTAAAGAGAACGGAACAGCCATGAACAAAAGAAGTCCGAACATGCGCATCTCTTAACTCTGTGACGTGCGTGTAGAAGTTGGGGTTTGGTCACTTTAAATTTACGTTGAGGAAGATCACATCGTCGACGAGTGAGGAACTTTCTCTTCATACTTGCCAAGAGATTTACATCGACCTCGTGTTACTGTGATCCATTGTCGGGTTTGAATTCTTTAGTTAGAAATAAGCGAAAATTTAATGTAATTGCCGCCAACGGCATGCTTGAGCGGGTTAGCATTACCGCATTAATATTCCCCTACAATTTTAGTCAGTTTTCTGACAAAATTCTCCGTGTCCTGCGATGTTTAATGTTGGCAACCCTATCGTAAAATTCATTCTTTGATATATTTCATTTATTGAGTTGATATTAATGTACGTAATCAGTACATACTAGTCTTATGGTTTTGAAATGAGTATTTAGCCTAACTTAGCAACTAAAGGGATACAAATTTTATATTTTACAAATCTTGGAATTTGAGTTAAATATAATATTTTCGAATATTATCGGAGTGATTTAGCACGAGAGACATTGCATGATGTTAACAGAAATAATATTCAGCATGAAATTACAGTACAAACTTTAAGGTTTCATTCTCTTGTTTCAGAAGAATGTTTCCAGAAGACATGAGAAGACTTCACAGAACAGCTGTCGTGTTCCCTTTTGAGATATCAAGAAATATTAACCGTGAGTACAATCTCAACTTCTTTAAGTAATTTGCCTATTGCATTTAACGTATTGGCTGTTATCTCAGGAAGTTTCCAGTGAGAATTATGCTGGTTTTTCCATCTATTAATGGTGAAAGTGTAACTTGAGTTTAAATTGGAAAGTGATAAATCTCAACTTCTTTTGTTAACATAAGTGTTATCAATGCTTCAATTTTTGGCATATTTTATGAAATACTTTGTACCTGGGAAATTTTATTTTTCAGTCTACTGACTTTCAATTCAGCATAAATCAATTAAATATGCTGTATAAATAGGAGATAATTTCATAGAAACAAAAATATTAGTTTTGCAGTGACAGTGTAACGTGAAATGGTCATTGAATTTACTCTTTGGTGATGTGTAAAGGATTGAATGTTGAAATTATGGAGACATTTTGAGGAAAGTGATTAAAATATTTTGTTTGGAAAAGGCTATCTATATGAGAATTACTGAAGCAATCGCGGAAATATTTTGAGAAAAGCGATTTCTGAGATTCTTAATAGTGAAAGTTAGTCGAATTATTGGATTACATGCAAATTTTTTAAAAGTTGCTATGCTACTGAAAGTTTGTTGTGACAATTCGTTTTTATTGTTTAATTTCGCTGGTGGTTGGCTAATCATCAGTTGAGCATGCCAAAATTGTAAAATATTTATTCAAATACCATTTTAGAGCATTTTATTTTGTTCAATCAATCAAATCAAAATAGATATTAAACTAAGAATTAGAAGGCTAATATTTGCAGGTTGTACATGATGCATTATGCTAGTTATTACTAGGACAAAGGATTTTATTTTTGGTGAAATTGGTGTGTCAGCAGGTCCAATGCTTTTTAAAATGTGAAACATATTTCATGGCATTATTATGACGATTTTTATCTTATTAACCTGTTATTTATGAAGTATTAAAGACAGTGAATAAAGAAGTGACATGAAATCAGAAGCGATAACGTCAGTTTTTACCTTGTTAAGTGCAGCATATTGGTCTTGTTACGATGAAAGCTTTCGGAACATTAAAAATATTTCCTTACTATTATTTGGCTTAAAGTTCTTATCAGAATTCATATTCTTTGACCGTTTTTCAATGTAAAAACAAACCATAGTCTTATCCAATGTGAAATTGGTTTTAGATTATATATTATAGATATAGACATTATAACCAATGCCGTGATACGTCGATAATTTCCAATTAAGAATACAGGGAATAATTTTTATAAAGTTAATTCATTAATTTAGTTGATTTGATAGCATAAATTGAAATGAATATTGCTGTTACACTTGAAATTATTAACAGATAATATTTAATACTTATCTGTAGTTAACGATGTTTATTTGTCACAGGAAGACTATAATCTATTAAAATGCCATCTCATCTAAAAATATTAAAAAAATTTTAATAACTTGGTGGTCAGCAGGAGGTGCCTTCTAAAATATCAACTTAAGATTGAGTTAACAAATAGAACGTTGATATCCCTTCATTGACTATTGAGTATATTTACTTTGCCATGCAATCTATTGTTAAACCTTAAAAGAGTTTAAGGTTCGAATTATAAATAAAATACTTTTATTGCACCGGCAAATGACGGTACAATTTTTAATTTCAATTCTTATCTAATGCGATTGCTTTATTTCCTCTGATAATTTACGCTTTATTTTCTATAAAACAATTCTTTATTTGGTTGATTAGTCAACAATCATCATCATCATAGGTAGTCTGTCCATAGACAGGTCCGTGATTATTTATGGTTAAACTTGGTTCTCCATATACTCTTATTTTCTGCAGTTTTCTTCATGACTTGATAGGTCTCTTTCTCTTTCAAGTCGTCTACTAGCTGAAACCTTTTCTTACCTCTTTCTCTTTTTCCATCCAGTTTTCCTTCTAGCACTTCTTTAATCATGCACTCTTTCCTCAGGTAATGCCCAATCCTTTTTTGATATTCTGTATAATCGTTCGCTTCTCTCATATTCTTCGTAGTACTTCCTCATTTTCTACCCTATCTGTCCATTTTTATCGTCAGCATTCTTCTCCATGTTCACATTTCGAAGCTTTCCAAGTATTTAATATCATTTTTCCTTAGTGTCCATGTTTCTGCAGCATACGCTTCATTTTCTATAAAAAATCGTTTACTTGGTTTATTAGTTGAGGCAATATGGAAGGTTAAAATTTAAAAACTAATTGTCAAATAAATCTTCGCATAATAATATGAATAAACTCTTAAAGAATTTAAAATTTTACAATTCTAAAATAGGGCTCTATCAATAAGATGTTCTCTTTCATATTGTTTAAGCAAATTAATCTTTTATATTTATAATTTTAGATTATATTTCTTTATTGAGTTCACCACAACCATTTTTTCCTCTTCATTGTAGGTAGTAGCAGTTGATGCTGAGCTGTAGAGGAACCATGAATCGAAGAGTACTGCTTTGCTGAAACGAGAATTGATTCATCTGGGTGCAAGAGTAAAGAGGAATCTGAGCTGGAGGCTATGCATACGGTATGAGAGTTTTTATACCTATATGTTGTTATATTCTTGTTTGTTCAGTATATCAGGCGATAAATATCTTGTATAATATATAGCTGCATCTTACGGAGGATTTAGGAGGAGAGATTAAATTATAAGGCACTTTTTGATGAGCTAGAGACTTCAAATTTGGCATTATTATAGATTTCTGCTCACAACCAATTGAAATGAATACAATACAATAAGAATTCCAATTTTTAGGAGCTGTTTTACTCCTATCATTCAGAATAAGCCGAAATTTATGGTCGGATTAAACTACACACAAACAATTTGATTTCTTTTAAAAATATTTATTAATCAATTTACACGTAAAGTAAATAAATTAAAAATATATCGCCACCCCTGAAAAAGAATGTTTTGTCTGGTATTGTCCGTTCGAATATTTTATTTCTGAGAATATAAGGCATCAATTTTCTGTTTGAACTTGAAAACTTATTAAATGCCAAGTTTTTGTGTTGACTTCTGAAACAGCACTGTATTAGCTCATGTTTGCAGACATCATACGTTTCTATGGTGAATATCGTTCAGCAAATTGGATATTGGAAAGTAATTAATTAAATTTAATCTTAAAATAGGAGCAGCCCTTTAAAAAGATTATTTGGATCAGGATGTTTTGTGTTCTACATATAAAATTTTACCAAGAGGTTTTGTCGTGGTTAAATAATTCCAGATTTAATTTAATAATTTAAAGAAATTTGGAGATAAATGTACGATATGCTTGAATTAATTCAGAAAATATTCTTTGGGTTTTTTTGTGGTTTATTCAAGGCAGAAAAATTTCTGAGGCAATACAAATTCTATTCATTATTCAAGTTATCAAAATCAGATAAAGAGTTTAAAATGCAAATGAAATTTCGGTTAGTTTTTAGAGCTTTGATTGAAAATCCGAACTGAATGCCTATATGTAAAGGAAAATATTTTCGTTGTGAAAAATAGAGGAGTGGTTAGTGTGTCTAGCTCCCAATGCAGAGAGCATGGTCGTTTGTGCTTGTTAAAAATATATTACAACACATGTAATTGGAGGAAACTGTTTGTGTTAAATAAATTATTATTATTATTAACATTGATATCTCGTAATTGGCTATTGAGTATATTTACTTTGCCATGCAATTTATTATTAAACTTATAAAGAGTTTGTTTGAATTATAAATATTTGATTCGGTTCCTTTTAACTTTCAATTGTTATATAACGCGATTGCTTTATTTCCCCTGATAATTTACGCTTTATTTTCTATTAAAAAAATCAATTCTTTATTTGGTTTATCAGTTGAGGCCATCATCATCATAGGTAGTCTGTCCGTAGACAGGTTCGTGATTATTCATGGTTAAACTTGGTTCTCCATATACTCCTATTTTCTGCAGTTTTCTTTACAACTTGATTCACATATAGATTCCTGATCAGTCTCCTGTCTTTCCAGTGTACACCTATATCCTTTAATATCCTCATCAGCAGTACCCAGTTTACTCTATCGAAGGCCTTCTGCCAGTCGACGAAACATAGGAGCAATCTTGGCTGTACTCTGTTGCCTTTTCTGATATGATTCTCACTACACCGATAGCATCTCTGGTTCCTCGTCCTATTCTGAAGCGGAATTGATCTTCCCCTAGCATTTCTTCGGCCTTTTTCTCTAGTCTTTTATTAAGAATACTCATGGTGATCTTCAAAGTGTGTGACAGTAGGGATATCGTTCTGTAGTCCTTAGACTGCATTGCCGTTGGCTTCTTCTTTAGAGGGATCATTGTTACATCTAGGAAATCCTGAGGCCTCTCTCCCGAGTTGTAAATCTTGTTAATTAGTTTTGTAATCACTTTGTCCTTCCAATCCCATGACTTTTAAGTACCTCTGCCGGTATTCCATCGCTGCCTTTCTTTAATTCCAGTATTGCCTTTTATGCTTCGCTTTTCATAATACTTAGTCCCAATCTTCTTCAATGCAATTCTCTTCTTCCAGTTCCATTTGTGCCGATCCTGCCTGCTTGTTGTATAGTTCCCTAATGTATTCTTCCGAGTCGAACTGTCCTTCTCCTTCCCATCTAGCTTCGCTCAGCCCTATGATGTCAATCCTATTTCTTTTCATTTCTTCTTTCAGGTTCTTTATCTTTTCTGCCATCCTCATGGTTTTTACATTCCAAGTACCTATGCATAAGTTATCTTCGACACATGCTTTCCTCAAGGCAGTCCCTGCCCGGAGATCCTATTGGGGGATTATTTTACCTCGAAAGAACTCGTTTTGTCCAACCATATAATCGTTACTAAGGAATTGTAATGTGGCAGTTTCCCTGTTGCTTTCCACATCGCAGATCGCAGTACTGTAGCCATTCAAATCGTCCCGATCACTCCTACAGCTCTATTGGATATAAACCCAGCCAACATAATTTGTTTTTAGCTCGATACCAAACTGACAGTACTGCTGCCTACTGCCAGGCACCGATGATAGTTTTTGTTATTAATTAATTAATTTTTTGTGAAAAACCTCCATTCGTGGATATCGAACCCAGGAACTTTGTAACGGGAAGCCGACACGCTAAGCGACACCATATGGAAGGTTAAAATTTTAAAACTAATTGCCAAATAAATCTTTCACATAATAATTTGAATAAACTCGTCAGGAATTTAAAATTTTAAGATTCTAAATAGACCTTGGTAAATGAGATGCGCTCTTTCGTGTTGTTTGGGAAAATTAATCTTTAATATTTAGATTTTTTAGTTTATATTTCTTAATTGAATTCACCACAACCATTTTTCTTCTTTATTTTAGGCATTCACAGTTGATGCTGAGTGAAAATGCGATGGTGTGAGGCATCAAGGAACCATGAATCGAAGAGTATTACTTTGCTGAAACAAGAACTGATGCATCTGGGTGCGAGAGTAAAGCGGATTATGTGCTGGAGGCTACACACATGGGATGAGAGAAGGTTTTTATACCTATATGTTGCTATATTCTGGTTTGTTCAATATATCAGGCGATAAATATCTTGTATAATAATATGGCTGCATATTACGGAAGATTTAGGAGAAGAGATTGTAAATTATAAGGCACTTTTAGATGGGCTAAATGCTTCAAATTTGGCATTATTATAGATTTCTGCTCAGCCAATTGAAATAAATACGATACAATAAGAATTCCAATTTTTAGGAGCTGTTTTTTTCCCGTAATTCAGAATAAGCCAAAATTTACGATCGGATTATACGATACCCCAAGAATTCAATTTCTCTTTAAAATATTTTTCAATTTACACTTAAAGTAAATAAATGAAAAATATAGCGCTACCTCTGAAAAAAAAGTTTTAACTGGTACCTTCTGTAAGAATATTTTATTTCTGAGAATATAAGGCATTAATTTTCTCTTTGAACTTGAAAAGCTTTGTGATAACTCAACTTTTATAAAATGCATTTAATATTGATTATAAATTTATGAGAATATAAGGTGTTGGTTTTCAGTTTCAACTCTAAAAACTTTCTCTAATTTGATTTTATAAGGCATATTCCATTTTGTTTGTAAAGTTTATTAGCGTACTTCTATAAATTTTAACTTTTCATCAAATTCCACTTCTGTTAATAAGAATCTAATATTGTAAATATTTATTTATGAATTACAGAAGATATTTAAAAACCTTAGAAAACTTATTAAATGCGAAGGTTTCATATTGACTTCTGAGGCAGCACTGTATTAGCTCATGTTTGCAGACTTGTCATGCATTTCTATGGTGAATATCGTTCAGCAAATTGGATGTTGGAAAGTAATTAATTAAATTTAATCTTAAAATAGGAGCAGCCCTTAAAAAAGATTATTTGGATCAGGATGTTTTGTGTTCTACATATAAAATTTTACCAAGAATGTTTGGCGTGGTTAAATAATTCCAGATTTAATTTAATAATTTAAAGAAATTTGGAGATAAATGTACAATATGCTTGAATTAATTCAGAAAATATTCTTTGGGTTTTTTGTGGTTTATTCGAGGCAGAAAAATTTCTGAGGCAATACAAATTCTATTCATTATTCAAGTTATCAAAATCAGATAAAGAGTTTAAAATGTAAATGAAATTTCGGTTAGTTTTGAGAGTTTTGATTGAAAATCCGACTGAATGCCTTTGTAAGGGAAAATATTTTCATTGTGAAAAATTTATAATCTCCAATTATTAAGCCATTCATTGGAAATGGTAATTTAATTGTTCTTAATTCTAGGCAATATTTAGAAAAAGATTTAACTTTGTGGAGAGTTACATTTCTTAATTAAGAAAAATTGTGAAGGTTTTTTTATTCTTAATTAAAGTCAATATCCAGAAAAAAGAATTCCAAGTCTGTATACTAAAGTTCTTTTAATAATTCCATCAATATCCAATTTGCTAGACATTATTTACTTGTAAATAGGTTTCCAAAGTGTTGTGTTATTTATATTATTCAGAGAAATCGTAAAATCTTTTGTCTAAATGTATATAAGCTATTGCTTTTTCATTCTGTATAATTACTGCCATTTTTTTAAATCTGAACAAACCAGAATTAGCATTTTTGGGTATATATATATATATTTTGTCTCATATTTTTTTCTAAGCTGCTGTGCTATTTTTCCTCTTTGTCACCAATAGAAATTGCTAAAATGATATTATCCTTGCCAAAGTGCTTTGTAAAAATGTCCAACTTTTATTGTAGTGTTTGCTAAATTGTAAATTTTTTTCTGCACTTCATGAAAATTTTTAAATGGCAATTTTGATTTGTGCTAATATTCAGAGCTCTTTAAGTCCAGAAATTTTTTAAAGCTCAGAAATTTTCTAAAGTCAGAGTCAGAAATTATTCTGTCCAAAATGTAAACAAATTAATTTTTTTGTCCTAATTTCAGAAAGCTTTTAAGTCGAAGAGTTAAAAATTATTCTGTCCAAATTGTAAACAAGTTAAAAAAATTGTTTACAATTTGGACGGAATAATTTTTAACTCCAAGACTTTAAAGATTTCTGAAATTAGGACTTGTCCAAAATGTAAACAAACATTTCTTTTGTCTAGAGTCAGTTTTCTTTTCAGTCCAGGTTTTCATTTTGAAGTGCATGATAAAATAAGTAGAGAAAATGTATTATTTCAGATTGTAAAATTTTTATTGAACTTGTATGTATACATTGTACATTATTTTCATTGCAATAAAGATATTTTATTATGATAAAAACCTGTTGACTCCTTTTAGATAGAAATAATTTCTTTTTCTCGGAGCCTCTTTTAGGTATCGTTGGACTTAAGGGGTTTTTTTAGGTATATTTTTGCTAGAATTAGCACATTTTTAGCCTAAAAATGACATTTTTGACCACAAATTCAGCCAAATTTTGCTGATTATTGAACAAATTATTCAACATTGACAATTTATCTACATTTCAACTATTGAACAACTGACAAATTACATATAACACAATATTTTCAACTGTTATTCAACAGTTGACATAACTACATATATCACATGAAAAAATAAACCATCGAACACATTTTACAGCTGAATTAAATTATTGAACAAGCACTTGAAGAAATTACTTGCCTCAGATAAAAATAACTGCGACTGAGCTGTGGAAAAATTAATACAAGCATTTAGACTACAGAATAGCCGTCATCAGTGGCGAAATGCCACTGACAACAACTGCTCTGAAGTCGAAATGCATGTATTAATTTTCTCACAGCCCAGTCGCAGCTATTTTTATCAGAGGCAAGCGATTTTTCCAAGTGCTTGTTCTGGAAACACTTAAACATATCACATTATCAATGACCTTAATTACAATTAACAATGTCTCTTATTGGTCAAAATTGAATACACGCAACTGATTCCAAATGGGAGCAATGTTTGCATAAATGACGAAAAAATAATGAATCTCGCAAAGCAATGCTTAATTGGAATTACTTAAATGTCAGAATAACATTTTTATAAACCATTCCAAGTCAGAAATAAACTCCAAAAAATGCAGTTAAAATTTTATGGCATACCTATTTCAAATGTTTATAAAATTAAACCTCTTTATATTTGCCAAATTAATTTGCTTAAAATGCATTGAAATTACACCATGTACCTCAATTAGACGCTTGACTGTTTTTTAAAAACGTTAATTGCATAATAGAAACTCAAAGACTAAACATTTACTTCTGATAATTTAATTTTTATAGCAACAAAGATTGAACTAAATACATTTTGTCTTTAAGAATTATCTTGCTTGGATTTAAAAATATAACATTAATGGAGGTAAGTTTATATTTACAACATCAAAAACATATTTTTACTCATTTAAAGTTCAGATTCAAAGCTATTATGCAAAATATAATATTTAATCAAAGCAAACACTTTATTTATGAATAAATATAGCATATTCTCAAAGTTTGTCTTATATTTCCAGGTAATGTACAGTAAATGCATAAAATTAAATGATCTGAGGTTAATTTACAAAATTTAAGTAGTAATTGCATTGCGTGACTCAACTCACTATCGTTAACAAATCACATTGCTCCTTATCAATAGCTTAACACTTTCATGGCCAATTTGTCAAATTTAAAAGAAAAATCAGCAAATCAAATCATTAAAAATTTATCAATAATTATATTTTTTAACATTATAAATGTGCAAAATGTAAGTAGCAATACATTATCGTTACAAAATATTTATTTAAAGACTTATATTTGAAGAATTTTCAATTGTAATTTATGAAAGTATTGAGTGCACGAAAAACTAAAGTATTTCATTAAATATTTGTATACAATTGAGTTATTTATGTTAATAAATTTAAAGAATTCCTTTTCAGTAACGCTTGTGTTAGAATAAGTCAAAATCTCATATGGAGTTTACCAAAATTATCGTTACGATAATTTAATGAAGATATTTTAAACAGCCATGAAATTGTTAAGTAATCTAAAATATAACTCATCCAACAAGAGACAACGTTAATATTTACATAGAGACCAACCTGAGAATCAAAACAATAACTACAAAATTGAGAAACAAAATAAATATCCTATAATTATTATACCAAATAGAATTGAATGAGCTTCCCACAATCTATATATATTTGCAAAAGTTTGTTTGCATGTCTCATTATGCATGCCATAAACTATAAGACATGAATAACTAAAATTTGGTACGATTATTATTAACATCTTAACTTGATGAATGTATAAAAGGTTTGGTCAATTGGTTAATTATAGTCAGTGCTATAATAACAATAATATAGGAGAATATAACATTTTATAATTCCACTAGAGATGCCTGCATTTTAAATTTGAAATGTCGGAATTTTTTATAAAAAACAAAGAAGCTTCAAAGTTTATTGTATATAAGGATTAGCTATGATGCTGGTCAACGCAGACATCCATGACATTTGACGGTGCAATGAGACACTATTACGCATGTTAACCTTCATAACAGCCTACTTAGACAACAAACCCATTCAGCGGCCGGGTTATGCAATCTTACTTTCGATACTACACAATTTATACAAGTGAAAACACTTACTTTATTTGCTCACATTACACTGTGTTGGATGTTGTTTGGTTAATACAAAACGACAAACAACAGATGAACAAACAAAAAGAATTAATGCAACGAAAAACAAAAACAGTAGAAAAGAGAATTAAAATCACACAGAAATTCAATGCTCCGACTCTTAGAATGATTCTCTAAGCAAAGAGTTTTGTTAAAATAAATTTATGTCAAGTGAATAATACTTTGTTACAATAAGTGGACAATACTTTTGTTAAAACGTTACAAATTGCACTTGACAATGCCTTATCCCCCTCCCTCCCTCTGCTGTTCCCCCCCTTATCTCTCGCGAGGCAATAATATGAATCTCGAGCCTCAAAAATGACATTCGTTGTCCAGGAAACTTATCGATAAAAGTCAAAATCTGTCACATATTCGTTAAATATGTGTAATTTCAAAACATGTGGTGCATTACTTTCTGGGAAACCCTCGTACAATGTTGTGTAAGACAGACGCTCCTTTCTAGGAACCTGGTATTATCTGAATTTTTAAAGAATGTTTATTTTGAACTCTTGAACATCCCGCATATAACTGTCCATGCGTAAAGCAAAGCTACCGTATGGTAACTGACTTAAGAAGTCACCTCTCTACTCTGCGTGCACGGGGATTTCCCTTCTAGGAAGCGCGCTCACCTTCAATGCCCCTCTATTCTAATGGAATTCGTTCCCCTCCACTCTACATATTACCTCCGATCACTGAGGCGTAAGGTAACTTCTAGTAATTTTCAATTGCTACATTGGGCGGAACTACCTGTACTCTACATGCACGTTCTCTACCGGAAGCTTAGAGAACGAACTCCACCTGGCAAAAAGCGTCACCTCACAAAATGAATCGACTGCATTGATTGCCAATTTTAATTACGAATACTCGAAATATTTTCCAACACTTTCATTTATATCAATTAAAATATGAAAAAATTTCCAAAATAAAACTTAATTCAAGCATAGATATAATTTTTTGTTCATAATTATTGCCATAATTTGAAGTCACGATGATTTAAAACATAACCTGAGCAACGCTGGGTAAATTTGCTAGTTATTTATAAGCAAAGAACTTTGCAATACCATTTTAATTTAATTTATTCACCAGAGAACTATATAAAGACGTCTGTGTTGCATTGTAAAATAAATTCCAATAATTACTCCAAGATTTGATGCACAAAAACGATTACAGTGTAATTTTCCTAATAAACGTTTAATGTGACTAAATCTTAAAAGGATATTTTGTAGTTTAATTTACATTCTTCGTTAGAAATAATTTTATGAACTCTGTATTTATCTCAGATTCACTACAAATATGTTGTCAACAATTTGTTGCTAACATACATTAAAGTTATGGTAATTTAATGTTGTGCTTATGCAAACTGTATAATTATAAAATATCAGTTGATTACTTCGTTTAAAAATTAGTACAAGAGTTTAAAATAACACTAATATTTATAATGAGATTTTAAGATATAAACAAGTTAGGAAAGTGTACACCGTAACACAAATGGGTGCATTTTGTGCACTGGAGTATTTGAAAGAAATTATTTACGTGTTTGGAAGGGAAATAGCATTATAAATTCTTTTCTTCGTCATAAATAATCCATTTTCTTCCCATTTAAAAATATTAAATGCATATGTAAGGAAATTAAACATATTTCCGTGAGATTGTTTACGTTAGCAACAATGAAGAAGTAACCATGCTAGAAAATTTCAAAGTTCAACTCAAATTAAGACTCTTGTTCGATTTTCTCGGAAACGGCGACTCCTACGATGAAAATGTAAAGGAAAAGAAATACCCTACTTTACTAGTTCTACAAGTTTTACTTGATAAATATTTTCATATGACCGATACTTTACGAGATATGAGGGAAAGTTCATATTTTATCACCAGTAAAGTGGTACCCCTGATTGGCTTACGTGACTCATTTATGTGATTTTCTTATTATCTTTGACTGTAAGTCCTTAATATCAAATTTCATGAAAATCTGCTTGGTAGAAGCAGATAACGAACATGCGGACAGACCAGATGGAGACTAATACTAATAGGCGCTTATGCTGGAAGCAAAACGCACCTGACAAATAACCTTGCATGTAATTACATTTACAGATACACATACATTATTAAAAATTTTCTTTAATGACAAGAATGATATGTTACTTATTTGTTCGATATACAAATAGAAGGTGCTTGCATTCTGTAAGCCTTTCAAGTCATTATTTATGGCTTTTGCAAAGTAAAAATTCAAAACTAGTTAAATAAATAAAACAACTTCAAGTACACATTAGAATAAACTTCATTAGCCCACTGATTCCCAATGAAAAGACAAAACTGATAACGTTTTGATTCCGATGCAAATGAATTGGAATATTTCGAGGCGGTGCTTACTGTAAAAGAGAGACTGACTGATATTATTCACTTCTTTCGGTAAATTGTGATGAGATTAGCCACGAGGAAGTGTACCATCTGAAACAAAAGTACCACGAAGCCAATGAAAAGGAAGAAATCCACAGTACATTGAAACCTCTGCATACTGGACCTTGATGGAACGTACTTAGGATGTAACAGACAGAATGTCCGGCGATGCAAAACAGTTAAATGACGCCACTAATACATTGTCTCATGCGGACCTATCACATGTGCATTATTTGGAAGGTCTAATGAATACATCGCAACATTATAACTAACGTATATCACGGCGTATAAGTCGACCTTTGAAGCTTAAAAAATTTTCCTAAAACTTAAAGTCGACTTATACAACGAATACAAAATTGCAAACTTTAAATTACAGATAAATAACATCGATATTTACTAACAAGGGGAGGCCATAACATTAATAATGAAATTCGTAAAACCCTTTTAGGAGGTGAAACTAGAACTAAAACATCACCTATATCTCTCTGCGTTTTTGCCAATGGGCCCTTGTTTAAAAGATATTAACAATTTAAATTCAGGTGTAAGCATGGATGCAACATATATCATTAACCTTACGGTTACAAAACAGAAGCAGCAATAGCTTAATTGGTAGAATGAATGTCTAGTAGTCGGATGGGCTGGGGTTCGATCCCAGCAGCCAGCATTTTTTTTCAGAAATGGTCTGTATATATATTTTAACTAGTAAAATTGTATTATTATTATGTCTTCATTACATTTTTGTTTTTTTTTCGCAATTTTTTGATCATTTTTTTTGTCTTTTTCACATACGTACTTGATTTATTTGCACTTTCCACATGTAATTATAACATTATAATTATAAATAAATAATACAACTTAGAATGTTATAATCATTACTTGATTGTTTATTAAAATATCAATTCCTTAATATGACATTTATGAAATGTTTATTATGGAAAATTACCTTGTTTTTTTAAATGTATCATCCAAAGTATTGTAATGCTGTAGAAGTAAGTGAGATAGAAGAGGTACACTTCGATAGGAATTAACCATACTAATTGCAAGTTATGATTATATGTGGAATATGCAAATAAATCAAGTACAAAAAAGTACGTGAAAAAAGACAAAAATAATCAAAAAATATGCGAAAAAAACATTTCCTTTTTTGAAAAGGGGAATAATGTAATCATCAAAACCATCCTTATGCCTGCCAACGTGATATTATATTGAATTCCACCACCGTAGATATTGATTGCGATAACTAGGTGCAGTTAAATTTGATAGCATCATTAACAGCCGACATCAATCAAATCACAGGAACCATTATTTAGTTGGTCAAGCTCTCTGAGAATAGCAGTTTCTTATTGGTTGAAATGAAAACACCTGTCAAATGGAAGGCTCAAGAAGAATAGCACGGACTCAAAACTATATTCATATATTTTTTTATTACTATGTTTATTTCTGTATCTTGTTAAAACTTGGATCGTACAGGACCTTGATTTTGCCTGGCGATGATTTCATGAGAAGTATTTTTAAGTGAAACAAAGGGGGTCGACTTATACTGCGAACATATACTTAATCTAGTATTTTCAAGTTGAAAATTCAAGGTCGACTTATACGTCGCAATATATGGATATATATACATATTATAATGTATATAATTAATGTATATACTCGTGTATGATGCGTCCCAGTGTATAACTGCCGTGTATAATGCGCACTCGTACTTTATTCCAAAAAATCCCGACTTTTTCTTATACCACGTGTATGACACACATCCTTCATTTTTGGTAGGTATGTAAATATTAAAACGTTTGGACTTGTCCATAAGTGTATTACGTTCAATAAGCTCCATATTATGTCTAAGAGAGACATCGTCAATAATTAAAGCGACTGAGTTGAGATGGGAGCAACTTCATACAGTAAGTTGGGCAAAGTGATGCCGTGTAGAAAACCGCAGCGCCACTGTTGCCAATGCTTTTACATCAGACAAAAAGGGATCTATAAAATAGTTTTGATTTAAAGTGGATGTTGGTTCTCTCTTTCCTATCTCATTCTAAAACTGTTTAAGAGAAGGAACAACATAAAAATTTAACAAACAAATCTGGAAACAGGAAATGCGACAGGTAGGATTAAGTTCATACACGAGATTCTATGGGTTTTAAATTACTTACATTGTCAATCGTACATACTAGAATCATTAACTAAATAAAATTATTTCAATTTGCTTATTCTATGTTTTTTTTGTTTTTGATATGTGTTTTGCAGGAAGACTTATCTTGTGATTTTGCAAAAATTACAGCAATCAGCTGATGAGCTAGTGAAAAGCGGAATAATTGGAGAGGATGGGATTATAAATGTATAGAAGTAATTAGGTGTTCTATACATATAATTATGTATGTATAACCTGGAGTATCAATAATTATTGTGCTATTCTCATTAATTAACCCAAAAAGCGTGAATCTGGTGCGAGGTAGGTTCCTATTTTAAGTGCAGAGAAGTGTTACCTGCGTATAACGCGCACCCCTACATTATGACCTGAAAATGTGGTTTTCAAACAGCGCGTTATACACGAGTATATATGGTAGATACAATGTATAATTTATTGGTGCAGCAAATCCGCAAAAATTAATTGTTCCTGCGTTTGATCATTGTGACTGGTTGAAATTGACTGACTTGCGTTACTCGTGGGGTTTGTTTGTCTTAAAACATTCTTTGTATTCATTGTTACTTTCTGCCCCATTTCCACCAGGGTCCGGAAAAATCTAAAATCTCGAAAAAGTATCCCAAGTTCCATTCCTAAGAATAATTCCTTTCAAATAAGAACGCAAGGGAAAATCAATTTTTCTTACGGTCGCTATAATTTATTTCATTCTTAATTATGTTCTTATAACAACATGCTCCTGCTAGCACACTGCAAGCACCTTTTACTAGTAAAATATAAAAATTAATACGATTCCTATTTTCCTAAATTAATTAGAAAACTCTGTGCTATTACTTCATGCGCTCTAACAATTTGTATGAGTATATAGCGGAGTAAAACACTGTCCTTCATAACATGTGCACTTTAACAATTTAAGGCAACACATACGTTTCCTTCGGATGTTTCGGATATAACAGACAGGCCTTCCCCTCCTTTTAGTCCAATATATTGAGGCTTCACTGTATGTATGTAAAGAATGCGATGTCGGACTGTGTACAATACCACGTTTTGCAATATACCATACACGAAAACGTATCAAGTATATAATCGCAAGCTCTGGAATAATATAAATTAAAATAGTTATAACAAATCCAACATATATTTTCAATCCTTTCAAACTTTTACAAACCTATGCCAACAGGTGCTTCTGATGGAATCTTAACTTAGTACTTAAAAAGAGTTAAAAATGAAACAATCTTTTGTTATTCTAAAAGCTCCCAATTGCAAGTGCGATCTGAGTTTATATAAACATTTGAAATACAGTTGGACCTCTATAACCGTCACCATTGATAATCGTTGTTTCGATCAACCCTCATTTGTCGCCAAATGGTACAAAGTTCCGATGCCAGATTGCACTGTGACAGAGAGAGGAAGATTCCTGGCATTGCCTCCGATTCAATTAGTGCCAATTAAACCTTCAAATAAGTGAAAGAATAGCATTATTTGCTTCACGCTTTAATTTAAGCATCGAAATTAATGCTGTAGCAATGTCAAACTTTATAGATAGCAACAAAAATATTTACGGATAATTATCCAGTTAATAACAATTTAATCAAAGCAATTGATCTTACTTTAAATCATTCGAATGCTGGAATCTTACTTTTTCAGTAAGTAAAACTATTAAACATCTATAATGCTTATTAAGGCAAATTGTCTCATGCATAAATTTAAAATTAGATGAGAATAAGGACGTACATTATTTTTTAACAAATTATAAGTTATATGGTTATGTCACCTTCGTAGATAATCTAAATGACAAAGAATGTTAGGCGACGGGCTACGTTTATTCAGGAGCAGCATGAAAACATTTGTTTTAGATTGATAACCTAGAACTCGCCGAAACTTATCTTCTCTTCTTTGTTAATCTAAATAAACGGTTGCGTTGATTGATATATGAAAAAAAGGACATATACTTCAATTAAAAGAAACAAAGAAAATTAAAAACATAAAAGTTTGCAATCAATTACCGTGTAGCATTAATTTCCTCTCTAATTTGACTTTTAAAATACAGATTTCTTACTGACTTTGCACAATTAATTGTCAATATGCACACACAGCCTCGCCCTCAGCGAGATTTGTACCCGCTAACCTTACCTATACTGGGGAAATGCATTATCAGAGTTAAATACGAATTATTGAGTTATATGTGAAATATTGAGACCAACTTATTCTACACAATTCTTAATTTTTTATAAATTAATTGAAAAAACAGTGAAAACACTGTGCGGGTACAGCTAGTACTCCGTTAATTCATCAAATAGAACTTATAATTTTGTTTGTTTAGTTTACATAACAACGCTTTTACTCATTATTACCTCTGACGGTAAAGCACTATCAATTGCAATTTCCCAGGTTGTTGTTACTATCAGCATTTTAATTACTACAAATATAACTTTTAATTAAAGTTTAAGGCAATAATAGCCCATTAATTCATCAAATGGAAGAAAGAAGAATATAACGAGGTCTTTGAAACTGTGTAATTTTTACTTATGTACCAATGACGTGAATCTAAATTGATTCTTTTGAAAATTTTAATGTCAATCTGATTCAAACGTACTTCATTGCGTCATTTTATGTTACTTGTCGCCACCTGGCAGATCCAGCCACCTTGTGACTAAATGAATAAATAAATAAATATTATAGAGACAGAAGAAGATAAAGAAGAATGACGTAGAAGAGAAAGAGTGAGAAGATCAATATGGACAGATGAGCAAAGACAAACAGCGAGAGAGACCATAAACGAAATCAGGTAACAAAGAAGAAATGAACAAACTGAAGAAGGGAGTAATATATGAAGAAGCCAAAACAGAATCGATGCAGCCAACGGCGGAAGGCGAAGAAACGACACAAATTTAAACTCAGCAATAGGAAACGGATTAGCTACTCGACGAGATGATTCACATTTAGGAAAAATGGATAAAGAATGTCAATATCGTAGAGCTTTGTTTTTTAATAACCGAGAAAAGCATAACAGATGCTGGTACGAGAAGAGCACTTCCGCAGCTTCCAGATATATTAAAACTGCCGTAGAGAGAAAATACCCCTATGTGTAAAAATACGCAAGACTAATGTAGTTTCTGCACATGCCAGGACATGAAATATATATATTTAAAGCGGGAAGCTCATTAGTTCTAATTTGAAATGCAAAATCAATCACACTCACCCATCTTCTTTCTTGATATCGCAAAGCAGAGCTGGCCTAAGGAAGACGTACGATGCTGGCTGCGTTTTCAGACTTCATTCTTCGGAGGCACGCATCTGAAACAACGACAGAAGCAACTCAGAAATCTCGCACCCAAAGGATAAAAATTCTACAAAACCTTCACAATAACTTTTGATTTGAAGTTTATAAAGTAATGGAAACTGGCTAAAAATGTATTATTCATACGTTTTTAAAAACACAGATTCTCATTTTATGAGGTAAACTATAATTTTTACGTTAAAAACACAATATATATTGATAACAAACCCTTAATTAATCCTACGTTAAGAATGTAACGCCATATCTTGGCTATATTTGCCCATAAACAAATCCGTCCTTGCAAAAAACTTTACCAACTCTTCACAGAAAATGATACTTTACAACGATAAAATCACTCATTAAACATGTTATGCGGTAACAAAATGTTATACATAAGGACTAATTTATAAGAATAATTACTCCATTATACATAAATATAACATTTACTATATACATATATATACGGTAAAGATATTTCAACTATAAATCAAAGATGAATAGAGAAGTTATTTAAGATTTCCTTACCTTTGAAGATATAAATCCTCGAGGAGATTGAACAGGACAGCTGGATCACACAATAATAACAGTACATTTATTTTCCAGAAGATCATAGTTACATGGCAAATCAATAAGACAAACTCAATCACAAAAGAAAATACAAAGTAAAACAATATAACAGCACGAGTGGACTAAAGAAAAACAATAATACATCAAAACATCACCATAAATTACAATTAAGTGGCAAAACAAGGCATACTGAATAATTACATATACAAATTCACATATCATTGATTTACAAAATAAGAAATAGTACTATTAAGAGACGTTAACTAATGTCCAGTAAGCAATGTGAAGATTACACACATTGAAACTATAAAAAACTTTAGATAAAACTTCACTTCACTTAAAGTGTCTTAAAACGTACACAAATCAAACTAAAAGTACATATTTAAAAACCGCTGTCAAAATGCGTCACATGGACCACTGTTTTCGAAGAATAAACGGCCAAACTTTTGTCAAGATCAAAACTATCAACATTAAATTTCGAATACAATAAAAAGGTCTAGTTTTTTCCTTCTAAAATAAATAAAATAAAATAACCAAAAGTATTAAAACACTGCTGTGAAAATGATTATCACGTGGACCAGTTTTCGAAGAACACAAGGCCAAACTTATATCACGATCATAACTATCAACATTAAATTTCGAATACAATAAAAAGGTCTAGTTTTTTCCTTCTAAAATAAATAAAATAAAATAACCAAAAGTATTAAAACACTGCTGTGAAAATGATTATCACGTGGACCAGTTTTCGAAGAACACAAGGCCAAACTTATATCACGATCATAACTATCAACATTAAATTTCGAATACAATAAAAAGGTCTAGTTTTTTCCTTCTAAAAAGGTCTGATGGAAACATAAAATAAATTTCGAACGGTATTACGCACATAACAGATAATCTCGTCAGCCATTTTAAGATTTCTATGAAACAACAAGACGTAACGCGCAGGCGCGCAGGCTAACCAACATTTCGTCTTATAAAGCAGGATATTTACAATTTCGACAAAAAAACCACAAAAAATAAGCAATTCCTTTTTATATCTTGATTTCACATTTTAGTAGGAACGCAATTATAACTTATTATAGGATCGATAAAATTTGCTTAAATGTTATAAATTACTTGCAGTAAATCAAATTTATTGGCATTAAACTTTTGCTTTGCAAACCTAAATTTGGATTCGTCATGGAGAGGGGTAAAAATAAGGCATTAAAATATATTTTCACATTGCTTAAAAACCGACAATGTAATTAATTAAGTAATAACGAATTTTTTGTCCAAATACGATTGCGTTTTTTGGTAACATTTATTTTTCTGTAGGACATGTCTTCATAAACAATTACATGGGTAGTTTCTGCGACATTTACAAATTATGCGGAAACAATTATTAGTTATTAAAAACTATTCACGAGTGTAATTATAAGAATAGCAATTATACTCCGGAAAATACTTTCAGGTTTTTATCTTATCCATGTACCTTGGAAACCTGTGGTATATTCAATTGATACCGATAAAATATTCGTATAAATTTGAAATGTAGGTACCTACCGTAGGAACCTACTGATTTACAAACACAGATGTCCGGAACAGGTAGAAAAATACACTTGTAATTGTCCTAACTAAGATACTCTATTTAGTAAGTGAATTAGCCTTCATAATGCACTTAAGAACCATAAAAAACTAGGGTGAGTGATATTTAATTTCATAATCTTAAACACACCAGTTCTTTAACTCTAAACTTGCAGCAACTTCAAATTAATTATTTTTCTGTTCTGATATAAGAATTAGAGTATTAGAACCTGACAAATAGTTTAAAAGAATACTAGAATAGCATAGAATCAACAATTTTGACAGTAAATCACATTGTATGTGTTATTGAACCTTTATCATTTCTTCATTATTAATTTCTTACTTCACCACACTCACTAGTACTTTAAGAACACAGTTGTTATCATGCTCTGTGTTATCTAAAATTTGAGGGAAAGCCAATTAAAAGCTAAAGGTTTTATTGAAATTGAAATAAGAGTTCAAAATTTGTTCATATACATATATGTATATATATTTTAACAAAGAGACACTTGGATTTTACTAGTAATAATGGTATTAGCGCTATAATATTTATTTCTTCTATGTAAATAAAAATCCTCTTTACAGCAAAATAAATAAATTAAAAATGAAATAAATTCTATATCTACGAGTCTATGAATAAATTTTTGTTATCACATCTTCAATATTGCCTTAACCCCTCAAGCCTGTATTTAAATTACTAAATAGTGTAGCTTACGCTATGTTTTTCCTCTAACGAAGTATAAGAACTAACAAACTGACAGGAAATTGGTGATCCATTGAAAGATCACATATCGATGGACTGCTGTGACACATATAGTCCCATGAAAGACTAATTTATGCTGATAGAATCGCAATTTAAGCAACATCTGCATTTGGCGAGTATGTAATTGGGCTATCGGCTTAAGGGGTTAATACTATATACATGACCGTGCACATTTGCCCCTCCCTCTAGAATTATTGGTTGAAAAATAAGAGACATATCATTCAGAATATTTTATAGAGGAAGATAAAATAAAATAAATATTATTGAAGTTGAACAGTTTACATAGGAACTCGAAGAGGGCTGAATGCAGTCTTATCACTGGAATAGTTTCAAGCTGACCCTGGTTTTCGTTCTCCTTGCTCCCACAATATGTTTCTGTGAATGCTGATGGCAACATAAAATCTTTTACAATTTTGAAATTTCCTTAAGTTTGCCTTGGTTGAGGCAAATTGTCTAGCCATCCTCTACCTTCATACTATAATACATTAACTAATCCTGGTTATATGGTTAACATAAACAAAGAATTAAAACTTATTAGTAAACTTTACCAGCCATCATGATATAATAATATTTATTTTCCTTATTTTTGTCGAACAGCATATTACATTGCCACAAACCATGACAAGTTCTGTGTCCTGAGTTTAGATGCTGTCTTCTCCAAAGCAATTCACAAATTTTTAAATTGAAACAAGTAAGATACACTTACTAAAGCAACAGGTGGAAGCACATTTTATTAAAAATTTTCAGAATTCTGTTTTGCCTCCCTAGCTGCAGAGGGGGAAACCTGCAATGTTGGAACGTAGACCTTCCCATTCATGAAAACTTCGCTCCTGTAGCTTCAGTAGTTTGGTTAAATACCATTTCAAAAGTCACCTAGAGGAAAAACGATGAATTACATGAGAAGTACAATTGCAGTGAACTTCAAGGATGGATAAGAGCTATCTAATTCAAAAAGGGTTTTCTAAATACCTCTTTTTTAAAAAAACGTTGATTGTCCACTGACAGATGGACACAGAAAGTTATCATAATAACACGTTTTGGCTTTTAAGAAAGTGAGCTACAAATTGTGATTATTATGTGTAAAAGGATATTAATTTAAAATATTATTTGTTCTACCCTGTGTGGATAGCTAATATTCTTCTAGGCCATTGGTGAATTCCGTAATACCTCTTTAAATTAATGATACTAACTTTTTAAATAACTATGTACTCATACAAGGAAAAACATTTTCATAATTTGCTATTTCATGGTACTAATGACTAAATGTTCTGATTACATATGTGTTTTCTGGAGACTCGGCCACTTGGGCTATTGTTACACCAAATATTCTGATATTAGCTAGTTTTACATTTGTAGGATGACCCCACAGCTAATATTTAGTTATAATAAAATTCCACAAAATAATATTGGTTGCTCTTAGAGGTGATAAATCCATTATGCATGATGGCTGGTCATAAAAGTACTTACAATCTAGACTCAGCAGTGTGTCAGTTTTCAAGTCATAATAACTCAGAATTCAAGGCTACTTTGGCATCAAACACACTCCAATTAATTCTCCACAGGATCTCCTCCTGATAGAATCCAATTTAAAAGGAAAATGCAGTTGGGCTGTACATCAGTAAAGATTGATTCAAAATTCACTCTCATGGCAGCAATATCATTTGAATATAACTTCAAAATTTAATCTGTTACATAATTCTATGAATATGAATGAAAATAACAAACGACAATTCAAACTATGCTCTTTTGATTGGAAATGCAGATTTGATATCTCCCCAAGTTTCAGGAAGTAAAGCCTGCTTTCCTTATTGGAAAAACAAAATTTACGAGAAACGTTGATATAGCTTGTTGAGAAAAGACGGAAAATTTATTATATTTAATTAATGCATATAACGGAACTAAAGAACTAATAGTGACAAGCTGCTATTCTTGCTATCCTATATTATTGCGATCTCTTAAATGAGAAGTATGAGCGGAGGAGACGTAGTGGGAAGAGATTATAAACAGCAATGTAAAACTCACCCATTAGGTCCCGGTAGCCATGCGATTGATTAAGGGAATTGCTGCCGGTAGATCTTCTCTCAAACAGAAATGTATCACAAAGTAGGACATTTTGCATCCTAATAATCATTATATATCGAATTGTATGCGGAAAAAGATGAACAGAATAAGAAACTTCGTAATTTTTTCTTCAAAATGGTTCACAACCGAAGATCGTAGGTTAAATCCTAGTTTTAATTTCCAAAACAATAAAAGCTTGCACCCCAAAAAATGGATTTTTACATGTTACCATACGGAAAATGGGAAATGTCTTCCTAGGAGTCGAACCCAGGACTTTTTTGGAGATTTATTTTCGTCATTACCTTAAAATATGTTAATCAAGCATCCTTGCCAAATTTCAATCTTCTACCTATTCGGGAAGTTTGTTAAAACGCTCTATATTGGCCATCGTGAAAGCGAGACCAACCAACCAACAGACCTGGACTAATACAGTATAAAATTACAGTATTTTCTCCTGTGTGTTGGAAGCAGCCTAATTAACGATAATTGGCTAAATTATGGAAATGCATTTTCGCAAATATAATAAAAATTATGTAACAAGAATAAATGTATGACAATCCTATGGCTAGTTTATATCTATGTACAGTACTTAACTATTTAAATAGAAAATCTCTTAATTTCTTCGTCACTTGATAACATACCGAACCATTTTAAAACCGCTCAAAAGGGAAATTGGTAAAATAATATATATAATATAATACTCTTTTGAATCTTCAGTATCGAATGTTTTGGCGTTAAGACTACGAATAACCAAATAAATGGCAAGCACGATTCTCCTGACGAGAAGGGATATTGATATAAAATAATTACAGCATTTTCTCCTGTGTTGGAAGCAGCCTAATTAACGATAATTGACTAAATTATGGAAAGGCATTTTGGCAAATATAATAAAAATAAATGTATGACAATCATACGAGTAGTTTACATCTATGTGAAATACTTATCTATTTAAATAGAAAATCTCTTAATTTCTTCGTCACTGCGGTTTACTGATTCACAATCACCTAATTTGGCCCTTGTTTTGCAGATTACTTTGCATTAAGCGTTTCCGTCCTTCCCGTTTTCATTGATTGTCGTGTGTTGCTGGTTAGGTAAGATAATTCTTTATATTTAGCTTACTTAACGTCGTTAAAAACAATATTTTTGCATGTTACTTAAAGAACTGGTTCAATGGGAGATTATCATGTCTATTAGACACGTGGTTTATTAATAACTTTGTTTCCAGTGCATTGTACTGATTCACAATGACCTAATGTGGCCCTTGTTTTACAGATTACTTCGCTCCTTTTTCCTGTCGATCGTTTTCAAATATTTCTTAGGTAACTTTTTATTATTAACAATAATGTAATTGACGTGGATGCTACTTATAAGTTGCCGCTAAATCCATGGTTTTGCATCTTAGTTTAATTCTAGGCTTTTCGATTTTACTTTGACTTTAACGATATCGCTTTGCACAAGGTAGTTTTTTTTAGATGTTAATCTTAAATATTTTCAGACATTGTTTGGATTGGATTTAATTCATTTGATTAACTGTTGTGTTAGTGTTAGCTAGTACTTTGTAATTGAAATTGCAAGTTCCTGGAGTTTTCATGGAAACACACATGAGGGTGAAAAGTTTTATATAACCATAAGAGTGAATGCTAATCTAATCTTGATCATGCTTTACAAATTCTGAAAGTATGTGCTTTGTTGGGAATAAAGGACATACTCCATTCAGTTCTAATGATGTACATGTCTGCAGATGAAATAATTATAAATATGACACTTTATGTCAATAATTTCATTTTTAATATTATAATATTGTATTCTGTGATCTTATGGATGTGTGCTTTATGTGATTCTACCTTTATATTGAGAATTAAGTTTTAGTGCTATTATTCAACTACTGCCGTGTTAAAAGTTATCATTTCACTGTGATCAGATGTAAATCCTAAACAAACATTGGTAGCTGTAGGAGAGCAAGATTTTTCCACTAAGACTTATTATAAATATTTTTTCACTGAATGTAAATGGTGGATAGAGTTAGCTGATCCATTATTATGCGAAAAATTATATTCTTATGTTGAGTGGGATTGTACAACTCAGCAGAATTGAGAGGCAGCTAGTAGTAAAAATTAGCAAGCAGGTTATAACTCCTCTTCATGAGAGAGATAGTGATGGTTGAATCATTTTCCAGGCATTGAGATGGCTGCTCCTAGAGTGCTGATTATTGGGGACTCCCAGTTCTATCGCTGACAAGGCCACAAAATATTGTGGCCACCTTTTTATTTCCATTGCCTGCCAGGATAATTGACTACTAGCAGAAACAGAAATGAAAAGGAGGCAAAAATCGGAGGTGGCTAGAAGATAAGAGAAGACATGGCCGATGGGGAGCCGAAGCTGAAATAACTCAAAGATATTTCAAATTGTTTTATGTATATACTTAGAGGTATACTGTGATTTTGAGAATTTAGTCCAAGTAATTACATAAAAAAGTTGTGAACGGCATGTGTTTTAAACTGAATAAAAAGTGGTGTAAAATTTTATCTGCAATAAAATGGGATTATATATTTTTATAATGCATTTGTGCCAAATTTCACTTCAAAACCACCTCTGCCTAAGATTGTCTCAGTGTCAAACCTGGTTGACTGACTCAGAAATGCAGTCTGTGAAATTAAGTGCTTATTCAGGCTTGTCTTATTAATGTTGAAAAATCATGATCCTCTGGAAGTATTATGATCAAATACTTTAGAAATCCACTATCATATCCAAAGCATAATGTATTAAATATTATTTAATGTAATATGCTTTATTTAAATGTAGAGAAATGTACAAGTATTATTTTTAACAAAATAAAATGTCCGTTAAATTCTGTTTATATTTTAGATGGTGAGAGGTTACCCAAAGTTGAAACGATAAAAGATTTGGGAGTAGTTTTTGATTCAACTTTATCATTTTCTTATCACTTGGAATTTGTGACATTGAAATCGCTGAAATTATTAGGATTTATAATAAGATCTACAAAGTTATTTACTTCTATTCATGCCTTGAAAATTTTGTATATATCTTTAGTACATTCGCATCTTGATTATTCAAGTATTATTTGGTCACCTTATAAAAAAAAATAATTTATTTAAAGGGTACAGCACAAATTTTCAAGGCATGTATATTGGAAAATGGGTAATCGTGATAATAATGTATGCTATGAATCACTTATATCAATTAGGATTATCTCCCTTATCTTCTAATAGAACTAAATTTGATTTAATCTTTATTTATAAGTTAATGAATAATTTGATAGATGTCCCTGAACTACTACAGTTAATCAATATAAGTGTACCAAGTCATTCTGTACGTGATTCTTTTCCATTTTTTTTGTCAATATCACAAACAGAATTATGCATTTCATAGCCCAATAAATAGAGTACAACGAACTGCAAACCATTTTAGAAGCGAGATAGACATTTAATAGTACCATTCCTGTAATAAAACACTTAAATGCTGACTCCTCTATCTATGAGTTTCTTTAAATATTTTTTTCCAAGGTTATTCTTTTTGTTTTAATGTTCGTATTGAATGTTTATTTTAAAGTTTGTATGGTGATGTTTGTAATTTAAATTTATGTATAGGTATGTATTGCCATCAAACAATGATTTAGATGACATAATTGGATGGGCTAAACTTTTGTAATTATATTATGATGTTCAAAAGGTATTATGCTTTATACTTTTCTAGTTTAAGAATTTCTTTGTAACCTTTGTTAAATTGTAATTGGGTTATTACCCGTGTCTAACTAAATAAAAAATAAAGATATATTAGTGGATTTTATTAAGGGTTCCTCGAACATAAATTCCAACTCTACATGCAACATAAATTAAATATACTTCCTCATTTTACAGAATGTATAACTTTGATGAGGGCATAAATAATGAAAAATGATTCCACAGAGCTTCAAGAATAAGTAAGTCAATTTTATCATTAAGATTACACTTAAAATATGTTTAAGTCTTCAATAGGAACTTTAATACAGACATAATAGTATGTGGATTAACTTACTACACATAATCAGATACTATATAAATGGAATCATTCTATTATTATTTCATTTCTAAAAATAATCACTTTCCTGACTGTTTTAGTGAAATCCACTGCAGAAATTATTAAACAAGCATCTAGTTAGGAATACTATTACAAGACAATAAAATTGCAATAACATCCTAGTTTTTATTCAAGTATGAATTTGAGAAAACAATCACTGCTACATTTGTGCTTTGGTAAGACAAAGTGGACAGCCAACAACTCATTAAACAACTTCTACTTTGCATGCCTAAATTTAAACAATGATAAAAACCCAAACCAGGCATTTCTAATATATTATCATCATGATATATCATTATTATTTTATCATGAAGAGTACAAAATAATTTCCTGAAGATAGTATAACTTCTGTTATAGTGAAATACACTTTTGACTTCCGGGGTGGAAATGGGAGTATAGTACGTGGGTATACACAGCCATATATCAAGTTCCTGGGTGGGTTGTAGTTGTACATGTAGAGTATATACCTAGTTCTGAAAACCCATTTCCACCCATTCTGAAAGGTTCAATAACAATGAGCATATGATATTTTTCTCGTAATGTCCTATTCTGTCCAGTAATATCCCTCGACTGAATAAATAAAAATGCTACTTGAATTGCCAAAAAATTAATGGATTTTAAGCAAAATAAATACAGAAGGTCCCCGCTTAATGTTGTTTCACTTTAAAGTTCAGAGTTTATTGAGGAATGTTTTTGCTTAACGTCTAAGTGGCTCACCTTAACGTCTGACCTTTTGTGTCTTCGTGACGTTTTTCCTCTGACTGGGCACAAAACTTGTATGCTGTGACATCAAGTCACATCATTAAAACATTTAAAAGTTAGTCTAGGTAATTATTAAAAGATGTTTTAAAAATTAAAATTTACAGTAAGGCAAGACATAAATGTGTTTTATAAAGTTTTTCTTTTACAATGTGCTTGTGTTGAAATGTTTAAAAAAATGTATGAGAAGGACATAAAAAACCTAACCCTCCCTTATCCCATTGATCCTTATGGAGAAAATTCCTCCTTTAACATCCAACTTTTTTGGAACATAACTAGGACGTTAAGCAGGGGTCCCTTATATTTATAATTTTATGAAAAATAAATTTAGCAACTATTTACTTAATAAACAAAAGCCATTCAATAGCCTCTTTTGGTTTTATACAGTAGTTTAATGAATTTTAAAAGATATCATAAAAGGTGTATTTTGAGAACAAAATTCACAGAGAAATTTGTCTGTCAGCTACAGCACATTAAAAATAATTAGTAATCAATATATATATATATATAAATACATATATATATATACACAGTAAAACTCGTTTAATACGTATTTGAGGGGACCGACTCATTACTTCGTTATAAGTGTGACTTCGTTATATACGAGAAACATGGTTTATGGCCTATACATCCCATATAACACATACAGTAAAAGCTGTGCTATCTGGCTATTTAGAACCGGCCACCCTTAGATACCGGCAATTACACAAATACAATTCATTCCGTATCTCTTTCTTTTTTTTATGAATTTTTGTGTGAATTGTATTTGTGTAATACCACAACTTCCACTTTAAAATTTCTTAAAATATAAGATGTATATATTACGTATTTACTCCGTATACTTCTGTGGCTGCCGAATAAGCATGGCGTTTTTGTTTACGTAAGCCATTTGCATTGTCTAGATGTTTTGGTGTACTTCTACAATTTCCAGTTTTATCGCTTTTTATTATGTAAAAAAATACCCATCCATTGAATATGGCATCAAAATAAATACCTAAAGGCAAGGAACAGGAGAGAATAGGTTGTTTTAATGCTAACACAAAAGCTGGAGCTGATCAGACGAATTAAAAAAGGAAAAAATAGAGCAGCCATAGCAAAAGAATTCAACATCGGATCTTCCACGCTCTATGATATCAAGGCTCATAAGGCTAAATTAATGAAATTTGTCTCATCTTCTGAGACGAGTAAATCAATTAATAAACATCATACGCTTCATAAGCCAAAAATTGAGGAACTGGATAAAATATTATATGACTGGTTTTCACAGAAATGTTCAGAAGAATTAAATAATTTCATCCTTTTCTAATAGAGTAAATAAAGATAAATAAGAAAGATATAATCAAATAAATTCAATTTTGGGAACAGGTTCACTGCCGTAATCCCCAAACTTCCCAGACGCCCTAAACTTTTCAATAGTCTTTTTGTTTTGCATGTAAGTGTAGCAACGTATTAAATAAGAATGGGTAAATAGTGTCTATATCTAACTGTGTGGAAGAATTAAAATGGAAAATGCAAACCCCATGCATAGTTATGTTTAGGGAGTACGATAGTGAACCTAAGCCCAATTTTGTTTGGTTATTGCTAAATTTGCGATGTCAAAATCGAAAATCGCTCCATAACCGGCTATTTCTCCTAATCGGCTTTCCACAATCCCCAAGGTAGCCGGATAACACAGCTTTTACTGTATTTGCAGTGAGTCGACTTCAATGCCGTAATTACATATGCAAAGAGATGCTTATCAACTTCGCGGCATGTAAAATGTTCGATTGCTATTACATACGATTTTTTAAATGGTCAATTAATATTATTATTATGGTCATTAATTCACATAAACATTTCACATTTTTAATATCAATTTCAAAACAAAGGGAGCGTGGAAATTCGTATGGAAGGGGTAGATGGAGGCAGGGGATCTCTACGAACAAGTGCGTGGTAAACGGGCGGAAACTATCACTCTGCTCGCCAAAATTCGTTATATATGGGGCATTTTTTGCCACGGGACCAAACATTTGTTCGTTACAGTCGAGAATTCGTAAAATGCGTGTTCGTTACATACGAGAAATTTAACCAATGCCTGTATGGAGAAGTTCAAGGGACCGAGACATTTCTTCGTTATAGCTGAGATTTCGTTTTAGGCATGATTGTTATAAATGAGTTTTACTGTATATGCATACACACACACATATATATATATATATATATATATATATATATAATGAAAGAAATTTCCTCCAATGAGATTTCTAATCCTTTAATACCATGAAATATCAGTAACTCTAATATGAATTCCCTTCAAAATAAAAACAGTAATAGTTGCTGCTTTGGATAAAGGTATACTTTATCTTAATGCATCGATTTTAGTACTACAGTTAAAGTGTGTACCTAATATGATTATTGTGTGTTTATAATAATTGAGTTCATTGAAACAAAAGTTTGAAAATTTGGAAATAATGTTAAAAAATTAAATGCCTATTAACTACCATATTTCCATCATTTTTTAAAAAAAGTTATCAAGTTCACATATCAAATTTATTGGTTATTGATAGAAAATACATAATTCTGGCAGGTCAAAGTTAACAAATTACTTGAAATTCTAATGCAAAGCAAAACTACCAAGTGAAAATACATATAAATATGATGCTTCATGCATTATATATTTTCTTCAAAAGCAGTTAGCATATACAGGGAATACCAGGCTCCAACATAACCAATGGAACAAACATGATATGTATCTTTGTAAATGTTAAAAACACTACCTTTGTCACTTTGTGAAGAAATTAATCTAGTATTACTAGATCAGAGTGACCATAGGAATGGTTTTAAATGAAATTGAGAGCTGGGTTATAAATAAGAAATGGATCAAACATACTTTTACCCAACCATAGTAGACAACTGAAGCCTAAACAGTAATTCGAAGCAAAACTATAAATTTTATGAATAAGAGAATGTCTAATAATGATGGTTTACATACTACCAGGATATAGTTTTATATCAATAGATGTTTATGTAAAAAATTAACACGAGCACCTAACTAATCGAAATATTGTTCATCTACAGATCAAATTCCCATAAAACTCTATAAACTTACCCCAGATTCTTTAGTTGTATATAAGTCCCCTACGGCATTTATGATTTGTACTCATTATAACATACAGATAGGTGCAATAATGGAACAGCATTATCAAGCTAGCACAGCCTTAAATTTGTTCCTGCAGTTTTGCATCCACTTATTTGAATTGTAATACACAATTGAGTTGCTAATAAAGGGAACAAGGCTGATGGAAAAGCTCCAGTGATCCAAAAATATCCACTTTGTAAAAACAAAATACAGCCCTAGTGCTAGGAGACATTCAGTAATCTACTTACTTTTCAAGTTATTTTTACAGCAAACTTTGTTATTACAATTAAATTTTCTTTAGTCATTCTGAGTTAATTCCCAATGATATTCCAAGTTCTATAAATTGAGCACATTTCCACTTTGGAAACTTATATGGCTTTAACTTATCAAAGACTCACTTCTGCATTACTCTTTGTTGCAATCACTTAACATGGAAAAAATTTCTTTTCGGTATATCTTTAAAATGATTAATTTATTCATCAGGACCTTCCACATCTAAAAATTGATTTACTCCTAACTCACATTTATTTGTTAATCTCCAGAAATCTGGAGGAAATGTAATCCATAATGCACTAGCCTGGATTGTATATCAATGTTATACTCTTATAGAGCAGAATTACAAAGTATTTCAAGACAGTAATAATACCTTTGAGTGAAATTCTTAATTTCTGTAAGGATAAAAAATAACCTTGGTAATATCATAAGTTTACTCTAAATATCATGGTACTCATGTGGACGCAAAACAATAATTCTGTGAGGCTTTAGCTTTTAAGCAAGGAGGATAAACAGTATTAGACTCTATTTGTGCAATTTTTTAAAATTCAACTACTATAATGATATGAGCATAAGAATTCTCTTAAATAATATACTATAATGTTGATATTTTAACTGGAAGGATTTTATAGTGGTTTCCAACGCATAGACCTACAGGATTTAAATTATCTTCTGGTAATGATAAGCCTTTGTTGTGCTATAGAAACTACTTTTTCAAAGAAAATAATATTTGAAGTACAGATTAACAATGAAATCATAAGTGAGACCATGATAAACTAATTGTAAGGTAAAGCTAGCATAAAACTACTTATATGATCAACATGATTTACATTTAAGTGAGACAATGATAAACTAATTGTAATGTAAAGATAGCATAAAACTATTTATATTATCAACATGATTTACCTTACTAGCTAAATGAAGTGAGCAATTCTATTTGTCTTGTGTTTTGATGAAATAGTGCCACATATGTTAAATTAGTGTACAAGTTGAATGTGGCCAAGCCAATTCTAGAATGAGAACATGATATTAAATGAATATAGAACTGTGCATCATTAATGAAATGCATGAAAAGGTTCATATAGGCCTTTACGTGTGAGGAATGTTGAGTTTGATCATAATGGAGGAATATGACTTTTGTGACAACTTTTAGTGTAGTCCTCTGATAACAAGTCTCATTTAAATCAGTCACACAGACATCTGGCAAGGAATCTGAATATTATGTGGTACTCACAAATATTTAAAAAATCACTTCCTTTGGGACTCAAAGTATAATCATAACATTCATTAAAGTAGTCTGCATTGAGAGTTGAAATTTAATAGAAATTTTAATATAAACTATAAAATACAAACATTATTTGCCTTTTTTACAAGTTTAAATATGTATCTTGTTTTTTGTATGCATTAATAAAAATATTCCATTTAAGAAATGAAGACACCAAAAATATTTCAGAAATGCATGCAGCCTTTTCATTTGGCCATCTATTTGTAAAAGATGGGAACCTTAACTGTCAAATATAAAACTTGAATCCTTTGGATGAATGGACCTTTAAGACATCTCTGCTGCAGTATGCTTGATTAGGCAGATGATGCAGATTATTTTAGTCAAAAAACTAGTTACAGGACCAAACATAAGAAATTATAGGTGAATAAACATTTCACTTGGAGGAATTACAGGGTAAAGCAACATTTCCTAACCTTTTGAACTCCATGGACCACTTCAGTGACTCGACCAGGCCCTGCGGACTTACACTGACTTACTGTATCTAAGTTTAAGAGAAGCGGTTACTTGGTTACATAGATTATTTGACCATTTTCAAATATATTACACACATTATTTCAAGCTGTTTGTTGTAAAATAAGAAGTTTGTTTGATAGCTATATTTTTGATACATAATTAATCCCACTAAATTGCTACTAGAGGCACTTGATGATGTAATTGAAATCTATATACTTACAATAAAATGTTTACTCCTCAAGTGTATGACAGTTGTTGTTGCCACTGGTTTGTCAGTTGGATATAAATAAGGTAAAATTGTTATAAATATTAGAAAATTTATGCTCGAATCGCTTTTTAACATGATTACTCTTTAAACATAGGTGTGAAATAATTCAACTAGGACAAGGAAGCAATCTGCGATGCTGTGCATACCAAATTGCTTAAATCCAACCTTTAACAGCAGAGAGTGCTCAATATTATGTAACAATATATTCTTGCTGCACGTATAGGTAAAATTCTCTTGGTCGTGAAGTGCCACAAACGATATTCGCGGTCTTCCTGTAGAGCTTAACAAAGAGAAAAAGTGCATGCCAACAAAAAAAACCCAAAAGAAAAATGAAACAACTCCAACTGTTGAACACGGAGGCAAACTCCAAATGGCACAATCACTCTCAGCTCATGAGGCACTAAGATCATAAGTGTAAGTTAAGGATGGCAGAGAGGTGGAATCGAGAGATATGAAGGAATGGGAAAATGTTTAAGTAAAAACACCACTAAAAACAATATTCAATACCTGTGATAGCTTAAAACTTGCTTAACTTTTCCCAAAAAAATTCCAGCTAAATATGAGTTGCGGCCTAAAACAAATTTTGGAAACCTCCATGGACCATCAACAAAACCTTTGCAGACCATTGGTTGGGAAACACTGGTGTAGATCATAAACTATGATCCTGAATATTGTGTGTTCCAGTTGATAATTTTAACAGAACACTTTTTCAGACTATTCTAACCCATGTTCAACGCTTACATGACACTAGCAGAGAAGCAATAACAGTACTAAGAATTTCTTTATCTACTCATTATGTCTTTCAAATGGATTAAGGAACTCTGATTTATAAATGGTGTGTCAATAAAGGTAAAATATTTCCTATATACAGATAATTCAGAAAACATTATTTCCTATTTTAATTTTACACATTGGTTAAAAAAAGCTTAGATGAATTTAGAGAGGTTCTCATTAATTGTAAAAAAAGGAGAGAGAAGCATTTAGAGGTAATAGAAACATGTTTTATGGCTGTTAGGAACTTATATAATGCCATAGAAATGGGAATATACAAGGTATGCCCCAAAAGTTCCAGGACTGGTTTAAAGAAATAAAATCAGAAACTTTTCAGGTAATTCCTATTACATAGGCATAAAGTAGACTGAATTTCCAACTCCCATGTAAGTTTTGACACATTCATTCCTGTCAGGGCATGTCCCTGTTGATGCATAATTGATTTTGTGTTGTCTATTTGTTTTTTTTTTCATTGTGTATCTAATGCTTGTATCTTGTAAGGGTAGTTTTTCTTACATTACCTATATCTGGTATGATCTTTGGACAAATAAATTTTGATTTGAGTTGATTACTTGTCTTACAATAAGTTGACACATGGGAATGGATGAGTGAAGATTAAATTTTGCATAAAGCTGTGTGAAACCTGTTTCACACGGTGCGTTTTTCCTTGCTGGCTAGCATGCGAGATTCCCTGCGTGCTACTCTGCGGGCTACGCTGATGGGGGCCGTGCTTGGTTCGCTGATGGTTACCGTTTCACACGGTGCGTGAAACCAACGCAAGGAATCCTTCCATTTGGAGGTAGGTCAGTGTTGTGCCATGCAGAGGACTCTGAGAGCGGGCTGACTTGCGAGCCACACGAGTGAAAATGCAAGTTTTTACGACAGGGCGGTGGACTCTGTGTTGATCATGTGATGTAGCGCTCGGTGGTGATTGGCCGACACCGCCAGCCAGCAGGAAAACACGCAGGAAAAATAGCACAGGACCTAACCTCAAAAACCAGCAAGGTAACAAGCAAGGCAGCCATCAGCGAGCAGGATTTCCAGCAAGCTAGCATGCACAGCAGCCATCAGGGCTCCACGCAAGCAATCCATCAAGGAAAAACGCACCGTGTGAAACGGGTTTAAGAGTGCAACAGAGACTTGTAATTTGTTGCAAGAACCTTATGATTATCTAGCTTTATTTCATTCATGCATTTTTGAGTAGTATGTACATTTTTATGATGGAAGAAAGAGAGTTGAAGATAATCACAGACATTCAAATGGCTGTGACTGAGCTCATGAATGATATTCCTGAAAATGACTTCCAAAATTGCTACAATGACCTTCAACAAAACTAGCAAAGGTCTACTGATGTAGGAGGAGATTACTTTGAAGGAGAAAAGCACCAATAGCTCATAAATACCTTCTATTATTTTTTGTAACATCATTTTAAACATTTTAAGGAACAATAATGGCACAAATCAGATGTAGACTCCGAAAACAACTGATAGAAATATACAAATACAAAGAAATTCCAGAGCCTGTAAATTCATCATTAAAAGAGAAGAAAAATATGTACTTTCATAAAGTAATCAAGGGAGGAAGAGAAGCAATTTTCCGACAAAAACTTCATCTTCATGTTCAGTCATTGAATTCCAAATCATATCTCTCAAAATTATTATTTTATAAACATTTCATTGGAAAAGTAACATAAAAAGATGTTTAATTTAATGACTTTGATACCTTTTTCAGTCCTGTAAAGACAATGCTTGAAACCCACAATAATGCAATGAAACATACATTCTACTAATTATATAACTTTAGGAAATAAGCTCAACTTTGTTATCGATACAAGTTTAAAGGCCTAAAAAACCTATACGCATATCTAAAAGAGTGGTCCTTGAACTACACATTTCGACTAGAAAATTAATTTTAAAATATTATTTAGATGGCATTTACTGTGAAAGAAAAGAAGACTATGTAGGGTGCAAGACACCTGCCCGCTGACGCTCGCCAACTCCCACCCCCTCTCCCTTTGCTCACTGTTTATTCGTAACTACCGTGTACGTATTAGATTTAGATTAGTTTAGGGGAACATATCCGATAAAGTTCAACAATGAGCTGGGTGGACGAGATCTAATTTATTGTGTCCGAATCGGGGAAAATCGAAGAAATGAATTATGTATTTCTTTAATCTTATCGGTACTACTTTAGAGAAGAAACAAATTGAACACAGAGCACTGTGTAGTGAAACCATGGTCGTATATGTATACGAAAATTAAGACAGTGGAAAAAGTTCAAGTGTTCAATTTGTTTATTCTCCAAAAAACGCGTATCGCTTTGTCCGATGAGTCTTGCTATCGCTCGTGTCATATGTCCACCGAATGACCCTCTCGTGATCAACGTCAAATTCCCCTAATTTTTATCGTATTCCAATTTGACCGGGAGGTGGATCTCCGGAAGGCGCCCGACACATCGGCACGTGTAACCTGGCCTTAACCTTGCTTAACCGTATCCGAAGCCCAATTAAGTAATATCTTGCAGCCCTTATCTTTTTCCTCCGAAATTCCTTCTTATTGTCCCGCAAACCCACTCCGTTAACAAATTCTTGTTTCTTCTATCCGTCGCTCGTGGGAAAATGCTCACGCTCAGGAATGGAATGTAGATTCCTTACTCCTTGTTAGTGGTGCGAGTGATAAAGCTCGGTAGAAATTGTTTGAAGAAATCGAACTAAGTCCACGTTTTCTGGCGGGTATTGACTAAACATCCTTTGCCTGTGTTTTATGGCTGCGGATTATCCTCCGTATTTTTTCATTTCACCGGTCTTCGTGGTATTTTAAAACTTTAGTTTTAATTGAAACGCTTGCGATTTCGTTAACAATCTTAATTGTTTAGTTGAACGGAACATTCTATTTCGCCACTCTCCAAAGTTTAATAGTATCGCTAGGTACCGAATCGGGAAATTATCTAGCGTAGTTCTCTTAGTTTTTATACGCCCCGCAAACTGATTACGCAAAAGCGACCCTTTAATTCTAATCAATGAATTTACATGACATTTAATTAAAATTGTTACATTGGGAAGTTTTAAAGTCAAATATATTTTCAAATAGCTTTTCCCCTCGACTGAAATACATAATGTCTTTAAAAAACTTCTGATTTAGATAGCTATTTCGGCCCGTCATAGCAACCGCACCTACGAATGCTTTCCACTATTAAAAATAAGTTGGAAATATACGTCGCGTGGGCCATTGTAAATTTGCAAATTACATGAGCTGATAATATCATGCGACCGCAAGCAACATCTCCACGATTTCTCTTATTTTCTATTTGAAGTGCATTCGTCGAAGTAATGAATGCCCATTATATTTCTCACGTTCAAAAAAATAATTTTCTTCTCTTCCACCGAGATTTAAACCAGGATGGGCAAGAATTGATCTTTGAATTTTGTATTCGATCCACTTTGCGGTAATCGTTAATGGTTTTATCAGCGTAAGTGGCCTTCGTTAGTAACATGACTTGCAGTATTTTATATAATAATAGCCGTCGTTCGTTGGTTGGTTGGTCACGCTATGCAAACGCTAATAATTGGAGAAATAATAATGATAGAATCTGTAAATTTGGTAGGGATGCTTGATTAACACTTTTCAGGTGATGACGAATTTAAATCGCGAAAAAATTCCTTGGTTCGTCTCCAAGAGAGGCACTTGTATTTCCCATTACTTAACATGTAAAACGCGATTTTTCGACTTGCAGGCTTTTATTCATTTGGAAATTAAAATTAGAAGAAATTAACAGATGACCTTCGGATTTGAACCATTTTGAAGAAAAAGTTATAAAGTTTTTTATTCCGTTCGTCGTTTTTCGCCCACAGTTCGAAATATTCCATTTTAAACGTTTAATATGCATATTTTGTGGAAATCTCGCCATTTTAACGTGATGTCGACCATTATCATTGTTACACCTCAAATTACTATTATTGTATACATTCTTCTGGGAATAAGCGTGCCTTGAGTGCTTCAATACGAGCAAATACGAGTGAATACGAGAGAGAGAGAGGAAGGAAGGGGAGAGATTGGCGTGTTTTGTGGAAAATAAGTATATTAACGTAAATATGAAAAATTTTAAGTATCAACAGTGTCATTTTAGAAAAATTGGAGATAAAAAGCATTCTTAAATTAAATTCTTTGTAAACCACCCGTGCCTACGAATTTATATTGTTATTCCTCGACATAAGTGACACTAAAAATTTTAACACTAAATTGCCGGAGTATCAGGAATAAGGCTGCGGAACTTCAGAATTTACTAGAACAAACAGAGGCAGATATAGTAATAGGCACAGAGAGTTGGCTAACCTCGGATATTCACGACCGTGAAATTTTCCCCTTACGATATATTATTCACAGACGAGATAGGACAAATACGAGCAGTGGAGGGGTGTTTATAGCAGTGAATAATACACTAATAAGTTCTCCGGTCAAGTTTGCTGAAAACAATATTGAAAGCACTTGGTGTACTATAAACAGTGAAGGTTTGGGAAACATTCATGTATGTGCATATTATAGGCCGCCAGCTTCAAACGCAGAAGAAATATACGATCTAGAGGCTCAAATAAATTCACTAATGAAGAAGAATAGTAAAAGCATTATCATAGTAGGAGGAGACTTCAATCTACCCTCGATAAATTGGCAGAGTTGTAGCTTCATAGGTACCATCCGGTAGGAATCGCGAGTCATGCGAAGCGCTAATAGACATCTTCAATAAACATTCCCTCATCCAGGTAGTCAAAAAACCTACGAGAGCGAACAATATATTAGATTTACTAGCAGTTAACATCCCCGAGCGTGTTTCCGAAGTAACTGTTGAAGAAGGAATCAGTGATCACCAAACAGTTCGAGTACTTTTGGACATAACTGTCGCAAAATATCGCAAGCCTAAGCGAAAAGTGTACATGTATAAAAATGCTAACTTTGAGGATTTCAAAGAGAAACTCATCAAGGATTACGGCGATTTCAGCAAATCGACAAGCACAAAAAACGTTGAGGAAACTTGGAAAGCATTTCTATCAGAAATTAGAATTGGTATTAATACGTATATACCAAGTAAATTTATTAGCGATAATGGGGAACCAAGGTGGTATAATCGGCAGGTTAGATGTGCCCTCAGACACCAAAGAAAGCTTCACTCCAAATTTAAACGCATCAATAACTGTAAGTCACAGGAGGAAGTAATTTCAATTTCACTGAAGTACAGAGATTGTCGGACTAAGACCAAAAAGGTTATGCGCAAAGCACTAACAGACTTCAAGAAAAAGACTCTTAGTGAACATTTAAGTGAAAATCCCAAATGCTTTTGGTCGTATGTTAGAGAAGTTCAAGGTCGACGCCCAACCGTAGCCCCGTTAATAAACGACCAAGGAGAGGTAGTTAGCGATAGCACAGATAAAGGAAATTTGTTAAACTTATTTTTTCAGAGCGTATTTACTACCGAAGACGTGAGAGCGAAGGTCGTGGCGCCCGAACCAGGCAAGGAAAAAATGAACGATATAGTCATATTAGCGAAAGGGATACCTCAACAGCTTAAAAATATCAAGTCAAATTAATCTCCGGGTCCAGAAGAGATACCAGCTAGAGTATTCAAAGAGTTAGCACTGGAAATAGCACCTTATCTCGAAATAGTTTTCAATAAGTCACTTAGTCATGGCGTTGTACCTAAGGAATGGAAATTAGCCTTTATAACGCCGTTACACAAAGGTGGGAAAAAAGAAGACAGAGAAAATTACAGGCCAATTTCGCTTACCTCCCTATCTTGCAAGGTTCTCGAGCACATTATCGTTAGCTCCGTGATGGACTTCTTAGATAGTCAGAACTTGCTAAGTAAATATCAGCATGGCTTCAGGAAGACGAGATCTTGTGAAACACAGCTCGCTCTGTTCGTTCACGATATACTAAGATCAGGAGACCGTAAGACTCAGTTAGATGCGGTTTTCCTCGACTTCAAGAAGGCTTTCGATAAAGTCCCGCACAGTAAGTTAGTGAAGAAATTAAATGACTGTGGAATAAATCGAAAGATAATCGAGTGGATCAGGGACTTTCTTAATGAGCGTGAACAAATAGTAGTTATAGATGGATTTAAATCAGATTCAGTCAGCGTTACCTCAGGCGGTCCACATGGAAGTGTCATCGCCCCCCTACTATTCCTTTTATATATAAACGACTTAGATAAGGTTGTTAAAAGTAAAATCAAGTTATTCGCGGATGATACAGTAGTTTACAGAGAGATTAACAGTCCTAATGATCAATTATTACTTTCTGACGAATTAAATGCAATTCTCGAGTGGTGTAAAGAGTGGCAGTTAGAATTGAACTTAGGAAAGTGTTCCTTTATGAGATTCTGGGGAAACAAAAACATTGATACGACGAATTACACTGTTGAAGGCGTCCAGCTAAAACTAGCCGATTCCGTCAAATACTTAGGCGTTACTTTAACAAGCAACCTCTCGTGGGATATGCACATACGAAATATATGCGGGAAGGCTAAAGAGAAACTAGGATTCATCAAACGCATAGTAGGTAAAAGTGAGGAAAAAGTCAAAGAGACATGTTACTTCTCGTTAGTAAGACCGCTGTTAGAGTACGCGTCGAGCATATGGGATCCGTACGTGAAAGGATCAATCTCAGAGTTAGAAAGAGTGCAGCGAAAAGCCGCTAGATTCGTCAAAAATTGTTACGATAGAAACAATAGTGTTACAGCCTTGATACAGGACTTAGGATGGGAATCACTAGCTGAGCGCCGATCACGCTCTAGGTTAAAACTTCTCGAAAGATTTAGAACGCATATATTCTCCAGCGATGTCGAAGAAATAGTAAGAGCGCCAACTTATATTGGTAGAACGGACCATCCTCGTAAAATAAGAGAGATAGCCTGTAGGACTGAGAGGTATATAGGCTCGTTTTTCCCTAGTACGATAGCTGAGCAGAACAGAAGTTACGAAAAGAAAACAGCCGACGTAGAGTGATACTATACATTATTATGCGCTTTACCTTGGTGCTATTGCACCCCCTGCCACACACCATTGCGGTGGCTTGCAGGGTGAACTATAGATAGATAGATAGATAGAATTAATTTCGTAACAATGGCCGAAGTTTGGAAACGAATATAAATTAAAATTCAATTAAAATTAAAAGGACACATAAAACTGTTAACAGGCAATTTTCGAAGAAACAACAGTGGATCTTTTAATGAATTGATTTGTTTTTATAAAAGGAATTTTGGTGCTTATTTAATACAGAGTAAGTTCTAAGGCTTATAATCCATTTAAATCTAATAACAGTAGCTATTGTAGTTTAAAGAAAGAACTTTATTTATTCACTTTAGGTACAGAATGAATTAATTTTAGGCTAGCATTGCCTATTATAAAAGGAGTTACTTTGGAATTTACAGTATGTAAAGTGGAAGTTGTACCGAATTGACTCAAGTATATTTCAAAGCAAAAATCAATTTAAAACTATTGAAAGTTGTTGTTTCGGAAACTGAGAAGGCAAGAGTGCTGAGCGAACGATAAACGATATTGAGGTACATTATATTCCAAAATCTATTTAAAGTATTATCAGAGGCAATTGAAGATTGAACCAATTTTTTGGAACCGGAATTCTGTTTAATTAATGAAATTGAAATCCTAATGCTATAATCAATTTAAAACGGTACTTTCCTGTTAACGGGGATACCTCAAAAAATAAACATGTATTGTTATGATATGTTACGACGTATGTACATACATACATATATCTGTTTGTTAACAATGCGTAAGAACGGGGGAATTACTTAAAAATCACACTTTTTGAAACTTATTTATTAATAAAAGGAACGTAATTACTAATACAATCTAAATTTATGTTACTAGGGGGTCAATATGTCTTTATGGAATTTAAAATAGCTGGAAATATATCGATTTCTTTGTTATGTTGTCGCCACATGAATTCTTCCGCTGAAAGGCTTTCACATTGCATTTCTAAAATATTCTGTCGCAGAAGTAAAGTTTCATAATATGATCCTTCTTGCACATTCGCCCTTTAGATAATATACCATGGTTTTCAAGCAAAGATACAGCTTTTTCTTCGCTCTTCGGCAAGCTCCACAAATGCATCATTAAGGGATCAACGTAAATATCTTAACGAGATTTGTTACGCATTGTTAACAAACAAAATCTCACAACATATCAGAACAGTACGTGTTTATTTTTTGAGGTATTCCCGTTAACAGGATAGTACCTTTAAAACTAATAACAATGGCTATTTTAGTAGAAAGAAAGGTACTATTTTAGTCACAAGGAATTTCTGTGAGATTTTAGTTAATTAATTAAAACAGACATAATATAGAAATATTCGATGGTTAATACAGTGCACAGTTTTATTCTTGCGATTTTTACATGTTGCATTGACGAAAATTTCGATTCATTAAACCCGTTGAAATTCAACGGGCACTTATGCTAGTGTATCAGTAATTGCGATCAAATGAATACAATAATGAAGACGAGAGCCAAATATGACTTTGAAGCCGGCGAAGGTTTTTTTCAAAGTGCGCTGCATATACGTAGATGAGTGGAATAGGGGCACAGATATCATTTCAGGATAACCTGGTAAAATGAAATAATTTCGGAGAACCGTATTACAATGAAATCTCGTTACGACGTACTTCAAAATTACGTATATTTCAAATTAACGTACTTTTTTTAATCCCCGTCAATTTTCCCGTATAAATACTGTATAAATATTCAAAATAACGTACTTCAACTTGAAATAATTTTCAATACTACGTATGAAATTCAGAGGTCCCGAAAAAGATATTTGTGGTTTTAACGTAGTATTTCATTCTTGCTCATTCAAGTCGTTTACACCAATTTTGAAGGCATCTATTGTCTTTAGTGCGGAAAGTTCTGTGGAATGCCTCCAAAATCCCAAAGAAGGAATTTTCCGAGCTGACAAATTTAGAACCGATGATCTTTGTTTTCGCAATAGCATTGAGATATAATCTTAAGGTGTCGGATATATATCTCTTGTTAGACTCATTATGGCCAGTTTCGGTTTGCGCGGGACCTGGGAGAATGCCGATCCCCCACTGAGATGATTCCAGAAAAAAAACTATACTCCTTATGGGTATATTCAGTATGAAGTATAAAAATTCATACTCCGTAGAGATACGTTGTATCGAGATTTTACTGTAATCTGCCTCATAAGTTTCCCTTCACTTAAGAGTTGTTCGCGTTTTGTTTACATCAGGGGCGGATCCAGAAACTTCTCATGGGGGAGGGGGCGCGCGATCGCTACTCCACCTATCGAATTCGCCCCTGCCAACTGCCCTATATTTTGAAAATCCCTAACCCTATCAGAATCCTTCTTTCCCTTGCTATACAGACCTAATCTGCGGCGTATAATTGAGGATATTTGCGCGGAATGAATTTAAGAAAGCACCCAGTGGAGTGCAATGGGGTTATCCAAGGAGGGGGCGACCGCCCGCATTGCCCCCACCCCCCCCGTGGATCCGCCCCTGGTTTGCTTGTTTGGTTGGTTTGACGTGATGAGGCAATATCTTGGGTTGTTTTAGCAAGCTGGAGTAGCACTGATACGTATTTTATATTGGTAGATCAAACCATAAAACCATATATTATACATATGTGTAATGGTGCATGGTAAACGTTTGTCGCCACGAATGAATCACTTCTCTTTATCTAATTTCAGCTTATTATATAACCGCATAGGTTGCAATAACCAAAATTTTATTGTTTTACAATAATATATTTTCATTATGTCTTAAACGCATTCCCATCTATTAACAAACTGTGTGTTTTACCCTACTTTAGTTTTGTAATACAGACCAAAAACCTGCGTCAATGATCATATCAAAAACTTATTAAAGTTTAACATTTAAACGTTTAAAAACTATTGTGAGGAAAGGAAGTTTCCGTGGGTGGTTTTTTTCTGCCATTGTTTTTTTTATATAAACAAATCTCGTCATCCCGTAACAAAGACTGAACCTTGGAACATAATTTTTTAGACCAAAAGTAAATATATATCTCGCAGGTGAACACCCCCAGAGTCGCCTTACTATGTTTGCAAATTATCAGGACTTTAATTTCCTTGGAGCTATGCTTCTGACACCGGGCACACACTCTGGATCTTTTATTTGTTTATATATATATTATGAGCTTGGAATTTTATGAAAGTCGCTTTCCATCATCAGCGTTTTCGGTCGGGGGTACGTCCAAAGTTATATAGGCGCGCGCGAATGTTAAATACTATAATTTTTCACTTACCTTCAGCTCACAAGGATGATTTCAGAATCGAATATGTTGACGTTAAGACTACGAATAACCAAATAAATGGCAAGCACGAATCTCCTGACGAGAAGGGATACTGATATAAAATAATTACAGCATTTTCTCCTATGTGCTGGAAGCAGCCTAATTAACGATAATTGGCTAATTTATGGAAAGGCATTTTGGCAAATATAATAAAAATAAATGTATGACAATCCTATGGTTAGTTTACATCTATGTACAATACTTATCTATTTAAATATAAAATCTCTTAATTTCTTCGTCACTTTATAACATACCGAACCATTTTAAAATTGCTCAAAAGGGAAATTGGTAAAATAATATATATAATATAATACTCTTTTGAGCTTCGAAAATGTTCGCCTTATAACATTTTCATAGTCGTGATAGACCAAAAGAATATCGACAGTTTCCACCACCCAACGATAGATGTCGCCATATTCTTATCGGGAGGTGCCTGTTCCCCTGGGGCTCGATGCAGTGTTACGCGGTCGGTCAGCCGGTTCGTATCGTACTCCGTCTTAAAGGACAGAGTGCGAATGTGGATTGTGGATAGGTAACGGGTAATTACGGTTTGAATGTTAATTTTATATTATGTCTACACTTCGTTTCTATATTATACATATTACATTATATATTATATTAATAGTATTTTAAGGTTGTATATATACATAATTGTATTCTACGTCTGTTTTTCCACCCCATCTAACGCACAACATGGCAGGTGGGTCGACCCCTTGCCACCCTCCCTCCCGGGGCCCCGACCTTGGCCAAGGTTCCCACCCTGTGTGCACACAAAATCCCAAACCACGATACGATTTCTACACGATCGATGTTTTATGCAATTGACACATGTACTATTATCCTATGTCATATTATTGTTTATTTTCCACGATAAATGCTAAATCGAATTTCGAAACGTATGTACCCCTAATATCTTTTCCCCTGAACGAAAACAGGTGATGCTGGTGACGTGCATTTCTTTTCCGAATGCACGAAGAGTGAAGAACGAAGACGCCCAGACACCATTCATCATGCAGGAGTAAGTACGTTTAGATGTAATTGTACTGTTTTTATTAATTTCTCCTTTTTAATAGTGATTTGTTTTTACAGAGCTCCTCTCCAACACAGGGTGTATCATCGCAGTGTGGCGCGGTTATCTCCTAGTGGAGGTAATTAATGGTTTCACTGGAGGGATGACACAGTTGGTATGGTAGTCTTATTTTGATCTCAGGCGCATAAAATGCCTCAGAAGAATAATCATAATTAATTAGCAATTTTTCTAAATTCTATTATTTCTCTGACGTCGTTAACGGCGACTGTAGTTTTGCTGTCGTATATTGGATTTACCCAATATGAGTTTATATGTCTATGGTTTATTCGTCTGCCTTATCATGAGTTGAAGCGGAAGAAATTGTTGTGTTATTGCCAGAATTAAAGTGAAAATTAAGTATATCAATTCTTTAAACAGTATATCCTGATCTATTATATTTATGTGCTTTTTTAATATCGTGATTAAGTTTTAATGTCCATGCATAAGATACAAATAAGTAGTAGACATGTTGAACCAAATTTTGTGTTGCATTGAGTTGCTAAATGCAACGGTAATGTTTATTTATAATCAATTCTTAATTTAATATTTTTTAAGTAAATCAGTCATTTTACTTGGGCAATTCAATGTTTTATTACTTAACGTTGAATTGGTAATTAAAAATTATTTGTGATAGTTCTGTATGAGGCCTTAGTTCTCCTCATAAAGACAAACGCTGACGGATAAAATACCTATAATCGTGCGTTAGAATAATAGACCGTTTTAAGAAATTTCTGAAATATTTATTGCTAATATAATGATTGCTCTTAATTGCAGATAACCATCAACGCCACACTGGACAGACATGGACGCTCGCGGTAAGCTCAATTTCCCTTATTTATAATGCACACGTCATTTCGTGTAAGATATCACGAACATCATTCGAGAAATACGTTCGAACCGAATTGAATTAAGTCGGTATCATTTTCAGATGTAGTGTTTATTGTTGTTGGTAGGCTTGCCACCTCTAGGACTTTGAACGGGAATATTTGTGTTTTTCCATAAAATATTCAGGTCTTGATTAATTTTACTGAATTTTCTCAAATTAACCGATTATAAGTACGAGTATGTTTTTTGGCGATACGAACTTCCCGACGTTTTCACGTACTAAAATATCGAATGATCAATAGCTCTTTAATATATATGAATTTACGTCATCCCTTCAAGTTGGAAGTATTTTTTTCATTAATCTTGAGTGAAATTCAATTTTGGTTCTGCTAATGTCTGGACGATGCAGGTACTCAAATATCTCTTAAATATAACGACAATAATACATTTCTTCCGAATGTGGCAACTTCATCAGTTGACATGTTGAAAAAACTTTCGTAACTGTTGGATATTATTTATTATTAATATATATTTAGAATTCTTTGCCTGTTATTTCAACCCGTTTATTTTCAAATAAATGCATCAGCTGTACTTATTCTGCAATCAGTAAGTTGAATAGAATATATCGCACTCTGTTTGCGATACTTGGCTGTTGTTCAATTTCAGCATAGTCCCCCCATTGGGAAATTTAAGATTAAGTATATATTTGCCACTTAGGAATAGTACTGCAGTCAGGTTCTTCTGTAGCGTGTGGGGAAAATTCGGCGATCTTTAACGTCACGAACAGAGACTTGGTGATGCGTTTATTCGGAAATGAAATATAAAAATATTTCTTCAGAAGATGATTTTTTAATTGTATTTTATTTTAAAGACTTCAAAGATGAAAATTGTTGGTAATGTTTCTGTTTTCAATTTTGCTTCGGGATTTAAAACCTCAAAAGATGTAAATCAACTAGGCTTCACAATTTTCTCATACATATAAAGCCTGTAGCATTGTTAATTTTAAATTTGGTATAGGTAAAACTGGCACTTTATGCAATACCTGAAGTGTATGTGGCCATGTGATAATTTCTTTTTGTAAGCGTTTAGTCGGTTCTGTTATTTTAGAATTACGTATCATAAAGCTCACGGATACATAATTTTAGAATATAGTATAAATGAGCATGTGCTAAATATTCTTGAAACTACCATGCTGATTTTTTTGCAGGGAAGCGAGGACTACGGGAGTGGGTGGGAGCTGTGGACTTAGGAGAGTAGGTGATGCTTACTTAGGAGGGAAGGTGCTGCTTAGTTAGGAGAGTGGGGCTGCAAACTCGGCTTAGTAGGTTCGTCAACCTTAGTTTAATAGGTGCGACAAACTTAGATTAGCAGGTGCGACAAAGTTAGGTTTGTAGGTGCGACAAAGTTATATTTGTAGGTAGAAGTAGTATTTAGGTGTGTGAATGTGTGTATGATGGTAGTGCATGGTAGTGCATGGATGTGCGCGCGCACATCTTTAGGTAGTGGTGGTGTGTGTGTGTGTGTGATGGGTGATGGTTGTATGTATGAGTCATTTTGTCATCGATTACATTGTTTAGCTAGACAGATGAGAGTACTTAAGTTTAGCAAGCGTTAGCATGGTGTAGGGCTGGCGTAACCCAGCGAGCTCGCCATGTTAAATAATGAGCAACGATGGCCTAAGCATTACCTCCTGGGTGCCAATGGAAATATGCTTAACTTGAATGGTATAGAAATCATTCCATTCATATTTTTAAAAACGCCTCCAGTTATCAGATGCAAAACAGGTTCTAAAGGTTTCCCAGTTTAGGAAGATATTACGTTATGACTGAATCTTCATTAATTATGTTGAATTCTACTGTTGAAATGTAATTTATAGTTGTTTATCTTAAATTGTGATTTCTATTTCATACAGAAATCTTGTATTGTTAGTTTCTACATCACTGTTTAATATCTGAAGATAATACTTTAGGCTAATAAATGTATGATGCAACTCTCTCTAAATAAAATGTTTTAATTTTACCATGAGTATTTATTTAAATTATTAAGTAAACTTTCGATGGCTTTAAATGATTCTTTGATTTTCTATATCAATTAATTTAATTTATACATCAATTGTCATGAGCTTAAATGTGACATAAGTTTTACAATTCGTTTATAAGATATTTCTGTCGCCAGGAGTGTAATTATCGAATAACACAATTGGCCATCAAAAAACAAACGAAGTTGCAATAGTGTCCCAGATAAGGAAATGTAAACTTCTTCCATCAAGTCTTTGAGGTAAAATGTCCTTTGTCCTACTCTAATGATAATTAGGATGCAAAATGTCCTACTTTGTGATACATTTCTGTTTGAGAGAAGATCTACCGGCAGCAATTCCCCTAATCAATCGCATGGCTACCGGGACCTAATGGGTGAGTTTTACATTGCTGTTTATAATCTCTTCCCCTACGTCTCCTCCGCTCATACTTCGCATTTAAGAGATCGCAATAATATAGGATAGCAAGAATAGCAGCTTGTCACTGTTAGTTCTGCTTCATCCATCGTCAAAGATTCGTCATGTTCAGTGAAGTGAGACTGCATCACATTTTAGTTCCGTTATATGTATTAATTAAATATAACAAATTTTCTGTCTTTTCTCAACAAGCTATATCAACGTTTCTTGTAAATTTTGTTTTTCTAATAAGGAAAGCAGGCATTACTTCCTGAAACTTGGGGAGATATCAAATTGCATTTCCAATCAAAAGAGCATAGTTTGAATTGTTGTTTGTTATTTTCATTCATATTCATAGAATTATGTAACATATTAAATTTTGAAGTTTTATTCAAATGATATTGCTGCCATGAGAGTGAATTTTGAATCAATCTTTACTGATGTACAGCCCAACTGCATTTTCCTTTTAAATTGGATTCTATCAGGAGGAGATCCTGTGGAGAATTAATTGGAGTGTGTTTGATGCCAAAGTAGCCTTGAATTCTGAGTTATTATGACTTGAAAACTGACACACTGCTGAGTCTAGATTGTAAGTACTTTTATGACCAGCCATCATGCATAATGGATTTATCACCTCTAAGAGCAACCAATATTATTTTGTGGAATTTTATTATAACTAAATATTAGCTGTGGGGTCATCCTACAAATGTAAAACTAGCTAATATCAGAATATTTGGTGTAACAATAGCCCAAGCGGCCGAGTCTCCAGAAAACACATATGTAATCAGAACATTTAGTCATTAGTACCATGAAATAGCAAATTATGAAAATGTTTTTCCTTGTATGAGTACATAGTTATTTAAAAAGTTAGTATCATTAATTTAAAGAGGTATTACGGAATTCACCAATGGCCTAGAAGAATATTAGCTATCCACACAGGGTAGAACAAATAATATTTTAAATTAATATCCTTTTACACATAATAATCACAATTTCTAGCTCACTTTCTTAAAAGCCAAAACGTGTTATTATGATAACTTTCTGTGTCCATCTGTCAGTGGACAATCAACGTTTTTTTAAAAAAGAGGTATTTAGAAAACTCTTTTTGAATTAGATAGCTCTTATCCATCCTTGAAGTTCACTGCAATTGTACTTTCATGTAATTCATCGTTTTTCCTCTAGGTGACTTTTGAAATGGTATTTAACCAAACTACTGAAGCTACAGGAGCGAAGTTTTCATGAATGGGAAGGTCTACGTTCCAACATTGCAGGTTTCCCCCTCTGCAACTAGGGAGGCAAAACAGAATTCTGAAAATTTTTAATAAAATGTGCTTCCACCTGTTGCTTTAGTAAGTGTATCTTACTTGTTTCAATTTAAAAATTTGTGAATTGCTTTGGAGAAGACAGCATCTAAACTCAGGACACGGAACTTGTCATGGTTTGTGGCAATGTAATATGCTGTTCGACAAAAATAAGGAAAATAAATATTATTATATCATGATGGCTGGTAAAGTTTACTAATAAGTTTTAATTCTTTGTTTATGTTAGCCATATAACCAGGATTAGTTAATGTATTATAGTATGAAGGTAGAGGATGGCTAGACAATTTGCCTCAACCAAGGCAAACTTAAGGAAATTTCAAAATTGTAAAAGATTTTGTTGCCATCAGCATTCACAGAAACATATTGTGGGAGCAAGGGGAACGAAAACCAGGGTCAGCTTGAAACTATTCCAGTGATAAGACTGCATTCAGCCCTCTTCGAGTTCCTATGTAAACTGTTCAACTTCAATAATATTTATTTTATTTTATCTTCCTCTATAAAATATTCTGAATGATATGTCTCTTATTTTTCAACCAATAATTCTAGAGGGAGGGGCAAATGTGCACGGTCATGTATATAGTATTAACCCCTTAAGCCGATAGCCCAATTACATACTCGCCAAATGCAGATGTTGCTTAAATTGCGATTCTATCAGCATAAATTAGTCTTTCATGGGACTATATGTGTCACAGCAGTCCATCGATATGTGATCTTTCAATGGATCACCAATTTCCTGTCAGTTTGTTAGTTCTTATACTTCGTTAGAGGAAAAACATAGCGTAAGCTACACTATTTAGTAATTTAAATACAGGCTTGAGGGGTTAAGGCAATATTGAAGATGTGATAACAAAAATTTATTCATAGACTCGTAGATATAGAATTTATTTCATTTTTAATTTATTTATTTTGCTGTAAAGAGGATTTTTATTTACATAGAAGAAATAAATATTATAGCGCTAATACCATTATTACTAGTAAAATCCAAGTGTCTCTTTGTTAAAATATATATACATATATGTATATGAACAAATTTTGAACTCTTATTTCAATTTCAATAAATCCTTTAGCTTTTAATTGGCTTTCCCTCAAATTTTAGATAACACAGAGCATGATAACAACTGTGTTCTTAAAGTACTAGTGAGTGTGGTGAAGTAAGAAATTAATAATGAAGAAATGATAAAGGTTCAATAACACATACAATGTGATTTACTGTCAAAATTGTTGATTCTATGCTATTCTAGTATTCTTTTAAACTATTTGTCAGGTTCTAATACTCTAATTCTTATATCAGAACAGAAAAATAATTAATTTGAAGTTGCTGCAAGTTTAGAGTTAAAGAACTGGTGTGTTTAAGATTATGAAATTAAATATAAATCTAAAAAGATTTAAGGAGTCTTCTTATTTCGCTTAAAAAATGATTTTTTTCTGACAGAAAGTTTCAATTATGGATTGCCGGTCCTTTTACAATTTTTATGAAATGTCGAGGATTGAAATTAGGGTTAGCAGATATCCCGTTCTTTATTTGGAAATCTCTCAGATTTTTAATGCTTTTCTTTCAGTTTTCGAATGAAATGGAAATTTAGAACGCATTCTTGGTGAAGAAAACTGCCACTTAAAATGCGATATAATCAATCAGCGAATTGTATATTATTAAGCCTTGGATGAGTAATTTTATAAGTATTTTCATGGGTTTATATAAACAGAGTCCCTTGATCACAACATAGTTTTTCCTAATAAGAATCAATTTAGCTCGTATAAATTTGCTGACAGTCCGGCTCTGCCTGATGCCGTCCCAAGTGCTACTATAGGTAAGTTTACGAAATGCTCATCGCACAACCTTAAAATTTCAAGGTGTCCACATCAAAACCAATGAGCTCCTCTCGCAGACAGAGTTGCTGTAATAGGTTGATACGTCTATTGTGACAAGTTGGGTACCTCCCTAGTTACATCTAGGTTTCCAAAAACTACCCACCGAGGTAATATCAAAATACTTTCGTTGCAATTTTAACGATTCAACAGTAAAATGTTCGCTACAAACAGACATTTTTCAGTAAAGCATTACCAATTGTTCATTTCAGCATCTTCCGGGAAGAACTGCAGTGTAATGCCTTCAGTATAATTAGAACATTGTGACACACTACATCTTTTTTGAAGTACTTTCTCTTTGGCGAAGCACATTTGGGCAAAACATGCTTTGTGAGGGATGATATCGAGCTAAATTAACCAACCCAACCCTAAACTCGGAGGAATATCACGATCAGGGCCTGGCAACTCAACGGTTTTCAGAGGTTGAAGTTACGCTCGTCTTTGTTGATAGATGTCACTGGGAGTGCTTCAAAATGAAAGTGGGGGAGGGGATGGGTCTGGGTTAAACCGTTATAACAGTAAAAACAAAGCAGGTCTGAGCGTGGCCATTATGTCGGAGAGTGGAAACGGTGGAAAGAAAGATAAAATGTCTAAAGATTTGAAAGTGAGAAGGAAGGTGTGTTCCGTGACTGGGTGTGAGGGACGCAGCGATGGGACAAGAAAATTTTTTAATTTCCCGAGGACGGAAAAAGTGTAAGTTAATTTATATTAATGAATATTTTTCTTGTGAATGCTGAAGTGTTTCTGAAAGTTATAAGTGTAGTTTATAAATAGATACAACGGTTGTTTTCAGTGCGAAGATTGTCATTTATAAGCGAAATTTAGAATTTTATTTATTCACTCCGCTTTGGGGAAGTACGTTTAACTAAATGAAGGGATTTGTAAGGCGAACATATATGTGTCAATGGTCTCTCCATTTGTTAAATATGTATAGGTGGTTTGTTTGAAATATACATGAGTTTCGTCAATTAAATCTAGTGGAAAAGTTGCTGCCTAAATTATTACGTTTTGTAAATTATAAATTACATGATTTCAGCTTCAGTGTGAATTATTGTATGCTTTTGGAGATTCGTTCCTTACATACTCTTTAGGACGTAGGAATTAAATCATTCTTTCCGTATTTGTTTTTAAAAAACTATGTCGATTCTTCTAGTCTTTTTGCACTTACTATTAACCTCTCAAACTGTGAGAAACTATCTTTAATTTAATAGAAACTTTTACAGCATATGATAGAATACAAAGGGCAGGTAATGTGTATATTGACATTTGCAACATTCTTATATGAGATAAAAGGAAACTGAAAATTTCATGTACAAACAAATGTGGTATGTTTCAAAGCATTAATTTAACTCCAAATATGACAGCAATTCCTAAAATGCATTTATTCCTGCTAAATGTCGTAATGTGATTAATTTGCATTTATAATTTCCAGTGTGAAATATTTTTGTATTATTATTCCTTGACCTTTTATAAAGAAATTAATAAAATGTTCGTGATTACCTTTTATATAAAACCGAGTGCACCTTTGCAATTATGTTAAGAATAACTAACTTATAGGTATAGGTTTTACATTTCTTTGTTAATATATGTTATTGTAGGGTATAGGCTTTAAATTTTGTAAATATGTATATATGTACATATTCATTATTCAATCTTTTAATTTCTATATGCTTTTTGTTGGGGAAATTAACATAATTCAGATATTGTGCGACCTTTTATGTTGCAGTATGTACACATTTTCACTTCTTATGATTTAAAATTATCTGCCTAATATCATTGCCCTCATTAGGTTTGGGAACAGGTATTACATCATGCCTCTTAATGTTAGAGTACATATTTGGATGGTTTCTGTGTGTTGTATGCACTGCTTTGTGTATATATGTTCATTTTTATACTGTTTATTTGGTTACCTTGATATGATGATATGAACTTGTATATATGTCATGTGAAGGGTGTCACTGTTTATATGCTTGCATGAATTAACACATTTGAGATGTTGCAGTATGTACATACTTTTACCTTCCTGTGATTTCAAATTATCTAATATCAATGCTCTCATTAGCTTTGAGAGAAAGTATGATTTTATATGCATTTTGTGGCATGAACTAGCGCAATGCAGATAATTTGCAACCTTTTATTATTTAGTATGTACCTGCATACATCTTTTTTGTTAATTCATTGTTCATTATGTTCATATTACATTTTCTGTCTATGTTCAATTGCATATTTTCATGGTTTACAGTATTGTCTATACTACTTCGTGTATGTTAAGATTTTCTTATACTTAGTCTCACTTTCTTCTGTTTGTGTAATACCAGTTGAGGATACATTTCCACATATTTTGTACTTTTCCATGTGTGATCTCTGTTGAATTGCTAATGTTTGAATTGAGATTTGGCAACTGTTTGTTTTCATCTGGTACTACTTTGTAATGTAACTGTGCCATCTTTCTGAGTGTATATCGCAAATAATTTGTGATGTTTGCAAAAACCTTTTTGCAATCTCAGCTGAAATGCTACAGAATTGTTTCTCACTTAAAGTACGGCATTTACTTGTTATGTGTACATCTAACGAAGCTTAAATAAAGCAATATCAATAACGTACAATAATTTTGTTGTTTTTTCAATTTTATATTTCTATTTAAAATTTTGCGATCATTTATATTAAGCATTTTACGAGGAATAAATAACCTGATATTTTAAACGCGCGCGCTTGGTGCGACGGTGGTGCCATCTATGAACGAACGCAGTCGTAACTTGAACCTATTTCCCACAAGAGTAAGATGCACAGGGCTGATCACGATCAATCCAACGGGCTAAACTATACAAACATTTCTAGCAGACGACAGCGACTGTGCTGCCGCCATCGGCACTTGAATCCTCGAAATACACGGGAATTGCTTGTGATGGCGTTGTTATGTGTATGATGTTTGGTTTTCGGTAGGAGAGAGCAAATCTTCTTTTCGAGTTAATGAAAACTAACAGCATGGAGTGTACACACGAGTTCACCATGTGTAGGCTTTGCCTTTCCGAGAGTGAGAGTTTCATCGATATTTTCCAAGTGAACGAATGGTTTGGTTACGTTGCAGCGGAAGTTATACGAGATCTTCTTCAATTCCTGATGAGTATTATTTGTTGTTTTACTGTAATTCATTCTTTTCTATAGTTTATATTGTTTACATTTCGTTCACCGAAGTTTTGGCAGTATGAGAACGTTCGTTGTACAAAACATTCTAATATTTATATTTACATCCATTTCCAACCTTGAGTGATTTCTATATCAAGATTTCTCTACATCGGGTTAATATTTATTGGTTGCCGGGACAATGAAGCGAAACAAATATAGGAATAGCGCTGTTATTATCTATATAATATATTTTGAAGCGTGTGTTTGTTATTGGAAATCCTCCTAAACGATAAAAGCTAGAATAAACAAGTTTGGTAAGATTCTTCCTAACATAGTGAATGGTCAAGGTTTCTGTCCGTCACTTTGATTCGAAATGGCGAACTCTCAATATGGTTATGATGGCCGAAACGACTATAATAACCATATTGATACCATTTTAACACAATATCAGTATGAACGACTTGACAACATCAAGGTAAATGCTAATGAACAAATTGTTATTTTGACGGGTGGAGTGCTTTAATTCTAAACAGTAATTATATTCCCATTGTTATGATTATGGTGGTTTGACTCTTTGATCAGAGGTCTGATTGTATATAAAATGGCCAATAAGCATGTCAGGAAATGTGAGTTATTAGTGCAGTATTAATCAGTGTGGGTTTGCATGAAAGGTTGTATTGGAAGAATTATTATTTTATCTTCTTATGTTCAAGTGAAAACTTGCAAGATACCACCGAGTTGGGGTTGCAATATGTGTGCATGCTGGAGTTAAATTAATATCACCATGAGTGATGGGATAAGGTTATCTAGATTGAAAGCGCACATTATGCTTGGGAAATATTGGAAGCAGTGGCAACAGCAGTGTAAGGAAAGTACATTCTGGATTAGATAAGTTAAAGGGAGTCAATATGTAAATGTATAGAGGTAGTTTTTGTTGGGATGTTTGGCTTTATTCTATGCCTACCACAAAAGAAACCATGTGATGGGTCTGCATGTCTGCATATGATATTTAAGGACGGTCTAATTTGTTCACGTTTGCCTAACTCAAGCTATTTTGTTTTGGGCTTCCTGTGCATTATGATTGCAAATTCATAATATTTTAATTCACAATCCATTTCAGTTCCATTATTCGCCTCCACAATTCATTAAATAGCTTTGTATTAAATTTGCTTTGAGTTTGTGAGGACAAATTATTTGTCAAGAATTTGCTATGTTAGAGGAAGAAATCGGGTACCATCATATATTCCCGTATGAAATTGTTATAGTTAGGCACAAGTTTTGTATGACTTCTTTTTATTGCGCATTGCTTTCATTAATTTAAACAAGTTTGTGGGCATGGCATAGGAATTCCATAGTGAATGTTTTTCAAGTTATACAATTTAAATATGATGATATTTTGAGTTTCTGTATGACTAAATAATATTTGTCATGGGCATTGAAATAGATGCTGGGAAAAGCTGAAGACAAATCTGAAGAAGCAGAAGACAGAGGAGATGCGTTACCGGATGGGAGGACTACCCCGGATGTTTGCAAAGGACCGAATCAAATGATTGCAAATGATTTTCTTATCTATTTAAAGCCTAAATATTAAGCCTCCACTCCTTTGTAAATATTAAATCTGTGAATTCTGTAAATATTATCCTACAATTATTAATTTATTTGTATAAACAATATATATTTTACATATGTAAATACAGTAATGTAAATATACTAATAAGTTAATAAAATGAATGAAATTAATCTGTTTCTAATTAATTAATTCCATCCAAAAATTTCACATTGTCAAATGAGAAAGTGGTTAAAGCAACTGTTTCTTCTTTCTGAATGAGGCTTTTGCTTTCGTTATTCTACTAAGGATTTCATCTGTGCATTTGGCATCTCTAGTTATTAAGCTACCAAGATATCTGTATTCTCTAACTTGCTCCAACGGATTTCCATCAATCCTTATGTAGAGTAATGCTATTTTTAACAAACTTTCCGAGTAGCTAGAAGATTGACATTTGGTAGGAATGTTCGGTTCTTAAAGTAGAAGCCATTTACGAAAAAAAAATTCCAAATTCCCGAGAATGATTTCCATTCCTCATAAGACAACATGGAATAATCGATATTTCCACCGGCAACCTTATTTTATTTTGCTTATTAAAATTCGCGTATTTTTTTAGTATTGTATTAGTTTATACTTCCTCCAATATACATAGTATAGAGAAAGTACTGTTTTCATGAAAAAATTCGAAATCGAGATTTCAACGGAAATACACGTTTACAAGCAAGCTTTGAAATAAATATAAAAACATATTTTCCTAATTTATAATGCCTTCATCCTTTGGTAAAAAAATGCGCACAAGGTGAAATGATTGTATTACCATATAAAACAATTTATTCGCCAAAGACGTCTGGCATAACCCGTGCATCGCCGGATACTTTCAGCTAGTTTGTTTATAAAATATAATCCAGTGTAAATTTCGTAAAATGTGATATGATTCAGTTTTTAAAGAAAATTAAGTATTAAAATGGAGATATTATTGAAAAATGTTGTGAAAAGATGAAGGTAACTTTTAGGTAAAATAATTACTTTTTCAATTTCATTGCTTTTGTAAAATATGTGCGAGATAGAGTTTTAGTATCATTGTGTGAAAAAATAAGAGGAACTCTTCCTGGTACTATGTTTGTACCCATATTTAGCTATGTAAATAAGGTGTGTTTCCAAGTTTAGGGAAACTTTAGATGAAATAAGTTTTTTCAATTATATTACTTTTGTAAAAAGGCGTGTGTGTGTTTATTGGGATATATAGTTCCTGCATATTTTTCTTTTAAGTTAGGCAAATAAAAAATATTTTTGATGTAAATATCCCTTCCTTCATCAGTGTTACAGACAAAAATCACCACTTTATTAAAAAAATTCTAAGTTTCTATAATTTAAACTGGAAAGTGTTCAAGCTCGCAAAGTAAATTTTTATTAAAGTTTCTGAAAACTAATGAATGTAATCTAATAATGCGTTGTATATTAAAAGTTATAAAATTTTTGCTTGGTATTAATAAAAATTCTAGATTATGTAAATGTTATGAGTTTTACCTTCTGTGAACCTAAAAGCGTGTGCAAGATATTTGTGTATGTGATTTGATCGAACGTTTAAATAAATATATTCATATTTCCATTGAATGCATTGTATATTAAAAGTTATAAAATTTTTGCTTGGTATTGATAAAATTTCTACATTATGTGAATGTTATGATTTTTACCTCCTGTGAACCTAAAAGCGTGTGCAAGATATTTGTATGTGATTTCACCAATTTTTTAAATAAATAAATTTATTCATATTTCCATTGTATTATACTCATTGTTTATAATGAATTCCCTCGGATTTATTTTTGTGTATATTTCATTGACTCTAATGATCGTCTCTGGAGAATTATTACAAAACTAAAAAATAAAATTTCCCATTATAAATTTCAAAACTTCTCGTTCTTATGCAGTTAAAATATTTAAGCAAATTCAACATGAATTCGTATTGTTTTATAAAATAAATATTTTCACTCATTTTTCCGTTTAATACTTCAAGTTCGGACTTCGTATAATAATTTTAAGTAATTTTAAAAAGAAATTAAAAATGCCTTGCACCGATTCCAATGCTTATGGGGTAATAAATGGTTACTTGGTAACGGTAATCAACAAAGCATACATACCTAAGCGTTATATATATATATATATAGATTCTGTTTCAATGATTCACCCCATATATCGTATAAGTTTAAATTCATGAAATTCCTGTAATAGTGATTTTGATACAAAATGAACCTTCGATGTTCAAATCTGATGCTTAAACAGATTTGAGAAAGCCGCTGTATGACGTCACGCTAAGAGCGACGCTATTGCCATCTGGTTATCCCCTTCCGCTAAACTTCGGAACAGCCGTTTCTAAGGGAGTTTCAGAGGCCTGGTATCCCGTGTCTGCATTAAGAACGACTCTGCCCCGCCTACTAGATGTTCGAAGGGATGGGGAGTCGTAGCCAATAGTAAGTGCCGATTCGTGGCGGAAAACCCACAACGTTGCCGTCCGAATAGTTTGATCTCTGCGTTCGTCCTGACTGTTTCGGGAGCTCGCTTCGCTGCATTTTTCGTTTCATTTTAAAATCCTTTTTTTGTTCGTTTAATAGATTAGGTAGGTTATTAATCTTTACGTTCGATTTTCTTTTGCTTTTATTTAATAATCATTTAGGAATTCCTTTATTTTTGTCATTGTTCAGTAATTTCGCTTATATTTTTAATTTCGTTTCGTTTAATTTTTATCTTATAGTAGATTTATGATCGGTTCTTCCGTTGTTTTATTACATTAGGTCACTCATTGATTTAAGTGTGCCGTAAATTTTTCTATTTTATTGCTTTCATTTAATTTTCCTTATATTACATATATTTGTTCGGTAGTTTAGTTTGGTATATCGTAAATTTAAATACGTCTATAATTTTGCTTGATTATTTATTTTATTTTTCTTGTGGTAGATTCGAAAATTTGTTTGTTTTTATTAGCTTTCTCAATAATTTAAATACGCTTTTAGTTTCGCTTCGTTGTTGATTTAATTGAAATATAATTTTAGGAGTTTATGTTTTCCTTCTGATAATCTGTTATAGGTGGCTCGTTAGTTTATTTCCCTCTTTTAATTTATTAAGTTAAAATGTGTGAAAGAGTGGAAGAGCCAGCGGGAAAAGTAAAATAAAGTCGCAAGCGAGTTCTCGGTAGTCAGGCCCGCGAGATGATTTTCAAACTGCGAATGTATTTTGAGGAAGAGAAGAACAATAACGAGCCTCTTTTACCTGTGAATCAAGTAGTTGAAAGGACTGCTGCAGCTTTAAAAATTAGCCCCTCAACAGTTAAAAGAATAAGCAGAGAGAAGTACGGCGGGGAGGAGAGACCCTCTTCGCAACTGCGCACCCCTGGGAAGAAGAAGGGAGTGTTTGTTATACTTCCTTTGAGTGAGGGTCTACCGACTGGCATGGCGATTTGAAGAAAGAGAGGGAGTAATCGGTGGTCTCCAGAAAGTGCCTGAAAAAACAATTTCTCTCCTGTGCTAACAAAATAAGTGTGCCAACTGTGTGAGACGAAAAAGGACATCAAAACCAAAACAATTTGTCAAAACTGTATTAATATATTTTCCAAGAGCATTGTTCTACCACTTGCGGAAATTGTTTTCGAAGGACAATATTTTAGGAGGTTGAAAGTTTGGATGACGATTGAATTAAAATTTTTGGTCTCACACATATTTGCATAAACATTCTTCAATAAATTATTTAAAGTATTTTGTTTTGTTTTCCTTTTCTATTGAAATAGTTGTGGAATTACTAATGATTTTAAAAATATTCTGGAAATCTAAAATACATTTGGTCGATTCGATCCAACGCGAATACTAAAGTATTTTGAATTGTAATCGAAGGTTAATATAGGTATTTTTGAAGGAAAAAGCCTCTTTTTAGACTAAGGGAAACATGTTGGCAACCCTTTACATATAGCATTTCATGGTCATAAACATATTTATAAGTTATATTCGAATCATACAAGACATAACATCGTTTTACATAAAATCTTGGTTGCAACGCCGCTGCGCGCCGTGTAATTCCTAAGGGTTGCCGTCAGCGCGCATGTGACGTTTTTATAAACAGCCATAACTCGAGGCTCGAGTAAGATATCGGAATGAAACTTTCACTAAAAACATTTTCGCTATTCACCTAAGCAGCATACGTATCATGTGTGGGTGTAACTTTGATAGAATGAGATTTAGCAGGAGGTTACTTTTGCATTGACGTTGACTCAAAAATTTGCGTCGGACTAATCTAAAAGATTTTTTATCAACTTAAAAATTCAACTTATGCACAATAAATAAAGGTTGTTGGTAAGATAAAGCAATGACTAATATAATTTAATTTTCTAAACCTAGAAGGTTGTACCATTTTTCCGTGTTTACTTGAGGAATAATAACGAGTAATGAAAAACGGATATTAGGAAAATCCTATAAAATATTATTCTGTAAATTAAATTCAAACATTTTCATAAGAATAATACCAGAAATGAATGCCGCGTTAGAATTTATAGAGGAAAATATTTTTTATTATAACTTATCTCGAAAAGCACAATTTGGCAACAAGGCCTCCACTGCCACAATAAGCAAATGGGCGGGGCATGGGTCACTATATAGCGGCACAACTATAATACAGTAATACCTCGGCATATGAGTAATCGGTTTACGAGCTTTCGCTTATATGAGATGCACAAATTAATACCTGATTTTCAATTTACGAGCCAATTTTCGCTTATACGATCTCCTTCCTCTCGCAAACGGATCGTTTTTCCCGACACCTATTCTCGGCTTTCGTCGGTTCCTGAATCTTTTTCCGAATGCACAGAACGTCACGGCATTCCAACTTTAATGATGTAACTATTGTTTATAAAATTTATAACATAGGATGTATTGCGAAATTAATTTTCGTTTTACGAGTTTTCGCCTTACGAGCAGTTTTTGAGGAACAAATTAAGCTCGTAAACCGAGGGATTACTGTACTTTGACGCACAGCTGACAGCGTCACTTTCGCCATTTAGATTTGTTATCCCGTGGGTGCAAGTTGTCTCTCGTTGCTGTACTGCTCTTCATAAACAAACTATAAACCCTCATCACATAAGCACCACTTTTTTAGTTTTAACTATCCATTGAAACAAACGTACCGTATTCACCTGAATCTAAGACGACCTTTTTTTCCAAATTTTCAACTGTAAATATCAAGAGTCGTCTTACATTCGAAAACGAAGTATATTTAAGCATTTAATCAATGGTTTTTACAACAAATGGTACATTAAACAATTCACAACAGCAAATTCAAGTACGTACATAAAGAAGTGAAATAAAGAAATTGTAATAACAATAAGAAAAACATGACGGGAATAATAATTATTTAGACTAATAATCATCGTCGACGATCATAACACAGACGACGTACTTTCATCTTGCACGTAATGGCAACCGCAATGTCAAAACAAATGAGAGCGGAAATCATTGGGATTCCCCTTTCAAACGACGCACCGCGATTCACTAAGTGTGACAGTAATTTTGAGTTGTGCATTCTTGAATTAAATGCACAACCCTTAAGTTAAAATGACAGATCATGTTGAAGTACGTGGCACGAGTGCAAGTTAACAAAGGAATTAGACGGAGCTAAGATACAAATTTTAAGCTGATCGTGATAAATTACGCCGAAAAAACTAATAACTGTGATGCGAGTAGAAAGTTCGGTGTATCTGAGGCAAATGTGCGTCGATGGAAACTCTCAAAACAGGAACTAGAAAAAGCCAAAGCCACAAGGAAGTCGCTCAGTGGTCCAAAATTAGGCCGATTTCATGGCATAGAAGAAGAAGTAGTCAAGTTTGTGCGCACCATGAGGAAGAACGGTATGCCTGTTTCGACTGAAAGTATTATACTTAAAGCTAATGAAGTTACTAGAGGACTTAATATATCATTGCAAGAATTCAAGGCCAGCAGAAGTTGGTGCGTGAGAATGATGCGACGAAATAATTTTTCTTTACGGCGACGAACTTCGCTGTGTCAGAAATTGTTAGGAGACTATGTTGAAAAACTTCTCGCTTACCAGAAATACGTAATTGGACTTAGAAAAACCAATAATTACCTTTTGAGCCAAATAGGAAATGCCGATGAAACTCCGGTTTTCTTCTACATGCCATCTAATTATACTGTGAACGAAAAAGGTGCGAATTCCGTCCTAAATAAAACTACAGGCAACGAAAAAATGCGAGTCACGGTAATGTTGGCGGTTTTAGCAGATGGGACTAAATTACCACCATATGTGATTCTAAAGCGGAAAACAATGCCTAAGAAACATTTGCCAGGTGGAATAATAGGTGTCAAGAAAAGGGGTGGATGACTAAAGAACTAATGAGAGATTGGTTACATGTGGTGTGGAATAGACGGCCAGGAGCTTTACTGAAACAAAGAGCAATGCTTTCACTGGATGCATTCAAGGACACTTATCTCCTGAAATTAAAAACATAATGAGTGCGATGAATATTGATCTTATTGTAATACCTGGAGGAATGACATCGCAACTTCAAGTTTTAGATGTTGCTGTCAATAAGTGTTTTAAAAATAACTTAAAGGTTTTGTATTCTGAGTGGTTACAGAGTGGAACTCACACTTTAACACCAAAAGGAAATCTTAAGAAACCTGAAGTTGCAATGCTCTGCCAATGGATCAAGGCATCGTGGCAACAAATAAATGCGAAAGTAATGGTGAAAGGATTTAAGAAATGCTGCTTATCTAATGACATGGATGGGAGTGAGGATGATGTTTTGTGGGAGACTGATGATGAAGTTCAGAGTGATAAAGATAGTGACCGTGAGGAAAACAGTGAAGGTTGCATAGACAGTGATGATGACTAACACAATAAAATGATTTTATGCAGCACTTGGATTGAAATGTTTTTTGTTGTCCTGAAATGAGTATATTCTTTCAATGTATTTACTTTATGTTTAATGTTATCTTAAAATGAATGCTACCATTTAATTTGTTTGAAAACCTGAATGGTTGTATTTGTGATTTGATCTTATGATTTTAAAATGTTAAAAGACAATGACATTCAAGAAAAGTATAAGAGAAAATAAATATTTCACAAGATTTATAATTTTTGTAGTCATGAAGGTCAATTTGAGCTTTTTTCTCTTTTGGAATCATCAAAATGGGGGGTTGTCTTAGATTCAGGGTCATCTTGGATTCGGGTGAATACGGTATATGTCACAAAATATATAGTATTTAAGCATTGTTGGACTTACATGGTTTTCAACTTACACGGCGACCTTCGGAACAAATTAACCGTGTAAGTTGGGGACTTACTGTATAAGATGTAGAGTTACCTGTTCTTTGAGAACAGGAAGTTATGAGAAGTTATTTTGTTGAACAGTTTAGACATCAGAATAGTTCGGGAAGAACCTCCGTTCTTTCTGACCCATCTCTAGTTGGCAATGCATTAGCATACAAAGCTATTTTGCTTTTTGTACAATTAATATAAAACATTTGGGATTAAAAAGTAGCCTATGGCCTTCATATTTGTGAAGAAAGTATCTGTTGAAAGTTTGATTACTCGAGCATTAACGGTGTGGAAATGTATAGATGCACAAATAAACAAACAAAACTTTCATAAATATATAGAATTTTGTACATTTTAAGTTTAATTATTGTCCAAATACATTTCCTGGTGTAGTTTTTTTACAAAAAAATGGTTAAAAAGCTATTTTCAGTTTTTAAATCGCATATAATCCCTTGAGTAAGTTCCGATGTAAACTCTAATCAGGCCTGCCAATGCCTTTGTAACGTCTAATACTTGAATGTATGAATGTGGCTTGCCACGTAAAAAAGTTGCACGCTTCTGCTCTAAACTGTTTTCATGCAGTCTCTTCTGTTAGAAGAATTTATCAACCTTTCCATTTTTTGTTGTTTATTGTGTAATTTGAATAAAAATCTTGAATTGACTTTGGCACCATTCATTGAATCTTTTAAAATTAAATCTTAAATGAAGTTCATACAAGCACATTTTCTTCATTTGAAATGCAACCCTAGCTAATCTTCAAATTGTCCATTGCTGTCCACTAGAGGGAAAACGTTGGGGATCCCTGCTCTAAAAGAGATGTGAAAATATAATAGTTTTTATTTCTTAATGTCTTCATTGCATAAAGGATACTGTTAATATCACCAGTAACATTTGCATTTGGAGAAGACGGTTTTTTTAAACTCAAACTAATTAAAAATTATTTGCGGTCTACAATGAGCCAAGAAAGATTAGATAGAATTGTTTCAATTGAAAATTATATTGCTGATAATCTATATCAGGGGCTGGCAACCTTTTCTATATGGTGGACCACATTAGTTGTGAATGCTTTGGCGGGCCGTATTGGAAATTGCGAGAGCTTAAGTGGGCCATATGGGTGTTTAAATCAGAAACCTGGAGAGTTTACGGTCTCATATTAGTGAAAATGAATTCTAATTAGTTTAATAGCTTTAAAACCACCAGAAAAGGTTTTGAGAGCATAGTTTCACTGAAAAAATATGGAATTGACTGTGTTAAATTGTACCAATCACTTATTCAACATGGCTTTGTGGGCTGCAAAAAATGCTCTCAAGGGCTGCACTAAATTATTAATGACTTTGCTGCAATTAAAGTATGAAAAATTATGTGATCTAATCAGATGCATAAAAAGATAATTACTTTTTATTGGTGTGTTCCATTTTGTCTTCATTACAGTAAGAGTTTTGTTTTGGAATAATTTATTTCTATATGTAATGTTTATTTAATTTTTATTTGTTGCATAAAATGTGTTCCTACATTATTATGTATCTTATTACGAGAGTTTAGTTCTGAGTTTATCATATTTTATATAAATAAGCTTCAAGGATTTTGCTATTTGATAGATTTTTAAACATTTTGTTTCATGCATTTGTTTAAGCTAGAAATAAGCCAAATTTTCCTTCCTGAAAATAACCTGTGTACAGTCATCACTGAGTTTGGATGCATTAAGCTGTTGGTACTACAACATTATCAATTCATTAGAATAAAAATTATTGCCCAAATGACAATTTAGCATTTCCACACAGTTGATTTATTTATTTAAGTTTTTAACAGCACCCACAACCATGAGTTTTGGCAGCCTAGTCTGCCATGGCATCCAGTACAGGAAACATAGGTCTGATTTGAGACAAAACAAACCAATGTAATCTTTTTCAGTTGTCATATTTTTGATCTTTTTATACATTCACTTATGTATATACACCAAATTCTCTTTTTTCACGGTTTCACTTTAACACGGTCCAGAAAAAAACCCAATTCTTTTTATACACGATTTTTTTTACTTTAACACAGTCCAAAAAAGTTCGACTCAAAATAGAAAAGACAATCAAAAAAACAAAGAGGAGATGCATGAAACTCTACAAAACAAGTCAATTCATTGCAGAAGTCGAAAAAGTTGAATAAAAATGCTATAGATGGCATAAGCTGGCCTTCTACCATAATACGTAGATTTGAGTGAGCAGTCCACAACGGTTGGCTAAGAGAACACACAAATCTACGTGAGCCGTCCGCAATATACTATAATAACTTATGTATATGAGGATCCCTTAAAGGCCATATTTTCTTTAAAACATTCCTTTGTTACATATTTGTATGATGCCATTTGGCATCATTGGGAATTACTTATGTGAATGAAGTCATATACATCTGTAAGTAAAATGTTTATTATATTATTAGAATAATGGAAACACTTTGTTATTGCATGTTCAAATTTTCTTTATTATCTATAATAAACTGATCACTATAGTATACTGTTCATAACAGTATGAAATGTCATTAACAGTATAATTTTTTTTAAATTTCGTTGTGAAACGAAATTCATTCAGAAACTTTTAATGAAATATATAATTTAGAATTATACACGTAGATTGAAAAACTAAAGATGTTATTATTATCAATAAAATCAATTATTATTACTCTAGAATTTATTAAAATATTTTTCGTATGCCTTACCAAAATGTCGGATAATGCAGCAATTACAAAACTCAAAAGGAAGGCAATTTCTTTGGAAACTAAAATTCAAATTTTAGATTGTCTTGCAAATGGAGAAGGTTCCAAGTCTGTTGGTAAGAGTTTTGGTTTGAACGAAGCCACCATAAGAACAATTAAGATAAATGAAGCTGCTATTAGACAATCTGTAATTTCTGGAACGAAACTGAGTGCTAAGTCATCATCATACACAAGAGATGTTGTTAGAGAAAAATGGAAAAGGCACTGGCAATATGGATAGAAGATCATACGCAAAAAAGAATACCAGTAGACGGAATTATCATCAAACAGAAGGCATTACGAATTTATAAGCAGATTAAAGAACTGGAGCCATCTATATCGTCTCAGTCAACTAGTGAAAAGAAGTTGGAATTTTCTGCGAGTGCAGGATGGTTAACAGGGTTCCTTAAAAGACGCGTTTCATAATCTGAAGATCAAAGGTGAAATTGCATCTGGAGATGAGAAGGCTGCTAAAGAATTTCCCGCAAAGCTGGCCAAAATAATTGAAGGCGGTGGATACACTTCTAATTAAATTTTTAATGCTGATGAAAGCGGTCTCTTTTGGAAAAAAATACTGAGCAGGACTTATGTGGCAAAATCCCAGAAAAGTGCTAGCGGTTTTAAGGTAGCTAAAGATCATGTGATGTTTTTATTTTGCAGCAACGCTTCAGGGGATCGCATGTTGAAACCTCTGTTCATCAATCGATCTCTAAGACCGCGTTCAATGATAGGTAAAGACGAAAAAACTGCCAGTTCATTGGATAGCCAATGAAAAAGTGTGGATGACAGCAGCAATTTTTACTGGATGGTTCAACAAATATTTTGTCCCAGAAGTTAAAAGATACTTGGAGGAAGAGGGTCTTGAATTCAGAGTTCTTTTGATTGTAGACAACTCACCCGGCCATCCAGATTTGGAACATCCAAATGTACAAGTGGTATTTTTGCCGCCCAATATAACATCCTTGATTCAACCACTAGATCAGGGTATAATTGCCACATTCAAGACTTACTACATCAAGCGAACATTCCAATACATTTTGGATAACTAGATAATGATAAAACACAGTCATTGACGCATGGAAAAAATTTTCTATTATGGATTGTGTCAGACATGCTGCTTTGACGTTATCTGAATTAAAACCATCGACTTTGAACGCTTGTTGGAAAGCAATTTGGCCAGAATGTATTCCAAGTAAAAATTCTATGCCCCCAAATTCAGTCAAATATTCCGATATCATCACTTTGGCACATGCAGTTGGCGGAGAAGGCTTTGACGATTTAACATTTGAGGATATCGATGAATTGCTGGTTGACAAAGCCCTAAGCAAAGATGAAATAATAGAGGTTGTACTAGAGACCATTGATTCTGAAGAAAATAGTGTTAATGACGAACTGATTCCCCTCACTGCAAGATTATTTGAGGTCTTCAACTGGCCAGTAAATTGGAAAATCATTTTCTGACAAATGATCCCATTGTCAAACGAGCTGTACAGTTCCAATGTGATCTGAAGTTTTGTATGGCCCGTTACCAAGAATTATACAAAGGACGAGCCAAAACAGGATCACAACAATTGATAACCGATTTCATTGTCAAAACCAATGAAACCCCAACAACGCAGGAAGTGCATGAAACTAAAGCGAAGAACATGTCAATCGAGGGTGGAAATGTTAATCCTGTTCAAGATACCACTGAGAGGATCTCACCATTGGATACACATAAAAGATGATGTGCTAAATATTTCTAGCGATGAAAGCAATTTTGCACCAGTCTTACACAAACGAATGCGTTTATTGTCAGACAGCGACGAATAAAATGTAGTTCTTATTTTTATGCCAAGTTTCTTTGTTCTTGAATTGGTGATGTTTTTGTTCTTTTTTTTTGAAAAAATATTTGAATTTACGTTAAAGTGATATGTTACAAAGTGACTAAATTTTTTATTTATGCAATAAAATATGTATGTATATAAAATATGTACAAAATGTAATTTGGGGTGTTTGACTGCATTTTTTATTTATGTAATAAAATATGTATGTATATAAAATATGTACAAAATGTAATTTGGGGTTTTACGTAGATTTTTTACACGGTTTGTTGAACGTATCCTTTTATTTTAATTGGTTCTTTGTCTTTTTTTACATGGGTTTTCGAAGGTCTGGAACGGATACCCTATTTTTCCATAAGCATGGTATCTTTGTTACATGGTTTTCTCTGGAACATATCTACCGTGTAAAAAAAGAATTAGGTGTTTATAACATTGACTTTAATAGTTTAATAGGCTATCTTTTATAAACACATGATGCATTTCAGGACAATAAAGTAAGACTTTTGGAGATTTAAAAAATATTAAAGTTTCACATAAAAGTAGTGATAGAAAAAGTATACTTCAAATGATGTCACATTCCTCTAGGCAAGAGAGACTTTTTGTCCAGTACTTGGAGTGTTGTAGCCAGGACCATCTTTTGATGTATAGCTGAAAATGTAAATAGATTATAGTAGAACATAAGCAAAGGAATGAAGACTAAATTTTAAAAATTAATTTTAAAGAGTACCTATTTCCTACTAGTTAGAGCCATTTCAAGATATGACAGGTAAAATTTATTATTTAAGTCAAATTATCACACTACATCATTATAAATTTCACATTTAATTTATGTATATTATAATTTTCTAAAAATCCGGGAAAATTATTTAATATTAAAGAAACTAATACTGTCCGCATGGCAACAAAAGTGACAATTCTAATTCACTTTATTAAGTCTGGATCCATATTCTTAAACACTATCATCCTAAAGAATATGTACTTTTTCTATTTCACTGATTAATAATAAGATGTACAGTTTTCCTGATAACAAAACAATGCCTGCATGAGGAGAATCACCTTGTGCAACCGGTCAACTTGAACCTTGTAAATAAGTCAAATAACAGTGTAGAATCAACAAACTGCATCATCAGATGATGACATTTCTCTGTCTTCCATACCATAGACGTTTCTTTGTCTCTGTCCCCGTCCCATATCGTATCATCAAGCGAATTAAAATTGGAGCACTTTTTGAATTTTTTATTATCAAATATAAGTTACAAATAGGCAATTTGCCAGGTGGTAACATAACTATCGTACATAAAATACTAAAAAAAACCAAACCATAATATAAAAACAAATACATGACAAAATAAGTATAGCATAAACAATTATCTTAACATTACCTTACATCTACTTTTAAAAACATTTACATTCCTTGGGGAGGGCTTAAATAGTTCTGCAGGCAACTCGTTCCAATCGACTACGGTCTTATTTAAATATGAACTTTTTTTTAATATTAGTTTTTTGAACTCTACACTTGAATTTAAATTTATGATCATTTTTCACCACGAAAGTTGGTTCTTCCGCCTCCTTTCTTAGATCACCCCAAGCTCCCTCATTTTTTAATATATTATACATGCCGCATAGCCTGCTCCGTTTCCTCCTATTTTTTTATTTATTTATTTACGTATTTACGTATCCAGGCTACAATTAGGCTCTTGGCCTGGTGGTAACGATACATTAACACCATGTCAATTTAGTAACTCATTTCATGATTTTAGACTAAATAGGTACTTTTTGCACTTCTTCCTAAAGTCTTTCAGGTTTTTAGGAAAGGGGTCAAAGATATCTCCAGGTAATTCATTCCATTCTTGAATACCTCTGTTCAGAAAGGAGTTTTTTACAACTTCTAGTCTTTGAGGTTTGTATCTGATTTTAAATTTATGATCATTTTTACTGAAAAAATGATCATAAAAATGAACAAACAATAACATCATTTGATATATCTGGGCAACCTCGCTCAAAAATAAACAAGGACTTGAGATTCCTAGCTATGGTGGTTGTAAATCAAGAACTGCCTGTATGTATTCATTGTTAACTTGTTGAATGTCTGTGCCTAAAAGTATCTATATATCTATTCACAGCAAATACAATCAAAGGACTGCTGTTTATATACAAAGAAAATTATCATGTATATAAAATTATGATGAAAAATACTCAAGAGAAACAGCAAGACTTGGAAAACAAAACACATGATTGGTAATAAAAGGTCTATAAAGAAAATATAACATGATGCCATCTCAGAATCTTTTGGCAAACCTATGAAAAAGATGTTGCAATCATTTTATAACTTAATTTTTAAAATAACTTAGTGCACCATATGATAAAAGTGAATACAGACACTGAGCATGTTAATTAACCTCTGCAAACAACATGCCACATTAAACTTCACAAGCATGGAATACTACAGAAGATGGTTTGCGCCAAGGGTTTGTAGTCGAATAATCCTTACCTTCTTTCATATTTTTCGATATCTCTCTTTGAAAGTGAAGGCCTTGTTTTCTCCAGGGCTTGAAGAATGTGATCCCATTCAATCAACATTGGCTATAAGAAGCAAAAAAGAGAAACTAATACTTCTGTGGTTAAATGCAAATAAGGTGACTAAGATACGAATAATAATAAGAAAAAAAGAGGCCCAACTTCTTCCACATCTTAGGCTCACATCCTTGGCTCACTATTCACCATATCACGAATTATGGAATTAACAGTTAAGTTCCTTAAAAAACAAAAGATATGAAATTTATGATAACATTCAAGAACCCAATATTCACTTAATGCCCTTAAGGTAGAGCTGCAAACCATTCTAAATTTGTAGTGATTTGGTTCATAATTTACTATGATGGTTCAGTTTATAGTTCACTTTTTGGCAGTGGTTTGTTTGAGTTCATGGTTCGGTTCAAGCAAAACTGAGAATTGATCATAAAAATATGTTTTATTTTATATTACTTTCATTGTAATTCTATTTACAGTTGTATATTCAGTTTTATCAGTTTGTTTACTGGGAGTGCCAATATTTAACAAGTTAGGAAAGTACAGTAAAATCTCTATACAATGTATCTCTATGGAGCATGAATTTTTATACTTTATACTGAAAGTACAGTATACTGAAATACCCATAAGGAGTACAGAATTTTCTCTGAAAGCATCTCAGTGGGGAGATCGGCATTCTCGCAGGTCCAGCGCAAACCGAAACCGGTGAGAATGGGAGTCTCTAAAAAAGAGAGATAATTCCTAGGACTTAAGATTTTATCTATTATGCTATTGTGTAAATACGAGAGGTATGACTGATCATGGGTTCTAAATTTTTCAGTTTGGAAAATCCCTTCTTTTAGGATTTTGGTGGAATTCCGCAGATCTTTCCATACTAAAGAAAAAATATGCCTTCAAAATTGGTGTTGAGAAAGAAATGGTTACGATTGAGCCATTTACGGATGAAAGACTACGTTAAAACCACAAAAATCTTTTTTCGGGACCTCTGAATATCATACGTAGTATTGAAAAGTACGTTACTTTGAAATATTTATTCAGTATTAATATGGGGAAATTGACGGGGATTCAGTAAAAGTAAGTTAATTTGAAACATACGTAATTGTGAAGTACGTTCTAACGAGATTTCACTGTACTGCGATGTTTTTACAAAAAATAAATTTCTTCCACTGGTCATAGTTTAATATTAATGGCAGTACAATATAGCTTTGTGATTCCCATATCGTTGCCATAATAGCCGATTGTTAAGACCCAGAAAAACTCACTTTTTTCCGATAAAAACTAAAAATGTACGCTAAAGCGACAAGGATTTGAATTCCATCTTAAAAAATAAGAAACTACAATTTCTAAACTTTACAACAGTTCATGTCCCAAGTTCTAATCTTGATAGGAAATAATATTAAAAAACAAATACAGTAAAACCTCTTTATAACAAAATTGAAGGGACCCAATTTTTAGCACTTTGTTGTAAGGAGGTTCTTTGTACGGAGGTTTTTTCAGATCCATCATATATGCATATTAACATATTATTGTTAATTATAATTTATTTCAACAATAATATTGTAGTTAATGTTTCCAAAAAATTTACTTAATGATAAAAACAATATATTATATTTACATTCCTGCAACATTGATCAATTTTGATAGTAAAAGTAATCTCTACCTTACAAACTCCCTTAGAATGAAGAACTCCATATAACGGAAATTATTGCCGGTCCCGAAAAATCCACTAGTAAAACTATACAGAAAACCTCTATATTACAAACCTCTGATAATTACGAAACCTCCCAATTATGAAATAAAAATCACACCCATTCCACTAAAAACAAACCTCCATATAGCAAAATTTAAAAAAAATATAGTACGTGTTGTTGTAAAGCAGAAACCAATGCCATCTATGTGGGTGTTAACACTGTTATTACGACCTCACCTGAATAATTCAAAGTGTAGTATGTGTTATAATTTTGAGTGATAAGGTAGACCTCGTCTGTTGTGGCTTTATATTTCGATCTTTTGTGGTTCCACATTTGCAACCAGATTTGTCTTTCACGGTCTTATGTTTCGCTCTTTCGCAGAGAAAAATCACAGAAAAGGTTACATGAAATTTTTTATATGTGGAATGAATCGCCTTTTCCTCAAGTTTTCTGTCATAGTCAGGCCTGAAAAAATATTGTTGTGTTATTCTAATATGTAAAAATATTTACGTAAATGCATTAATGTAATATATATGCATAATTTAAAAAATTAGATACGTCTTATATATACTTTTAAATATTTTAGGATGCAATCCTCCCACAAATTTGTGCCCCTTCACACGTGAAAAGTTGCCGGTATCACTGTTCAGGAGCTTTCTTTCTTTTGATGATCCCGAGGGGAAAGACTCAAACCCTCAACTCTTGATCCTTTCTATTCAGGATAATTGGGGTATTTGCTCAGGTTTGACATAGTTCAAACGCTTAAGCTCTGCGTTTTTTGCATAATTTACTATTGGTGGAGTTTCGTAGAGTTTTTTAGGAATGTAACACCCTGAGAAAGACTATGTCTGCCGTATTTGGAAATTAGCTCCCGTGAGTTAGGCAACCACCATTCATTTTCTCGATTCTACTTGAAATGCTTGAAATTATAACAAATACTACACTTTCAATTATTCAGGTGAGGTAGTAATAACAGCGTTAACACCCACATAGATGGCATTGATTTCTGCTTTACAGCAATACGTACAATATTCTTTTTTTTTTAATTTCACTATATGGAGGTTTCTTTTTAGTGGAATGGGTGCGATTTTTATTTCGTAATTGGGAGATTTTGTAATTATTGGACGTTCGTAATATTGAGGTATTCTGTATAGTTTTATTAGTGAATTTTTTGGGACCGGTGACAATTTTCATTATATGGAGTTCTTCATTCTAAGGTAAGGTAAAGATTTTACTGTATATAAACCTCATCACCATTTTACATGCTTTTCGTATGGGGCAATAATAATGGGGCAAAATTAGCACCCAGCAGCTGATCCCGGACCAGCAAATTCTCGTCAGGTGTAGCTCTCATATGTAGTACAGTAAAACTCGTTTATAACGATCATGCCTAAAACGAAATCTCGACTGTAACGAACAAATGTTTGGTCCCTTGGCAAAAAATGCCCCATATATAACGAATTTTGGTGAGCAGAGCGATAAGTAATGAATAGTTTCCGCCCGTTTACCGTGCACTTGTTTGTAGAGCTCCCCTTCCTCCATCTACCCCTTCCATAGAGCAGAGTGATAGTTTCCGCCCGTTTACCACGCACTTGTTCGTAGAGATCCCCTGCCTCCATCTACCCCTTCCATACGAATTTCCACGCTCCCTTTGTTTTGAAATTGATATTAAAAATGTGAAATGTTTATGTGAATTAATGACCATAATAATAATATTAATTGACCATTTAAAAAATCGTATGTAATAGCAGTCGAACATTTTACATTCTGCAAAGTTGATAAGCATCTCTTTGCATATGTAAGTGCGGCATTGAAGTCGACTCACTGCAAATAAAGTAAAAGCTGTGTTATCCGGCTATCTTGGGGATTGTGTAAAGCCGATTAGGAGAAATATCCGGTTAGGGGAGCGATTTTCGATTTTGACATCGCAAATTTAGCAATAACCAAACAAAATTGGGTTTAGGTTCACTATCGTACTCCCCAAACATAACTATGCATGGGGTTAGCATTTTCCATTTTAATTCTTCCACATGTAGTTAGATATAGACACTATTTACCCATTCTTATTTAATACGTTGCTATGCTTACATGCAAAACAAAAAGACTATTGAAAAGTTTAGGGCGTCCGGGAAGTTTGGGGATTACGGCAGTGAACCTGTTCCCAAAATTGAATTTATTGGATTATATCTTTCTTATTTATCTTTATTATTTATCTTTATTTACTCTATTAGAAAAGGACGAAATTATTTAATTCTTCTGAACATTTCTGTGAAAACCAGTCATATAATATTTTATCCAGTTCCTCCATTTTTGGCTTATGAAGCGTATGATGTTTATTAATTGATTTACTCGTCTCAGAAGATGAGACAAATTTCATTAATTTAGCCTTATGAGCCTTGATATCATAGAGCGTGGAAGATCCGATGTTGAATTCTTTTGCTATGGCTGCTCTATTTTTTCCTTTTTTAATTCGTCTGATCAGCTCCAGCTTTTGTGTTAGCATTAAAACAACCTATTCTCTCCTGTTCCTTGCCTTTAGGTATTTATTTTGATGCCATATTCAATGGATGGGTATTTTTTTACATAATAAAAAGCGATAAAACTGGAAATTGTAGAAGTACACCAAAACATCTAGACAATGCAAATGGCTTACGTAAACAAAAACGCCATGCTTACTCAGCAGCCACAGAAGTATATGGAGTAAATACGATATATATACATATTATATTTTAAGAAATTTTAAAGTGGAGATTGTGGTATTACACACATACTATTCACACAAAAATTCATAAAAAAAGATAAAGAAATACAAAATGAATTGTATTTGTGTAATTGCCGGTATCTAAGGGTGGCCGGTTCTAAATAGCCAGATAGCACAGCTTTTACTGTATGTGTATACGTGTTATATGGGATGTATAGGCCAAAAACCATGTTTCTCGTATATAATGTAGGCACGCTTATAACGAAGCAATGAGTCGGTCCCCTCAAATACGTATTAAATGAGTTTTACTGTAACTTATCCTGAAAATTTGGTTTCTCTAGGTTGATCTGTTTCAGAGATATTGCCAGCAAAGTCGGATGGACAGAAAGTGAATACACAAGTGATTTGTAAAAAAATTGCTAAAAATGAATAAATTGGCTGAGTTTATTTTTTTGATTTTGTTAAAATGCTTGTTTTTTTTAGCAATGACATTTTCCATTATGATTTTATTATATTTTTATTGTGAGAAAAATAGGGCTAGGTGTGTAATTTGAATGGTATAATTTCTAAATTGAATGCAACAAATTAAATTAGGGGTATTTTAATTTAATTTCTTAGGTTTATATGTCTAATTTGAATGTGACAGTCTAATTTGAGTGGGAAATTCTGCAGAATATACATTCAGCGAACTACTATGGAACACTTGCTTTTCCAACAATTTTTTAACTGAAGTACATGTATTGATTCGTAGTTGGTGAATCTGGAATTTGACAAGGAAATGCAGGACATAATTATACCAATTATGCACTTTTAAGTTTGCTAAAGAATGCCTTTACGGCTCGCAGAGTACAAATGTTATGTAAATCGTAATCTAACCAAACCACCTTTGCAGAGAAATTCTGGTTTGGTTTGTGGTTCAGTTAAAAATTAGCCGCCGGTTGCATTTCGGTTCGTGGTTCAGCAAAATAACTGTGGTTCGGTTCAATTTCAGCTCTTCCTTAAGGAAAAAACTTATGACGAAATACATTTGTACAAAGTCAGTGCCTGTCTTGCAGCAAAATGAGGAATTTTTTGGTAGCAACAGAGATTTTAGACAAGTGTGATGATCAAAGTATTTTAATTGATAAAACTTACATTTATTTCATTAAAAAATTCTTGAAAAATCCAAAAATATTTTCAAAATCTAAAATAGAAAGTGCCGTTTAAAATTTCATCAAAAAATTTTGCATAAGAGTCTTACTCACTTGTTCACCATTTTGGCTTGATTTTAGGGACAAAAGTTGAGAAGAGTATAAGACAGCCTGTAAGTCAGCACCTGTAAAGCCACTTGTGAGTTTACTCAACTTGGCCAGGTCCACTTCCTGTCCTAAAGACAAATGACTGCTAAGTTTCACCAAAATTGAGATTCTATCTTCCTGGTTGATAAAAAGAGAAAAAAATAAGTTACAATTAAATCGACCATATATGGGTTTATAAAAGCAATTCTGGTCATGCTTAGTATAGTAGCCCATTTATATCTATTTATATACTATTATTACAGAAAAGTATCAACTCCAATGCCTTAATTTCAGTGGGTGGAATTAAAGTCCTGAGTTTGAAGCTTGATGGGAAATAATTTAAAAAAGCAAATATATAAATCTCATCACCAATTTACATGCTTTTCTTATGGGGCAGTAATAATGGGGCAAAATTAGCCCCCAAGCAGCAGCTGATCCCAGTTCCACCAAATTCTTGCCACATGTAACTCTCATATTTTATTTAGTAACTTATACTGAAAAGTTGGTTTCTCTAGGTTGAACCGTTTCAGAGGTATCGTCTGCACAGTCGGTCGGACGGGCAAACAGACAAAGTGAATAGAGAAGCGATTTGCACAAAAATCACTAAAAATGACAAAATGCTGAAATTAGCAGTATCGATGCTCTGAATGTCAAGTTTACAGAGAAAAACAAATAATTTTTGTTGAGTTGAACGTGAACGTTTCAATGAGATTAAGATATGGAAGATAAATGAAAGGGACATATCAGTGGCGTAACTATCCTTTCATGGACCCGGGTGCAAAATGAGAAAATGGGCCACTAGCTCATTAGTTTCTAATTGAATTTAAAAACAAAACAATTAATAAAAACGAAACATTTACCTTTATAAATGTTTTATAACATAACATAAATACAAAATTACATCAAAATATACAGTTTTTTGTTAATATGAAATTTAACACAAAATTTCTAATATTTATTAGGAAGAATCTCTTTATTAGAAATTTTAAAACAATACCTTTCCATGAAAATGAAAAATTTTGCTTAACATAAATATTGTATGATTTTTTAGAAATACAGTGTTACATTAAAATGTTGTTCTTAAATCCTTTAAATATTTTTTCTCCTGACCTTTTCCTTAGCAAAAATCTCTATAATTTTGGAAGTATCCAATTTTCTTGCTGTTTCATTCTCGATTGAAAGAACTGCTAAGCCATTTACCCATTCTTCGGATATGGTACTTTGTAAATAACTTTTTATTATTTTGTTTTGAAAAACATCATTCATTGATATTCGTCGTTACTGGCAATGTTAGGAAAAGCATGAATATAGTGCATACTTCTGGGAAACTAGGAGCTAGTTCACTGCCATTTCTTTAATAATTGTCATATTTTTTTAACTCCTTTTCAAAAATGGTTTTAAAAGACACCAGCTGAGAGCCTAAATTTTGCGATAAGTCACTTTTATATTTTTCTACTGTCTTTTTTGATTCTGTGTGTATCTCTTCTTTAGTGCTTGTTGATACAAGCTTCGGTGTTATTATTGAAAAATATTCCATGATTGTTCTAATACCTTCAAATCTATTTTTTATTTGCTCTGAAAATTTGTTTAATGTTCCAAAGTATATTTTGTATTTAAATTTATTATGTTTTAACATAGGATTTTTCCAAAAGAGTCCTATTACGAACTGTTTTAAATTTTGGCATAATTCCCCAAGACAGACATAGTTCACTAGCCTTTTCTTTCATTTTATCAAACTCATCATTCATTATCATTTCGGTTAAATGCTCTTGCAAAGTCTGAAGAAAATTGAAAGCTTTTTGTAAATCGCAAGATTTGCCTTGTAAAAAATGTTGTCAAGGTGTCCGTTTTCTCCAATATACTTGTAAATACTGCCACCATTAAAAAAATTCAAAACAACTAATTTGTTTTAAAAGTACTTTTGCATTACTGATTTCCTGCATTTGGGTATTTTTCAGTATGATCACATATAAAGATTTCATTACATCAACAAATCTGTATCTTAAGGCCTCTAAGCTATCTGTTTTAGAAGAAAAATGTGTAGTACATACACATTTAAGTGATTTTAGAGGTTCTTCAGAATTTGTATTGTTAATTAAATTCCATCTTATCACCATGTCACCAAAAATACATAAATTGAATCAAGTACATCACAAAAATTGTTTACTTCTTCAATATCTGATGTAGCGTGTTTTAAAACCAGATTTAAATCGTGATTTGCGCAATGTATGTATGGGGCATTTGGCTGAATATCCTGTATTCTTTCTTGTACACCATTGTACACACCATTCATTACAGATGCCCCTTCATAGGATTGCCCACGAAGCTTCTCCAATCCATCTAAAATCTCCTTTAATTTTGAAACAATTATGTTCATCAGAATGTTTTTCAACTGCAATGAACCCAATAAAGTGTTCGTTAATTTTCAATGCCGAGGCTTTATGGTATGCATTGTACTCAACTGTTACATAACGGACAATGATGCTCAACTGATCGATTTTTTATGTATCTTGCATTGTATCGACCAATACAGAAAAAAAGCTGCTGATTTGCATTCAGAAATGTTTTTTTCTAAAACAGCATTTGCTAATATTTCAATTACTTAATTTTGAATTTTTTGCAATAAATACTTTATATTTCCTTGGCATGGGTTTAAGAGTTGATCCAACATGTCATCATACTTTGCTAATAGCTTTATAATTGATAAAAAAATTCCTCTGCTGACTTCTTATCCTCTCGATGACCATGGAATGGCAAGTTCACCAAAGCTAATGTGAGCATAACATTGATTAATCTATCAAGGTCTCTTCTCCACTATGAGGCTTCCTATCTTATTTTGAGATCGATTTAATCAGAGATTGTTTTTCCTTCACCCCATTGACTCAGCACTGCACAGCACTGTCAGAAGATTCTTCATGATGTTGAATTTTTCGAGTTAAATATTGCCAACCTCGGCTTCCATTTGCCATACTGTTTGGAACTTTCTTAGAGAATAACCAGCATGGTTGACAGTAAACATAATCCTTTGTTTTAGAATAACCTAGCCAAACTCTTCTAATATGAATCCCAGCTTGCGTGATTTGAAAATAATAACACTGAATGACCTGTTATTCTGTTTATATATATAAATTTGAAAACAATGAGAAAATATGTAGTATTAACAAAATTTGGACCAATCATATTCAGTCTCAAGTCTAATTATTTTACAGAATTGGGTTATTGATGTTGCTTTTTCCTTTCATGTTGCACGTTTTCATCACTAGAATGCACTTTCTTTAGTCTCACATGTATCGGTTTTTACGAATTCCGTGATAAGTGATTGTTTGCTTTTTTTCTGTAAATCATTATAGATTTCTTGATATGGAGCCAAAGATTTTCGTAATTCTCGTCGAAATTTTAGACTCCTCTCCATAGAAGGATCATTATCCATAAAATAACCTTCGAACTTATTAGCCAATTCTAGACCTTTTATGGTTTTGAAAGTGAAATTTGGGACTGCTTCATCTGAACTACTACTTTCATGATTACAATCTGTATTCACTGAATTAAAATTGGCATAGGTTGCCATTTCCACCAGTTCTTCTTCTGTTAAACCTTGTTCCGTTAGCAATTCACAAACATCCTGGACAGCCATATCTTCAAATCCTTCTCCACCCATAGAATGGGCTAGATTTACAATTCAACGGTATTCATTCTCCACTGGTGGGATGAGATTTTCTGTTATGACCACTTCTGGCCATATAGCTTTCCAGCAAGCATTTAGTGTAGAGGATCGCACTTCTTCAATTGAATTCTTGAAGTTCTTGAAGTTCTTTTCTTCATCATAAATAATCCATTTTCTCCCTATTTAAAAATATTGCATGCACACATAAGGAAATTAAAAAATTAAATGTTCGTTTGCAAGATTGTTTATGTTAGCAACAATGAAGAAGTAACCATGCAAGAAAATTTCCAAGTCCAACTCGAATTACCACATTCTTGTTTGATTTTCTTGATAACGACTACTCTTACGATAAAAATGTATAGGAAAAGAAATACTCCTCTTTACTAGTTCCACAAGTTTTATTCAAAAAATATTTTGATATGACTAATACTTTATGAGATATGATGGAAAGTTCAAATTTTGTCACCAGTCAAGTGGTACCCCTGATTGGCTTACGATTCATTTTTGCGATTTTCTTATTATCTTTGATTGTAAGTCCTTACTATCAAATTTCATGAAAATCCATTTGGTAGAAGCCGAGAACGAACATGCAAACGAACGGACGGACCGACGATAATAGGCGCTCATGCTGGAAGCGCAACACGCCTAAAAATCGATACCGGTATAATTTGACCGATGAAAATCTGACCCATCAGCTCAGATTATCATCCACAAAATTAAAGGATTTACAAATTGATGATCTTTTGAATTAAATAAATTTAAAATACTAAAATACTTTGTAAAAAATTAAACTTTATTAAATAAATATGTATTATATAAAAGAAAATAAAAATTTGTAATTTAAATTAAATGAATTAAAAACGCTTTGAAAAAAACTTTTGAAGAAATATGCAATATAAAACAATAACAGAAAAATTAATAATTGTTTTAGGAAACAAATCCTATAGATCTCCCCTTCTGGTGTGGCCACTCAAGATTTCTTCTGGCCACTCTTTAAGGCTACATGAGCTTCCATATCTGGACACCCATGGCCTATGAAGAGATCACTTTAGGTATCTAGAAGTGGCATGGCACTTGAAACGGGAGCTGGAAGATATCTAAGAACAGATATATATATATGCGAGGCCAAAACTCGTTAGGTCAAGCTACCTTTCATCGTGGGACTAATTCCGTTTCGTACGATATTGGTTACTCTGAATGACTTTTATGTTTACTAAAAATGCGGCCCTAAAAACCTAAACCGGTGCCAAGTCCTGGCTATGCCGCTGAGTGGCTCCGGGTGCATTGCACCCCCTGCACCCCGGAAGTTACGCCACTGCGACACATTCATTCTAAGAAGTTCTAATATTAAAACTAGAAATATTTGTGTTTGTGCAGATATGAATACAGAAGGCCTTATAATTGGAAAGTACACCTTACAATGCAAACTCATTCATTGATTTTATCAAAGGTTTAATTAAAAAGTTAAAAACATACAAATTAACAATGCTAAAATCATATTAGATAATATCGCATTCAGGGCCTATGGGTGCAAGGGGTGCATTGCATCCAGGCGGCAACATATTAGGGGCGCCAATTCACGGGCAGGGGCAAGAATTTCTCTTAATTTTGTGTCTTGCACAATTTATTTCTTAAATTAAATACAACTTTTAATCTAAAAATTGAAAAATATCTGGGCCAGGGTACTTTTATAAGTTCGTAAGGGGCGGCATAAACTGCTTGCACTCGGGCAGCAAATATGCCTGGCGTGGGTCTGATCGCATTTCATTAAAATTGGGGATCATTAGAAATATTATCTTCCTCCTGATATAAAATTTGCTTTTTAATCCAATTGAAAATCTAATATTGAAAAGAAACCTTTATTAAGAGGATAATATTACTCTATCTGATTGTAATTCTATTTACAGACACTTATTTAGTTTTATCAATGTTTGTTTAATGGGAGAGCCAATATTTAAAAATGAATAAGCTGGTTACGGTTTCATTTTTTGATTTTGTTAAAATGCTTGTTTATTAGCAATCATCTATATTTTCTACTATGATTTTTTATTATGAGAAAAATAAAGATAGGTGCGTAATTTGAAAGTGACAAAAATTAAATTAGGAGGTATTTTTGTTTTTTTAGGTTGAGGTGTCTAATCTGAATGCAACAATATCTAATTAGAATGGGAAAGCCTCAGTGGCGTAAGTAGCGTTTCACGGGCCCGGGTGCAAAATTGAGAAAGTGGGCCCATATCACATTAGTTTCTAACTTAATTTTAAAAACAAAACAATTTAACAAAACCGAAACACATTTGACTATAAATGTTTTATAACACTACATAAATACAAAATTACGTCAAAATATGCAATTTTTTGTGATTATGAAATTTAACAAAATTTCTAATACATATTAGCAAAAATCTCTTAGAAATTTTGGCTTTATCCCTTCCGTGCGGGGGCAAGCATAGAAATATACCTGGCAAGACGGGAGTAGGGTCAGTTTTTGAAGCACAATAGATATACTCGCGGCGATGGTTTCGAACCTTCACTCGGATCGAAGGCAATCCTCTCAGCAAGAGGTATGATTTCAGGTCAAAGAAGTCTGCCTCAATTTTATTTCAGAATAATTGATCGAGATATGTATCATATAGATGGATCTCGGTTTTCTTAACAAAATGCCATAGGAATGCCAATAAAAAACTATTTTGGTGTAGTATTTCACAGGGAATACGAATAATTCATCAAAAAAACAGGAAATTTTTTATCAATTATAAAGCTATTAGCAAAGTATGACGACGTGTTGGATCAACTTTTAAACTCACTCCAAGGAAAAAGTATTTATCGCCAAAAATTCAAAATGAAATAATTGAAATAGTAAATGCCATTTTAGAAAAAACATTTCTGAATGCAAATCAAGAGCTTTTCTCCTATATTGGTTGATACAACGCATGGTATATAATAAATCGATCAGTTGAGCATCATTGTCTTCTCGAGGACCACGGAATGGCTAGTCCCCAAAGCTAATGTGATCTTTAGGAAATGGTCCATTTGGTTGATTTGGTTCACATAAAATAATCATTCGTCTTTCATTTTCACTCATATCTTTGGAGTACAGGGCTCTCTCTTTATGGCATGCAGATTGTAAATCAGTATCATCAGGTAATTCAACACAATTTCTTAACTCATCTAATGTATCCAGTCCCAAAGGGCATTCGAATTCATTCTTTACCGGTTGTGGAGTTTCTGATTCAGATAATATTCTTTCATCGCTGCCCAATCCCTGTCCTTGGTGATTTGATGATTGTGTTACAAAAGATGTTATTTCATGACGTTTTTTAATTTCATCTTCTTGTTTTTTGCACAATTTTCGTTTCGTGAGACTAGTTCCATTTCGTACGACATTGGTTACTCTGGATGACTTTTATGTTTACTAAAAATGCGGTGCTAAAAACCTAAACCGGTGCCCAAGTCCTGGCTATGCCACTGAGTGGGCCCCCTCTGCAGAGTGGGCCCAGATTCATTGCACCCCCTGCACCCCGGTAGTTACGCCACTGGAAAGCCTATAGAACACCTGCTTTTCCAACAATTTTTGAACTTAAGTCCATGTATTGATTCGTAGTTGGTGATTTTCACGAAACTCCCAGACATCAATTATTAGCAATATAATTACAAACTCAGCATTTTTGCAAATGAAATAATTTCTTAGTCATTGATATAATGGGAATATGAAAATACATATCACGATCCTGCGGTATGGATTTTTTAAAACATTGCAATTAGCGTAGTGATAAAATTCTGAGGCATAAGGAGAGATAATCTGCAAACCGAATAATCAGCACACAAATAATCAAGAGTTCCCAACTTACAACTTGAATGCGTTTCCGAAGTCAAATGTCAATTTCCCATAGACTTACATGTTATAATATATGATACGTATCCGGACCTTGGAAAAATATGTACCAAGCTGTATTTAGGCTATAAATTAATAATTTAAGAACCAATGAGTGTTATACACAGGCAACTCCCGAGATTCGACAGTTCGAGATTCAACAAATTCGAGATTTCAACCCGTTGAAACCTGCTTATTCAACCCATCAAAACCTGCTTATTCGACCCATCAAATTTGGAACTAGTTTACGTGAAGTAATTTTCATCACGAACAACTATGCGAGGTTTAGTTTCAGTGTAGACATAGTTATTTCTGCTCTGTTTGAATTTGTGCTGATTTCATTCTTTTTTCTGTTAATCTTTTATTTAAATTTATTTATTTTATTGATTTATTTATAAATTTATCACTTGACATGATATCTAAAAGGAAATGTAATAGTGATAATGTAAGTGAATCAAATAAAAGAGTGCGTAAGACTCATAGTTATGAGTTGAAATTAGAAATTTTAAGCGTGTTGAGAAAGGTGAAAGCCATACTGAAATCGCACAATCGTTGGGATCGTGTTGTTCAACTATTGGCACTTACGTGAAACAGAAGGAGAAAATTCTAGAACATGATAAATTCAGGTAATTTGATAACAATAATAAACAGTCCTAGGCATGGTGTTGTGATTCCTAAAATGGAAAAACTTTTAAAACTTTGGGTAGATGATCAGTGTCAGAAACACATTCCTGTTAGTGAGGCCATGATTAGAGCAAAGGTTAAGGATCTCTATGATGATTTGAAGGAAAGGATGGATGAAATTTCGGTTGATGAGCCTCCATTTAGGGCAAGTCATGGCTGGTTTGACAGATTTAAGAGAAAGGCAGGTTTGCATAACCTTAAATTAACTGGCGAGGCTGCAAGTGCAAATACTGATGCTGCCTCTAGTTATCCTGATGAATTGTGTGCATTGATTGAAGAGGGCGGCTTAAGTTATTTTGTGCTTTTTAATATTGTTGTATTAACGTATTAGTAATGTTATTTTATCTTTATAGAATGTGAGGGGAGACTATTTCCCGAGATGCGGGAACATATCCCCCGATTATAACATGCAAGTAAATGGAAAAACGGCGTTTGACATTCAACAATTCAAGATTCAGGAACGCATTCCTGTCAAATCTCGGGAGTCGCCTGTATTGTATAATAAATATTTTTAAGACATAAAACAATCAACAAATTAATACCTACACTGCGGAGAAGTCATATCATCCAACTGAATATAGGCAGAAAATATGCACAAGAAAGTAGATTCGGAGTGCATCGGATGTCAAATATCGTTTATCTTTGGTACGATATCGGATGTCGATTTCGAGGTATTATCAATGTATTAATGTTGTAAGTCCGGGTTTATCATAAGTTGAAACATCGTAAGTCGGGAACCATCTGTATATTTAAAATTAATATATTATTTATTGTCTCTAAAATATGGCAAAATAATGACAAGACTCATCAATATCACTAACTTCATCTGGTATGGGACATAAGACAGGTGTGTCCAAGCGTCCAGGGCGCAGAAGGGCTGGATCAATGAGGTCCGGTCTTGTTGTTGCAGCAACCACAAACACGCCATCACCTATACCTTCCTCAACTCCATCAAGTTGAGTTAGGAGCTGGTTTACGACTCTATCGGTAACACCTGTGCTGTCATGACCACGCCTAAAGATAATACATAAAACTAATGAATCATCAAAAACATGATACAAAAATCAACTATCTTTAAAACAATATCTTTTGGGGTGCTTAGCTCACCAGTCCTACAGAAATATTATTTTTTAGATGCAGCGATTTTCCCCGCACCTCCGCACTTAACGAAGCACTTGTCGAATAAACGCGACGAAAAACGCAGAAAATCGCCGCCTTTCGTTATCGGTGTCTTTCGTGATCGGTGAAGAGAAAACCGACAAAATCTCCACGACAATGGCGTGTCTCCACAGCAACGCGCTTTATATAGGGCGAATATTACCCCTATTTCCCATTCCCTCCTTTTCTCATGGTTATATAACGTACTCAGGAAATTAACCAATACAAAGTCGAGGAGTCGCCCATTTAAGCTACCCGCCGAACCTCCCCTGAACGGCGACATCACACGAGAGTGGCCGTCGAGAGAACGAGGGCAGAGGCATCGAGAGACACCGGCAGCCGGGGGTCGCCAACGAGAGAGAGAGAGTTAGAGATTGCGAGTGACGGAGTGAAAAGCGAGAAGAGCTTCCTCGGAAGGGCTGTGTGTTTAAGTTTCCGGAGGACAGACTGTAACTATAAGTTGACATTTTCTGAAGTGTTTAAGTTGCGAGACTGTTGTTACGTCTCAAGAGCATTTGTTTTGTTGTTACTTTATTTCTTGTACAATATAGCATTTAGTTAGAGCAGTATGTGGCTATGTTTTTTGGTCGCCACATAAGTGGAGGCACCGGGGAGATTTTGTCGGTTTTCCCTTCACCGATCACGAAAGACACCGATAACGAAAGGCGGCGATATTCGGCGATTTTCTGCATTTTTCGTCGCGTTTATTCGACAAGTGCTTCGTTAAGTGCGGAGGTGCGGGGAAAATCGAAGGCATAGGAAAATTATCGGCCTTGACCTGCTTATTGAGTTTACGATAGTCGACCACAAGTCTTTCGGAGCCATCTCTCTTGGGGATGAGAAAGGCAGGTGAACTCCAGTTTGATAACGAAGGCTGGATAATACCGTCGGCGAGTTACTTATCGATATGAGCCCTCATCATGGCCAATTTTGGCGGTGAGCATTGATATGGAGGGGATCTGACCGGAGTTGAATCGAGCAATTCAATCTCATAACACATCAGGTTGGTTTGGCCTAACTGTGAAGAGATTACGTCGGAATAGCCATCGACGAGACATTTTATTTCCTTTGTTGGACGACTAAGGTTGGCTTCGCCTCCGGAGGAAACATTTTCCGAGGTGGAATGGGTTCTGCTTGTATGCATTCTGGCATTGCATATGAACAATTGATGCCAGGGACGAATCGGACGAAGCTGACGAAGTTTCAGAATCGGAGTGGAAAAAGAATTTCTTCTCCGGACAGTTTTCAAAGGAGAACGCGTCGTGGTAAAGTACGATTCGCGTTCTTTTGGTGAAATCCTGACCCAATATCATTGGGACAGGCAAATTGGACAAATAGAATGGTCACGGCACCAGATCCCCTCCATATCAATGCTCACCGCAAAAATTGGCCATGATGAGGGCTCATGTCGATAAGTTACTCGCCGACGGTATTATCCAGCCTTCGTTATCGAACTGGAGTTCACCTGCCTTTCTCATCCCCAAGAGAGATGGCTCTGAAAGACTTGTGGTCGACTATCGTAAACTCAATAAGCAGGTCAAGGCCGATAATTTTCCTATGCCTTCGATAGAACACGCCCTACAATATTTGGGTTCAGCCAAATATTTCACCATTCTTGATTTAAATTCTGCTTTCCATCAAATTCCTTTGACGCCGCCTTCAAAGGAGTACACTGCCTTCGTCACACCGTTTGGGCTGTATCAATATAATCGTCTTCCATTTGGTTTAACCACATCTCCTCAAGTCTTTTCGAGGTTGATTGATAAGGTGCTAGGTGATTTAAAATATTCTTGTGTATCCATATATTGATGATTTATGCATTTATTCCAAGAGCCTGCCAGAACATCTTCATCATGTCAAACTGGTGTTGGAGAAGCTAAGGGCAGCTGGTCTCACGGTCCATCCAGAGAAGATGAAATTGGCCCATGAATCCATTACCTTCCTTGGACATCGAATCTCCCATGGCGAACTTACCACTGACCCAGAGAGAACACACGGCCCGGCTTCATTTCACCCCCGTTCGACGGGGTCTCTTCTGCAGGTTCAGGAAGCAATCCAACGCCCCTTTTACCGCGTTCTTTAGACATATTTAATACGAAATAACAGGATATTAAACGAACGGCAATCTCGAAAGGAGATAGAATTAATGAGATGACAAAGCGGAATGATTCACAATACAATCAAATACCAGGGGAACTATACCACGAAAAACCAGAAATATCCCACAAATTGTTGATCCAAAATAAACTGAACATATAGCAACCTTATAGTTAGATTTACAGAAAATATCTCTCCGGTGCCTCCACTTATGTGGCGACCAAAAAACATAGCCACATACTGCTCTAACTAAATGCTATATTGTACAAGAAATAAAGTAACAACAAAACAAATGCTCTTGAGACGTAACAACAGTCTCGCAACTTAAACACTTCAGAAAATGTCAACTTATAGTTACAGTCTGTCCTCCGGAAACTTAAACACACAGCCCTTCCGAGGAAGCTCTTCTCGCTTTTCACTCCGTCACTCGCAATCTCTAACTCTCTCTCTCTCGTTGGCGACCCCCGGCTGCCGGTGTCTCTCGATGCCTCTGCCCTCGTTCTCTCGACGGCCACTCTCGTGTGATGTCGCCGTTCAGGGGAGGTTCGGCGGGTAGCTTAAATGGGCGACTCCTCGACTTTGTATTGGTTAATTTCCTGAGTACGTTATATAACCATGAGAAAAGGAGGGAATGGGAAATAGGGGTAATATTCGCCCTATATAAAGCGCGTTGCTGTGGAGACACGCCATTGTCGTGGAGATTTTGTCGGTTTTCTCTTCACCGATCACGAAAGACACCGATAACGAAAGGCGGCGATTTTCTGCGTTTTTCGTCGCGTTTATTCGACAAGTGCTTCGTTAAGTGCGGAGGTAAGGGGAAAATCGCTGCACAGATTACAGTGAAATCTCATTACAACATACTTCACAGTTACGAATGCTTCAAATTAACATAGTGTTTTTGAATCCCCGTCAAATTTCCCATATAAATATATCAAAATAACATACTTCAACTTAACATACTTTTCTATACTGCGTATGAACTTCAGAGGTACTGAAAAAAGATTTTTTTGGTTTTATCGTATATTTTCATCTGTAAATGACTCAAGTATAACCAATTCTTGATCATTCAAGTAATAATACATCAATTTTGAAAGCATGTTTTGTCTTTAGTACAAACTCCACCAAAATTCCAAAAGAAGGGATTTTTCAAAAACTGAAATATTTAGAACCAAGGATCTGTCATCCCTCTCGTATTTTCACAATTGTCAGGGCATGGAGATGATCACGAGTTGGCTGGTGGGATGTCAGTGGGACAACAATTAGCAACTGCTGGAAGAAATCGGGCATTATGTTTTCATCACAGGTTGCAGATTCCACTTATGAAGAGAATTTTAATGTTCCCAGAGGGCTTTGGAAAGATCTCCTCAAAACTCCAATTTCATTCTTCACTCACGTTTTGAGGAGTTTTCAGGTGTTCATAAAAATTTGGAAGGCATGCCTTTATTAACGGACGGTATAGAAAGCACTACTGGTCTAGGTGAGGAAAAAGGTAGAGACTCCGAAGATGAGGTAGAGGTTGAGTCAAATGCGACATTATTACTGACATCTTTAGAGGCATCGGAGTGCTTGGAGAAATTAAAGATATTCATCATAAAATCTGATGAAGTGCCAGAGACATTGTTTATATCATTTGACGATGTAGAAAATTATGTTACCTGCCAAATTCTAAAAAAGATGAAACAAAAGAAAATTTCAGATTATTTTATGAAGCATTAAAGTATGGTTGATGTATGATCATTTTATTTTCTTTTTCCTCTCCACTTTACTTCTTTAGGATATTTTCAGTACACCATACTTTCAATGTAAAGTATAAAAATTCATGCTCCGTGGAGATACGTTGTGTCGAGATTTTACTGTATTGCCTAAATCTTATGATCAACTACCCTTAACTTTCACTCACCTACATTTGTTCACCCCAAAATTTTTTCCTTTCTTAAAAACCTTAACCTTTTAGCCACAATATTTCATTTGGACTGATAGTGCAGAATTAACGCCCTGTTCAGCTATTGAATATGACAACTTCTTGGACAATTCTAGATTTGGACTGTATTAGAAAAATTAGCCGATAAGATATGCACATACAAAGAATCATGGTTATTCTAGATGTATAATAGGTAAATACAATTTCCCATCATATCTCATTCATATCAAACACCTTAGAGTTGATACATTGCCACTGAACAGCAGCATTTAAAAATCCAAAACGGCATAGTCTTGATTTTTTGCAACAGATAAGCTGCAACTGGTTCATTAAAGGCATGCTGTAGTCTGATGACCAAACAATATAATACAAAACTCCTAGATTGAGTAACAGTAAACAAGAAACAATGACATGCAAATAAAAGATGGAAATATAACAGTAAGTACTAGCTTACCTGGGAGCAAGGCTTTCAAACTCATCAAAGAAGAGGATACATGGCTGGGCTGAATGTGCTCTATGGGAAAGAAAGTTGAACTGATAAATAACAAAGGTGGCATTAAATCTGCTACATTACATACTAGCTGAAACTCATAAAACATTTGTGGAAAAAATTAATGTCTTTTTTTAAATTTATTATATATTGCTAGAGGTTTACCTTAGTTATTAGCTATTTCAGTTTTTCCTCCCTTCTTCTTGCTTCATATAAATACCATATAACATGACATATTAGTACATCATAATGTACAGAAGAGTTAGGATTTAGAATATAAGTCCACCTTTAAAAAGATAAAAGATTTAAAGAAAAAGCTAGGGTCAACTTATACAAAGAGTAAAAAATGTAAACCTTGAGTCCTGAATGATTGATGTAGAATGGTAGCTGAATATGACAAATTATCCTGTGCAGGTGATAGGTATACTGAATAAGATTTTTCAGTGTTTCCAATTTAATTAGCAGATATTTATCTTTTAAGGTTTAAAATCAATTTATTCATCTACTGTATATCGCAGCATATAAGTTGACTTTTGAAGCTTAAAAAGATTTCCTAAAACTTTAAGTCAACTTATACACCAAATATAAAAATGTGAACCTTAAATTACAGATGAATGACAGATATTTATGAAGATGACTGATCTTTCACTGTAGGTGATCGTCATTTTGAATCAGCTGCTCCAGTATTTACTTTTTATGACATTTATTTTAGAAGATGATATATTAGTACATCATTAATTAATTTTAACAGTTAATAAAAAATTCAAATTACAGTTTTTCGTTTTTATTACTGAAATCTCAAAAATATAAACTATTTATTTACAATTACAGAAACGAAGGATAAATAGAAATACTGCCAATAGATCTTTCAAAACTAAATTTTACGCTAATTCTGCATGGATTTGAGTTTTGTCTTCAATAACAATAACCTTTGTTGTTTTAGACAGAATAGCCCAAGATTTCATAGATTGTTTCTAATTGTAAGTAAGAAAAGATATGAGTCTTTCCCGGCGAATGATATGGAGAAAGTTTTCTCGCGTTTCCAGCCGGGTGGTGTGGAATAAAGCTTCCGACGTTTCGGCAACTCTCTCTGCTGCCATCTTCTTGAGGATGGCAGCAGAGAGAGTTGCCGAAACATCGGAATCCTTTTTCCACACCACCCAGCTGGAAACCCGAGAAAACTTTCTCCATGTTTCTAAGTACCGTATTCACCCGAATCCAAGACAACCCTGAATCTAAGACGACCCCCCATTTTGATGATTCCAAAAGAGAAAAAAGCTCAAATTGACCTTCATGACTACAAAAATTATAAATCTTGTGAAATATTTATTTTCTCATACTTTTCTTGAATGTCATTGTCTTTTAACATTTTAAAATCATAAGATGACATCACAAATAGAACCATTCAGGTTTTCAAAAAATTAAATGGTAGCATTCATTTTAAGATAACATTAAAAATAAAGTAAATACATTGAAAGAATACACTCATTTCAGGACAACAAAAAAACATTTCAATCCAAGTGCTGCAAAAAATCATTTTATTGTGTTAGTCATCATCACTGTCTATGCAACCTTCACTATTTTCCTCATGCTCACTATCTTTATCACTCTCAACTTCATCATCAGTCTCCCACAAAACATCATCCTCACTCCCATCCATGGCATTAGATAAGCAGCATTTCTTAAATCCTTTCACCATTACTTTTGCATTTATTTGTTGCCACGATGCCTTGATCCATTGGCAGAGCATTGCAACTTCAGGTTTCTTAAGATTTCCTTTTGGTGTTAAAGTGTGAGTTCCACTCTGTAACCACTTAGAATACAAAACCTTTAAGTTATTTTTAAAACACTTATTGACAGCAACATCTAAAACTTGAAGTTGCGATGTCATTCCTCCAGGTATTACAATAGGATCAATATTCATCGCACTCATTATGTTTTTAATTTCAGGAGATAAGTGTCCTTGAATGCATCCAGTGAAAGCATTGCTCTTTGTTTCAGTAAAGCTCCTGGCCGTCTATTCCACACCACATGTAACCAATCTCTCATTAGTTCTTTAGTCATCCACCCCTTTTCTTGACACCTATTATTCCACTTGGCAAATGTTTCTTAGGCATTGTTTTCCGCTTTAGAATCACATATGGTGGTAATTTAGTCCCATCTGCTAAAACCGCCAACATTACCGTGACTCGCATTTTTTCGTTGCCTGTAGTTTTAATTAGGACGGACTTCGCACCTTTTCGTTCACAGTATAATTAGATGGCATGTAGAAGAAAACCAGAGTTTCATCGGCATTTCCTATTTGGCTCAAAAGGTAATTATTGGTTTTTCTAAGTCCAATTACGTATTTCTGGTAAGCAAGTAGTTTTTCAACATAGTCTTCTGACAATTTCTGACACAGCTAAGTTCGTCGCCGTAAAGAAAATTATTTCGTCGCATCATTCTCACGCACCAACTTCTGCTGGCCTTGAATTCTTGCAATGATATATTAAGTCCTCTAGTAATTTCATTAGCTTTAAGTATAATACTTTCAGTCGAAACAGGCATACCGTTCTTCCTCATGGTGCGCACAAACTTGACTACTTCTTCTTCAATGCCATGAAATCGGCCTAATTTTGGACCACTGAACGACTTTCTTGCGGCTTTGGCTTTTTCTAGTTCCTGTTTTGAGTTTCCATCGATGCACATTTGCCTCAGATACACCGAACTTTCTACTCGCATCACAGTTATTAGTTTTTTGGCGTAATTTATCACGATCAGCTTAAAATTTGCATCATAGCTCCGTCTAATTCCTTTTGTTAACTTTCCCTTTGCACTCGTGCCACGTACTTCAACATGATCTGTCATTTTAACTTAAGGGTTGTGTATTTAAATCAAGAATGCACAACTCAAAATTACTGTCACACTTAGTGAATCGCGGTGCGTCGTTTGAAAGGGGAATCCCAATGATTTCCGCTCTCATTTGTTTTGACATTGCAGTTGCCATTACGTGCAAGATGAAAGTACGTCGTCTGTGTTATGATCGTCGACGATGATTATTAGTCTAAATAATTATTATTCCCGTCATGTTTTTCTTATTGTTATTACTATTTGTTTATTTCACTTCTTTATGTACGTACTTGAATTTGCTGTTGTGAATTGTTTACTCTAATATACCATTTGATGTAAAAACTATTGATTAAATGCTTAAATATACTTCGTATTCGAATGTAAGACGACTCTTGATATTTACAGCTGAAAATTTGGAAAAAAAGATCGTCTTAGATTCAGGTGAATACGGTAATTTAAATTGCAAATGAATGAAAGCCTGTACGTAAAATAATTGATTTTTACAGAAACCAGCAAATAAAAAAATGGCCAGGTAGATCAAAAATCAGCCGGTTGGCAACTCTACAACTAGCTCTTGCCTTAAATTCTACGCTTAGTTCTGGAGACATTTGTAAAATGCTGTGCAAAATCTCGATTTCAATAAAAAACTTTCTTTTTTGAAAAGGGGAAAATGCAATTATCAAAACCATCCTTATGGCTGCCAACAAATGTGATATTTTATTGAATTTCACAATCGTAGAGATTGATTGTGATCACTAGGTATAGTAAGTTTTGATAGTATTGATAACAGCTGACATCAATCAAATTATAGAAAACTTTATTTAGTGGGTCAAGCTCCAAGTTCCAAGAATAAAAGTTTCTTATTGGTTGAAATTAAAACACCTGTTACATGGAAGGCTCAAGAAGAATAACATGGACTCCAAACAATATTTATATACTTTTATTATTATGTTTATTTTTGTATTTTGTTAAAACTTGGATTGTACAGAACCTTGATTTTGTCTGAAAAAAATATCATGGAAAGTATTTTTAAACAATGGGGGTCGACTTATACAGTGAACATATGCCTAATCATGTATTTTTAAGCCAAAAAATCGAGGTCAACTAATACGCTGGGTCAACTTATACAGTAATAAATAATTATAAATTCGAAATGATTTAATAGATGAAATAATTTGTCAAATGCATAAATGATGCATGTCTGATATATTGAATGGTTGATTGCTGGTGAATGGAAATGATTTACTGGATTGTATGACTTTTAACCCAACAGCACACAGTGCCGTGCACTACATCTCATAGTCTAAGCATTCCCCGTGGTGGAGTGACCTGAAGGGCACACATACTGCAGGTATCAGAGTCATAAGTCGCATTCTCCTTTTTGACTCCATATACACGGGAAAGTAACAGAGATTTAGAGGAAATGAGATTATTCAATTAGTACAGATGAGCAGAGATGATTAGGGAAAACCACTTTTTGAGATAATTTTTTATCTTGGCCGTAATATGTCTGTGATGAAAATAGTGGTAAAACAAAGATGGCTATGAAACATATAAGTTAAATTACTAAGATTACCTTTGTCAAGTTGTGGGTAATATTACAAAAAGCATAGACGAAAAATAGGTTTCGGAAGTAGTTTTCTATCCAGTATCAAAGATTTGAGACTGAAAGTGACAACAAACACTTCAATTCCTTTTAACTACTAATTGAAGCAAATGACTCATGCAGCGGCACAGCTAGGGTCTTCGGCACCCGGGGGCAAGGCATCTTTTTGATGCCCCTAAGGGGAGGGTAATATTCCCAGTCTGGCCCATATGACCTTTTTTCTTGCTGCCAAGTTCCAGGGGAAGGGATTTATGGGATCTTCTGTACTCAATTTAGCGTGTTGGCATCTTTAAGCAACTCCCTGTTTTGCTACCCTATTTGGGTGGCTCTGGGAAACTTAAGCATGCAACAAACATATTTGAATGGAAAATTGGTGCAAATAAGGCTAGATGGCAAGAGATACCTCAACTCAATTGCAAACTCCCCTGGCCCGTCGGCACAACATCGTTTACAAGTGAGATCCAGTCTAATGAAATATATAGGCAAAAGAAGAGTTTAAACTGAAGAATGAGCGATAATCTCAAAGTCTTCAGGTGAGAATAACCCAGAGATTTCCTTATTTAACCCCGATATCCTCATAGGTGAAGAAATTGAAGTATGTTTACTGTTTTTAAATGTTTGATAGAAAAGAGATAATTAGTATTCATAGAAATGTAAATGTGATATATTTGTCGCTCTCTCATACAACTTGGCGGCTCCCTCGAACACCAATGAAAAGTTGCAGTGGTACCTACTTTATAACAGCGCCACCGATCCAAAATCACCAAATAAATGTAGTAATCAGAGCTATAAACCATTCGCTGAGATTCAGAATTTGACGTTGCCATAGATACGGCATTAGCAAATACAGTGTACTCTCGATTATCCGGGCTAATGATGGCGTGAAGAAGCATGAAAAATCGGAAAAAATGGATAATCCAAACATAATATTAATAAGTACTTTATTTTGTCATAAACATAAAAATATAGTTCTAAAATTTATTGACAATATTCATAATTATTGTCTACACATATAATCTGTGATTTTTGTCTGTTTCAAAGAATCCCTAATATATTTCCTAACGTCACTTCGAATTTTCCGGATGCATTCCCACAACACATGACCATCAGACATTCTTTGGACGACTTATGACCTGGAGCAGATTTTTCTTTTACGAGAGCGAGAGTTTTTGTAGGCAAGTCTTTCCAATATAGCCTGGTTTTGTCTGCATTATAGATTTGATCAGGCTGTAAGTTCTCTTCCTCCACATATTTCTGAAATTCTATACGAAATGCTTCAGCTGCTGCAACAGAAGCACTCAGCATTTCCCTTTGCACTGCAAGTTCACGAATACCATGCCATTGCTTAAATCTTGTCCGCCACCCAGATGAAGCAGAGAACTTTCCTTCTAATCCCAAGGCTTCGTGAAACATTTTGGCTTTGTGAGTACACATTGAACCAGAGACTGGTATTCCTTCCACTCACTTTTGGTTGAACCACTGGAGTAGGGTGAAATCTAATTCTTCATAAGATGACCTTTTCATGCTCTTTCATTTGGAAGGACCAGTACCGCTATCACAGTCTCTTGCAAATTCCTCTAACTTCCTTTTGTTTTTGTTTATGTCACGAACAGTTTGAACACCAATGCAATATTCTTCCAAAAGCTTTGCTGCAGATTCCCCTTTTTCAAGCTTTTCAATTAACTGAAGCTTTTGTTTTATGGTGAGCACAACTTTTCTGTTTTTCGGTCATTTTCCTGGGGCTCAAACTAAAAATTATTAATTACGATAAGTAAAAAAGTATAAATATAATATACATAATAAATATATAATAAGCTAAAAAGTATACATACATATAAGAAATTACGATACCGCGGCAAGAAGTGCATGCGAGAAACACACCAACCGCTGCTTTAGCTAGACACAGACTGAGGATCGTGCGCAAACATTTTATTCCGCCCGGCCACTGCATGGATAATCGAGAGTACACTGTAACAAAAAAATACACGGATAATCCGCAAACCGGATAATCTGAGCACAGATAATCGAGAGTACACTGTATACCTAAATGCGAGTCATCCACAAAGTTTTAGCTGCTGATGCGATAAGATTTTTTTCCATGCGTGTTTCACAAATTTTGACGTTTCTTCTAAGATTCTAAAGGTTCCTATATTTACAAACTAAAATCTGATGTGGCCAACACATGACTTTCTCCATATTTGGGGTATAGATATTTAAATTATTATGAATAACATTATAAGGCAAAATTATTATTTTGTATCATAAAAGAATACAGTCGTCCTTATTGCCGTAAATTATATTTTGAATATGTTTACAAAATTCACAGCTACATGGTGGTGGCGCTGTATACTGGAAATTACAAAAAATTACGAAAAAGTTAAATTACTCCGAAATGGATGGTTCTACGAAAATTTGTTTCAAACAAAACTTGGAAGAAATATTATTCTCTACAACTTTGGTCCTCACGAAGATTACGATAACGATGTTTTTAAGGAGATATTTGATGGAAACCAAAAAACATTATTTATAAATAATTCCTAAACAATAACTGCTATGGGAAATTGTTTCAAATAGAATTTTTAGGAAATTACATTCTCTACAACATTTGTATAGAATTGTATATACAATAATGATGTTTTAACAGAGAAATAATGCAAAAACCGAATCGGGTTTCGAGTAAACCTCGACTTCCAGTTAACTGGTATTGTCCAAAAACTAATCAGTTCTTTGTGCTCATGCTAAAGTGTTATATATGAAATTTGGTGTTAATATGACAAGTACTTCTTGAGTTAAAGCGCCCACAATCACATACATCCATCCACACACAGACATCATTCAAAAATAGTCTAAACATGTTCTAGGGATCAAAATATCTAATAAACTATCGGTTTTTCAAAACATTCCTATCACATACACACAGACAACATCAAGAAAATAGTCTAAACGTGTTCTAGGGACCTCAAAATGTGTATTTCTGTTGAAATCTCAAAGTCGATTTTTTTCATGATCACAATACTTTCCCCATACTATGTATGGAGAAAGTAAAAAATAAATGTGCTGACCAAAGAGAAAATGTAATATCGTGGTCCTCAAAACTGTTTACTTCATAGAGAGCATTCTGACATATATGCGCACATGTGATGATATAGCATCGGTTTGGGATTAGACTTTGGACAAAACCCAAGCGATAGCTATGGTCTGAATAAGCACCATCAATTTAAGACCTTCTAAAGTGTATTTTCAAAACATCGTAGCTAATCTTGCTATCCTGAATTGTGGAGTATCTAGGGTGACCACAAATGTTTGACTTTTAAGAGTCAGATCCTTAAAAAAACCGGACTATTAAAAATTTTACGGGACTTTTTTAACTTTGAAATTAAGTCATAAAAAATATTCTTTGAAAGTATGTAAGAAAAAAATTATTTTTTTACAAACAAACCTACACAAGATAAATGCCTAGCAAATAAAAAGAACAAAACTATTATTCTTGAATATTAAAACTAAATTGCACACAATACTAAGAACATATTCAGAGAGAATAGTTTTCATCACAGTAAGCAATAAACAGTATTTCTCATAAGATTTTTTGTGCTTCAGAAGATCTTCATTAGTAAGAACATAATTATAAAAGCTCTGCTTTTACTGCACTTCTGTCAAATCTGTTCCTATTGTCATGCCATTTATCATGAAAAAAAGAAAATATTCTTTCCACAATAGCTTTAGAACCTGGAACTGACTTAATAATTTGCATCATCTTACAAAATTATTTTTTCACAAGATTTTAATATCCCATTCCATTTATCTAGGAGAGATGAAATCTCATTTGTAACTTTTCGTAAAAGTGGGTTCATTTTTGTAAACTCTTTATACATTACATTACATTAAATGCTCGAAATGGAAAATATTATGAAACAACTCTCGGGAGGAAAATATTACAATTTGGAACTAATCGCCGATATTTTCGATACATGTGCGGTCTGGGTTCGTTCCGGCTCATTCCAAGCACTGCATTAATTACATTAAAATACAGGACATGTCATTACCCTAAGCGTATCTGAAATTAATAATTCTATTTTCATAAAAAATATGAGACAAAGTGCATCTTGTATTGATTTCAGATGGGGCGTGGGACATTTGAGGAAAAATTGGCCGAAAAACGGGACGTCCCGTAAAATATGAGACATGTGGTCACTCTGGCCCATGTATGCTGTTGGCCCAGAGAATTTTACCCTTAACCCGGAGGCTAGTCCCAAAACACGGAGACTCCATGTCAAATCCGGAGAGGTGGCCACCCGAAGCGGGACTTCACACATATTTTGTAAATATTTTTCTCTGACCTGCTTACGATTGCTGTTTCTTAAATCTCAGAGAGCATCTAAACGTAAACAAGCTATGGTATGACTATATCCAAAAAATAAATACGAGGGTGATTCATTGCATCTCGGACCAGTTCCCAGAAACATTTTTAATGAGTCGCGCCTCTTTTGCCTTAATTTGTTAGGATATAATGTTACTCCGTGACCTCCTGGCAGATCTGCTTTCACCGATAAAAATCAGCCTGAGAGTTTGCAACCCTTAAGTCCAGCGCCCAGGGGGCAACTGCACCCTTCTGCCCCCCCACTCTTGCTATGCCACTGGATGCATGTAAATACCTTTTGAAAAGGTTAATCTACATATATAATTCTGTAAGGGTCATTTTCCTTAATGAAATTGTGAACAAACGGCAGCTCCAATTAATACGATTCACCACTCATTTTAAAGCTTATGTGGCCACGATGTTGGCAAAAGTAGTAGAATTTATGTATATTTTATAGTTTAAGATATATAATTCTGTAAGGGTCATTTTCCTTAATGAAATTGTGAGCAAACGGCAGCTCCAATTAATACGATTCACCACTCATTTTAAAGCTTATGTGGCCACGATATTGGCAAAAGTAGTAGAATTTATGTATATTTTATAGTTTAAGATATATAATTCTGTAAGGGTCATTTTCCTTAATGAAATTGTGAGCAAACGGCAGCTCCAATTAATACGATTCACCACTCATTTTAAAGCTTACGTGGCCACGATGTTGGCAAAAGTAGTAGAATTTATGTATTTAGTATAGTTTAAGAGTAATTTCAATAAATAAATAAAGCCTTTAATGGCGTTCAGTAATCTATACTAATATATAAAATCGTTCATTTGTATGTATGTTACCAATAAACTCGAGAACCACTGCACCGATTTGGACAGGAGTTTCACTGGTGTATTCCTTATACTTCCAGGAGTAACATAGGCTATATTTTTTTGAGGTCTTAAGGGTCATATTTTAGGGAAAAAACAAAAACTTGACACCCATTTTCCGTCAGCGAAAAAAGCAACTCTAGGCGTGAGCCACCTACTGCTGACAGTTGTCTAAATCATCATCGAGGGCTAGGACAGCAGCGCTATCGAGAAATAATGAAACATCCGAAGAATGCGTTCAATGAACAATGCCTGGCGCCTTGACAAGACAAGCCCTGAGAGAGAGCCCCGTTTGAATGAAAATTGCTTGCGTAATTCTCGAAATAGAGCAGCCGAATCAAGTACACAGAGTTTAAGAGAACAACAAGTTCGCACGGCTCAAAGTAGGAATGTTGCATCCAACCCAACCCACGGATTCAAGTCAGCGTTTTCATACGATCCTGCCATAAACTATGCTGACTATTGTGACATTTCGATAGGGAAAATGGACAAAATTTGTGGACATTGTCACGCAAAAAAATGGCTCAAGGAAAATGATGGGATGAGTTGTTCGAATGGTAAAGTTCGCTTACCAGAATTTGAAGATTTTCCAGAACCACTGAAAAGTTTATTGCGCTTTTAATACGAGATAGGGAGGGAGAGAGATGGATGGTAACGGAGGGGGGAGATGGAGAGAGGGAAGGGGTGGAGAGAGGGAGGAGGGTGGGAGATGGAGGGGAAGGGAGGGAAAGGGAGAGAGGGGAGGGAGGGGGAGAAGGGAAGGAGAGGGTGGAAGGGAGGGGGAGGGGGTACTATCTTATTATTGCGATGCTTACATGTTACACGGTCGAAGTTTTAGATTCACTAAATCCATTGAAATTCAACGGGCACTCCTGCTAGTTGATCAATAAACTGATAGATCGCAGTACAAGTCGTGGTTCGTGTAGTAGAGTATTGTAAAGTTGTTTGTGTCCGATAGATGGCAGTGTAAGCCCCGTTTGCTTTGTTTCAATTTCTGTGTTAGCGTCATTGTAAAGTTTTAGAAGTCATGTTTTGTATTATGATAAGAAGTTTTGATAATTGCCAGAGCCAGCCGACCTCCCAAACGTGGTCGTGTATTTAGATATGTAAGTGATAGAAATACCTTTTTATGCATGTCCGATTCTATCAAAAGAGAAGTTCTTGGTCTCATCAGTGGAAACGTCAAGGAATACTACAGTATTGATTCAATTGTTTCAGAAGATCAGGATCGGGACATCATACCAATGGAATACTTAAGTTCAATAACATCAGTAAGCATGCCTCCTCATGATCTTCAGTTGAAGAAAGGTGCTATCGTGATGCTTATACGCAATATGAACCTTGGGTTTGGTTTAGTGAACGGTGTCAGAATGGTGGTAAAAGACATGTATACACATACTCTAAAGCTGCAAATTGTTACTGGTCAAGCCAAAGGACAAACTATTTTTCTACCCAGAATAGAACTAATTTCTACAGATCCAAACATGCCATTTATTCTAAAAAGTAAACAGATTCCTATTCTCTTGGCTTTTGCGATGACCATTAATAAATCTCATTTGATAAAGTAGGGATACGCCTGCCCCGCTGTGTATTTAGCCATGGTCAGCTTTATGTTGCTTTTAGTAGGGCACGCGCTGCATCCGATATTAAAGTTAAAATAGAACCTACCTCTGGACAAGGAATTTTTAATGATTATGAAGGACAATACACAAAAAATATAGTTTACAACGAGGTTCTCCAACTAACCTAGGCACAAAGACATGCAGCGTTATGTTCAACATGAGAAGAGGATAAAACAAAGTCAACAGGTATGGAATAAGTCATTAACTCAAGATCACTGATTTTTTTATTACAGCATAACTAATTGGGAACTATTAAATCGGTTTTTTACTTTTTTCTGGGCCCAAGTAATCAACTCTTATATTAAAGCACTAATTTCATTTCTACTCTATATACTGTATATAGTTATAAAACTGTTATAGTTATAAAATATACCAACTCAGGTACCCACTGTATTAGCGAATACTGCAGCTATAGCTGCACAAGCCACTAAAGTATAATTCACTTACTTTTTGAAAATGTTTCTTACAGCTTCTTCACTGGCTCCTATATATTTGGACAGGAGCTCTGGACCCTAAAATACACAAATCATCACAACATAAACTATGTTATGTTTAAACTATTTTATGTTTAAGTCAAAAGGACACAACACAACTTATTTATTTAATAGCTACAAGCATGTACTACAACAATGGAGTGAAGTTTATTCTTCTTCAATTCCACGAAATATTGATTCACTCAAAAATGGCTTTGAGTAATATGATTAAACTACATTCACTGTATAGTTTGATGTCCTTAACAATAATATATGCCATATGAGTACAAAATTACTACACTCATGCCTTATTTATTTAGCGCATGTTTAACAAAATTTTTATAAGAGCAGTTGATGTCTTGGGGCAGGTATTTTTAATTTTTTAATAAAAATTAAATACTGTACTGTGTAGTGTAAAATAAAAATAATGTGCACCACATGCATATTTGTAGGTTTTGTTTTGGCCAATCACCATCCGAGGTCTTCAGTTTCAACAACATCAGTTTAATTGTCATGCTCTATGGTTATTTTGCTACATTTCTATTGTAAAACAAATATTTAACAGTGAACAGGGAAAAAATAATTGAAACAAATCATGACAGAAAAGAGAAGATTGAATGAAGACAGTAAATGTGCAAGAAATGATCCAAAATTAGCAAGGAAAGCATGAATCTTGCGTAAAAGCTTAAAATGAATTGGCGTTTTGCAAAAGTGAACATTAGAGCAATATTGCACTTATGTTTAACTTCAAAAGTTCTACAATTCTGTGAAATAACGACAAAATAAAAAGTTCTATTGAACCAGTCACAGCAGCAACAGCAAAGTCCCATAGCCCTTCCTCACCATAAATATCCCAATTCAAGAATGAAGAGTTAGGCTGGATTTGTACCTTAGTTGGTTAATGCACCTGCCAGAAAGTGGGAGACCCCGGTTTGATCCTTGGTCAAGCTCATAATTTTTCTCATCACATAGTAATTTGTTAGAATAAAATGGGGATACTGCTAGTGTTGTGGATTGATTCTAAATGTTTTTATGAAGGCATGCCTCCCAGTCAAGCAGTCATTTGCAAAAAATCCCTTTGTCTATCTGAATATCTAAACATCTAAAGCATGGGTGGGGAACCTCTAGCCCGTCGGCTGCATGCAGCCCGTTTTGTGTGACCCACGAAGAAGTGATGAAAAAGAGATCTGTAAAATTTAACACAAATTCATATTTTTTAAATCCAAATAATGATAATAAATCATTTAATACTGAAATGTTAATCCTAAATACTGTAATTTTCCAATTATAATATGCAACCTATATAATACGCACCCACGTTTTCATGAGTGAAATGTGAAAATTCTCTTATCAGTATGTATAATACGCACCTATTTTTTGTAAAAGATCGATGTAATTTTACTTGACTGTGTGTAGTATCAGGACAGTTCTCGCCTTGCCGCCAAATGAGATACGTGTGAGAGAGTTTACAAGAATATCACGTTAGGTTCTGACTCTCCCATTAAAGATCGCTACGCTGTATAAAAACATTTTGTCTCAGTGTCGCCTTTTGTATTAATCTGGTCAGTTGGAATACGAGTTCACGCTTTGCTGCCAAACTAGATATGTGTGAGAGAGTTTACGAAAATATCACGTTATGTTCTGACTCCCGTTAAAGATCGATACACTGTATAGAAACATCAGTGTCATTGTTGCCTTTTGTATTAACCTGGTCGGTTGGAATAACAGTTCGTCCTTTGCCATCCAGCGAAATCGTTTACGTGAACATCAAGTCCAGTTCATACAAGCCGATCGAGGTGTGTAAATGTTCTTGGCGATGTAATTTACGTAGACAATGAGAGAGAACAAGATCGCCGAGGAACTGTTTGAGGACAGTGAGGGGAGTGGTAATGAATTCCTAGGCTTTAGTAATTCTGACAGCTAAAGTAAACAAATAATATTTTGAAAAACAATATTTAAAGGAATGCTATCAGAATGCATTGAAATGTATGATTTATTTGTAAAAACATGTTTGTTAACGAAATGCATCGAAATGTACGATTTATTGGTAAAAATATGTTTGAAATATAAATTATTTCTGTAATGAAAAAAGTTGTGTATTTATAACTATATATAATATGCACCCTAACTTTTTGTCAACTATTTCGAGAAAAAAATCACATTATAATCGGAAAATTACGGTACTCTAATTTAGAATTGATTTCTACTTCTATGATACCTTATAATCTCTCATTAACTTCAATTTAAACTCTAATCAGACCCGAAAAAGCATTGGCAACTTCCAATATGGCCCCCGAAGGATTTACCACCACTTATTCAGCCCACCATGTGGAAAAGGTTCCCCACCCTTGGTCTAAATGAAGACAAGTACATCAATTCTGCTGAAACATTTAACTCTGGTATCGTTTGCATTGGTAAGGCACAGTGTTTTAGGAAATCTGACCTGTTGCATCGAACTACAAAGAACACCAGGCAGCTTCTGATGCATTTTTCAAGAAGACGGCTAAAGAGCATGATGAGTCACAAACAGAACTATCTAGGGATTCAGATAATACTCACTCCATCTCTGCCAAATTAAAGCAGGAGCTAAATCAGGGATGGGCAAAGTAACCAGATTGTTCCAAAACAATATATAATATATAAATTATTTATTTATACATTGTAAAAGTAACTCAGCACAATAATAATACAGGCAGTCCTCGACTTTCGTACAATTCGCTCTTTCGTACATTGTAAATTCTCGTCCCTAAACCGCCTTTTGTACGCCGAACAACGCTGAATTTGGACTTTCGTTTGTCAGCTGACGATCAAACAGTTCGAGCTATCACATAATGGCGCTGTCTGTCAGCCAAGCCAACACTTTTAATAAATTAAAGTATGCTACATAATAATATACGTATTGTATGTAATGTAAGATTTGTGTGTAATGTTTTTTAATATTGTACTGAAATTTGACAAGATTAACACCACTGTAAAGTCGGTTAATAATCAATAAATTATTATTATTATTCAGTCTCGGCAACGTTACCATCTTTGTTTGTACGTACAGCAGTGTTTCTTTGTTTGTGCATTTTACACCTATTATTTTATAAACATGAGTGATAAACGGAAAACTGAAAGTGCTAATACAAGTGGAAAGAAACGTAGGACTCATAAACTTAACACGATTGAGACAAAGATGGAAATAATTAGGCGTACCGAAAGCGGTGAATCTTTAGCTTCAATCAGATGCTCATTGGACAGTGGGGTCAATTGTGAAGAAGGACAAAATTAAAGAATATTTACGAAATGCTGGAAATATTTCGTCGAAGATTGTGTCTAAAAGGCGAGGTGCAGTGATGGAGGAAATGGAGCAATCTTTAACATTATGGATTGAGGATCAGCATCAAAAAAACGTTCCAGTGAGTCTTGTAATAATTCAAGGTAAGGCTCTCAGTTTGTATGAAGATGGAAAAAACGCTTAGGAGAAGGGGCTGCTGATACTCCGGAATTTCAGGCAAGCCAAGGCTGGTTTGATAAGTTCAAGAGGGCTTGCTTACATAACCTTAAATTGACTGGAGAATCTGCTAGTGCAGATAAAAAAGCTGCACAAGAATTTGTAAAAGAGTTTTCCGAAATAATTGAAGAAGGGGGTTATTCTGCTCGTCAAATTTTTAATGTTGATGAGACAGGATTATTTTGGAAAAGGATGCCTGCACGAACCTATTTAGCAAAGGAAGAGGCAGTTGCACCTGGGCATAAGGCAGCTAAGGACAGACTCACATTGCTTATTGGTGGCAATGCAGTGGGTGATTTTAACATAAAACCAATGCTAGTCTACCATTTGGAAAATCCAAGAGTTTTGAAGGGGAAGGCTAAGGAAATGCTGCCAGTCATCTGGAAATCTAATTCAAGTGTCTGGGTTACTGGAACAATTTTTCAGGACTGGTTTAATCTTCATTTTGTTCCAGCAGTTAGACAATATTGCAGGAGGAATTATTTAGTATTTAAGGCAATATTACTTTTGGACAATGCTCCTGGACACCCACAATCGTTACAGGAACTTTATCCAGAAATTAAAACTGTGTTTCTGCCTCCAAATACCACATGCGAAATTCAGCCTATGGACCAGACAGTCATAGCCACTTTCAAGCGGTACTACATGAGGAGAACAATCAGCCATGCTATCAGGGCAACTGACAAGGAAGGTGGACGTACCCTGAAGGAATTCTGGAAAGATTATAACATCTGGAATGCAGTGAACAATATTGGGGACTCTTGGGCTGAGATAAAGGAATCAACAATGATTGGTTGCTGGAAGAGATTGTGCCCAGATTTAGTGCAAGATTTTAAAGGTTTTGAGGAGACTCCTGAAGCTGCCACAAAGGAAGCTGTTCAGCTTATGAATGAACTGGACTTGGGTGTCAGCATTGAAGATGTGGATGAATTGTGTGCATCTCATTCAGAGCCTATGTCCAATAAAGATATAATTGACCTACAAGAGGCAAATAAGACATCACCTGAAGCCGAAGATGATACTATCAACTTCCTCCCACTAACACTTCGACATTGAAGAAAATGAATGAAGCCTTCACGCACCTTGAACAGTTCTTAAGCATCATGGAAGAATATGATCCAAATGCAGAGAGAAGTTCACAAGTACGTAGAGCTGTTGATAGGGATACAGCTTGTTACAGACTCCTTTATCAAGAGAAAAAGAAGGCTAGTGTTCAAATTTCTCTTGACAAATTTTTCAAGAAAGTTGATAAGACACCATCAGCAAGTACTTCTTCCTAACATTAAAATCAGTTTTTTGTCTACTAACTATAAAAAATAACTAATTTGAGGCAAGAAGTAAAAAGAAATTTGTATTGTTTATATTTTTCGTATTGATGAATTCAAGTACAGACTGTAATTATTGGTACAACTGTTTTGTTTGTTGCCCATAAATAGGAATTTTTATTTACAGTAGTCCCTCGCCATTCCTGAAAAACCTCGCGAATGGTAAGTAATTGGGTTTTTTAGAAAAAATAGGGTTTGGGCCTTAAGAGTCCCTATTCCAGCAAGTACTTGCATTTTTGCCCTTCAAAATATAATAATAGAATACGTACTGTGGCGTTCTGAATAAATGCCACATTTTACTAAAGAGCAAGGAACCGATCTACACACGCTTCGATGATGTTGGCGATAACCCTTTAGCAGATCGCGAAACAATTTGAGACATAATGATTGTGCAGTAGCTTGGCTTTCTCGTGAATGACAATTGAACTCAGCGGGACTTTCTTGATCGCTTCTTCTCTTTTCTTAATCGATCTTATTGTGGACCCGTTCACACCAAGTAATTTACCAACTGATGAAGCAAATTCATTATGCGCAAGCCTATCTAAAACTTCAATTTTCTTCTCCAAACTCGTCACTTTTTTTGTTCTTTTTACCGACTTTTCTTTCATTTCAATCATCACTCTCTTTGGGGCCAAGTTTAGGCAATATTACAGAAAAACTATGAAAATAGCAAATGCTTTAATGAAAAAAGAGGGATTTCGTACGTGCACTTCAGGCAGTCCTCGACTTTCTTGCATTCGATATTTGTACAATTGCACATTAATAATAATAATATTTATTTACAGCCAGTAATCACATTGTAGTCACAAATCACAGAATAAGTTTCATTAATCACAAAGTAATTTATTACCCAACTCATAGCCTGTAAAACGGTATTGGGGTTCAGCAACAGCTGGTCTTCCACCTCTTCCAGAAAAGACACTGCCATAAACAAAGATAATTTCACCAAAAATACAAAAAAATAAATAGACATAAACAAGAAAAAGGGAACTTAATACCAAGATATAATAACTATAGTCAAAGACTAGATTATGGTAAGGACGGAAGCACTGTGTTACAAACAGTACGAATAAATGTAACTCTTACAGTAATAAAAACTTAGTGAGAAAAAAGAATGAAAAATAAATAACGATAAATTATAAAAAGATAATAATCAATTACACTATGTGTGTGATAACCTTAGGATAATACAAGAGAACAAGAACCCAAGATAGCATAGATTGACATCCTTGAACCGACTTTTGTGTGCCGATCAGACTTTTGCACGTCAGCTAAATGATGAACGAATATTTCCAGTGGTGCTGGTTGCCAGCCACGAGGCCACCAGTTTCCACCACGTCACCATCTTTGTCCATACAGCAGTGTTTATTTGTGCAATTATTTAAATATTTTATTGCATTTTGCCCTATCTCTCTATATTATAAAATCAGCGATTGTGTCTAAAAGGTCCCTGCACAAAAAAACTAAACATTTATACCATAATTAGAGATTTTATAATATTTTTTGGCTCTCTGGGAATGGAACCTCCCTATAACATGTAAATCTATGTTCGACTTTAGTATATTCGACACGTTTTCAGGAACGCATTATGTACAAAAGTCGAGGACTGCCTGTAGTCACTTTTCAATGTAATCTCCCTCCTTAAGAATACACATTTTCCAGCACTCTGGTAGTTCTCGTATTCCAGTATCAAATAAATCTTTCAGTTGATGTTGACACCAGTTGAGGACTGCATTTTCACCTCGCCAATCGAAATGAATTTCTTTTCTCCAAAGTGCTCTTTCAGCAGCACAAACAGATGAAATTCACACGGTGTGACAAAAAATCATTTGTCATCCCTGCCTTATGTGACTGGGCATTGTTGTGGAGAAAACAAATTTCTTTGGACAGAGACCTGGTCATTTCTTCCTTAAGAGCTGGTTTTAGAGTGTTTCTAGGATTGCTGAGTAATGAGCAGCATTAATTGTATGGCCTTGTTCCAGGAAATCCACATGAATAATTCCTTGAGCATACTAAAACACAGTGGCCATCACCTTGTTTTCTTATGCCATGCTCTTGAATTTTTTCAGCGGAGGACAATTTGTGTCTCCACTCCATACTGGAATGTTTATTTTCTGGAGTAAAGTGATGGACCCATGTCTCATCCGTGGCTACGATACCATTAAAAAAATCAACTTCTTTCCTCAGAACCAACTGATTCAGAAACCATGAAATTTGAACTTGCATCACCTTTTGTTCTGGTGACAACTTTTTGGGCAACCATCGAGTGCTGGCTTTACTCTATCTAAGGTTGTTATGAAGTATGGTCTCAACACTACCAACACTATTGTTAACTTGCAATGCTACTTCACACTGATATTTGCTAGTCACTCTGTAAGAGCTCATCAACACTCGAAATTGTCACATCATTGACTGCTTTGTATTCTTTGTTCTCCACACATTTGTGACCCTCTTTGAACAATTTGTACTACCCAAACACTGAAGATCATGACAGGTAGGATTCGCCATACTGTATTTGAAATCATCGATAAATTTCAGGTCCTTTTACACTTTCCTTACAGAGAAATTTGATAATAAAGCATTTTTCATTGAAGTAGAAACACATTCAGATGCCATCTTTGTTAGTTTTGGCATGGGTTGCTATGGCAACAAAACATTATTTTTTATATTGTTAAAAATATAATGATAATTTACACACCTCATCAACTCATTGTACTAAATATAAGATTTAAAAAAAAATAAAGTCCAGGTCAAATTTGAACATCCCTTGTACAACAAGGTTGAAGGTGCAATGTAGCATGTGTTTTCCTACCTTGACATTGATAAGGCGAAGTCCACAGTGACCAACAAGGGATGATACCAATTGAGTTTTTCCTGTGCCAGGAGGACCATAAAGCAACATCCCTCGTCTTAACTTAAGAGGTAAGCTCTTGAATAGCTTTGGGTGCTGCAAGATAAAACATACATTAAAAATAAATTATATATACACTGCTTTCCAATTATAACATATAGTTTCGGGGGAGGAGCTGTGACCTGTTATATGATAACCGCATATAATTGAGGACACAACTGCATTTTTCAATACAGCATGTACATACAACTTTTTATTTTAAAAAATTTCTTTAATTTCTACAAAATAAAAAAAATCGGTACAACATACATTGTACAAACTTTCTCATATATTAATGCGTCGTTTAGTTATCTTTAGAAAATGAAAATCGTATCAGCCGGTTTTTAGAAAATCCAATTTTTGTTTAAGTTGCCCAAGAATAAACTAGCCTTATATTTATTTTTTGAGAAATATGAGCTCAAGTAACTACGAAATTTGATCAAAATCGTTAGAGCCATTTTTCAGAAAATCAAATTTTTGTTAAAAATGCGTAGAATAAACTTCCTTTAATTATTGAGCAATATCAACCATTTCTTCATATACTCTGCTCTGTATGATAAAATGCCTAAATACGAGATTTCATTCATTTTCGCTCTACCGTTTAGGCTCCAGAGCCACTAACAGACAGACAGATGGCATTGCGAAAACCACTTTTTCGGATTCAGCGACACCTAAAACGTATATTTCCGTAAAAATCTCGAGGTCGAATTCTTTCGCGACAACAATACTTTCTCACTATACTTCATATATGAGAAAGTAAAAATGATATGAAATCAATACAAGAAATTTATTTAATCACCTCTTTATAAAGTTGGTAATTTTTTCTTATTTTTACTTAAGTACTTTAACAAAAACCACAGCACTTTCTTTTCAAGAAACGGGGAGGAAGGAACACCCACGCTATATCCGAATCTGCAGTATAAGTTATTAGGTATATTATATAATTATTGCATAAAGGTAAAACAGTAGGTAGGTATCCAATCAAGGCTCTTCTCAATTTAGACAATCCACTAGCACTTTCATGTCAGTCTTCCGGGATGACCTCAGTGGCAATGTTAACATTCTTTTCCTGCCCCCAATTATCACATATAACTTGCAACCAGTGGATCAATATGTAATAGCTTATTTTAAGGACTATTATATTAGGAAAACACTTTCCCAAGCTGTCCTGATGAAGGAGCACTGACCCTCAAAGAGTTTCAGAGGTCTTACAACATAAGAGAGGCAACTGACAATGTCTATAGTGTTTGGGATGAGGTGAAACCTAACATGTAGCATGAATGGGGTACGGAGAATGTTTTGGAAAAATTTATTTGTTCAAGATTTTAAAGGCTTTGATGAACCAGTTGAGATCATTCAGGAGCTTATGGACAGGCAAAGGAAGGAACTGACAATTGAAGAACTTATGGTCCAAGAGAGAGCTATAAAGGAGGTAGAAGACAATGGTGTTGATGAAAATGAACCATACGTCAGGTTTTTAACAACTAAAAGCGTGGCTATATATATATATTGCTAATATGAAACCCAGCTTCAGTGATTTGAAAATAATAACATTCATTGAATGATCTGTTATTCTGTTTAGGATCTTTAGGAAACGGTACCTTTTGGTTAATTTGGTCCACATAAAATAATCATTCGTCTTTCATTTCCACTCATATCTTTGGAGTATAAGGCTTTGCCTTTGGAACATGCAGATTGTAAATGAGTATCATCGGGTAATTCAACGTAATTTTTTAACTCATCTAATGTATCCAGTTTCAAAGGGCCTTCGAATTCATTCCCTACCGGTTATGGAGTTTCTTATTAAGATAATATTCTTTCATCGCTGCCCAATCCCTGTCCTTGGTGATTTGAAGATGGTTTTACAAAAGATGTTATTTTCTGACATTTTTTAATTTCGTCTTGTTTTTTGCGCAATTTTCGTTTCTTGGGACTATTTCCGTTTCGTACGATATTGATTACTCTGGATGACTTTTATGTTTACTAAAAAAGCGGCCCTAATAACCTAAACCGGTCCCCAAATCCCGGCTACACTACTGAGTGAACCCTCTCTGCGAAGTGCACCCAGGTAGTTACGCCACTGTAGTCATGTATTTTCAAGCTGAAAAGTTGAGAAAAGAACTGTAGAATACAAATAATATAAATTAAAAATAAAACGGCAATAAGTTCATGCAGACAAAAATTCATCAATTGAACAGAAGCAGTTGTTGACAAGATATTGTTTTTATCTCATCTTAAATGACTTGTGGTTTACAATATTTTTTTAGCTGAGCTGGGAGTTAATTAAAATTTTGGAATCAGCATATGCAAGGCTATGAGATAACATATTCAAATTATGAGCAATTTTTTCTAAAATCATGTTTTCTTCTTGTGCTGTAACAATGGAAATAGCCATTGAATTCTAAATTCAGTGGGTTATAATTTTCAACTGCAAAAAGGAAAGTGTAAAACAAGTAGATTGAGGGCAATGTGAGTATATTAAGAGATTTCAAATTATTTCTACTACTAGAATATTTATTGATTTTTATCAAGATTCTGATTGTCCATTTTTGCAGCTTAAATAGACTATGATGCGAATGGCCCCAGGCAACAATACCGTATTTCAGTCTACTATAGATGAACGCACAATACCCTGACAGAGGTACTTAAATCTGCGAGGGTAATAAGACTTCTTGGCACATAACAACCAGAAGCAACCTTAGCACACAAAGAGTCAATATGAGTTTCCCAACTCAAGGATTCATGACAGCTGATGAAGAGGGTAAGATAGAATTATCTATGGTAAGTTACGAGGAGGTTGAAATTTTTTTTTATATGGATGGAAGTACATACAGTAAAACCTGCGCAAGGCAGAAACTCATAGGACCGGTCTATTTTTCTGGTTTTCTGCCTTGGACAGGTGAGAACACCAAACGTATTCATAGTAGGAATAGCCAGTAAATAGAATGCGTATTATTTCCTGCTTCTCTAGAGTAGGTAAAGTCTGGGGTTAGGGAAGAATAGGCAAAATTCCATCTTTTAGAAATATTTACTGTTACTTAAAATAGTAAAACCAAATCACTTTATAAAAACGTAGATAAAGGTTATTCAGTTACAAAAATGTACATTAGGAGTGCTTAAAATGGAAACGTACAGAATTTTTAATTTAAAACATTGAAAAATATTGTTAAAAGAAACTATCCAGTGTCAGCTGTTTTATTTTTTTGTGCTTTTCTCTCAAACTCATTTTAATAACAGCAACCTTTTCTTTCAGATTAAAATTTTTCATTTTCTTATCCATGGGTCTGAAATAAGGAATACATTTTTATAAAACAACACGAAAAGGATTTGACTTTTTTGAGGGTATATTCTGCTATTGCTTCCAATAAAATTCAGTGAATACTTACACTTGATTTACTTAATCCAAAAGTTTTAAACTGTGTAAGGAGAGAGTTGAGTGATCCCAACACAGGAGAGATCTCCTGAACGCCAAACTTTGTGATTAAAAGGAAACGAAAAGTCATGGAGCACTGTGAACACTTGGAGCTTCAGCGAGAGACTCCTGTCACCGTACATAGATTATTCTGGTTACAGATTTGCTCACAAATTGTATTTATTGTTGCTAGCATTTCTTTTTCTACGAAGCTTTCTTATTAGTGGAACTCCTAAATTGATTTCCAGATGGAAACAACAAAATTCCACAGCTATACCATATGTGTGAACTTCCCAGAAGAGAACAAAAGTGCATTTCTCACCCTCACTTAAGACAGTTTTTCTTCTATAGATAAGTTTCATGGAAACAAAAAGGAACTAAGTGTACTTTAAATTTTGAAACTGCGGTAGATAAACAAAGGACACCACCCAGAGGAATGGTCTATTTCAGCTGGCTCCCTTCTGCTAAAACCCATTATCCTTGGATTTCCCGATCTTATCAGATGGAACGAAAGGCCTTTCTAACAAAAGAAGGGTAATACTGCCGATGGTGGATGACTGGCATACAAAGCGGAACCCAAACTAGAATAAGGAAGGAAAACCTCTTCCGACAAGATTTTTTTTCCACCTTTTGCAGGGTCAAATTATATATGTTAGTACAAAATTTGCAGTACAAATGCTTTCCTTCCACGTCTCACAGGTTCCACCTTACAGAGGGTCATTCCTATGTAAAACGGTATCATTATGCAGTAAAATATCAAGATTTCCGACTTTTACAGGTTTCCGCCTTATACAGATTCCGCCTCTCGCAGGTTTTACTGTATAAGATGGTTTACTATAGTTGATAATGACATTTTTATTTAAACATTAGCTTATCATTTTGTCTATATCTTCTTGAGCAAGACAGTCAACATCATTTAAACTAGAATTAAATGATTAGTATCATCAGCATACATAAAGAGATCACCATGATAATGGCTAGTTGGTAGGTCATTGATATGCAGGAGGAAGAGTAGTAGGATGGGGATAGAGCCTTGAGGAACACCTCTAGTCACTGTTAGGTAATTAGAATGATATTTGGAGAGTCGATCTGAAGAGTAAACAGTAACAGCTTGCTTTGTATTCATTAGGTAACTTTTTAAACATTTGTTAGAAATGCCAGTGACACCATATTGATGAAAGAAAAAATATGAATTACGAGACCTATGGTTAAACAATGATGATGAATGGAGGAACCTCCTAATAACCATAAAAATATTTTTAAAAAGGAAAATACTCATTTACACACTGGTATAGGAGAATTTACTCCATGCCAGGAACCAAACACGCAATCTCACACACTCAGTGTTTAGGGAGAATTACTCCAACGCCAGGGATCCTTTTTCTTACTAACACACACAAACACATACCAGCCAAAAAAACCATACATGAGTACTTCCTTTCTAAAAAACTTGCCTAAATACATATTTCGGAATCAACAATTTCATCATCAGTAGGCCGATCAAAAAAGACGAAGAATAATGAGTCGGGGAGAGTACATATATATAGGGCCTGTGGAAGGGTAATGCGACCGGTGCTCTAGCACAGGGCACCACTCGTCTCGCAGCGCCATTCCGTTCACTGGCCACTACTGCCGACGAAACCCAAGGGGTACCAAACACGGAAAATAAACATTTTAAGTAGATTTTTAATGTGAGGGTAGGGAGCACCACTTCGTGATTACTACTCGGGCACTAGATTTCCATTGATGGCACTGATTTCTTCATATGCAAATATGTTATGTTAACAACAAAATGGTCATTTTACCACTCTTATTTTGAGTGTGACGTCTTGGAGATGAGGGCGCTGTGCCAGCTATGGACCATGTCACCTGCTAGATGTTATTTCGCGGGTCTTCTTCTATTAAAAGACGGTTTATTTTTTATGATGTAAAACGTAGTGTGTCAAAGCAACCCTCTTCTAAAATAAGAGCTGAAGGAAAGTATTTTTCAAACAGTTTCGATTATCATGATAAAAGAGCCGAGATATCCCAAATCGGGTTTTGAATAAACCTTGACTTCCAGTTAACCGGTATTGTCCAAAAACTAATCAGTTCTTTGTGCTCATGCTAAAGGTTATATATGAAATTTGGTATTAATATGACAAGTACTTTTTGAGTTAGTGTGTCCACAATCACTCACATACATACATACATCCATCCACACACACACACACATACATACATACATCATTCCAAAAATAGTCTAAACGTGTTCTAGGGACCTAAAAACGTGTACAGTCATGCCTCGGTTAGCGCAAAGGATATGTTCCGAACGGTCTTTGCGCTAAACAAAGCGATTATAACATGTACTTGGTAGTGATCAGTTCGCGAAATTGCAAGGTTCGCTAATGTTACTTTTTATTTATTTAATATTAATTATCATTAAAAATCAATATTAATACAATTTTAAATCTTCCGCTGCGGTGCTTGCATTTATAGATCGCTAGGTTCTGCGAATTACCATTTTCGTCACTGCAGCGCTCAAATCTACGCGTAAATTACTTATTGTATGTATGTATGGGGGTATTCACCATTTTCAATAATTGCTTGAAATTCATCAGGAAACTTTATAGCTGCATCTTTATCAGTGCTTACTGATTCACCTGTCAAACGAACGCTATGTATATTTGCGCGGCATTTAAAATTTTGAAACCAATCGAAACTGGCATGAAATGTATCTGAAGAATCTCCACCCTCTTCTTGCTTTACACATTCAAACAGGGAATGTGCTTTATTGCAAATTATTGCTTGACTAAATTGCCACCTCCGTATTTTGGAAAAAAAAAATGGGTAGAATAGAAATTGGCCTATAGTTGGCCACCTCATGAGCATCCCCACTTTTCCAGATATGCATGACTTTAGCAATTTTTAACTGCTGAGGGAATATTCCCAATTTCATAGACTCATTCAAAATGTGAATGATAGGAGGTACAAGGCTTAATGTAACACTGGAATTAAATATATCACCAGGAATTTCATCATACCCAAGTTCCTCTGAATGTAATATGGAATCTATGCTAGAGTGCCTGTTCTTAACCTTTATTGTACAAAGGGTAACTTAAGGTACCACTTAATACATGGCCCGGTTGGACGAATGGTAACTTTAGGTATCATCTACTTTTCCTTTTCTAATACTCGCTACTCGAAAGGTTCTGGCTCACTAAGTACGTCATAGTCTTTGACGATCTAAAAAAAACGAAGATAAATTGTTGCGGAACAGTAAGACCTAATTGTAGTGGTATGCCAAAGGATCTAAATAAAAGACTGAAACTAAAATGCGGTGACATCAGAGTTAGAACTCGAAAAGAGTTGAAGGCTATTCGTTGGAAGGACAAAAGAACTGTTTATATGCTAACTAATATGCATGCTCCACCAGCAGAGGGAAATTCTTGTGACGAAGAGGGAAACCTAATAAAACCTCTCGTAGTTGAAGACTATAATAAACACATGGGGTACGTTGATAAATCTGATAGAATGGCAAACAGTTATTCTATTAGTAGATGGACTTGGAAGTGGACCAAAAAATTATTTTTCCATTTGTTGGACCTGACGATCCTAAATGCATGGATTATTCACTGCTCATGAGGAGGAAAAACATCGCATCGTAAGTTCAGATTGGCTCTTGATAGGAACCTCTTAGAAGAGGCAGGAGGGAAGAAAAACAAACAGCACCCCTCTCGAGGAAGGCAATCGCCAGTGTCAACAAGCTTAGTTCGCCTCGAAGCATAACATAACGAGCACTGGATTGAAAAAGGAATGAAGTCCAGATGCCACATGTGTGCTTTCACCGGAAAACAGGCTCGCACAATATATCGGTGCTCCAAGTGTAATGTAGGGCTGTGTGTGTACCCTTGTTTTAAGGAATACCATAAAAAAAAATTTGTGACCCTAAATAAATGTGGAGAACAAAAATATAAAGAAAACAATTTATAAAATGTTTATATGTTTGAATTGTTTTAAAATGTTTTATGCATTTTTAAAATAAAAATTTATGTACAAGGCATAAATATAGAATATTTTCTTTTCTTTAGTGTGTTTTTTATTTTATTCGTTTATTCTGTATAGTTAAAGAGAAATTTACAAAAATTTAAACGTCTGCGTGAACAAGTTTAAATACCCAAAAAAACCTCCGGCTGCCTGAGCTGTCAAACTGGATTTAAATGCCGTACGATAAAGGTTAATAGAAATAGAATTTTATAATATTCCATGCAGCTTTTGATGGGTTGTTAGATTTACGAATATTATTGATGTTGTTACATCTTTTAGCATCAGTAATGAGTTTGGAGTAGTACTTTTTGCATATGCAATAATGGTTTTAATCCATGACTGAGAATATTAATTTTGAGCCCTATGGTTAATCAATGAAGATAAATGCAAGAAACTTCTAATAACCATACAAATATCTTTTAAAAAATGAAAATACTAAAATGCACTGCGGTTTAGGGGAATCTACTCCATGCCAGTGACCCTCCTTTTCATGTTTAAACACACACACACACACACACTCACAAATACACACACACGAGCACTTCCTTTCCAAAAAAATATGCATTTCGGAATCAAAGATTCCATCGTGAGTAGGCCGATCAAAAAGATGAAGATTAAAAGTCGAGGAAGGTATATGTATATACAGGCAGTCCCCTACGTTCGTACATAAAGCATTCCTGAAAACGTGTACGAAAGTCGAACAATAGACGTACATGTTATAATGGGGGTTCCGTTCCCAGAGAGCCAAAAAATATTATAAAATCTCTGATTATGGTATAAAGTAGGGTGACCATACGTTCCGTTTTTAATGGGATTGTCCGTTATTTATTTAGGTGTCCCGTTGTCCCGATAAAGCTAAAACGGGACGCCAATTGTCCTGTTGTTTGCGGAAGTGCCAATTCATGTACAAAATGAAGCCTAAAAACGAATTCAGAATATGGTGGCTATTTCATTAATTTTATGTTGGCAGTGCAACAAAATATACTCATTTTCGTAGGTTGGTAATGCACAACAGCAGCTAGCTTCAGTTTGCTGTTCTTGCGAACACGTGGTTTTGGAAGAACGTGATCGGTTATACATGTACTGTTGGATTCAGAAAAGTAAATAAAACCCCGGAAAATGCCGAAAAGAAAATGTTTTTACTGAAAGGTTAAAAACTGAATTCCCTTTTTTAAAGGATGATACACAAATGGGAAAAGTGCCGTGTACCTTTTGCAAATTGGTGTTTTGTATAGAACACGGAGGTCGTTCATTGTCAGATATACTACAGCATAGCAAAAAAAGCATTTGATTGCGGTAAGCCGTAAGAGTTGCAGCCAAAAGGTAATCTCATATTTTACCAAGCAAACAATGACAGAAGAGTGGAGGAATTAAAGAATTTTTGTGACACTGTCGATATTAAGTACAAGCAGATTCTAGGAACTGTGAAAACTAGATGGCTATCACTACAACCAGCAATCACCAGAATTATTGAAATATTCCCTGGATTAAAATCTTACTTTATTTCACAAGAAAAATGTTTTTTAATGATCCCGTTCGCATATTTGACTTCATTTCATGGAGAGTCAATTAAAGGTTTGCTGCGAAGCTATTAATAAAATAGAGTGTGATAATATTTCAGGAAGTGAAGTAGCTGAAGAACTGGATATTTTAGCAAGCAAAATTAAAAACCGGAGAATTGAAATTTCCGCACCTCAAAACTTAGATCGGTTTTATCAGATTTAGAAGATTTCTGCAGTGAAAAACAATTCACAGAAGCTGCAAATTCCTTTTACGATGCACTTCCAACGTATTTAGAAAAATGGAGTTATCGACCATTAAAAGTGTTTTACTGGGTGTCCCGATTTGTTCCGTTTTTTTCTTGAGAATTACAGGAAATGTCCCGTTTTAGTCTCGTGGAAATATGGTCACCCTAGTATAAAGTTTAGTTTTTTGAGTAGGGGCCTTTTAGACACAATTGTCTACGATATATTTCCAGCATTTCATACGTTCTTTAATTTTGTTATTTTCCTTTACAACTGAACACACAATCGACCGGCTTAAGTCCAATGAGCGACCGATTGAGGCTAGAGATTCGTGGCTTCATTCATAAATTCATATCGTCAGTCATATGGAGCAAGTTTTAATCTTATATTCGATCTTTAAGCCTTTATTTAAATGTATATGCATGGAAATTACCGGTAACCATGGAATCTTATTATTGAAATGCTAAACAATTTACCAAAACTCGAGTATAAATTCAAAATATGAGCAAATTCGAATGAGACTGAGTATTCTACGGTAAGAATAAGAATCCTCATTCATTTTGGCATGTTTTAGCGCAAATTTCGCATCGATACTTAATTTTAAGATATTTTAAAGAGTAAAAGAATGAAAGCCTTCAAACCAAAAAGATGATTTTTATGTGTTACCTTATGGGAAACAGCATTCATCCTCTTGAAGTCAAACCCGTGACCTATTTTGAAATATTTTAGTCATAACGTAAAGATTCATTAACACTGAAATCCTGAGAAATTTCAGGCTTCTAAGTTTATTTCTAATCGAGCTATTCACAAAATTAAACGTTACGCATGACCATGATGATGACCATTACGATGTTCGTTCATCATTTCCCTGATGTATGAAAGTCCGAATTCATCATACGAAAGGTGGTTCAGAGGTGTCAATGTATAATGTACAAAAGTGCATGTTGCACGAATGTCGAACGTACGAAAGTCAAGGACCGCCTGTACAATATTAAAAAACATTACACACAAATCTTACATTACATATAATACTGTACATATATTATTACATAGCATGCTTTAAGGTTAGTTTTGTCTTCAGAAATTTAAATCTGCTAGGTCACTTTCTAGAAACTCATCAATGGAGTAGAATGATTTAGATTTCAGCCAAGAAGCCATTACTGTTTTGAATTTTATTATATTTATGCATTTTGCTTCATTTGGTAATTTATTAAAAGTGTTGGCTTGGCTGACAGACAGTACCACTATGCGATAACTCGAAATGTTTGTTCGTCAGCTGATGTATGAAAGTCCGAATTTGGCATACAGAAGGCGGTTTAAGGGTGAGAATGTATAATGTACGAAAGTGCGAGTTGTATAAAAGTTGAACATATGAAAGTCGAGGACTGCCTGTACATGGGGTGAAATGAGAAGGGAAAAAAAGAGGAAAGAAAAAGGAGGGGGAGGAAAATAGTTACCATGTAGCAATGGAGAAGTTAGGAATAGCGTAGTATTTCCTATTCGACCTGTGTCTTGATCGAGGATGATATCTTTGTTTTTAAGAATGGCTAAACTTTCGGCTGCACCTAGAAGGTAGTGGCTGGAAATAGGTTTCAATAATTGAAGGTTTTTTGATGAAAAGGTATGTTGGGTCTCAATGATGTGAGTTGTTATGCAAGATTTGTCAAAGTTAGCATTTCTAAAATATGATAAATGTTCTTTGAATCTGGTGATAATTTTTCTTTTGGTTTGACCAATATAAACCCTTTTGCAACCATCACATACAATTTTGTAAATACCAGATTTTTCATGTGAGGGGGTAGGATCCTTTGGGTTACCTAGCAAACGGTGGAGATGATTGTTGGAGGAAAAGGCAATTTTAAACCCAGAATCACAGAAATTTTTTTAAAGACCTTCTCAAACTTAAAATTGCCGATGTAACATTTCAAATCCTTACTCACAGGACTTTTTGAAATATCTCTTGGGTTACCTAGCAAACGGTGGAGATGTTTGTTGGAGGAAAAGGCAATTTTAAACCCAGAATCACAGAAATTTTTTTAAAGACCTTCTCAAACTTAAAATTGCCGATGTAACATTTCAAATCCTTACTCACAGGACTTTTTGAAATATCTCAACAACCAGAACATTCTTGTCTGATGTTTTTAACAAAAGGAACTTTATGGACTTCATTTTGTATCAAGTGGAATGGTATTCAAGCATTGCCTCTCATTCCTGATATTTATATAAGAAACTGTATTAGTTAACATGGTAAATTTCAGTAACACATTAGCTATACCTTAAGGGGCCAGAGGAGAGCTGCCTCTAGCTTCTTCTTTGCTTCTTTGAGCCCTCCAACATCCTTCCACAACTCTCCAACCCTCCCCGATTTAGCCCCTTGACCCCACTGTACCAATGTACTGCCATGCAGAGAGAGAGGCACTGTTCGACTAAGTGCCGATTCAAGGTCTTCCACTTTTACTCCATGAGGTCCATATTCTGTCTCTACAGTTGAGGTATCATCTTGAATTTTCATTTCATCTCTTTCTAAAATAAAACAACATTTGCATACTTAAGCTAGAATTATCAATAAAAGTTCACAATTAATAATAATAATCAAGTCTTCAAGGTTAGTTGAATACCCATTCTATACACAGGCCATTCAATTCTACTCTAATGTAGCCAGGTGTAAGAGAAAAAAATTAAGGCTCTTATACTGTGGAAGAACTTATCTGAAAAATAGTTATACCAGTTCATTGAAGATTCATAGATTTCTGGAGAACTTGCTAAATGACTTTCAGAATATTAAGAAATTTTTATTTCTATCAAGGTCTGATTATTTATCTACAAGCATTACATTAAAAGTTATCTTCCTTATAATAATTTCCAAGTCCTTGTTCGAACTCACCACTGGCCTTTCTTCCAAAAGCATCAAAAATAGCTCTATCCACCAAATCTGCCAAATCAACAGCCACAAAGCCACATGTCTTCAATGCTATGTCATGAACACTTGTCTGTGAAGAATATTCCAAGTTACACTTTAAGCATCCCAGCAAGGCAAGTAGTATCCTCTCACGAACAGCCTGAGTAATAGAAAAGATTATTATTATTATATTTATTATCCAAAGACCATACAATTTGTAGGTATAGGACTAGTCTTAAAGAGATACATAAAAATATATATATAAAAAAGAAAATAGCGAAATACAATATACATTTAAATACATATTACACCTGAAGGAATTTCATTATCACAATTTTTTTATTAAAAATATAGAACAAACAATAATAATTAGAAAATTATGATTCACAAAGATGAGTCTAAAAACTCGTTAATACTATAAAAGCACTTTCTTATAAGGAACTTTTTAAGATCTGACTTAAATCTGTTATTATTATTATAAAGTTTAGAACCCATAGCAAGTGGTGATCTTTGAGCAATTAGTTTTTTGTGATGCTCTAAATGGACATTTTTATGCCCTCTTGTACTATATGAATAAGCATCAGCATTTGTGTTAATCAAGTTTCGATTTTCATTCACAAATACAACAACTCTAAAAATATAAACACATGATATAGATAGCATATTTAATTTTTGAAAAAGAGGTTGACATGATGTTCTCTGAGAACAATTCAACATGCATCTTACAATACGCTTTTGAATTAGTAGTACTTTATTTAGTAATGATGGTGAGGCACCCCAAAACATTATGCCATAACAGGCACGTGCATAGAAATATCCATAATACACTGATAACTGATAATACACAGAGAAACTGAAGTCTTTATGAAACGTATACAGTAAAGGGAAGAAGTTAATTTTGGTATGAGATATGTGGAAACCACTTGCCAGATTGCTCAACATATAGTCCAAGGAACTTAGTATGATTTGTGAGAATAATATTTTCATTGTTTAAGGTCAGTTCAAACTTGTCTTGACGAGGAATTTTTGAAAAAGTTATCACTTGGGTTTTACTGCAATTTAGGGAGAGTTTATTCGTGGTAGACCAATTTAAAACGTTATTCAGGATCATCTGACTCTCACTCGATAATGCATTGAAGTTTGGTGCCGAAATCAGAAAAATTGCATCATCAGCAAAGATAATATTTTTAATTTTGGAATTAGTGCTAATTCTAGGAAGGTTGTTTATATAAATAATGAACAGTATGGGACCCAAAATGGATCCCTGAGGAACATCAGTGGTCACAGGTAAGGGATCTGATAAAAACTGTTTAGTATTGCTGGTAATACCTACTTTTTGAGACCTATTGAAGAGATAGGAAGAAATCCAATTTGATGCCACACCTCATATGCCTAAATCCCAACGCTTTGCTAATAATATGGAATGGTCTACTTTATCAAATGTACGACTAAAATCAAGGAAAATGGCAAGTGTTGATTTGTCATGATCAATTGAGTTGGATATGAAGTGCATAGCTTGAATGAGTGCTGACTCAGTGGATCTACCCTTCCTGTAACCCTACTGCGAATTTAAAATTAGATTATTCCTTTCAAGGTAATTTATTAATCGGTTGAAATAAATACCCTCAAATAATTTAGAAAATTGAGATAATAAGGAGATGGGTCTATAATTATGATTATCATCCTTGCTGCCTTTATTTTTCAAAACTGGCAATACTTTACTCATTTTCAATGATTCAGGAAACTTGCCTTCTAAGAGAGTCCTGTTTATTAAATACACTAATGGTTTAATAATAAATTCGTAGCAGTTAAATAATAATTTTCCAGGCACATCATCTAGTCCAGGAGAATTACTCATTCTTAGTTTTTTGAAGCATAACAGTAATTCCCTTTCATTACAAGGGTATAAATAAATTGACTTATGTGAACAGTGACTAATTACAGATGTGTAGTTATTGGTAAGGCTATTCAGATTCTGGAGATGCTCAGGGAGATTTAAAAATTGTTGGTTAATGATATTAGATATACTGTGAGGGTTGCAGATGGGGTTGTCTTCTTCATCCAAGATTATAGGAAGAAATTGGGTGTTTTGTCTACCTAACTCATTTTTAGGCACGTTTCGCTTACAGCGTGAGCGCCTATTATCGTCTGTCCGTCCGTCCGTCTGCATGTTCGTTCTTGGCTTCTACCAAACGGATTTTCATGAAATTTGATATTAAGGACTTTCAATCAAATATAAGGAGAAAATCGCAAAAATGAATCTCGTATGCCAATCAGAGGTACCACTTTACTGGTGACAAAAAATAAAATTTTCCTCATATCTCGTAAAGTATTGCTCATATCAAAATATTTTTCAAATAAAAGTTGTAGAACGGGTAAAGAAGAGTATTTCCTTTCCTATACATTTTTATCATAGAAGTAGCCGTTATCGAGAAAATCAAACAAAAACATCTTAAATCGAGTTGAACTTACAAAATTTCTTGCATGGTTACTTCTTCATTGTTGCTAACATAAACAATCTCACAAAGAAACGTTTAATTTCCTTACGTGTGCATGAAATATTATTAAATAGGAAGAAAATGGATTATTTATGAAGAGGAAAAGAACTTTAAAACGCTATTTCCCTTACGTACAGGTATATGATATCTTTCTAACACTCCATTGCACGTTGTACACTTTCCTAACTTGTTTACTATTTTCCAAGATGCTTTTGTTTTATTTTTTGCATTAATTAATCTATTGTCATTATATGATTTTTTTGCTGCTTTGATTTGAGACTGATACTCCTTTTTTGCCTTCTGGAAGTCTAAACGAGATTCAATGCTCTCACTTAATTTATAGTGCTGGGACAACTGCTTAATGATTTTAGACTGTCTCACTATCTCATGAGTAATCCAATTGTTACTTTTCAATTGATTAACATTTATTTTCCTTCTTGTGATAGGAATTGCACAATTAAATAAGAATAGGTATTTTGAATAGAAAGAATTGAAGCTTTCAGAGAATGTTGGAGCTTTGTAAACGTCATACCAATTTTCTTGTCTTAAAAGAGAGCAGAGATAAGAGATATTAGAGTCAGAATAGACTCTAATGTCACGGTAACTAGCAGAGATAGGTGGGAATGGGGTATGGAGTTGGAAAGAAGTTTGGATGGTAAAGTGATCTGAAATGCCAAGATCAAAAACATTGGACTTTGTTAGTTGTGGATCATAGTTGGAGAATAAATTATCAATTAAAGTTTGGGAAGATGATGTGACATGTGTAGGTTTTGAAACTGAAGATTTCATATCATATGAATCAAATACAGTGAGTAGTTCTGTTTTTTGGGGAATGTTGGACAGCATATCACAATTGAAATCACCTGTTACAATAAGGGTAAGGTTCTTTTTAAATACGAGATTTAAAAAGCTATCAAGTTTTTCAATAAACATGTTAAAATTACCTGATGGAGAACGATAAAGAACAACTAAAAGAAATATATGGTTTTCAACTTTAAAAGAACATGCAGAACACTCAAAAACCTTGTCTTCACACAATGAGTGTTTCACTAGTTGAATGTCATATTCTAACCTTTTGTGAGCAAAAATTGCAACTCCACCATTATTAAAAGATTTACGAGAGTGCAAAGATACAATATAGTAATTTTTCAGATGAAAAACATTTAATTCACTTTCACTTAACCAATGTTCACTAACACACAAAAAATCAGGTTCACTATCTAATAATGCTACCTCTAACTGTAAAGATTTATTTCTTAGACACTGAATGTTAATATGTGAAACTACGATCACTGACACAGGAAGAATCAGCCCTGAGGAGGGTTCGGGCATACTCTCCGAAAAGAATAATTGTTTACCATAACATTAGTTGGCCAAAGAGATATATTAAGCATGGCTTCACGCAATTCGTAGTCCACTGACACTCGGAAAGATGCATAATCGCCTTTGGTCACTAACTGCTCAATATCGATGTTTGAGCTGCCTATTGAGTTTATCACATAGATAGTTAACTACCTGATCTTTAGCTGTTTCCCTGTGAAATCTCCATACATGTAGATGAGTTTTCCTTGGTGCCCTGGATAGAGAACACTCGGAATTAACATCAGCACATCCGATAATCTGTTTCCTCTTTAGTTTACTTTTATATGTTACCGTAGTATAAGCTTCTTTATCCTTGCCTGTTACATTAGTTGGCGTCAGTTGGGCAATGTTGACACTTGTGCTCGTGAACTTGTTGTGGCCGCCACTGATGACCTAGGAAAACGTTTTCGGTTTTTCCTGCTGCTCACTTGTAGGTTCTTGAAGATTACTATTGTTCTTTATTTGCTTTGCCTTGTCTAATAATGCATGGTTAACGCTCACCATCAGTGTATATGTATGTATGTATATCTATCTATTATATATTGATGATTCTTAGGATATAGGGATATTTCATATATATAGGAGGATACAAATGTCCAGCCCAAACTACAATAGATGGAGTGCTGAAATTTTCAGAAATTGTAGATGGTATGAAGAAACCACCAGAAAAATTGAAATCTCCTACCTAAGTGTCATGGGATAAACTCCAGAAATTCCAAATGTTGCGTTTTTCCCATAAGAAAAGCATTGCAGCTTCTTTGAAAATTAATTTCAGGTACTTTCCAATAGGATAGAGAATTGAAACTTGGACGGTTGTCCACGAGATCTATTGGAAACCGTTATCACTTTTACCGCAAGTGTCCTGGATTGGACTCCAGACGACCCAGTATATCTCCCATAAGAAAGCATGTAAAAAATTAATTCCTGCATATAGACGAAACTATGAGGAATAAAGAGCTGATATTTTCAGGGTTTGTAGATGTCATGAGAATAACTCCATATCATTTGAGAACTCCTGCATAGGTGTCATTCGATTCCAGGCAGCCTTAAATTTGAGATTATTTATTTAAACTTTGGCTTTTAAAAATTATTTGTCTGCTCTTACTCTTTACATTAAGGCAGCGGTTCTTAACCCCTGGGTCACGACCCAAAATTGAGTCACCAAGCCGTTTTGAGTGTTATCTAAGGTCTTCCGTGGCTGCCTATTACATACATTACTCCTAAAAACCTGAATAATTAAAATGGATTGAGTAAAAATTCATTTAATTATTTAATTCCTATTTGGGTTCTCATTTATTCAGGTGAAGTATTGGAGGATGTAGGTCATCGCGGCCGGAATTTGGGTCGCTGCCCAAAAAGGTTAAGAACCACTGCATTAAGGTAAGAGAAAATGCTTGCAGAATACAAGCACACATTAACTAGTAATATATATTGCTGCTTCTTACATCTATTATGGATAGCTGCTTCTGACATAGGATATAGGAGGATATAAATCATAAGGCACTTTAAGATGTGCTAGAGACTTAAAATTTGGCATGATTACAGGTTTTTGGTCACAACTGTAGGAATAAATCTGAAATTGTTGAAATTCCAATTTTTAGGGGCTGTTTTTATCCCATTATTGTCCATAAGAAAAGCATGTAAATTGGTGCAGAGGTTTATATATTTATGTTTTAAAATTATTTCCCATCAAGATTCAAACTCAGGACTTGAACTGTCGGAAAGTTTATAAATTGTAGTTTCTTATTTTTGAAGAAAGAATTCAAATCCCTGTAGCTTTAGCATACATTTTTAGTTTTTATCGGAAAAAGTGGGTTTTCTGGGTCTCAGCAATCGACAATCATGGCAACAACCTCAATGCTTTTATATGGGTAAGCTTTTAATGGGAATCAGAGGGATATATTATAATGCCATTAATGTTAAACTATGACCAATGTAAGAAATCCAATTTTTAGGGATTGTTTTTACTTTATTATTGCTCCATAAGATGGTATAAATTATAAGTTACTTCCAAATGAGCTAGAGACTTGAAATTTTGCACGATTATATGTTTTTAGTCACAAATGATGGGTAAAATCCATAATTGTTACAATTTTAATTTTTGGGGCTGTTTTTACCCCATTATTGTCTCATACGAGATCTAACGTTCGTGGTGCATACTCATGTGCTCTAAAGGACTTTAGTACGCACTTATTAGCTGAGAGAAAAACTGCAACTCTAAACTATATAAATAATTCCAAAAATATGATCATGGAACATTATCAAACTAAATCACAATGCTGCATCCAGCAATCTAAGTCCTTCTTCCATCGAATTCAATGGTATATCAGTTTCTAATCCAGTTGATATAGCTATGAACTTTAACAATCAATTTTGCAATATTAATGATAAAGCAGCATCTTCCCATGAATACCTCTCCAGGAATACCAGTTCTGTTTCCCCAAATTCTGTTTTTCTTCACTCCACTGGTCCCTCTGAAATAATACGTATTATCAAATATTTTGAAAGCTCCTTTTCTAGTGGCATAGATGATATTCCTATGACTGTTATTAAGACAAGCTCCTATCTTATCTGACATAATCAACTATCCTTCAGCTCTGGACAATTCTCTACTAATCTAAACTTTTCTTGTGTATCTTCAATACCTAAAAAAGGTTCACCATCTGAATCAGAAAACAACAGACCAGGGTTTCCCAAACATTTTTGGCTGCATACTCCTTAAAATTCAATCAATCAATTGAAGTACCCCCTTATAAAAGAATACAACAAGTAATACAATAAATAAACTTATTTAAAAACAAACAAGCTTACATATAATAAATAAGATTTAATGAGATGAATGTGCCTGTTTTGGATAACAAGAAGAAAACCTCAACAGTAAACAAAATTCAACATGCAATTTCAGACGATTTTTTTGTTTTAATTAAACTCAGAGGCAAAAATCTAGATTTTCACTTGCACATTGTGGATAAAGGAATGAATATTTTGTTTGTTCTTTTAGCCACCTCCCTTTACTCAGTTGATAATTTTGCTCAGAAAGCAATCAGAGATAACTTCAAGAATTTAATTTTCAAGTAATTGTCAGTAGAAATATCCATGAGGTTTTCTTGTTCTTTTCCTGTTAGACGTGGAAGCAAAAAATCCACACATTGCTCACCCAATTATTAGAATCTACCATTTCTGGAAAATATGATCGTAATTGTTCCGTGAGTGCTTCCAAATGTTCCTTTATGTCTGACAAATCCAAACTGATTAATAGAGATTTGTACGTATTTATTATTAAAATAAATCATTAAAATCAAACATTAAATTTTAATGTGATGTTTGACAGTTCATTTGTCTAAGTATCACACTGAAGTTTTGCATGAAATCCACACTAAGTGTACATCTCAACTCTGCCTCTAAATTTTCATCCAGGACCTGAGACCTTATTCCATGATTTCATCAACGTTACTGTGGAAAAAGTTGATTAACAGAGCCAAGTTGATCCGAATATAAAAAAACAGTTTTGAAAATACTGAGAACTGTGAACTTGTTTTCTTTCAAAATACGAGTCCACATCATCGAATCATCTTTCAAATGATGATTGCTCTGACTTTGCAGCAAAAGCATATCCATCTCGAAAACGCGAATCATGGATGTCAGAGTGATACGGATCTTCCATTAATTGAAGGGCTTACCTCTACTTTTAAAAATCTGAAAATCGCTGGGAAAATTTTTGTACCAGATTCTGCAACCAATGACGTTCAAAATTAGGCTTTTCTGCATATTGCACCATATTTGGAAAGTGCGTAAAATCTTGAATCTCTATATGCCCCAAAAAAGTTTCAGTTTTGATGTAAATTCTCATAGATACTGTGCCAAATTATAAGATAGCTTTCTCTGAAGTTTAAGGTTCAATTCGTTAATGTGAGCAGTGATGTCAGTCAGAAAATGAATGTCACATTACCACTGTTTATCCTTGATCACAGAGTAAGTTGTTATATTTTCTTTCTTCACAAGGAAGTCTCAAATTGGTGTTAGCAAGGCAGTAAATCATTCCAAGACCTTGCCAGGACTCAGCCACCGGACATTTGAAAAGTACAAGACATCTTTAAAACCTGCATTCATTCGACAACTCTACAAATTGTCGATGTTTCAGAGTGCAGCCATGGATATAATTGAAGATTTTAATAACCGTTTCCATTACATTTTTCAAAATGTCTTTCTCTGCCATTTGAGCACAAAGATTTTCTTGGTGCAAAATGCAGTTAAACCAGCTCAAAGCATTGTTATTAAGGCTCTTTCAGATGCCTCTTCAGAAGGCAGTTAAATCCAGATCTGTGTCCAACTACCGTCCTCTATCTGTCGTTACTGAAACCAATTTCTTAAAATGCAATTAAAACTTTTTCGTAACATTATTGAAAACATCAAAAATGTCTACACCACGAGTGCGGTTTCTCAAATCACGAATTGTGAGAATTTCTTCATGAATTTCATAATCTTCTGACGCAAAACAAATCCAAAAAACGAGTTCTGCAGTGTCCTTAACAATGGTTGACTCATCCAAGGCTATCGAAAAAGATGCACAGTTCTTTAAATGAGCACATAGTTGGATTTCAATATTTTGCGCCGTATCTCGTATTCAACGAGAAATCATCTGATGACTTAGCTGTAAAATTCGAACTTTCTGCATTATGTCACCTTTTGTCGTCAGTTCATAATTTTCTAGCATAGTTTATACAGCACACAGTAATGCTACAATTCGCTGCAATGTAGCTATTGATGTATACTGTGTGCGCGGCAGTTTCAGGCCAAGCAAGGGTACATTGCCATACTATCGGACATCGTATTGTTGGCTGTGTAGAATGTAGCAGCGGTAGCTAGGCGTGAGAAGGTGCGAATCATTATTGTGCAACAGTGTGACCGTGTGAGACCATGTGTTTGACCGTGTGTGTGTGACCGCATGTGTGTGACCGCATGTGTGTGTGACCATGTGTGTGTGTGTGACCGTGTGTGTGTGTGTGACCGTGTGTGTGTGTGACCGTGTGTGTGTGTGTGAGTGACCGTGTGTGTGTGTGTGACCGTGTGTGCGACCGTGTGTGTGTGTGTGACTGTGTGTGTGACCGTGTGTGTGTGTGTGTGACCGTGTGCGTGCGTGTGTGTGACCGTGTGTGTGACCGTGTGTGTGACCGTGTGCGCGTGTGACCGTGTGCGCGTGTGACCGTGTGCATGTGTGTGTGACCGTGTGTGCGTGTGTGTGACCGTGTGTGCGTGTGTGTGACCGTGTGCGCGTGTGTGTGACCGTGTGTGTGTGTGTGTAACATTATATATTTGTATTATGTTGCAAAAAGACCGTTGTATGTAAAATGTACACAAATTTAGTGCTATGTGATTTAATAAACTAAGAAAAAATAGTTAGTAGACAGTAGATTGTATCAATTCACCACATATCAATGGCTGATTTGCCACAAGTGGCGATTGTGTTGGACAGCTCTGTTCTATAACAACATCAAAGAGAAAAAAGCTGATTTGTAGTGTCCAGTGTCATAATATCAGCCATTACATAAATTTTCTCAAGTATCCCCTAGTGCCTTTAAAAGTACCTCCAGTTTGGGAAACCCTGCTATAGACCAATCTCTATTCTATCTGTATTTTTCAAAATATTTGAAAAATTATTGTACAATCGCATACTGCTTTTCCTTGACTCCTTCAATTTGTTAACTCCTTATCGACATGGCTTCAGGAAAGAGAAGTCTACATCTACTGCTGCCTTCAACCTCATCAACAGAATACAACTATCTCTCAATAACAAACAGCATACCTAAGGTATGTTTTATGACCTCAGTAAAGCTTTTGACAGTATTGATCATAAAATATTTTCTGGGAAACTTTGTAATTTGGGCATCAGAGGCAAGTCCCTAAACTGGGTTATTTCCTTTCTAAGTAACTGCTATCAAATTGTGAGATATTCCCAAAGAGCTAAAAAACTGTTAATTCTACACCACTAAAAATTAATATTGGTGTTCTTCATGTATCAATTCTTGGACCACTACTCTTCATAATTTTCATGAATGACCTCCCCAAAAAATTTTCAGATTGCATTCCAACCTAATATGCCGATGACACATCCTGCCTTGTAACTGCTGATAGCCTCCCACTTCTAGCTGAGGTTGCTGACAGATCAGTTAACCAAATGATGGATTGGTACAATCTTAACAATCTTGCTATAAATATCAATATAACCTCTTAACTGCTATTTCACAATAAAAAAGCTATCCCATATAGTAGCCCCCTTCTTAAAATGAACAATAAAAACATTGCTAGATTTTCATCTACCAATTTTCTTGGCTGCATATTAAGGAGGAATTAGACAGGCTAGATAACATCAATGGAGTTGCTAAAAAAAGTAGCTACTGGGGTATTTATGATAAGAAAATTGGCTCTGATACTTCCTATTGAAAGCAAAATGCAAAAGTGCACTCATTCTTAAGCTATGGAATATTATTTTGGGGTAATTGCAGACTGGCTAGTAAAGTCTTTTATTTACAGAAACAAGCTGCCAAAGCTTTATGTAGAGTATCTTACCGTACACATGGCAAACCCTTGTTTTCATCTCTCAGTATCTTAACCCTACCATCCATTTACATTTTGAGTTGTGCAACTTATGTTAGATCAAACCATCAACTTTTTCCCACAAATGCAGAATACCATAACCATTTCACCCGTTCGCTATTTCACATTCACATTAATGACTACAGTAATGCACTTTCTCAAAAAGGCCCTCACCACTCAACCTCTGCAATGTATAATAAATTGCCTGAGGACATTAAATCAGTTTTATTCCACAAAGTGTACAAAAGTAAAATTAAAAAGTTCCTACTAAAGAAAACTTGATACTGGTTGGTTATCCTCCCGCAAAGGGTACTATCCTGTTTTGGCCCTGCAAATATTTTTCATGGTAAATATTTATTGTTGAGAGGCTCATGGGATCGCTATGTAATATTTTTACCCTAAAGCTTGCTAGCCCATGACTGATGAGCCTGTCGTGACATTTACAAACCCGATCATCGGACAATGGGGAGGGATGGTTTGATTCTAGCTGAGGCGAAGGGTGCGGTAGTGCCTGGAGACAACTACCCTTTAAAACAAAGCGAGCCGAAGGCTCATCAATATATCCTTTCAATGTTATATCCTCTTGACTGTTGCGCCGCAAATGGAACCAATGTAATTTGCGGGGGGATAACCGACTAGTACTGAAAACTTACTATAGTGTCTGTGAATACTTAGATGATAAAGTATGATTTTGCTTTTCTTTTTGATCATTTTATTTTTTGTTTGTATATCTGTATTTTTTCCCTCCTCTTGTTTTGACTTGTAAATATTTAATATTCAGTGACGAAGCCCTGCAAACATATTTGCCAACGGTGAAATAAATTATATTATTATTGTTATTATTTGGCACTTCCAGATGAGGTAGAGATTTGGAATTTTGCAAGATTTTTAGGTTTTTCAGCAAAACCGATGGAAAAAATCTGAATTAGTTATACTTCTAATTTTTAGGGGTTGATTTTACCCCATTATTCAGAATAGACTGAAATGCTTGCAGAATGCAAGTACCATCTACTAGTAGGATATAGGAGGGGGATACAAATTATAAGGCACTTCCAGATGAGCTAGAGATTTGAAACTTGACACGATGATATTTATACAGATGTTTTAGTATTTTTCCAATATGTGGTCTATAGTTAGGCTGACCATAAGTCCCGTTTTCACTGGGACAGTCCCGTTTTTGGACCTTCTCCAGACCGTCCTGTCATTTTCGGCAAAAAGCCATTTTGTCCCGTTTTAAAGCCTTTCACGATTAAAATTCAGATTTTCCAATTTTCTTAAAATATGGATCATATTAGATCTTAATTGAGCATTTCTCAGTTTAGGAAAGTGAGAATAAGGTCAGGTTGACACTTCATTGATGAGGAAGCACTAATTTACTCGCCTGCCTATTTCTGTGAGCTCCTGATCTTTCAGTGTTTATGCTGAATAGGCTCTGTTTACTTGCATATTCATAGCAGTATTAATTGAGGTATTCAAACAAACCAAGGCCAAAACTTCAACTTCGTTACAAAATTAAAGTTGCGTTCTAATTTGCCTAAAGAGACAATGTCTGCGCAAGGCTTTGATTCGGTTGTAATATTTTTCTTGGCTTTTACCAGATTGTATTACCTTCTAAGTTCAGTAGTCATGGAATGCTGTTGCGTAGTATAGGAGTCCTATACTACGCAACAGTATCCCTATAATAGGACCCTTTCGAGGAGGGCCTAACTAGGGAGCTCGAAATGGTCCAGCGTAGAGCGGCTAGATTTGTAAAGGGAGAATAACGGTACGATGCCAGTGTATCAGAGATATTGAGTGACCTGAAATGGCAGACATTGAAGAGTAAAAGAATTGAGTACAAAAGGAAACTATTTGAATTGTTTAAGAACTCCAAATTCGTTTAGAACGTACACGGTGTTAGTGAGCGTAATGTTAGATCAGAGTGTATGAGCAAATACTTCGAAATAGTCGCTCGAACTGAGAAATACTACAGATCTTTTTTCCCAGACACGATAAGACAGGCCAACAGAGGCATTAGAGTTCATTTGATGCCGTAACACCCCCTGCCAAACGCTTCTGGAGGCTTGCAGGGTATTCATGTAAATGTAAAAAAAGTGTAGCAAGCAAAGGAAGTGATATACATTGTGATGGTGAGAGAAAATTAAGCGAAATTCCTGTGAAAGGTAAGACTACTAATTCGCTCATTTTAATGGCAATTTATTCTTATGAAACGTCATCGGCATTATTAACTCATCTTACTTGTTTTTTGTGAAAATATACATACGTAATAAATGAGAATATTTCTAAAAACTTTAACCACTACAAATAACTTTTGAAACAGAATTACTTAATTTGCTTACATTATAGGCTTAATTACCATTTTCTCATGCTTGATACTGAGCAAATATCAGTTACTTTCATGCGGAGAATTAGAATATTCTTTATCTACTTTTTAAATACAATTGTTTTCCTTACTATTTGATAATATACTGCATCCGAAATGAGGTCAAAAGATCTTATCTAATTGTAATATTTAATTACAAAACTCTATATGGATTGTAAATCAAATAATTATTTAAAAATCGACTCTTTAAATAGATTTGTAACGAATAAATAGCATTTCTGTCTCTTTAATTGAAACGTATCACTCGACTTCCAAATAAAAGACAAAAATTAAAGATTATGATTAGTTGTTATACATTTAAATACTTCGTAATGATATTACCTTGTATAATATATTAAATATAAATATTCGGCAACAATTATAACAGAAATCTCATACCTAGTTCACTATTATACGAGTATTCAATTTGAGAGCTAAAAAGATGAGCAAACGTTTTCATACTAAATATAATTCACATTAGGATTACTCTTTTCGTGAAAACCATTTGTTAACATAGCGGCGAATAATTTTTCCTTTCAAAAAAGAACACTTTGGCATTAAAAATGTATTCTACTGTTTTTAACGTATGAGGTCTGATCAAAAAGTTCTAACACTTTATCTACAAAAAAGAAAATAAATTACATAAAACATTTTTACTAGCTGTCCCCTTCAAAGTAGTCTCCCCCATTGATATACAGGTGTCCCAGTGTTTCTGCCACTTCTGGAAGCATCGCTGGAAGTCTTCAACTTCGAGGTTGTCGAGTTCCGATGACACATTCTGTTGGATGGTTGGAATGTCCTCAAATCTTTGTCCTTTTAGCTTCATTTTCATTTTAGGGATTAGAAAAAAATCAAAGGGGTGAGATCAGGTGAGTATGGAGGGTGGGGTACTACAGGAATATTTTTTTGGGTCGAAAACTCTTGAATGGAAAGAGCAGTGTGAGCAGGAGCATTGTCATGGTGGAGAAACCATTCATTTTGAAAAACTGGGGGTCTGACATGATCCATATGATATCCCCAGTTCATCGGCGATTTCTCTAATGGTTAATCGTCAATCAGAATGAATTTTTTCATTCACTTTAGCAACCATTTCCTCACTGTGTGAAGTTGGCAGACGGCCTGAACGTGGGTCGTCTTCAACAGATTCTCGACCATGTTGGAAACGGTTTATCCATTGACAAACAACTGGCTTGCTTAAACAAGCATTGCCATAAGCAGTTCTTAGCATTCGGAGAATTTCTGCTCCATTTTTCCCATTCTTCACACAAAACGTGATGCGCACACATTGTTCTTCTTTTGTATCCATTACGACTGCGACTGAGGGCAAAGACATGTCTCAACATGGCAATGCTCTGCTCAGAACTGGTTTGGTGGAGGGGGAAGCAGCATCACTCCTGCATGTAATGAGTCATTGTCTATGCTGACTTAGCATTTTAGCCCATTACCTTCAACGCTTCTTTTGTAATACATTGTGTCGTAGAACTTTTTAATCAGACCTCATATATTGCCGAGCTCATATGGATGCATGAAGTATGGGTCATTTCACTCTATTTAATATTGATAAATAGGTGTAGAAAAATTTCTTATCTACAAAATAATTCAAGTTCTTTAAAACGATGTATTTATTGAAGTGATAAAAATCACCCTTTTAAAAAAATCGTGCGAAAAAACTGTCCCATTTTCTTGATGGGGAATGTCCCATTTTCGTCTTGTTTGGATATGGTCAGTCTATCTATAGTCAACATGCGGCCTATTGTTGTAATTGGTAGATAGGGGAAAATAAATGCAATGAGAAACATTTTATTTATTAAAACAACAAAAATACATAAAATAAAATTAATTATAACGATAGACCTTATATGACACATTAATTTTCAATGTTGTATGCGGTCTATAAAATTGTATTGCCTTGGTGAGCCTCTGGCTCACTTTGTCTTTAATCGGGTGTTGTCCACTCAGGGTGCTGACGTGCCCTTCTCTACCCTGAAACTAAAGAGACCCTCACCATGTGGGTAATGATTGGGTGGGTAAATGTCGAAAAAGGAAATAGCTGACTGCATACGACAATTCTATTTTCTCCCTGATGTTGGCTGGGTAGTTCTTATGCTCAGCAAAAAACAAAAGAAGATTGGAAATTGCATCGAAGTTGGCTGGGTAATTCACAACATCAGGGAGAAAATATAATTGTCGTATGTGGTGTACTGTTTCTCATTTCGACATTTACCCACCCAATTACCACCCCCATGGTGAGGGTTTCTTTGTTCCAGGGTAGGGAAGGGCACATCAATGCCCTGAGTGGCCTACACCCTATTAAAGAGAAAGCGAGCTGAAGGCTCCCCAAGGCAATACAATTTTAAATCGTAGCAATAGATCACAAAAGAAGAGTGCATATGACTATAGACAGCATACTAGAAGAACAACACTACAATAGACCGCATATTGGAAGAACAACACTACCACAGACCGCATATTGGAAGAATACAGATCTTTCTCATATCTATGAGAAAACTACATTAATGCCTTGTATACAATTTGTGAGTAAAAAGAGGCAGCAAAAAGTAACAAGCAGATCAGAAAAATACTATGTATCTTATTCTTTAGTCTAACATGCCCTCTGTTTTCATTTAAGTAGTGTTTATGTGTAAAAAATCAATAATGGAATTTTTAAGATTGGCAAGCAAAATGAACACAATGAACTCACGGTTTCTAAGTTGGGGATGGGCAGCATTGTAGTAAGGAGACGAGTTCCTCTTGGAGAGATCAAAGAATCACAGAGGACAGGATGTGAGAGAGCTGTAGCTATGACAGCTACCTTTCCACTGCCCCGACCACTACTACCTCCAACTTCCCACAGCAGCTCAGATACGAGTTCACTAATTCTGTTATTTATGGAAGAACAAACTTGAATCAAAGATTGACATAAAGATAATATTAATCATTTCAAATTTGACATTTAATGTTAATTATTAATATTTATCATCAACAACAAAACATATTTTTAACATGCAATGATAGTATACTACTGAATAAAATGCATTACTATCAGGTCCCCAAAATTTTTTTTCGTTTTTTTAATATCAGTTTATACAAGGAGATCCATCATTAATGATGGTGAGTTTTAAAGTCTTATAGAGTCTGATCCACGTCAAACTTGTCAACAACTTGGAGTAACTCTTGGAATTAGTGAAGAAACAATAATATTGCACTTGCATAGCATTGGGAAGGTATGCAAGCTTAGCATATGGATTTCACACGATTTGACTTTAGACAATAAGCAGAACAAACTTCAGATCTGCTCATGGTTGATTTCTAGCCATAATAGTGAACCTTTTCTGGATCAAATTCTTACATGTGATGAAAAATGGGTTGTGTACAGCAATACTAAGTGATCATACCAATGGCTGTCGCCCAAGGAGAGTATATTACACACGCAGAAGCCAAACCTGCACCAAAGGAAGATTTTGCTTTGTGTATGGTGGACAACAGCCGGTGTCACCCATTATGAGCTTCTACAACCAGGCCAAATGATTACTGCAGACGTCTTCTCAGCACAACTTCAATGGGTTCAGAACAAGTTGATCAAAAAGCAACCATCATTGATCAATCGCAAAGGTGTTATGCTCCTCCAAGACAAAGCGCACCTCCATATTGCAAAAATGACTACAGAAAAACTCAGTACCCTTGGATGGAAGATTTGCCATATCCACCCTATTCACCTGACCTTTCCCCTTCCAATTACCCCCTTTCCTCTTGCTGGATAACAACATGCGGAACAGTCAATTCAAAACACAAGCAGGCCTTGAAAAGGAATTGATGTCTTTCTTCACTTCCAAAGACCAAGATTTCTCCCTATGCATCATTTACAGTATTATTTCTCATTGGGAAAAAGTTGCACATTGTAATAATGATTACTTGACCGAATAAAAACTACTAACACTTTTTTTTGTTTCATTTAAAGTCAAATTAAAAAAACTTTTTTGGGTACCTTATATAAAGGAATAATGGATCATATTCCCTATGATATTGTATGCTAAAGTGATGGAGAATTTTTGGAGACAACTCAACCTTTATCGGCCATGCATACACTTAAGTGCCGAAGATTCCCATAGTGGGCATTTCAATCTGACAATTTTGAGACCCCTTAGAATGATGCGCCTGGAGCAAAGGTCCTGCTTGCCCCACCCTCTTCCCAGCCCTGGTGCAACAGGTCAGAAATAGCCAATTTAGAGATACCACTACACAGCAGTGATAAATCACTTTGTTCTGAGGTATCGATTTCGTGCATTCCCTATGTTTTTCTTAAAATATCACACACTTTGTTCTAATTCGTCCAGTTAAACCAAACGGGGTTTGCTGCTCGGCCAAAAACATTTTTTTCTGAAACCTTGCGCAATGCTGAACCAAGTGTGTTGAAAAGTAGGGTGACTACCGTATATCTTCGAGTATAAGTCGAGAAATTTCTTCCTTTTTTAGGCCGATCAAACCCTACTTTCAACTTATATTCAAGTCGCAAACTAGATGGACATTTTACTGGGTCAATAATTAAAAATGACGGGCGAAAAACAACATTTGACTGACTTGAAGCACATTAGAATGAAAAATTCACGCTAATTAACGGAAAATGCGAAGGCTAATGATAAAATAATACAGCATCGCCATACTTACGTACTTTGAAAGGAAAACTTAAAATTCATATTTTTATCTTTAAAAGACTTGCCCAAATGAGTGGATCGAAGAGAAGAATCAATTCAGTACTCAAGTGTTGGTTTTTTATTATGATCCTGAATTCAAATTGTTAAACACTGTTCCATTTCTTCAATGACGGCATTTCGTTTTTTACTTATAATCACGGACTGAACAGAGCCTGCATTGCGAATATGATCACCAAATTTTCCTTTGTCTTTTAAAATGGTTGCAATTGTTGAACGATTGAGATCATAAACACGACCAATCGAAGCAAGCGACTCACCTTTTTCTGATCTGTGTATTATGTCCATTTTAATTTCCTTTGAAAGCACTCGTCGTTTTTTACCACTCTTAGCACTTTCACAAACACTACGTTTATGATTGTTTTCCATATTTCAAGGGTAATAAAAAACAATACGTAGATAAACATGTGCCCGTACGGTTTTGAATACAAATGGCAAATGACAAGCGTAAAGAAGTTTACGTGTTCTTACTGCGACCAATGTTCGTAAGTGCATGAGGGTGTGTTCGTAAATGAAGTGCGAGGCACAATTCATTGTTATGTGGAATGTTCGTAAATACAAATTGATCGTTTCTTGAATGTTCGTAAGTAGAGGTTCCCCTGTATATACGTACGTATATTAATTTTTTTTTAATTTCAAAATTATCTTGTGTTCGTTTTCTTTGCTTCGACTTATACTCGAGTCTTGGATTTTCGACACTTTTTTAGGCTAAAAAGTACACTTCAACTTATACTCGAATCGCCTTATACTTGAAAATATACGGTATGTTGAAAAATGATGCACTTGTGAGTTCTGTATTGTTGTTGTGTTAATTTAAATTAACACATTGCAGATGCTTTTTGACTCACCCTCGTCGGTATATTGTTTGAGAATGAAATCCATGTAAGTGCAGATCAATGTCTATCAGAGCAATGTACCATGGAGACTGCCTGTAACTCCATTTTATTCTTCGGCATACCTGGCATTGTGAATCCCTTCAGCTGTAGCCTCTTCCAAATGAGAGACATGTGGTGCAAGACAGTCTAGGTCATCAAGGAAAAGAACAGAGGGCTCACAAAGAAAACACTTTTCAAGTGCTGCTCCTAGAATCCTTATGCAAGCATCTGCCTTCTTGCCTGTGCAATAGTAAACATAAACAAGTTAGGAAAGTCCTGGGAAAGCAGATATTATAAGGTGTTTTTTCACAAAAAAATAATAAATTTCTTCCATTGGTTGTTGTTTAATGTTAATGGCATTATAATATAGTCCCATTAAAAACTCACCCATATTAAAGTATTGAGCTCATTGCCATGGTAGTCAATTGTTGAGACCCAGAAAAACTCTCACTTTTTTCTGATAAAAACTAAAAATTTATGCTAAAGCTACAGGGATTTGAATTCCATCGTCAAAAATAAGACACTACAACTTATAAACTTTCCTGAGTTCAAATCTTGACGGGAAATAATTAAGAAAAGCAAATATATTAACCTCATCACTGTTTTACGAGCTTTTCTTATGGGACAATAATGGGGAAAAATTAGCCCTCAGCAGCTGATCCCGGTCCACCAAATTCTTGCCACATGTAGCTCTCATATGTAGTAACATATCCTGAAAATGTTGTTGCTCTAGGTTGAAACACTTCAGAGATATTGCCTGCACAGTTCGATGGACGGACAAACAGACAAAGCAGAAAAATCACTAAAATGCAGCCAATTAATGGAATGCAAAAGTATTAAAGGAAAAAAATAAACCAGAAAAGTTACATGAACACATATCAACTTATAAGAATAATCAAACAATATTGGAATAAACTAATAAATGAGTTAAGGAGTGCATAATTTCATTGTGTTTTAGACGATGGGGATACAGATATTGCAATGTAACACCGTAAATAAGAATGAACAACTGTGATATTTTGTTCAAAATAGCAATGCATTTAATGGTACATTAAACTTGATTAGTATTTCTTTTTTGCTATGACATCAACAAATCTCTTGAGACAGTATAATTTTTAGATAATTGATGCTCTAATGAAGGGGTGAGCAACCTTTTATATATGGCAGGCCACTTCAGTGGTTGTGAATCATCCGACAGGCCACATTGGAATTCTTCTGCATGGAAGATTACGAGTTTAAATTGGAAATTACCTACATGTTCTGAGGAGCCATATGGTAAGTTAAAATTAATTCTAATTAAGGTTTTTATGGTTAACATTTCAATATGAAAAGTTTTACATCAAGACATTCATAAAAGTGTAAGAATTTAGTATTAAATCTTCTGGGTAGCTTTTGGGCTGCATCAGGCCTGTGTGGCATAGGTTGGAATCTGCTGCTCTACTCTATTAAATTACATACACTCAAACAACACTGACTTGTTAGTGCTGCTTGTTATAATGCTGTTGATCTTTAATTTTTCAAAAACACTTTCAATGAATCTTTAAAAAGTTAGGTCAGGCAACTGATGGTGGATCAATAAATAAGAGAATTTCAGAAAGCATAAAACATCATGAAGTTTATTAATAATGTCAGTGCAGCATGGACTAAAGTCAGCAGCATTTCTATGAGCAGTGCTTGTCAAAAATTATTGCCTAAGGCATGTAACAATTTCCTGAGATTTGAGGAGATAGATAATGCAGTTATCAATGACATCATCAAACTTGGCACATGAGGATTAAATGAGTTGGATGCCAAAGATGTACAAGTGTTAATACAGTTCAGTGGAGCTGCTTCTCAAATGAGTAACTGGAAGAGTTTCAATAATAATATGCTATATAGCTTTGTACGGAGCAGAAACATGGACGCTAAGGAAAAATGACATTAAATACTTGGAAAGCTTCGAAATGTGGACATGGAGAAGAATGCTGAAGATAAAATGGACAGATAGGGTGAAAAATGAGGAAGTACTACGAAGAATAGGAGAGAAGCGAACGATTATACAGACTATCAGAAAGAGGAAGGCATTGGGCATTACCCGAGAGGAGAGAGTGCATGATTAAAGAAGTGCTAGAAGGAAAACTGGATGGAAAAAGAGAAAGAGGTAGGAAAAGATTTCAGCTAGTAGACGACTTGAAAGGGAAAGAGAGCTATTGAGACATGAAGAAAACTGCGGAAAATAGGAGTATGTGGAGAACCAAGTTTAACCTAGAATAATCACGGACCTGTCAACGGACAGACTACCTATGATGATGATGCTCATATGGAGACCAAGGACACTCCTTTGAAAAGAAACTTGAGCACAGTAGTTTTGATGAAATCATTACACAGATTGAGACTCTCTGATAGTGATCGAGAGCACAGTTAATGCTTGAAGATAGCACCTGCTATAGGGACTTGCTTTGTGAGAAGATGAGGCAGGCAACACAGCTGACATCAGATTCCATTTTCAAAAAGGATTAGAATAGAAAAGGCGCAGTAGCTAGAAGCAATACACTGAAATGTTCATGAATTTTAGTATTGATATTTTTCATTTGAAAACATCATAATATGTTAGGAAAGCAGATATTATAAGGTGATTTTTTTCACAAAAAAATAAATTTCTTCCATTGGTCGTAGTTTAATATTAATGGCATTATAATATAGCTTTTTGATTCCCATTAAAAGCTTATCTACCCATATGAAAGCATTTAGCTTCTAATGTAAGGTAGTGGATACAGAGGTTAATATTGATTCCCACTCGGATGCTTATGAGGAAAGTGGGGAAAAATATTGAAATTTGGCAGGAATGCCTCAATCACGCATTAAAGAGTGATCAGAAATCTGTATGTGAAACAACTGTGAATGTCAGATTGGAGAAAGTCAATACCAGTGCACAGTGGTTCAGAACGCCAAAAACCTGGCCAAAACCTATTTTTTGAAGTTGAAAAAAAAGATCTTTCAAACTGCCATGTTTGGGGTTGCCTCAAAATTCTTCAGTTGGTGATAGTCTTTCAAAGTTAGTGCATGTAGGGCTCGGTTTTTTTCGTCTGCGCGAAATGCTATTTAATCCACTTTTTGAAGCAGGTTTTTTTTGTTCGGAAGCCATACCTATGAAAAGTAATGTTTTATTATAAAATAATGAACGTTACTGATTATTAAAATGTGTACTTTGTGCCAATTTATACTTCTGTATTGTACAAATGGTTAATGTAATATAACTATGCATTTTTTTTCTGACCCCAGCTAAAACCATTCATCTCATTGACCTACAAAAAAAGTCCAGCGTTGTCCAGTCCTAATTCTTTCATGAGAAGTTAGTATAAGGAATACATTTGAAGATTCTGAAGGAAAGAATTGCCCGTTTTTGCCTCTTTTGCTGAAAAACTTAATTTAAGTTGTAGGTGCACTCTCAGGGCCACCTTTAACTCAAGCGATTTTGACATTTTTTAAACAAAGAAAGCGGCCACACAGTTTGATGCGGGGGCGCTTTCGTTGTCCTGCCTTTTAAAGATTTTAGCACATATGCAAAAATGGACAGAAAACTCGAGAACTATCGGAACAACCGAAAATTTCACGGACCAGAGCTTAGTGCTCCTACTGTGGTCCCTTCCTGCATTTCCGTTTTCATTTCTGCTGAAATAGCGATCACTGTTCTCTTTGCACTCGTACAAGAAAGTTGTAACTTTAAGTGCGTTGCTTGTCAGCAAAAAGGGAACGCTCTTTTTTGGTTTGTGTTTCGGAGTCTGCAATTAAAACTTCATCTTCTCTCACCCTTGAGAATCAACGTGGACACATACTCGTAATCTGGTAAGTACTCTAGTTTTCTATAAATTCAATTTACTAAGTTTAGGTCCGGCGAACTTCAAATACCTTTGGATTTTATTTCCGTGTACTTTGAACCAATGAATTTCATATTTCAAATATTGTTAAAAATGGTTTTCAAACTGGTTATATTGCGATTAAATCTCTGCTTGCAGTGGAAGAATATTTATCTAGTTTTCTTCTCTAATGCGTGTCCCTTATTTTCTTGATTTCTTCGTCAAACTTTTTTTTATTCACCCTTTTAATTAGCGTATTTTAGAGACTTGTTCGTACATGAACACTGTAAATACCTTTCAGCCACATTTACGAAAGGAAAGTCATTCATATTTCAGTCTTGATGATAATCTGTAGTGGAAGGAATAATGAATATTGGCCATTACTAAGTATTTTGTTTAAAATTCCCATTAGTTTTAGAATATTTATATAGAACTAGAGATCCAGTGATGTTTCACTTTCACATTAAGTTGATTTTTAATTTTTTAAGATAATTTAATTTTAAGAATACAATTCTTGTTTTGCTCACGAAGTTTTTTCTTATTTTTTCTCCATAGGCTTTCCAGTAATCCTTTCTTTTTATCGGCATTCATCATCCATTCATTCCCCCTGATAACCATTATATACTGATTTTCATGGAAATCTGATAACATTTTGATAAGTCAGTCTGCCATATTGGATCCGCCATTTTGTTTTTTAGAATATTGATTTTACATTTATAATCAGTGATCCTAAAAACCATTATACACCAATTTTCATGCAAATCAGATAACTCTTTGAGGTTTTGTCCAGCTTTTTCGCAATTTGAACCACTGTGCAGTGGAGTAAATATCAGGAAAGGAGTAAGATAAGGCTGTTGCCTATCTCCAGTGCTACTCAATAGTATATAATATAGAGAAGAAGTGCTGTAAGACACAAGTGAAAGTGATGACAGGGAGGAAGTAAGACTCAACAACCAGGTCGCCTTAGCTTTGGGAGTGAGTAGGAACCATGCCACAAAAAATGACTAAGTATTGTTGTATTTATGTTTTTATCGTGTAATTTCAATTTTGTTTGCCAATGTGTTTTAGATATTTTTATTTTTGCTGGAAAACAAAATCATGAAAGTCTTCAATATTTTTGCTATAAAATGCTTTTTATTTTAACATTTTATAACAAATAGTTCATGAGATTACGCGATTTTTTATGAATTCTTGTGAAAATTATTTAAATGCCCCAAAATAAATGCGGCCCTTGGACTCCACCAGCAGGATTTAAATCCAGTAGATAAAGGTTAATCAAGAGCATGTGGTAAATTACATTTCATATTTAATAAAACCAGTAAAAACCGTAAAACAATAAAACGGTAGAAACTATAAAAACAATTGGTAAAAGTTCCACAAAATATAAAAGCAAAAATTACGACATGTTTCGACAAGTCATAGTCATCATCAGGTGAGGGAAGTGGGTGAAGCAGTGAAATATATAGACAAGCAGAAAAGGGGGGGGGGGGACGGAGTAGGAGGGGGAAGGTAGGGGGTAAGAGATGAACGTGGTAACAAGGAAGAGGGGGAGGGGATGTAAGGAATGTGAGGTTAAGAATTTGAGGTGGCTGCCAGTAAGATAGAGGCTAGTAATGGAGAGTGGCTTAAAAACAAGTGGTCATTAATGAGAGTATGTTGGTTGTTTTTCAAATGTAAAAGAATTTATAACTGTTCAAGATGATTAAGCCTAAAACCTTTCCATTCGACATGGATAATTTCTGGAGTGAAGTCAGAGGAGAGGTTATTTTCGAACAGATGTTTAACAAAATGAGAAGAGTCGGATTTGATGGAGAAAGCATGCTTGTGTTCGTTGGCCCTAGTAATGAAGTTTCTCCCTGTCTGGCCGATGTAGATAGCATCACAATCTGCACAACAAAGTTTATAAACACCACTTTTAGAAAAGAGGTCAATTTTATCTTTACCGTTTAATAAAGACATCCCAATTGAATTGTTGTTGTAGCAAGCTCGTTTCAGTATATCTTTAGGAAAGAAAATGAAATGTTGAGTGATAGATTTCCAATGTATAGCATTTGGCACCAACGTGCCTTCTTGTCGTTAGGGATCGTCGGGTTGGCAAAGATGTTATTAAGTAGGATTTTCCTTTGTTTTCTGGACAGAAGTTTCTCAGTGAGTGACTCTTGATAACTGTTAGCTTTTGAGATTTGCTTAATTATGCGCAATTCTTTATTAAAGTTGTGAACGGAAAGAGGTATACTTGTAAGACGATGAATCATGGAATGGAAATACATGTTTCTGAGCAGGGTGGTGTTTAGAAGTGCAGTTAATGGCATGATTGGTGTAGGTAGGTTTGCGGAATATGGTGAACTCAAGAGTATGATTGAGACGAATGATGAGATCAAGAAAATTGAGGGCGGATTCGTGTTCCAGTTCACAGGTAAACTTTGAGGGGTGGAGGGAGTTCAAAAAGGAAAAGAACAAAAGCAGCTGCCTGAGTGTCCTTCTCCTGTGAAGCGAAGTGAACCTGTTCCCAAAATTGAATTTACTGGATTATATCTTTCTTATTTATATTTATTTACTCCTTTAGAAAAGAACGAAATTATTTAATTCTTCTGAACGTTTCTGTGAAAACCAGTTATATAATATTTTATCCAGTTCCTACATTTTTGGTTTATGAATCATATTGTTGTGAGTCGATAGACTTGTAGCTGCGCTGTCTTGGGCGGGTGCACTGCTAGATGTAGGGACTGTTGAGGGCAGAAGTGCAGGTGAGCAGTAGCCACGGAGGCAGGGAGAGAGTGGGGTCACACGGGTGATACGCGAGGTGAATCGGCGTACATCGGGAGAGCTGTGGTGTGCTGAGTGTTTATTCTGCAGACAATATCACGACAATATGATGTTTATTAAGTGATTTACGTCTCAGAAAATGACACAAATTTCATTAATTTAGCCTTCTGAGCCTTGATATCATAGAGCATGGAAGATCCGATGTTGAATTCTTTTGCTATGGCTGCTCTACTTTCTCCTTTTTCAATTCGTTTGATCTGCTCCAGCTTTTGTGTTAGCATTAAAACAACTTTTTCTCTTCTGTCCCTTACTTTTAGGTATTTATTTTGATGCCATACTCAATGGATGGGTAATTTTTTTAATAATAAAAATGAAATTGTAGTACACCAAAACATCTAGACAATGCAAATGGCTTACATAAACAAAAATGTCATACTCACTCAGCAGCCCCAGAAGTATAAGGAGTAAATATGTAATATATATATAATATTTTAAGAAATTTTAAAATGGAAGTTGTGGTAGTACAGAAATACAATTCATACAAGAATTCATATAAAAAAGAAAAAATACAAAATGAATTGTATTTGTGTAATTGTCGGTATCCAAGGGTGGCCAGTTTCTAAATACCCAGATAGCACAGCTTTTACAGTACCACAATGAAGAAATGTAAAGAAAATTTTTTTATATTATTATTTTTATTAAATGAAGTTAACAAAATGGTATTACTAAATGTTTGACAAGACGGAACAATATTATTGACACATTTGACGGACCAGAATGCCATTCCGGTGAGTTCTAGCTCTTTCTGAGCATTGTTTATGAGTATATTTCAGATAACCAGAAATTTCAGATAACCGGCTATCCCCATATCCCAAGCTTGCCGGATAAAAGGCTCTATAGTGTAGCTTAATTATGAATACTCAGCTCAAGTTTATACAGAATATGTAATATAAAATATGATTTAGAATATTATTCATATAAAAAAAATAAAAAATACTTTCTACAAATTTATATTCTTGTGACTAGTTATGATCGCGTATCACGTGCAAAACTGGTCAAATAAAAATCTGTGTACAAGTACAAAGTTTATTATTTAATATGAATAGTATTACCTACTCTCACAGAGTCATGCCTGATTCTATCAATTATATGATTTAGAATAATGTTCATTAATCAACTTACCTAAACTTATCATTCTTCTCTGCTTAAAAAGCAAGCTATACTGGCAAAGGCAGTGCAATGATGATTTACTTCTCATTGTTGTACGTTGAACTACTAGCAATTAGATTTTTGATGAAGGAAAATTATTTTGCACTGCTTTTAGTTCCTTTTTTATGACATGTAATTTATTATTTTATGTACTTGGGATTTTCTGAAATATTATTCTTGAATTTTATAAACAGGCATCCCATTCAATTTTTTTAAATGCCCAGTTTCTGGGCAATTCAGATTTTCAGACAGCCAGTTTTTGGACTAAGTACTGTATTTAGTTCTATAGCTTACCAACAAGGCTCCTGCAAGACACATTTTCCACATGCACAAAATGAGGAATGCCAGCAAGTAGTCTGCAAATCTCTTTAGCTATTGTACTTCTACCTGACCCGCGATCACCTGTTGGAGAAATTTTTACAAGTTTACTTTTAAATGATAAGAGTATAAAATGAGATGAAGAAATTGTAATTTAAAAAAGAAAATCAGAATTAGAATATGATTTTCCTGTTGAACACCTGCTTAACTCCTGCAGCTATAAAAATAGTGTTTAAGCAAGATGTGATTTTTGACCGCAAAGAAGTTATTTTTAGTAATACAGGCGACTCCCGAGATTCGACCGGGATGCGTTCCTGAAAATGTGGTCGAATCTTGAACAGTCGAATGTCGAACGCCGTTTTTCCATAGACTTAGAGCAGAAATAACAATGTTTAGACTGAAAGTAAACTCGCATAGTTGGACAGGCCGAAAATTACTTCGCATAAACTAGTTCCTAATTCAACTGACCGATCGGCTGGGTCGAATAAGTGGACTTTGACCGGTCAAATTCTCGAGTTGGTCAAATCTCGAATGGTTGAATCTCGGGAGTCGCCTGTAATTCAATGATACCTAATTCTCAAATGAGCAGAAATTTCAGCCATTTTATGAGACTCCTCCTTTACATAATGAATAAAAGACACAGCACACCACAACTGTTATTAGAATCCAAAATAATTTGCTTTGGAAGACGGGTTTTACATAGTTGATACACACATTCATTACTCAACATTTTAGGTTACAGGAATTATCTAGATCACATATTTAGGTAGTTATTTAAACACCATATTAATTTTTAAAATTAATTTTTAGGTGTCATAGTTATATTTATTTGAATGTTTTATTCATGCACACATCTGGCCAGGGCTGGTTCTGGCAGGTGTGCTGTGCGTACGTGTATGCAGGCGGCCAAATTTTAAGGGCTGCATTTATGAGGTCTGACAATTAAATAACGAGACTGGCAACAATGCCAAGCGTGAGTCCATTTGAGGTTGATGGCGAGTGCTACCATCAAAACTCAACAAAATAACAAACTTTTTAGACAACTATAGCTCTTTTCTGTTGAAGGTTCTATGAGTTGCTCAAAATGGACTGAGAAGCCCAAGTCCAAGGTTTTACTTAAGTAAATTGAAGCAAAAATGAATGAAATAGATACAATAATGACTGTATATGTCAGTCCCTAGAATTTATTAAAATTGTCTCTGAGGCCTAAGTCATTAATAAGATGCCATGCGAATGTTATCTGCCCCGCTTGTTATTAGTATTCTAAATTTGTAAAACTATTTATTAATATTATTAATTATTATTATATTATTTTCCATGTTTAAAAATATGTCGGAAAGGAAAACAAAGCGTCAGTCTGGTGCTTATTATCGCAAACAAAAGAATGAAAGAGATATGGAAAGAGAAAAGTTACATGGTTCGATGTTAAAATACTTAAAGCCGGATGAGGATGAACCAACAACATCGGCATCAGTTACTTTGGAATGCAGTTCAATGAGGATGAATGAATTTGAAACTGAAATATCACATGAAAATCATCAGCCTGAAGTTCGTTTGGATGTTCAAAAAATGGTGCCACCTGCTAGCGACGTTGAATCAAGTGATAATGAAGATAATTTTGTGGATAATTGTTCTAAAATGACAACAGAATTTGACATAGAGGATCCTTGTCGTTGGCCAACTGTAATTAATAACCGAACAATAGAAATTATAATTCAGAAAGGTCCTGTAATGGTTCAAAATATGAAATTTCCTACATACGACAGTGGAAGATCATTTTCTGTTGCAATATATGAGAATTTTACCTAATGGTGAAAAAGTACAAAGAAATTGGTTATACTCCAAAAAATCTAATAGTGTCTTTTGCATTTGCTGTAAATTGTTTGGTCTAAAACAAAACAAACTAACAGATAGTTTGGGATTTTCTGATTGGCGACATTTAGCCTCGCATTTATCAAGACACGAAATAAGTATGGAACATATGCAAAACTGTAAAAAATGGATTGAATTAAAAACACGATTTGACAAAAACTGTACAATTGATAAAGAACAACAACGTTATTTTGACTCTGAAAAAAGACAATGGCGAGCCATTATTGAAAGAATGATATTAAATGTACAGTTTTTATCAGGTCAATGTTTAGCTTTTAGGGGTGAAAATGATAAATTATATCAGACGAATAATGGGAATTTCTTGAAGGCTGTAGAAATGTTAGCAAAATTTGATTCAATTATTTCAGATCATGTTAATAACATAAAAAAATCTCAATATCTTAAAAGTCATATGCCTCATTATATAGGTCGTACGTTTCAAAATGAAATTATATCTGTATTAGCAAGTGGTATAAAATCAAAAATTAAGAATTTTGCAAAACAAGCTAAATATTTTTCTGTAATTCTCGATTGTACGCTAGACATCATCCACACTGAACAGATAGCATTTGTTATTAGAATTGTCAATGTCAGCACTTCTGATGCTGCTGTTCAGGAATTGTTTCTAGGGTTTTATCCAATACTAGCTGAAGTGCCCGGCGTTGCCCGGGTTTAAAAAATCAAAAAATATCCGGTGAGAGAAAGACAGGACGGGAAATAACCGTCAGCGTTCATATAATGGGGAGACCATTCACCAAGGCATCACTTCATGCTCGCGGTAGTCTTATAGTGTGAGCGTTTTGCTGAATAAATAGTTTTTGCTTCTGTTAAAAATGCTAATGTTTTAAAAAATTTAATGTGGACAGATAACGTTTTCACGAATTCATTCCATTTGTTGATCTTTAGAATGAAGTTAAATATTGAATATTAAGAAAGTCAAAAGAACACGAAAAATATGCCGCGCTTTCGCATTATCCAAATATAAATTCGCATATCTCGAGAATGAAGTAAGATATCGGAATGAATCCTTCAGTTGCTGTCGATTTAATCCTTCACCTACATTTCATAGGAGACACTTTGAGTGTATCTCTAATAGAACGTAAATTCGATAGAGACTCATTTTTAGGCGCGTTTCGCTTACAGCGTGAGCGCCTATTATCGTCGGTCGGTCCGTCCGTCCGTCCGTCCGTCTGTCCGTCCGTCCGTCCGTCCGCATGTTCGTTCTCGGCTTCTACCGAACGGATTTTTATGAAATTTGATATTAAGGACTTCCAATAAAAAATAATAAGAAAATCGCAAAAATGAATCACGTACGCCAATCAGGGGTACCACTTTACTAGAGACAAAAAATTAAATTTTCGTCATATCTCGTAAACTATTGTTCATATCAAAATATTTTTCAAATAAAAGTTGTAGAACCGGTAAAGTAGAGTATTTCCTTTTCTATATATTTTCATCGTAGGAGTAGCCGTTATCGAGAAAATCAAACAAGAAAGTCTTATATGGAGTTGAACTTAGAAAATTTCTTGCATGGTTACTTCATTGTTGCTAACATAAACAATCTCCCAAACAAACGTTTAATTTCCTTACGTGTGCATGTAATACTATTAAATAGGAAGAAAATGGATTATTTGTGATGAAGAAAAGGACTTTAAAACGCTATTTCCCTTACGTACAGGTATATAATTGCTTTCTAATACTCCATTGCACGAAACGCGCCCCATTTGTGATATGTTGTACGCTTTCCTAACTTGTTCCATTACACCGACGTAAATTTTTTCGTCGGGTAAGGATACATAATTTTTTATTTCACTAACGGCGGAAGTTATTCATATTCTGTTAAGTTCTTCATCGAGTGGAGATATGGAGCAATATGCCGTAATTTTCTCAACAATGTGAGTACAGCCATGTGTTCGTAATCGTCGTTAACATTTTAATAAAAAATTATAAACGCGCGGCGAATTTTCGGAAATTTAGGAATTTTTCTAGTCGAACCCGGGACACCGAGGTGAAAAGTCTCGGTGTTTTTACAGTGTACTCTATACTTTACACTATCCCAAAAAAGTTTAGCTCTCTATTCCATATGGTACGGTATGGTGGTTTAAATTTTTTTGCATGTAATTAAAGGGGGAATATTCCGGGCGGTCTGGAATCGAACCGAAGGCACCTAAGGAAATGTTCTCCTCGAATTATTGTAGTAACCCACCATACCTACGAATGTACCAAATTTCATTTCTGTAACTTATCGGGAAGTGCCAGAAATTAATTTTCGAAAATGGCACAATGCATTTTAAATGGGAAAAAACATTTTTAGGAATTTTTGGAGTCGAACCCAGGACACTTGGGTGAGATTTTCGATTTTTTCTGGTGGTTTCTCCATTCCATCTACAATCCCTGCAAATTTCAGCCCTGTGAAAAATGCTGAATGACAACCCCTTAAACGCCTAAAATAAGATGTTTTTAAATAATTAATCGTTTCATAAGATATTAATTGAAAAAAGGGCCACGTTAGGACATTCCCCGTTTCAATATGAATTCAGTGATACCCAATACATATATGTGTGGTTAACCGTCTTCGCAGGAAAAATGAAGAATCAAAAAACACTTCCAATTTTATATATATAACTAGCTTTTCGTACCCGGCTTCGCCCGGGTGCATTTCGGACTGCAAATAGTTATACTTTTTCCCGCTTAGAAGACAGCTTGATAAAATGATACATACTAAAACTTCTCCTCTCCTTTCTGTAAACTACATTAGGAGTCTTGAAATAAAGTGGAAAGAAAACGAAACGAACCAATACGAAAACTACAAAAACCACCATGAAAAAAGAAATGAATTAAACGCTTACCAATACCCGGTAGAAAAGGATGTAAACCGACAAATAAATAATCGTGGAACATAAATTAAGAGTACAAACAAAGAATATAAGTTCAATGTAAAAACCACCAAGAAAAAAGAAATGAATTAAATTCTAACCAATTGCCGGCATAAAAGGTGTAAACCGACAAATAGGTAATCAAGGAACAAAAATCAACAGCACAACCAAAGAATATAAACATAGACTACAAAATAAACAACTAAGAACGAAAACAAAGAACACAGAAAATGGACACGAAACGAAAGCAAATGAAAACAACAAACTAACCGAAACCTACCAACGAATAATCTCCTAAAGCTTAATGTATCTGATGATGGCGACTGACGCTTTCTATTCAGTTGCTAAATAAACAACCAACAATCACAAAATAGCGTGTCGTAGTGATGAGTAAATATTGATTACGCGGAATATGAGTTTTTATGTCAACATAATAACAGGAGAAACTAAATAAGAATACCTATTATTACTCTAAATACATATAAAATTATTGATCTTAATTGTGTTTTCCATCGTAATTAATTGAATAATAGATTGAGATATTCGAATGAATCGATTTTAAATAATGTAGTAAAATGTTTTACTTTTCTAACGTAATTAATTACGTGAGTGTATCGGTAGTGTTTACATTTTACCCATGGAACCGCAGACACGAATTCTTAATTTTAGTTCAGAAGACATAATAAAGTTCAACAAAAGTATTATTCAAATAAAATCTTTCGAAATTCACTGCATTACTTGTTCAAAATGTTAATCTAATTTAGTTCTCGTATTAAAATAACAATTAATTTTAGAAGAAATTGCTAAATATTGGCCACCAGAAATTAAAATGTGATTGTTTTTTCTATTGTTATCTATAACAAATCATTTAAATGTTAATTGGTTTCTTTTAATGTTCTTAAATTTTAAAACATGATTTAAATGGTATTTGTTTCGTATTTATATTTTTAAGTTGGGCTCCCCGTTAATATGTACGTAAGTGACGAAACCATGCAAATGTATATGCCAACGCTGAAATAAATTGTATTGTTATTATTATATTATGTATTTACCATCCATCCAATTTACGTAAATGAATATAGGTGCGGCCGCAATTGGCTACAGTGGAGGGGCAGCACTAATTGTACTGGCAAGTGCTGCCATCTACCAGCCAGTTTGCATAACTAATTGATGAGACCGTCCGGTCAGGCCGCGACAAAGACATCAAGCGTTTTCTTATAGTAGATAATAGATTAGACACCACCGGGGAAGGTTTATGTAATTACCTTTTAAATGAACTTTTAAAAGATTATGATTTAGATATTCAAATATGAGTGGACAGGGTTATGATAACGCATCAAACATGCGCGGTAAACATATTGGCCTATAAAATAAAATTAAAAATATAAATCAGAGAGCTTTGTTTGTACCTTGCACTGCTCACTCACTAAATTTAGTCGTAAATGATGCTGCCAAGATAACATTTGAAACCGTTAATTTCTTTAGCATTGTTCAAGAATTATATACATTTTGTCTCCCAGTCAAACCTGGAACCTTTTTTGGGATATTTTATTTTTCCATGCCATGATTCATAAAATCGATGGTACGAAAATAAATTTTCACTTTTTTAGGTGTTCTTTGGTTCAAGTCTCGTGTTTGTATGATGATTCTAAGTAATTTTAAAATGCAAACGAAAAATATGCTGCACTCATTCCTGCATAATTACACATGATGATGATGACCACTACATTATTATTATATGTAGAGATGTAGAGAAATTGGTTTCTATGAGGAAGTTCAATATTTCATGCATTTGAAATTTCGTGACTGCACTATATTTAGATTTTGTATACATACCTTTTCACATCCATTGTCATTAAATTTACCTAAAAAATTTAATTCAAACTTATAACTCACCTGCTATAAGAACATTATGGCATAGGTGAAGAATTCCATCAGGATGAAAACTTGCAGCAGAGGGAGAAAGACGTAGAGCAAGTTCCAATGAAGTCTCTGCTTCTTCAATCAGCTTACACAGCTCCCTAGATCCACAAGCCTCATTTAGTTACATGAAAACTCTTTCTCTAAATTCTTTAAGATATCAAAATACAATATTCAAAGAAAAACATAAACCCAAACTCAAGATGATATAGGAAAACAATATATACTAGCTTAAATAAATAACAAAATAATACTAAATAGCATATTTATAGTACTTATTGAACCATAAGATTCAAAAATCATCATGGGAAAATTTAATATTTATATTTACCATTACTCATAGAACAAATATAGAATATCTGCATAGTACAAGACATGCAGATGTTTTACTTTTAGCCAAATTCTAAAAGATCATTACTATAACTTTTACCTAAACAGACTTTATGACTAACTTTGATCTAATTTTACAGTGAATCCTGTATTGTTATCAATGGCATCAGTGATTGGCTGATTATTTTTCTTCTAAATTATGGCAAAAAATTCATCATTCTCATAATTAATTGCCCACCTCACCCTACCAGGGTCATAGTATGTAACCGCTACTCATTTCATGCATTCAGTTTGCATTAATACTACTGCAAATAAGGTACAATCTCTTCAGTCCAGCACTCTTGGGAAGTAGACTATTCCAGACTATGGAATTTTCTGGATCACAGGAGTTGCCCATAATGAAGCGTAAACAAAATCTATGCAATTCATTTTTGGTTATATGCATTTATTTTGCATTATTTTCATTCAAAATATAATAATGTTTTCAGTTTCATTTTTTTCATGTCACATTGTTTATATTTTGTTTTCTTATGGTATCCATTTGGATGGGAAATAGTTTAAGCTGAGAGAAAAAGGAAAAATATTAAACTTTTGGTGAAATTATACTTAAGTGATTAAGTTTGAGTTTTTACCTTCCTATTCTGAGAGAGAGTTTATTTGTTGCTAGTAGATGGTGCTTGGATTCTGCAAGCATTTCACCCTACTTTCAATTATACTGAAAAAACAACACCTAAGAATTACAATTTTAATGATGTCGGATTTTTCCCAATTGGGGAAAAACAGCCCTTAAAAATTGGAATTTCAACAATTTCGGACTTTTGCCATTGGGTGTGACTATAAACCTATGATTGTACCAATTTTCAAGTTACTAGCTCATCTGGAAGTCTCTGCACCGATTTACGTGCTTTTCGTAAGGGGCAATAATGGAGCAAAACAGCCCCAAGAAGTTGGAATTTTTACAATTTTGGATTCTTTCCGTTATATCAAACTTTTTACAATAATGCTCCTTTGCAGATAAAAATAATCCACTGCTGCTTATCTGAATGCAAGTTAAAATTGATCCCTACAGGTTTAAGTTCATTTCCATAATCAAGGAAGGTGCTGGTGTCTAGAGACTAATGTAGAAAAGTAAATACAATCAGCACTAATATAAATACAGGTGAGCCCGTTTAATGCGGGGAATGCGTTCCTGAAGTCTCCGCGTTAAGCAAAAATCTGCGTTTGCCGGGGCTCCTTTGGGCACCCAGAGGGAAATAACTTCCCAAATGGTATTTTTGGACCCACATTCAATGTAAAACATACTTCTACCAGACTTTTAGAAGATAATTTATTTAAAAAACTATAAAATTACTTAGTAAAAAGTAAGACAAAAAAGCTTTTTAGCGTTAGACGTACATAATTTAAAAATATTTCTCAAAACACCTATGAAGTTTTATTTAAAAGAGTCCAGGGTCGACTGCTTAGCTTTTTTCAGTTATTACGTAAAACTTGTCGGTAGCATTCAAATAGTCTGTCACAGCTCCACTTCACAACACTCACTCGTGTGAAGTCATTGTACTACTCCAACAAAGTCATGCACTGATCAACGATGCTCTTGCAGCTCCACTTATAGATCAAACCCATATTAGTGCGTCTTGGGTTTTCTGCAATTTATATATCATTATATACAGTGATGAATTGAAGCCAGCTCCCCCTGACTCACGTGAGCCTGTTGTTAATTTTTCTCAGAATTTGTGAGCCGGTTCTTAAATTTTTAGAAAATATGAAAATTTATTGATTTTGTCCTTTCAAGTACATTTTTCCCTATCTGATAGTCAATTACTGACAGTGTATGAAATGGAATATATTATGAACCAAACATTTGTTAAGCTAGCTGAACGGTATTACTATACTAGAGCGATATGGTGCTCCTGGCATATAGACCTCCTGCCACCGTTATACAAATCTCCCAACCCCCCTTTTTTTTAGAGTCCCGGTTCTTAATTTTTTTCCAGCTCATTACTGATTATATATTACTAGCATAAGTGCCCGTTGAATTTCAACGGGTTTAATGAATCTAAATTTTCGTCAATGCAACGTAAAAATCGCAAGAATAAAATAGTACACTGTATTAACCATCAAATATTTCTATATTGTGTTTTAATTAATTAACTAAAATCTCACTGAAATTCCTTGTGAATAAAATAGTCCCTTTCTTTCTACTAAAATAGCCATTGTTATTAGTTTTAAATTGATTATAGCATTAGGATTTCAATTTCATTAGATAAGCAGAATTCCGGTTCCAAAAAATTTGTTCAATCTTCAATTGCCTCTGATAATACTTTAAATAGATTTGGAATATAATGTACCTCAATATCGTTTATCGTCTGCTCAGCACTCTTGCCTTCTCATTTTCTGAAACAACCACTTTCACCAGTTTTAAATGGATTTCAAACTTAGAAGAGAACTTGATTCAATTCAGTTAAAATAACCACATAACAAACTTCTTATTCCAAAGAAAATCCTTTTATAATATGCAATGTTAACCTAGAATTCATTCATTCTGAAAAGTGAATAAAAGTACCTACCATGTACATATATTTCTTTCAACTAATGTAGCCACTCTTAACAGATTTTAATGGATTAATGCATTAGCATTTCAATTTCATGAAATAAGCAGAATTCCAGTAACAAAAAAATTTGTTCAATCTTCAATTGCCTCTGATAATACTTTAAATAGATTTTGGAATAAAATGTATCTTAATATCGTTTAGCATCTGCTCACCACTCTGGACTTCTCAGTTTCCGAAACAACAACTTTCAATAGTTTTAAATTGATTTTTGCTTTGAAATATATGTACTTGAGTCAATTCAGTACAACTTCCACTTTACATACTGTAAATTCCAAAGTAAATTCTTTTATAATAGGAAATGCTAGCCTAAAATTAATTCATTCTGTAAACTGAATAAATAAAGTTCTTTCTTTAAACTATAATAGGCACTGTTATTAGATTTAAATGGATTATAAGCCTTAGAACTTACTCTGTATTAAATAAGCACCAAAATTCCTTTTATAAAAACAAATCAGTTCATTAAAAGATCCACTGTTGTTTTTTGGAAAATTGCCTGTTAACAGTTTTAAATGTCCTTTTCATTTTAATTGAATTTTAATTTATATTCGTTTCCAAACTTCGGCCATTGTTACGAAATTAATTCGAGGAATAATAATATAAATTCGTAAGCACGTATGGTTTACAAAGAATTTAATTTAAGAATGTTTTTTATTTCCAATTTTTCTAAAATGACACTGTTGATACTTAAATTTTTTATATTTACGTTAATATACTTATTTTCCACAAAACACGCCAATCTCTCCCCTTCCTTCCTCTCTCTCTCTCGTATTGAGGCACTCAAGGCACGCTTATTCCCAGAAGGATGTATAGAATAATAGTAATTTGAGGTGTAACAATGATAATGGTCGACATAGCAACATCACGTTAAAATGGCGAGATTTCCGCAAAATATGCAAATGAAACGTTTAACATGGAATATTTCGAACTGTGGGCAAAAAAAGACGAACGGAATAAGAAACTTTATAAATTTTTCTTCAAAATGGTTCAAATACGAAGGTCGTCTGTTAATTTCTTCTAATTTTAATTTCCAAATGAATAAAAGCCTGCATGTCGAAAAATCGCATTTTACATGTAAAGTAATGGGAAATGCCTCTCTTGGAGGCGAACCTAGGAATTTTTTCGTGATTTAAATTTGTCAGTCTCTGAATAAGTGTTAATCAAGCATCCCTACCAAATTTCGAGTTTCTATCATTATTATTTCTCGAGTTATTAGCGTTTGCATAGCGTGACCAACCAACCAACCAACAGACGATGGCTTTTATTATATAAAATTATACATCGGTATATGCATTCAAACATTAAGATCCCTCTGTGTGTACTGCACGTTTTTTCATATGTAGATCAAAATTATATAATTTTTTTATGTGTAACATTATTGTTTATTATTATTTATAATATGTTAATATGGTAAATTAACATTGTAATAAAGTAATTGCCAAAAATTATAGATTTTGTAAATAGAAATCATTAAAAACATTCTTTATGATCCAATGATGCCAAAGAAACATGAAGCATGAATCATATTACTATTTCCGTTTTCCACCTTAGGATATATATATTTTGTGTTAGACCCACGAAATTTATAGGGAAAAGAGTGAAATTCGCCACCAGATGATGCAATATTATGCAACACTGCGGAAATATCACAATATGTATTTAGGATACTTTATAAAATTTGATTAGTGCAAAATTTAAAAAATCATAAGATATTAGACTGCAGTTGCACTGTGCATATATATTTAATTTTTTTTAAATTTTTAATTTGAAAAAAAATCTGCATTATAATGAATCCACATTGGCCAGGGCCACGTTAAGCTGGGCTCACCTGTATATCATGGCAATTTGTCCTGTACCTGATCAGTTACGACTTAAATGAAATATAATAAAGAAACCTGTTAAGTTGGACTTGAAATGGTAATTTTTTGCAATTTTGGCATTAAATATCGAACCGTGTAAAAGTGAATCATGCCGCTGCATAGGGAGAAGTTCTTTTGCATGTCACCTTAAATCGACTCCATGTTGTGGTAAGCCACATTCAGTGAAGTTTTGCTGTATATGTGAATGTAAATAAAGGCTTCCAAAAACTATTCTTCATATAACTGTAGCTCATTTGATAGGAAGTTATATATTAGTAAATAGTAATAAAATTTAATTATGATGAATTCATTTCTTTTCCTATAAAAATTTTAATTTTGTTTGGAATTGATAGGAGAAGTGGTCTCAAAGGAAGAAAGGAAATTATGGGTATTGTGATGTGCAGTGGTGACTATGACAATCCTATTACTCTCATAGAATCCCAGGTCTGCTTCTTACTCTGGACACATCTGATACCAACTACCGTATATCTTGGAGTATAAGTCGAGAAATTTCTTCCTTTTGTAGGCCGATCAAACCATACCTTCGACTTATATTCGAGTCGCAAACTATATGGACATTTTTCTGGGTCAATAATTAAACATGACTAGTAAAAAACAACATTTGACTGACTTGAAGCACATTAGAATGAAAAATTCATGCTAATTAACGGAAAATGCGAAGGCTAATGATAAAATAATACAGCATCGCCATACTTACGTACTTTGAAAGGAAAACTTAAAATTCATATTTTTATCTTTAAAAGACTTGCCCAAATGAGTGGATCGAAGAGAAGAATCAATTCAGTACTCAAGTGTTGGTTTTTTATTATGATCCTGAATTCAAATTGTTAAACACCGTTCCATTTCTTCAATGACGGCATTTCGTTTTTTACGTATAATCACGGACTGAACAGAGCCTGCATTGCGAATATGATCACCAAATTTTCCTTTGTCTTTTAAAATGGTTGCAATTGTTGAACGATTGAGATCATAAACACGACCAATCGAAGCAAGCGACTCACCTTTTTCTGATCTGTGTATTATGTCCATTTTAATTTCCTTTGAAAGCACTCGTCGTTTTTTACCACTCTTAGCACTTTCACAAACACTACATTTATGATTGTTTTCCATATTTCAAGGGTAATAAAAAACAATACGTATATAAACATGTGCCCGTACGGTTTTGAATACAAATGGCAAATGACAAGCGTAAAGAAGTTTACGTGTTCTTACTGCGACCAATGTTCGTAAGTGCATGAGGGTGTGTTCGTAAATGAAGTGCAAGGTGCACTTCATTGGTATGTGGAATGTTCATAAATATGAAATGATTGTTTCTTGAATGTTCGTAAGTAGAGGTTCACCTGCATATATATACCGTACATACTCGTGTATATGCCGACTCCATGTATAGTACGACCCCTGATTTTTTGGTGAACAAACCTGATTTTTTCATATATCTCGTTCATAGTACGACCCCAGCTTTCCACCAGGGTCGATATATTTCGTTTCGATAGCTCGATGGTTACGAGCGAGATATATCGAACGACCTTGATTTTCCACACCACCATAGAATGGACCGTAAATGTCATAAATAGTATTTCTTGCGAGTACACTAAAGTTCGGATAAGTTAAGTATCTTACTCCTAAAACATTTAATAAAAAGTGATATGAATCATGATTGCCCAAGATGAAATAAAATCGTTTCAATTCTAGTACGTCTGGATTATGTTCCGCGTACGTAATGGTTCCACCCGCTCATCTATTTAATAGGTAGGGATAACGGATAAAAAGAAATTACTTTGTAATATTCCACAGTCTTTATTGTTTCTTCAATCACACACCGACCGGTTTCCACTACAAAATCATTCTAATGGTGTTACTAACCGACATAACACCTTTAGAATGACTTTGTAGTGGAAACCGATCGGTGTGTGATTGAAGAAACAATAAAGACTGTTGAATATTACAAAGTAATTTCTTTTTTCCAAGATGTCGAAATTCCATAAAGTTACGCCGTCTACGATACTTTTAGTCCAACTCGTTCCAATCCATCACTTGTAAAAAGACGCAAACAAAGATGTACATACATAAAATTCAAGAAAGGAAGTGCCTGTAAATCTTCACTCATATCAAGTATTTGTGAATTTGAAGCTGTATATATGAAAAAGATTCTACTCTTCACGAAGCAACATAACAACGATAAAGGACATCACTGTTAAGGTTAGCCTACCATAAGAATGCGTGCGGGTGGCATAACTTCACCGAAAATTCCCGTGAAGATACATGAATTTTAAATCTTCAAATTAATTACTCGTGTATAGTACGATCCCCAATTTTTACAATAAAAATTTGGTCGTAAAAACTCGTACTATACACGAGTATATACGGTAGATTTTTTGTAAATATCAAAATTATCATCTTTTCGTTTTCTTTGCATCAACTTATACTTGCGACTTGTATTTTAGACACTGTTTTACGCTAAAAAGCACACTTTGACTTACACTCGAATTGCCTTATAATCACAGATATACAGCAGGGATGGCAAATGCATAGCACGTGTAAGCTTGTATTTTCTATATACAATATTAAATTTCTTAGAGAAAGAGTAAACTAGTGGCACGCAAAAAACACTGATGGTTCACACTACTTTCTTGGCATGCGACTAAAATCATTTGCCATCCCTGATATACAGTATTCATATATTTTAGTGAATAAGAAAAATGTTTTTCACTCAGACAAACAGCAACTAATATAAAGCTTTAGCTATTACCATATATCTTCGAGTATAAGGCGATTCGAGTATAAGTTGAAGTGTACTTTTTAGCCTAAAAAAGTGTCGAAAATCCAAGACTCGAGTATAAGTCGAAGCAAAGAAAACGAACACAAGATAATTTTGAAATTAAAAAAAAATTAATATACGTACGTATATACAGGGGAACCTCTACTTACGAACATTCAAGAAACGATCAATTTGTATTTACGAACATTCCACATAACAATGAATTGTGCCTCGCACTTCATTTACGAACACACCCTCATGCACTTACGAACATTGGTCGCAGTAAGAACACGTAAACTTCTTTACACTTGTCATTTGCCATTTGTATTCAAAACCGTACGGGCACATGTTTATCTACGTATTGTTTTTTATTACCCTTGAAATATGGAAAACAATCATAAACGTAGTGTTTGTGAAAGTGCTAAGAGTGGTAAAAAACGACGAGTGCTTTCAAAGGAAATTAAAATGGACATAATACACAGATCAGAAAAAGGTGAGTCGCTTGCTTTGATTGGTCGTGTTTATGATCTCAATCGTTCAACAATTGCAACCATTTTAAAAGACAAAGGAAAATTTGGTGATCATATTTGCAATGCAGGCTCTGTTCAGTCCGTGATTATACGTAAAAAACGAAATGCCGTCATTGAAGAAATGGAACGGTGTTTAACAATTTGAATTCAGGATCATAATAAAAAACCAACACTTGAGTACTGAATTGATTCTTCTCTTCGATCCACTCATTTGGGCAAGTCTTATGAATTTTAAGTTTTCCTTTCAAAGTACGTAAGTATGGCGATGCTGTATTATTTTATCATTAGCCTTCGCATTTTCCGTTAATTAGCGTGAATTTTTCATTCTAATGTGCTTCAAGTCAGTCAAATGTTGTTTTTTACTAGTCATGTTTAATTATTGACCCAGAAAAATGTCCATCTAGTTTGCGACTTGAATATAAGTTGAAAGTTTTCTCGACTGATACTCGAAGATATACGGTATTCAGTTGATAATAAACTCACCTAGAGAATATCAGCTGCCAATCAACCCCATTATGCTGAGGTAGAGGAATAGGATTTGGTCGAGGGTCTTTCACTGGGAGCCCATTTGGGATAACACTTACACGAAGCCCATTATTACTCAAACCTAAGGAAGTCATTATATATCTGGGAAGGAGAATATTTCTCCGTGATGAGGCCACTTGAAGTAGTTTTGTTTCACCATGAAAAACTTTTAGAAGCACATCAACAGCATTCGAACCTTCAGCAAGACTCAGAGTACACCACATATCAGATGGAGAGTTTCCCCAGCATTTGGGCCAATCTGTTGCCAAAATAGTGGCAGCGATATGGTTCTGGTCACCCATTAATGATGCAGGAATTTCACAGGCACGAAACTGAAATAAATGATTTAATTAATGAAGTATCGAGATGATCTAAGTTAGTTATGCAGTCAACATATAAATCCTCTAGACCTAAATTATATATTGCACTAGCTGCTAACTTCTATGTTTTGACAAATACTTAACCTTGCAAAGATTAAATGTCTATGCAAATCGGTTAGGTCTACATAGAAAATGTACACAAACATGTCCAATGTGCTAGAAATATTGTTTAGTAAAATTTTTAGACATTCTTTACCAGCAAAGCAATATTAACAGAACACCTTGTCACCTTTATCCATCCATCCACATGTTTCATTTCTGAAACTACTTGGCAGTTGTTCATGAAATTTGGCATTAAGGACTTGAGGGCAAACACAATATAAATAGTTCATAGAACCTAATCAGGAGGGCCACTTTACTGGTGACAAAAAATGAACTTTCAGTCATATCTTGTAGAATATTACCCATGTAAAATAAGTCAAAACAAAATCTGTAGAGCTAGCCATATCAGTGGCAGATCCCAACCTTGAATAACCCCATTGCTCTCCACTGGGTGCATCCTTAAATTCAAACTATGCTAGTTCCTCGATTCTAGGCAGATTAGGTATGTGTGGCATGGAAAGGAAATATTCTGATAGTGGTAGGGATTAGGGTCGTTGGCAGAGGTGGATTCAATAAGGGGAGGGGTGATCTCTCCTCCCCTTGAGAAGTATCTGGATCTGCCACTGAGCCATATAAAATATGTTTTATCCAATACCTCTCTATATTATAAAGTCATATTGATCATGATGCATAATCCTCTAATTTTGTAAATAACTCGATTAGAAATAAATTTAGAAGCCTGAAATTTCTCAGGATTTCAGTGTTGATGAATCTTTACGTTATGACTAAAAAAATTTCGAAAAAGATTACGGGTTCGACTCTAAGAGGATGAATGTTGTTTCCCATAAGATAACACGTAAAAATTACCTTTTTGGTTTGAAGACTTTCATTCTTTTACTCTTTAAAATATCTTAAAATTAAGTTATCGATGCAAAATATGCTCTAAAACATGCCAATATGAATGAGGATTCTTATTCTTACCGTCGAATATTCAATCTCATTTGAATTCGCTCATATTTTGAATTTATACTTGAGTTTTGGTAAATTATTTAACATTTCAATAATAAGATTCCATGGTTACCGGTATTGTTGTCCTCGGTAATTTCTGTGTATAAGCACTTAAAGGCTTAAGGATAGAAAATAAGATTAAAACTTGCTCAAAATGACTGAAGATATGAATTTAATGCAAACAAATGGAACGCAGTATTCATATTATTTATATTTTTTATCTATATTACTAAAATCCTATTTCTGGTTGTCTCTCTCTTTAACGCTCTATACCTCAGCCATTTTTAATCTCCGGGAATTTCAGCCCTCTAAGTTAATTTTTTATCGAGTTATTCAACTAATTTCTTAATTTGTTATTAAAAACCAAACATACATCCCTTATAAAATATATTCATTAAACTCATATTCAAAACATATTCCCATTAAACTAATCTACATCCAATAGGTACAGTGAAACCTCGATTTAACATTCTCCGATTTTACATTTTCCCCAATTCTACGCACTTTTAATCTGGTTCTGGTCAAATTCTCATAAGAACAGTATAAAATTTTATCCGATTTTACGTTTCCTCCTATTTACGTTTTCTCCGAATTTACACTATTTTTTCAAGTCCTGACAACAAAAATTCACCCGAATTTACGTTTAGACTTTTGTATTTTAGAAAATACAATGAAACACTATCATAGTTTCAATAGCAATAGTATTTATAAAATTATTTTACATAATTTGCAATTTTCCGAAAGTATAAGGCTCTATTGAAATCTATTATTACATTGACACACTTACAGGTCAGCTTATATCTTCTACACTGTACTAACTATGATAGTAATACCTCATCTTAATACCTATTAAAAATTCTATGCTATTTCATGTAAGTTTATTACCAACTACGAAATGAAAGTTAAGAGAATAAACACATTCTAAACATTACTTTATTTTATTCTTCCATTTCGCATATACATAGACGTAAACTCCATTTAAAATAGATAAACTTCTGCATTAAACCTTAAAGAATTCTTACATCATTATTGTATATGCAGTTCTATACAAGGTTATAGAGAATGTAATTACCTACAACTTTCATTTGAAACAATTTTCCATAGCAGTTGTTTAAGAATTATTTATAAATAATCGGTTTTTCGGTTTCTGTCAAATATCTCCTTAAAAACATCGTTATTGGTAATCTTCGTGATGACCAAAGTTGTAGAGAATAATATTTCTTCCAAGTTTTGTCTGAAACAAATTTTTGTAGAACCATACATTTTGGAGATATTTTGCTTTTTCTTAATACCAGTATACAGCGCCAACACCATGTAACGGTGAATTCTATAAACATATTCAAAATACCGTATATACTCGTGTATATGCCGACTCCATGTATAGTACGACCCCTGATTTTTTGGTGAACAAACCTGATTTTTTCATATATCTCGTTTATAGTACGACCCCAGCTTTCCACCAGGGTCGATATATTTCATTTCGATAGCTCGATGGTTACGAGCGAGAGATATCGAATGACCTTGATTTTCCACACCACCATGGAATAGACCATAAATGTCGTAAATAGTATTTCTTGCGAGTACACTAAAGTTCGGATAAGTTAAGTATCTTACCCCTAAAACATTTAATAAAAAGTGATATGAATCATGATTGCACAAGATGAAATAAAATCGTAACAATTCTAGTACGTCTGGATTACGTTCGGCGTACGTAATCCAACTACTTAATAGGTAGGGATAACGGATAAAAAGAAATTACTTTGTAATATTCCGCCGTCTTTATTGTTTCTTCAATCACACACCGACCGGTTTCCACTACAAAATCTTTCTAATGGTGTTACTAACCGACGTAACACCTTTAGAATGACTTTGTAGTGGAAATCGGCCGGTGTGCGATTGAAGAAACAATAAAGACTGTTGAATATTACAAAGTAATTTCTTTTTCCAAGATGTCGAAATTCCATAAAGTTACGCCGTCTACGATACTTTTAGTCCAACTCGTTCCAATCCATCCCTTGTAAAAAGACGCAAACAAAGATGTACATACATAAAATTCAAGAAAGGAAGTGCCCGTAAATCTTCACTGATATAAAGCATTTGTGAATTTGAAGCTGTATATATGAAAAAGATTCTACTCTTCACGAAGCAACATAACAACGATAAAGGACCTCAGTCTTAAGGTTAGCCTACCATTAGAATGCGTGCGGGTGGCATAACTTCACCGAAAATGCCGGTGAAGATACATGAATTTTAAATCCTCAATTGCATTACTCGTGTATAGTACGATCCCCAATTTTTGCAATAAAAATTTGGTCGTAGAAACTCGTACTATACACGAGTATATACGGTATACGTAATTTACGGCAATAAGGACGACTGTATTCTTTTACGATATGAAATGATAATTTTGCCTCATTATGCTATTCATAATAATTTAAATATCTATACCCCAAATATGGAGAAAGTCATGTGTTGGCCACATCAGATTTTTACTTTCTCCATACGTAGTAATGGGAAAGTATTGTGTTCATGAAAAAATTGACTGAGATTTCAACGGAAATACACGTTTTGAGGTCCATAGAATACGTTTTGAGTATTTTTCTGTCAGTGTGTCTGTATGTGATAGAAATTTGTGGGCACTCTAACTCAAAAAGTACTTGCCATATCATTACCAGACTTCATATATAACACTTTAGCATGAGCACAAAGAACTGATTAGTTTTTGGACTATAATGGTTAACCAGAAGTCGAGGTTTATTCGAAACCCGATTCGGTTTTTGCAATATTTCTCCGTTAAAACATCATTACTGTATATACAATTCTATACAAAGGTTATAGAGAATGTATTTTCCTAAAACTTATATTTCAAACAATTTTCCATAGCAGTTATGTTTAGGAATTATTTATAAAAAATAATCGGTTTTTGTCAAATATCTTCTTAAAAACGTCGTAGTTGGTCATCTTCGTAAAGAACAAAGTTGTAGAGAATAATATTTCTTCCAGGTTTTGTTTGAAACAAATTTTCGTAGAACCATCCATTTCGGAGATATGTTGCTTTTTCTTAATTTCCAGTACACAGTGCCACCACCACCTATTGGTTAATTCTGTAAACGTATTCAAAATATAATTTACGGCAAGAAGGACTGTATTCTTTTACGATACGAAATAATAATTTTGCCTTATAATGCTATTCATGATAATTTAAATATGTATATCCCAAATATAGAGGAAGTCATGTGTTGGCCACATCAGATTTTTTCATAGAATAATGGAAGTAATACATGATTATGACCACAAGTGGCTCCAAAACTGGGTGCCATGGCACACCTCAGCTGATTTTTAGAGGTGTTGCACGAAACTTATTTAAGTAATATAACTATGTTTTATAATATGTACTTAGCTACCACCACAGAAAGAAATTTATCATGAAAATCAACACTTAATCATTGAATTTGTTATACTGTTACATAATAAGAGGCAGCAAAGGATGTGACCAGAGTACCACTTTCAGGAAACATCCTCTGGAGACACATTGGTGATATGTCAGGTAAAATAGAAGAACTCTGGGAGCGAGAATGCAAGTACAGTCATCCCTCGTTTAGTGTGATTTCACTTTTACACAATTCTCAAAACCGAGGATCATTTTTGTTTAGCTTTTGCTTTTGTGCGGTTTTCATGCTAAGGAATTTTTTTTGGAAATCTCAGTTCTTCTACCATCTCAATTTTTTCGTCCTATCCATAGTATTTTTTCATATGATTTACCAGGTTTTTAAACCCAATATGAATTACCGTAATTTTCCGATTATAATGTGCATTTTTTTCACGAAAAATTGACAAAAAGTTAGCGTGGTATTATATATGGTAACAAGCGCATACAACTTTTTTTAGTAAGGAAATAGGTATCTTATGTTTTTGGAGATATTTTTACCAATAAATTGTACATTTCAATGCATTTCAACAACATTCCTTTAAATATCGTTTCTCAAAGTAAAAATAAGAATAATTATTTATTTACTTTTAGCTGTCCAAATCTTAGCTTCTGAATTCATTATTGCTGTCCTCAAATAGTTCGTCGGCGGGTTTGTGTTCTCTCTCATCATCTATGTAAATGGCGTCGCCGAGAACGGCATCTTCATCCTCACTAACCACTTCGGTGAAATCATCAGTCCATATGATGTCGTCTTCAGAACCATCCATGGTGTTTGTGAGGCAACACTTTTTAAAGCCACGCTTTTTAAGAAAAAATCAATGCAAGTTGCAAGCAACAAATATTATTTTACATACCTCGACCGGCTTGTATGAAGACAGAGTCAGAACTAGACGTGATCTTCACATAAACTATTCATGTAAACTATCTCGCTCAGCAGCAAGGTGAGAACTGTTATTCCAACTGACCAGATTATTACACAATGCGACATTGAGACATGTTTTGGTCCTTTTCTGTTAAACACCCCCACACAAATAATTACTAATTATGTTTATCGGTGCCTACGAGACAATAAGTAAACAATCAACTAATTAAAGATTAATCCACACCGAGGGCACCCATCACGACTCAATAGCTATACTCCCCTGACTGTTGCCCTACTAACAACCCTTATTACATTTGCCCTGTTTCTGGCACCATATCTCTGGGACGGGGAGGGAGATATGGTTCCAGTCAGGGCGCCGAAGGCACCCAACACGACTCGATCTCCATGCCCCCTGATTGTTGCCCTACTAACAACACTTATTAGGTTTGCTCTGCTTCCGGCACAGCATTAAAAATGATTCTCCATTGATTCTCCATTTCAATGCATTTTGAGAGATATTTTTTTTTACTATCAATGTAAAAATTAATAAATAATGATATCAATTCGATTGATATCATTGAAACCCTCGTATGCATCATTGGCAGGTGCCTGGGGGGGGGGGGGGGGGGGGGGTGTTAATGGAAAAGAACCCAAGTTTTTATACATTTTATCGTTCTTTAAAGTGAGAGCCAAAATATATAGACGTTAAGATTTTGTAAACACTCGCACTGGCAGCAAGTCGAAAACTGTCTCGATATTGCTAATAACCAAGTGAAAAATTACAGTGATCTTTTAACAAAAAATGAGTTGCATATTATACATGGTGATATGACAATTTTCACATTTCACTCATAAAAACATGGGGGTGGATCATTTAGGGTGCGTATTATAATCAGAAAATCACGGTACTAGTTTGCAAGCATTTCAGCCTACTTTCAACAATGAGGTAAAAAACCCTAAAAATAGAATTTTATCGGTGCAGGTGGTTGATTGGTTGTGACCAAAAACCTAATCATCTTATGGGGCAATACAGCCCCTAAAAATTGGAAGTTTTATAATATAAGATTTTCCTCATTGGTTGTGACCAAAAACCTATAATTGTGCCAATTTGTAAGATTATAGCTCATCTGGAAGGCTCTGCACAGATTTATGTGCTTTTCGTAAGGGGCAATAATGGGGCAAAAATAGCCCCTAAAATTTAAATTTCAATAATTTAGGATTTTTTTCATTGGATTTGAGCAAATACCTATATCCCTGCCAAATTTAAACACTCTGGCTTATCTGGAAATTCCTTACAATTTTTAATCGTGAAGAAAGGTTTTTATAGATTTGTAACAATACTTGGAAATGGAAACTGATCTTCCCGAGGTTTCCACTGTTATGTAAATAAAACAAAGGAAGTTATAAATGCCCTGAGCAACGCATTGTAATTTTGCTAGTATTGACCAAAGTTTCAAAATCTATTCAAACATATAAATATAGTTGTGCATTTATGGAATTACTCCAACAAATATTGACTGTCCACAGATGTATTAAATACTACTTCAACTTAAATAGCATAGAGCAGTACGACTGGTTTCGCCATCGTTTTGCTTCATCTGTGGAAATATATCAATTAAGGAGGTTTCTCTCAAGATGAGAGAGGAATTATAGAACTCAGGAACAACCAAACTCTCTCAACCTGAAGTTCAGTTAGATACCTCTGGACGAATTTTGGCTGCATGGAAGAAATGAACATTCAACCATTGCTGATTTATTACCATTTGCAATAAGGTATCAATGTGAATTGAGGCTCCAGCATTCACACTTATCAAGAACAATTAAAAAACCATATTTAAAGAACCTGGATCAAGAACTTGAGGGCCCCATTCACGAACAACTATTTTGTTCAACATTGGCTGTTACACAAACTCTGTTTTGTGGAACAAGTCTGCATAACCATAGAATTATCATTTGTTGAGTGATTTTCAAAGTATGAACATGAGCGAAGCAACATGTTCAGAAACTACTATTGCACTTTCAACGGGAGAAGAAGAAAAAGTTTCTGCACAAAGTAGTAATTAAAAAAAAACAGGCTGTATTTACTCACAAAAGCTTCTGAGGTAGCTTTGAAGAAACTGTCATCTAAGTACAAAAATTTTCTTCAAATGGACTCTGACATTCGCAGAATTATTAGAAATGGATTGTTTTTTGTTTTCTTACAACGGGGCAAAGTTTACAATTGTGATCACTCTGCAAGGTTTTGGGCGAATAATAATAAAAACATGCAAGGCAATAATAACTGTACTAAAGGACACTTTTATTTATAAATTTACATTAAGTATTATAAAACTGTAACAGCAATTTAAATAAAGCACTTTTATGCATCAAACTTTTTGTCCAAGAAGAGCTTGGAGATTGATCCATATAGGATTTTAGCAGCAACAATTCTACGCATCATATTGATAAATATTTCATTGGTTGCTTCTTTCGCCCTCCAATCAGCCAAATCTCTGTCTTAGAAAACTGTTTCGAATCAGTGCTACGTGCCTCTTCTTTGGGACCAGTGATTCTTTTCTGCGACTTTAACTTGTCTATCAATTGGAATTCTCTCACTGACGGTGTTGCAACCGATCAACATGATCAGTTTTTCATTGAATTTTTTATTCTCAGGCTCAGGTTATCCCAGTGCAACTTCCACCCAACACGCAATCTGGCAACACTGGATCTCGTAGTTTCATCCATTAACTTGGCTACCGTATCCGTTGGGCGAAATATTTTTGAGTCCGATCATGACTCCTTGGAATTCCCTATTCCCCTTTGTCTTCATCGACCCCTTTCCCCGCCTCAAGCTCCCAGAACCATATGGGTATGGAAGAAGGCGGATTGGCCCGCAATTAACTGTGCCCTGTCCCTCCTGCCGTGGGACCTCCTGGAGTCCGGCAGCCCTGACGACGCCCTCGACCATTTCTACAATGTCCTTCACAGTGTCTTCGCCGACTTCGTGTCCACCCGAAGGATTTCCAAGAAAAGGGACCAGTGGGTATCATGGGAGACTTTCCATGTACTGAGGAACAAGGAGGCTGCCTGGCACCTTCTTAAGACCTACCCCAGCACCCGAACACGTGATTCCTTCCGCAAACTACGTAGGCAGGCGAGAAGACTCCTTCAGCGCGACTACGCCGAGTACATAAAAAACATTACTTCCGATATTACGGACAATTGAAAACGATTTTGGACACAGATCAATCAGAGGAAAACCATTCGGGTTCCCTCATATTTATCCCTGGGCAACACTTGTTTCGTTAAAGATGAAAGAGCATCCGCACTGAAGAATACTTTGCTTCCAATTTCTCTCCCACCACCAGTGCTACCCCTGCTCCTATTCAACCCATTTGCTCCCATTCCCTTTCGTTCATATCAACCTCTCCTGAGGTCTTTCACCTCATCACCAACCTGCCCCTTAGCAAGGCTACCGGCTCCGACAGCATTGGATCACTATTTCTTTGCCGCACTATCAACGCCCTGCACATCCCCATAACAATTATCTTCAATCGATTTTTCTCATCAGGCACTTTCCCATCCTGCTGGATAAGCCGCAAACATAACCCCTATATTAAAGAGTGGCTCTCGTAACCGTATTGATAATTACCGTCCCATTTCTATTCTTCCTATTCTTTCCATCCTCTTCGAACGCATAACACACAATAGACTTCTTTCTTTCGTCATACCATATCTCTCTCCCCATCAGCATGGTTTTCTTCCTGGTGGCTCCTGCCTCACGAATCTCTCGATCCTACTCCATCACATCATTTCAGCCTTCGAGAACTCATCTCAGCTCGACGTCTGCTACATAGACTTCGCGAAAGTCTTCGACACTGTCAGCCATTCCCATCTAAAGTACAAATTGGATAACCGCTTTAATATTCATGGGCCTTTTCTTTCTATCCTTGTTGACTTTCTTTCTAACCATACTCAGCACGTTGTCCTGGATGGTTTCGCCTCTCCGTTAGTCCCTGTTCCTTCCGGTGTTCCCCAGGGGAGTGTTCTTGGTCCTCTGCTCTTTGCCTTATTTGTTGATGACATAACTGAATCGATTGACAACTCAGGTGCTAATGTTCTCTTGTACGCTGATGATTGTAAGATCTTCAGGACAGTGGATGACATTGATGACTGTCGTTCTCTTCAAACCGCCCTTAATTCTGTCGATGAATGGTGCTCCAATTGGGGCCTCAGAATCAATCCGTCGAAACCTACAAACATTACCTTCACCCTCCATACTAAACCATTACCTACCGAATACCACCTAAATAACGTATCTGTGCGTAAAGTTGCTTCACATAGTGACCTGGGCGTAATTTTTGATGAGAAACCTTCACCGACCATATTAGCAATATCACCTCCAGATGTATGTCACTCGTTGGCCTAATTTATAGATTCACTGAACTTAAGAACCCTCTTGCATTAAAATCCGTCCTCTCTGGGTGTATCCTTCCCATTTTGGAGTAGTGCGCTCCCATATGGAGCACATCATGCCCCTCGACTATGAATTCTCTCAACCGTCCACTGAATTTCTTTGCCTCAATACTCCATAATCATGTTCCCCAGTTAAGTAGCTTGTCCCGTGACCAGATTCTTTCCTTCCTAGGTATTTCTACGCTCCCTCACCGTCGCTGAATTTTAGACCTGAAATTTCTTCATGGTGTTTTTAATGGCCGATACAGATCCAATGATATCCTTTCCTCCTTTTCCTTACATGTTTGCCATGATTAATTGTTAAGACAAGCTAATTTTTTTTTTAAAGGCTTCTCCACTGCTTAGCGGTTGCCTTGTACTCCCAATCGCCACAGTTGTCGGTCCTCTCACTGGCCATCTCTCAGGTTGCGTGCTCTCATAGCTTCTTCCATCTGCCTTCGCCAAGTGATGCATGGGCGTCCTCGCTTCCTGCGTCCTGGGGGTGACCAGTCGAATACTCGCTTCGGCCATCTCTCCTGCGACATTCTCCGCAAATGTCCATACCATAGAAGTGACCTGCACTCGGATAGACTCTTGTGCTTCCATCTCTCATCGAATCACGTCATTCCTTACCCATTGTAATCGGGATACATGCATGCTACGCCTCAGGCCATCCATCTCTACTGCATTAATGCATTTCTTTAACCTCTCCGTGAGAGTCCATCCCTCTCCTCCATATGTCATTATACTTTCCACAATGACCCGTAGATAGTCTTTTTTGTTCTCTTACTAATCTCCCGACTCCACAGCACCCCATTCAACATCTTTATTGCCATCTGAGCCTGATTTACCCTGTTCTCCACATCCTTCTCCCAAGTCCCAGATTTGTGAATAATGGATCCTAGGTACTTAAACTGGTCAACCGCTTTTACTGTCCCTGCAGTAAGGACAATGTCCTGACTTTCCCCTCCAATCACCAGGTACTCTGTCTTTGAGAGATTTATCTTCAGACCACCCTTCTCATATGCCTCTATTAGCTTACGGAACATATATTCCACGTCATCCTCGTCCTGTGCAATAATTACCTGGTCATCTGCAAAAATCAGAGAGTGAAAAACATCATCCCCAACCTGGACACCCATTTTACCACATGACAAGTTCCACTTCTCTAGAACCCCTTCCAAGTACACCTTGAACAAAGTAGGTGACTTGGCACAACCCTGCCTCAAACCCTTTGATGTTGAAAATTCCTTAGATATCCACTTTCCTTGTTTCACTACCGCTCGACCTCCCTTATACATTCTCTGTATAAGATTTATTATTGGCTCATCCACATGCACCTTCCTCATGCTAATTGTAAGTTAAAAAGTATCTACTATATATTTTAAAGAGTTTGTAAGTTGTACTGTAGTAGCTTCACTAAATCCATTGAAATTCAACGGGAAAATCTGCTTGTGTATGTGTGTACACACACACACACACGCACACACAAGCAGAATTTTCCTGGGGGGGGTTCAAATTCTCTTAAGGACCATAAATGAAACTCAATTTTAAAAAGATAAAATATTTTTTATTATTAATAATCACTGATGAAACTGATGCAAATGTTTTTATTTATTTATTTATTAGCATAAGTTCAGATACAGCACTAGGCCAATTACACTGAATATCAAAACAGACAATAAATTAAAATAGAACAATAAAATACAAAAACATAATAGCAAAATAAATAATTAAATGTATAGGTTGACCATAATACAAGCAAACAAGAGAATTCATTTTAAATGAGGTGTGATTGAAGTAAAAAATTTATTTCTATTCAGAAATATGTCGCTATCATAGCTGCCAGTTAATTGGTTGTACATATTTGGAAGTCGGAAGAATAGAGAGCGTTGAATAAGGGAAAGCCGAGGTTTAGGTAAATGGAAGAGTGCAGAAAGTCTGGTTGATCTGGAGGGAATTCTTAAAAAGAAGGAAGAGAGAAGAAGGGAGGAGCGGAGGTTATTACCTTTCATTATTACACTGTATAGAAAAGAAATGTCAGATTTGCTTCTGCACAAGGAAATAGTTGGAATTTTTAGGGAAGCTATGATATAATCTTTGGACAAATGACGCAAATGAGGAAAACGATAACTAACTATAGAACGAAAGACATTATGCGCTCCAATTTCTTGAGATGAGTTTTGGAGGCCATACTCCAAATGGGTGAGCAATATGTCACAATTGGTATTATACACCCAACAAAGAAAGATCGAAAGAGGTTTACATGATTAAGACTGGTATGCCTATAAATAATACCTAAAAGAGACATGCATTTACCTACAGTGTGGTCAATGTGATTACAGAATGATAGTTTAGAATCAATTATAATACCTAGATCTTTCTGCTGTGATAACTTTTTTATATTCTCACCCATAATGGAGTATGTATAATTAATGGGGGATTTGCGCAAAGTAATTGAAAGCTGAGAACATTTTAATGGATTGGGTTTGAGTCCCCACAGCGAGCACCATTCTGAGAATTTAACAAGAAACCTTTGAAGTATCTCTGCGTCATTCCAACAATTGACTTTCCAAAATAGGTTGCAATCGTCAGCAAACAATAAAATTAGATTAATAGCAGTATCGAAAATATTGCATATATCATCAACATATAAAAAAAATAACAATGGCCCAATATCACTGCCCTGAGGAACACCTGAGATAACAGGGAGAGAAGAGGAAGAAAATCCAGAGACAGTCATGCATTGCCAACGATCAGTCAGAAAACTAGACAGGAGAGAAAGGAAATTTCCATGGATATTAAATCTGTTTGATAGTTTATGGAGTAGAAGTTGATGAGGGATGGTATCAAAAGCTTTAGCTAGGTCTATGTAAACTACGTCAAGCTGTGATTTTTTGTTAATGGCTTCTAATGCAGAAAGCTGAAGTTCAGTCAAATTACTAAGGCATGAACTTCCCAGAAGGAAGCCATGCTGCTGAGGAGACAAATATGGCAGAGTAAAGGCAGAAAGTCTTCGATAAATTATCCGTTCACAAAGGGTGAAGAGTATAGGAAGAAGAGAAATAGGCCTATATGATTCAATAGATTTCCTATTACCAGATTTAAAAAGAGTTCTATTAGCCCTTTTCAATTCAGAAGGAAAGTAACCAGTATTAAAACATCTATTAAAAAGTTTAGATAGTGGAGTAGCTAAGGAAGAAGCGATATTTTTCAAAAATGTGGCAGGAATCTGATCAGGGCCAGTGGCACGGGTTGTTGAAAGAGAATTAAGAAGATGATAACACTCATCCGGGCAAGTAGAGAGGGAAACAAAGGACTGAGAACATACGCTCTCAATAGGAGTGTTCAAGGCCAACTTAAAGTCATTATTTCTGTTAAAGTTAGCAAAGAAATATTCATTAAATACGTCACACTTTGCACTACCAGAGACATGTTGATTATCTAAATATACCTCATCAGGCACAGAGCTGGTTTTCTTCCTTGAGTTTAAAAGTGTCCAAAGTCTCTTAAGATTAACAGAAGCTTCAAAAGAAACTGCTGAAATATAATTCTCATAGTCCATTTTTTGTAAATATTTCGTATGTTGCCTTAGATTTTTAAAAGTTTAGAGTGTAGGGATTGGGAAATTTTTTATACAAGACCCAAGCACTGAATTTATTCTTTATCGCAAATATAGTTTCCCTTCTAAACCACACCGGGTATTTTTTACTCCTAGGCAAACTATGCAGAACACTATCCCTAAAAGAAGCGGCAAGTAAATCGGTGAATAGGGAAACGGAGTCATCGACACAAGCACATTCAAGGAGACACCAAGGGGTGGACCCAATGAGACGAATAACATGACTCCACTCTGTTTTCTTCCAGTTCAGAATGGGGGAGGAGAGCCACACAGCAGGAATTCTCCCACCTTCCCGGAGGTAGCAGGTAGGAAGCACAAAATCAAGGGAATTGTGGTCGGAGGACAAAAGGTTCCTTCCTGCGGCAGAGGAGGCTTCGTTAACAGTCATAAGGGCAAAGTCTAAGATAGCTGAGTTTCTCATAGCCTCCATGTTCACTTGAAAAAGAGAAAGTCCATGAATGAAGTGGTCGAGGAACCAATCATCCAGACTCGAAATAGCCCCTCCCGAGGAGCTGGATCTCCAGTTAATAGAAAGATTAAAATCATCCATCAAAAATATATTACAGCATTGCATTGCACGCATAACGAAGTCAAAGCACTCGTCCAAATTACACAAATTAGGGGGACGATAAAAACATCCAATAAGCAATTTAGAATCACTCAGTCCTAATTCAACCCAAACAATCCCACAATTGGTCTCCAAGTCAAGTCTATGCTTGGAGGACACGTTATTATTCACTGCTAATAAAACACCACCGCCGCAGGTAGATCGATCGCGACGAAAAATGGAAAAGGATTCATGAAATGGAAGTTCACTGTCACTAACACTACAATTAAGCCAAGTTTCTGAAAATGCAATCACGTCAAGTTCCTTAAATTCACACAACGAGAGGTCTAATTCGTCCAATTTGTTCTTCAAGCTTCTCGCATTCTGGTAATATAATTTAATAGATTTTTGAACGCGAGGGCCAGGATTAATTTCAATATCACCACACAAAAGTAGAACAAAACCAATGTTGAATGCTATTTGCGGAACCAGATGCGAAGAAAGAGATGAGAAGCGTGGGCCTACTGGATCAGTGAACCGTAAGCACGAACCATGCAGGCGATGAACCCTGCTCTCGCCGGTAGCGATGAGTGTAGTCACAGAAACATAAATATATTTCTGTGAGTGTAGTGCCTCGATGTGCTGATGTTTTCAAGGCCGCAGAACAAGAAAAACTAAAATATCGATAACTGAATAAAAGAGGTCTAGATGAAAAGTCCGAATACTTTCTCTGAAAGCTAAAACACTCACGATGGCTTGAAGCTGTAGTTTTTGTAGAAATATGTAAAACTACCACCATAAATATGAAAAAAGTGCAGATCAGACACATATGGAACAAGGAAGTTTCCGCCATCTTTTCATAAAGAATATAAAGTCAATTCTTCGAGGCTTCTTGGCCAATTCTTTAATTATTAAATCTACATCCAGCTTAGTTTCCCTGTAAATATTCATCAAAGCTAATCCATTTAATCTGTCTTCAGACATTGTTGATCTTAGATAAGTTTTCAATCGTTTTAACATCAAAAAACTTCTTTCAGCTTCACAAGTAGTAACTGGAAGTGTTGCAAGGATGACCAGAAGAATATGTACGTTCGGGAAAATTTGTTTATTGCAAAATTTAAGAACTTCTATCAATGAAATACCTTTCGCATTCACTGGCAATTGTTTTAAGTGTTTCTGCCAAAGTATTATTTCTGACAGAAGTTTTTTCCTGCTGCATGTTATATAATATCTTCTGGATAGAAATTGCATAAATATTATTCATTATGAATGTTAATTTTTGATGCATTAGTGTCATTCCAATTCAATATAGGTAAAATGTATTGGAAGCTTTCAATTGTATTTCTGTGATTGGAAAAATTTTCCTTAAGGCTAGTTATAAAAATGTCTAATAATGGTGAAAATACATCATTTTTATAATACTCTTTAGGTGATACATCTTGAGAATCGATACCTGGCTGTCCTCGAAGCTTTGGTTTTTCAACTGGAAAATCATATTTATATGCAATTCCAACAGCTTCTGAGAAAAGGCTTTCAAATTCCTTTCAATCATTTTTTAATCTACTTAATATTCAAATAAGATCATCAGCAGCATTTATTGCTTCATTTAAGGCTATATTTCTCGACTGCAGATATTTACAGAGAACAGGTGAAAATATGATTCAAACAAAGCATACTGATGGTAGTTTGAAATTGTTTAATGGTATATAAAAATTGCTGTGCTTTTGATGAGGCAATACCATTCGCCCAATCTACTATTATTTCTAATGCATCAATCACTGTGTCTTGCAGCTCTAAAAACGTCAAATAAGATCATCAGCAGCATTTATTGCTTCATTTAAGGCTATATTTCTCGACTGCAGATATTTACAGAGAACAGGTGAAAATATGATTCAAACAAAGCATACTGATGGTAGTTTGAAATTGTTTAATGGTATATAAAAATTGCTGTGCTTTTGATGAGGCAATACCATTCGCCCAATCTACTATTATTTCTAATGCATCAATCACTGTGTCTTGCAGCTCTAAAAACGTCAAAACTGAGTTATGACGTTCAATCTACCTAGTGGCGCACAAATTTGTTTTTTTTTCTGGACAAACCATTTTAATCGACGCAATCAATGCTTGGTTTTTTCAGTACAATAAAAAAAAGATAAATTTTCCCTAAAAGGATCGAAAACTGCTTAATTGGGCGAACATCACAAACACTACCAATAGATAAGTTGAGACGATGGCTCAAACAATGGACGTAAAGGGCATTAGGAAATTTTTTGTTAATTTTTGCTTTAACACCATTGACAATACCGCTCATAACTGGTGCGCCATCATATCCTTGACCACGAAGCTTCTTCAGATTAATTCCAAGTGACGATAAAGTTCTTAACATATTATTTGCTAGCCCTTCTGCAATAACATCTGGAGCTGGTGTAAATTTTAACAACTTTTCGCACAATTTTGGCTTGTTATTTTCAAATATCAAATATTGAATACATAAAGAGAGCTGCTCAATGCCTGCAATATCAGCAGTTTCATCGGCTAGCAACACAAAGCACGGTGCTTCATTAACTTCTTTTACAATTTGCTCCATTATAAAATTACCGACTGTTTCGATAATATCATTTTGAAATCTAGGACTAATGTAAGGAGCATTTTTTGAGGCTGTTGTTAACCCTAATTAAAAATTTTCACTATATCTAGCACAAAATCTACATTCTCATATGGTTCACCATCAAATGATAGGGGTCCTGAATCTCTATGTCCTCTCAACGGAATTCCCCGTCTTCCACATAATATGATTGTCTCAATGATTGGAATTAAGTTACAAAGTTACAAAAAGATACTTTGTTTTGAAAATATCATTCACGTATTGATTCTGTCTGTACCGCATTCTAGAGGAAATCACGAGAGCTGTCTTATGACTTCTAATCAAAAATTACATAAATGTGGAAATTGTGATCGTAATGTGAGAATATCTCACTTTAAGAATGTTTTTCCTTTGTATTCGCACATATGCTGCACCATAATTCTTCAAGTAAAAATTTAGGAAAAAAGTGTGGCTTATATGTGAGTAAATACAGTAAATAAAGCCATGAGATGATAATTCATTCATTAAATTAATCCATAGCCAATTTAAATATCAAGCATCAACTCCTCTTGCAAATAGGAAATTTTCATAGTTCTTATTTGAAGACCATTTTCTGTTCATTTCATTACAAGTTAAAATTAATATCAGAACATTGTCAAAAAATCAATATTGTTCACAATATATATCGGCTAAGATAGTGTTAAATACATGAGAAAGTAATAATAGTAATAATAATTTTATTGGTCCAAATATCAAAATATTACACTGAAATAGGACAGGTTTAATTAAAAAATTAAAGTTGATGGACATGCACAACATGCATTAACACAACAAACAACACCCATCAATAGAGTAATAAAATCTGCTCAGTAAGAACATCTTGAATTTACACCCGAATGCACAGATGGTTCTAGACATTCTTTATTGCATAAGAGACAGGAGATGTTAGGTGTCATTTAAGTATTCATTGATGGGAGGTGGTTTAGAATACGTGACATTAGATAGCAGCACCATGACTGGCAAAAAAATGTATTACGTAGTACATGAATCATAGATGTTCTCTACGCATAGCAGCTTTTAAATGACCAATGTACCATAACACTGCTTACCTACTACTATATAATTGATGGTATTTCAAACTTTGAGTAGTTTTTCAATTACGTTTTATGTGAAAGTTATTACAGGTGCTTAAAATTGAACCCAACCCTGAGGCCTGGTTTGCAAGCTAAATAGGTCTGCAAGCAGAATAGGCAAGCAAGCTAATTGTGTCAATTATGTGTTTGCACTGCAGAAGACTTGGTTAAGTAGAGATCCTCACTACATAGTTATTATGACCGATAGGGGTGCCATAGGCACGTCACCTATTCTAAATTTGAGCCTCATTGATGGAGTAAAAAAGTTTCTTGTGAAGGTACTGTTTTATCCTAGTTTTGAATAATTTAATATTACATATATTTTTATAAGGGTTTGGTGCCTTATAAACCCATTGACCTAGGCTCAAGCCCTGCAGATTTGGTTCTGAGACTATTAATGTGGAGATCGTTAAGGGTTCTGGTGTCATGATCATGATGGAATGAGTTATTTGGATATGTGAGTTAATGAAACATAATAAAAACAGAATGTAAAGTCACAGAAGTGGAAGAATGCATAATGCATGAAATATAGGACGAGATGGAGCTCTAAGGTGTTTATGTGCTATGATTCTTATGGCTTTCTTTTGAATTTGAAATATTTCACATGCTAGTGGCAGATCCAAGGGGGGGGGGGGATGATCCTGGATATTCATTAGGGTAGCAAAAGGGGAAGCCAAGAGGGTTTTCATGCTGCAGGATGTTTTCCCCCAATAGGCTTCACTGTGATAATCATACTATTCTATCGTGTAAAAGAAAATAATTTTGACAAGGATTTAGCGTACAAATTAAAAATATCCCCCACCCGCATGGAAAAATAAGACAATAATGGCCCCCCTCACCTTGGCAAGTTTCTAGATCAACCTTTGGCTAGAGGTGAAGTTCCCCAGAAGATAGTGCTATATTGCATGTGTATGGAATTCACCTTAGTATAGGTGTAATAATATATCCTTACAGTACATCTAAGGTGTCTGACTGTGAGTAGGAAACAAGCAGAACTTAAGACTGCTTGAAATTGAGTTGATATACGATTGCCATGTTAAATTGGAATCAAGGAACAGTCCTAAGAATTTAGTATTTTCAATGTTACATACAGATTTTTTGTTAAATTAAAGGATCACTTGGCCATGCCTATTAGGATGCTCACCTCCAGAGGCTCAACATTCATGTTAAAGGTGGTACTCGTTTTCTGCTGAAATGCTTGAGGTATCTGCTTAGGTACACAATTCTGTGGCTGGAGGTCTAATTCTGTGCCATCACACATCATTCCCACAGAGCAAGGAGGCCTCAACGACTCTATTAAAATGAAGTGTTAGAAATCCTTTATAAGTTTTACGAATGACACCTTATTATCACTACAGAATTTTGTTAAAATAATGAAATACAGCAGTTTAAGTTACAGCATCATTGCACTAAATTCGGTAATGATTAAAATTACTTTGTATTTCATATATTAACTGAATTTAAATCATTAAGTACAATTTTTTAAATAATAGATACGCACCGACTTTAATTAGGAAATTAAAGTTTTTCACCAACCACAATGGAAAAATTTGTCCAGGCCATACAACCTTAACTTGTTGTAAGACCTTTTCTTCTAATAACTCTTTTGATAGGTCCTGCCAAGAAAAAAGCCAGACAATTGAGAGATACCAGTGATCATTATGCACGGAAATAAATAAATTGCTTACCAAAGCACCTAAGTCCTCGCTTCTATGAACACCACACACAGACTGCAATTTTGGGAGAGATTTTATGAAAGTTACAGTCACCAGTTCACATTGTTTGATGCCAAGTTGTTTAGCATAAGTTGCACTCAACCCAACATTGCAGTTATCCGAATCTTTCACTTTCCCAATAACTACGCTAAAATATGCTGTATGACCAGTGCCATATACCACTTTGGCGAACTCCTCCTAAAATGTGTATATAAACGCGCACACAAATTTAAAAAAATAGTATATAAAATATTGTATACGAGATACGTTAATTTACGTGGTTTATAATTACCTTATTTGAAGTGTTTAAAGGAACGTGTAAAAAACAATCATTCACATCGTCGAATTCAATTCTAAAGATATGCTTCATAATTATAAACATTCACAATACATATAACGCCAAGGCTAAGGCATTACAAACCTACTCACTTTAATTTAAGGTATTTAAGCTCGGTGAAAACGCAATACTTCTACAAGTCCTTATGAAATGTTAATGCATCGAATTGATGGGACATGCTTTAATATGAAAAATGTTATCTTACTAATCAAAACAACAGCACGAATTACTGAATTTCATTGCTTGAAACAAAAGCCGTTGAGTTCCTTTAAAGCGTGTAAAACGTTTAACTAACTCATTTTCAGATACAATATTATCATGCTCCAGCCCATTCATGAATGGTTCGGTGTACTGAATCGGGTGAATCGATTCGACTCTGTCGAAATCCTTGTAAGCACGTGAGAATTATAAGGATTATAACTGATTATAACAGATTATAAGGAAAACGGTTACATCCGGTTGTTCTGTGTGCTCGATTTTGGGATGTGTCTGCACGGGTGATGACCCCTTCGGTGAGATTTTTTCATTTTCCAAGGACTAAGGAACTGTAAGTAAATTTATATCAATGAATATTTTTCATGTGAATGCTGACGCGTTTTCGTAAGTTATGAATGTAGTTCATAAGTCGCTTTAGTTGCTATAACTTGTTTTTCGTACGAATATTTTCCTTTAAAAGCAGAATTTATAATTTTGAACTTTATTTATCCAGTTCGCTTTCATATATGTGGCATTGGTTGGCATTTGTTGTATCGGTGGTTTGGTCGTCATATAAGATGGGTTAATTAAATCGAGTGGGTCAATTAAATCGAGTGGAAAGGTTACGGCATAAATTCTTACGTTTTGTAAATTATAAATTGCATGGTTTCAGCTTCGATGTGAATTATTGTATGCTCTTGTGTATGTGTGTGTGGTTGTGTGTGTGTATGCATGTATGTATGTATACACACATGCACACACACATATATACATACATACATACACAAGAGCATACAATTATATATATATATTTAGGGCAACTAGGTATTGAAGGAAACCCAGTGAACACTTACCGGAAGTAGAGCCGCTGGGGTGTTGGAGAGACACATTTGGGTCTCTCTTGTGCTGACGAAGGGATCATCCCGAAAGCTCTAACCTCTACAAATGCGTCTCTCCAACACCCCAGCGGCTCTACTTCCGGTAAGTGTTCACTGGGTTTCCTTCAACACCTAGTTGCCCTAAATATCCTTACTTACCTTTCCTCTTCCTTAGTATATATATATATATATAGAGAGAGAGAGAGAGTCCAAGTTTATGCGCCAACGTCGTCATACTCGGATGAGGAAGTGGAAGATTTCTACCAAGAAGTTGGAGAACTGCACGACAAAGGAAGCTGCCATCTAAAAGTGGTCATGGGTGATTTCAGTGGCAAGGTAGGAGAACAAAAGGAAGACGACAGCGCAGTTGGAAAATGGGGCTATGGAGACAGAAATGAACGAGGGGACCGACTTGTAGACTTGGCTGAATGTACTAGTCTATATATAATGAACACTTTCTTCAAAAAGAGTCCCAATAGAAAATGGACCTGGAAAGGACCCAATGGTACCAAAAACGAAATTGACTACATACTAGTCAATAAGAAGCAATTGGCTGAAGACTGTTCCGTCCTCAACCAGTTTAAAACTGGAAGCGACCATCGCTTGGTAAGATGCAGAATAAAATTCAACTCAAAGTTAGAAAGACAGAAGCTTATAAAGAAGCCTAAGTCTATTATCAACACGCAGGTGCTAAAAGAACGAAAAGAAGAATTTCAGCTCCAACTGAAAAATCGATTCAGTGCACTGATAGACCAATAAGTTGAATCCCAATTTATAGAGATACTCAAGGAAACTGCTGAAGAAATAGGCGGAACAGTTAAAACAAAGCCAGAGAAAAAGTTGACCGAAAAAACAAGACTGCTGATGGAAAAAAGAAGGAAAATGATAATTACTAAAGATCCTAAAGAAATGATCCATTTTGCAGAACTAAACAAAACTATAAGGAAGTGCATCAAGGAAGATTTGAAAAAATATAATTATGAGCTAATCGAGAAAGCCATAGAAAACAACAGAAGTTACAAGAAAATGAAGCAACATCTCTCGATCGGAAAGAGACAGCTGGTGGCCTTGATGCTAGAAGACGGCTCCATAACCCATAGTAGGAAACTAATCGTGAAACGGGTACAAGAAGTTTACACCAAGCTGTATGAGGATCCTCTAGGAAATGATGATGGAAACTTGCCCACCGAAAAGATCCCAGATATCCTTCCAGAAGAGGTGAGACACGCAATCAGAAGTATGAAGAATGGAAAAGCATCTGGAATGGAAGGTATCACAGCGGAAGTATTCAAAGCAATGGGTAATCATACGGAAACAATTCTCGGTAAGATTTTTAATTCCCGTCTAAGGAAGAAAAAGATACCAGAAACATGGAACCACACATGTATTATCCTTCTGCACAAGAAAGGTTCCAAAGAAGACTTGAATAACTACAGACCGATCAGCCTACTCCCAACAGTCTACGAAATATTTACCAAAATACTCACTATGCGCCTTCAAAACCATCTTGATTCTGTCCAACCCAGAGAGTTGTACATAACCTTTGTTTTATTAAGATTCATCTTAAGTCCAGCTTCTCGGCTTGCTTGCTCAAGTTCTTCAGTTCTAAGGAGCTCTTCTGGGCTCCCTGTGAACAGTATGATATCATCTGCAAAGCGCAGGTGACTCAGATTATGCCTTTTTCCTCCCAGTCTAGCGTTTTGAATACATTATATGCCGTATATGTCTTATAGACTCATTCTTTTTCCCAAAAAAATGGCTCAAAAATTACTGTGTCCAATATGTGAAGTTGCTAAATTCTACCTAATAATTAAAGAAGGTCGGAGACTACTGCAAGATGAATTAATTAAAACATAAATACTCAACCGTGCAAAGGGAGAATATTTAGAGACAAAATAAACAATGAAAAAGGGTAAAAAAAACCGGGTAAGGAAGGAATCAAGGAAAGAAAAACAAAAGTAACACTTACAGGTTTACGGGGGAAGAAAACCTTGCTGGTGGCCTGGTGTCACACGTTCATGCACTCATATTCTTCCCCAAAGGAAAAATATTTTTTTCTTTTTTCCCCCCCCTTCAGGAGAACAATCACTCAAACAACAAAAGGAAATAATAAAAAAAGAAGGGGAAACCTAGTACACATTCACTCCTAAAGAAACCAAGGTTTTAGAAAACTCATTTATACAAACACTCTCGCAAAACTGGGAATTCCACATTTACCTCTGAGGATGGGCGCATCACATCCAAAATACGTATTAGTGTCCCTTGAATATTTAGATATTACCGGTTTTGCGAGAGTGTGTGTATAAATGAGTTTTCTAAAACCTTGGTTTCTTTAAGAGTGAATGTGTACTAGATTTCCCCTTCTTTTTTTATTATTTCCTTTCGTTGTTTGAGTGATTGTTCTCCTGAAGGGGATGAAAAAAGAAAAAAAAATTTTTTTCCTTTGGGGAAGAATATGATAATGAAGAATATAATAATGCACAAACAAAGAAACACTACTATACATACAAACAAAGATGGTAACATTGCCGAGACTGAATAATAATAATAATTTATTGATTATTAACTGACTTTACAGTGGCATTAATCTTGTCAAATTTCAGTACAATATTAAAAAACATTACACACAAATCTTAAATTACCTATAATATGTATATTATTACATAGGATACTTTAATTTGGTAATTTATTAAAAGTGTTAGCTTGGCTGACAGATAGCGCCATTATGCAATAGCTCGAAATGTTTGTTCGTCAGCTGATGTACGAAAGTCCAAATTCGGGTTACGAAAGGCGGTTTAGGGGTAAGAATTTATAATGTACGAAAGAGCGAATTGTACGGATGTCTAATTTACGGATGTTGAGGACTGCCTGTAGGTTGTTCTGTTTGCACTAAACATAAAAAATTAGGAATTGAACAAAAAAAACATTGTCATGGTTCAAAGGATGAAGATTAAAGTAGAGCTGAATGGAAATAATAAAAATAGTATACAAGCATCTCTATGAAAAAAACTACCGTAATTTTCCGATTATAATATGCACCCCATATAATACGCACCCATTTTTTTACGAGTGAAATGTGAAAATTGTCACCATGTATAATACTCAACTCATTTTTTGTAAAAAGATCACTGTAATTTTTCACTTGGTTATTAGCAGTATCGAGACAGTTCTCGCCTTGCCGTCAAGTGAGATACCATATTTACTCGAGTAATACCCACACTCGTGTAATACCCGCACCCGTTTTTGGAAGTAAATATCTGGGAAAAAAGGTATTCGTATAATGCCCGACCTTTAAAAATTTCAATTTTGTTATTTAACAGCAACATCAGTAAACTAATCTATCTGAAGTCGAGTCTGATGATGCGTAAGCGGCAAAAATCACGTATTTAAGATGTAAATATTAAAACAACTTTTAATGCCTATTCTAACGCAATCAATCGCGAAAAATTGACATTCAACAATATTATACTATAAGGAAAAAAGTCGGAAGCGTATTTTGAAGGCCAGTGCATTAATATCCCCAAAAGGTTCCGTTTTGAGTCACTGCACAGTGTACATGCTTTATTTTCACTAAATATTCAGAATCACGATGGATATGCTACCATCACTGAAAAGAGTGCGCCTCTCATAAATGGAAACTTAAAAATTATGTGCACAAACTATGGTCTGTACCAAACTTAGTGATCGCTGGGAGGCGGGGTTAAAATGTGTGGAAAGGGAACCTTGTTGCCGAATCAGTCCACAAACGTGGACCAATTATAGTGCTTCGCAAGTGGGCAGAGACGCTGGATGGATAAGAGGCTTTGTAGGAGTGCGGTCAGATATGGGAGCGACAGGCGAACTTGAGTAAACGAAATAATGAAAATGTTGAAAACTTTAACATTTAAAGCTACATAAAATGAAATTACGAGTATTTACGTTTGGTAATATTATCTTAGTAATTACGAATATATTACTTCCTACGTTATCTTTCATAAGTAGATATAAAATATTTTCCACGTTATAGTGTACCTATTTTATATGATTGTCATTTAAACAATATCGAATATTCTCTGCTTAAATGACAAATAAGAGAAAAGGATGTTATATTTTACATTTTTGAGAATGCGTAGAAAAAAGTAAGCAGGAAGATGAGACTATTTGGTGTGCGAATGGCAAAGGTCGGAGCAGGTAGTATAATAAACACAAGGAGGGAAGGACGAGGGAAAAGAATGGTGTGGGATTTCTAAGGGACCACATGTATGACCACAACATATGTTCCTTTCACACAGTTATTTGCTTCTTCTTTCAATCAGCTGTTAAGTAAATAACGGTAGAACTGCGCAGAACCATCTCGTAACATTTCAGCCAGATGAAACTACTGCCATATTTTCCTTATCCTATCTCGTATTGCCGAAAATACAGAAATTTTAGTCATAGACTGTAAAGATGCAGCATTCTAAAAGTTTAGGTCAAAATCTTATTGAACTATTAATTTTAAAAAAACCAAGTAGTACAATATGCATCATGAAAGGGAAGAGGGTGCGGAATAGGAATAAATACGCAATATTTAATTTCATCTATTTATTTTTATTATTAACAATCAACTCTATATAATTGCAAATAGTTAATAGATCACATCAAGAAGTAGAGCAAAATATTCTTAAAGGTAGCAGTTGGATTACAGAAGAATAACATTTCGAGTATTTTCTTACTTCTATTGTTGCTAATATTATAATATAACAAATACATTACACACATTAAAGCAAACACATAAGTTAATAATTATCATATTATTAGGAAATCATGATTGGATAACAATAAAAATAACGCTTCTCATTGGGTAATTACTTTTACTTATTCGAAAGACAAGAAACCATTACATATTATACACACTGTGATTCAGAGTAAACGTTTTAATGAATATGGGAATAATAAAGAAATTAAAAGTAGTAAAATTACTTAATATATTTAAAACTGCAAACAAATTGAACATTTTTACAGGGAAAAACCAGTAAGCCAAAAACCCCATTTGCAGAAAAACGGCCACAAGAAGAGGGATGTGAAAAAACTGCGAAACCAACTGAGGTAAACTAAGATATAGAGAGCTGTAAAAGAAGCAGTGATTAGAAAACTTAACAATAAACACGATTAAATTGTGCACATAAATAGTAAGATCAACACTAGAATAAAATAACCGTTTTTGTCAGCATATTATTATTGCTGAATTTCATAAAAAGAAGAAAGTAATATAACTGCCTGAAAAAACATATGACATTAGATTAATCATAGCCACGTCAATGTCACTATTGAAATATAATGATAGGTAGAGAGACAGAGTGAATTAAAAATAGAGTAGCTACATATAAAATTTAGGTTATTTGTAAATAGATGAAGTAAAAATAAGAGAAGCAATTTTAGGATATAAAATAAACAGAAATGGAATTATATACTACGCATGAACAGTAAGTAATAAAGTGGAAATGCATAATAATGAGAAAAGTTAAGACAAAAATACCTTTGAAATAATCACTTATCTTCACTTGCCTTAAAGTAATTTAAATCCATCACTTTCATGTACACACAGGCACTAACCTGCCACTATACAAATATATTGCAATTTAAACTTTAATAAGCTAAGTCCCTATAAAGAAGAAGAAGCACTTACATGCTTTGAGCATGAAATATAAAAACTATAGCACAAAAAGGGAAAAGCACTGTGGGATAGAGGGAAAAACACATTCACACTTCAGGGATTTCAAGCAGACACTGACCCTATACAAATAAATTACAATTTACACTTTAATAAGGATAATAGGGAGAACCACATTTGGTAGAAACGGCACTGAATAAGTAAACCATTATAAAGAATATCCAAAGCTGAAGCACACACGATTTGAGCGTGAAATGGCAAGACTATAGCACTAAAAATGGGAGTAAAAGCACTGTGGGATAGATGGATGAACACACACTACAGGGATTTTAAGTAGGCACTGACACATGCAAATAAATTGATGCACATTTGAAGTGTAGGGATTACAGCAAGCCATGGAAGAATTCAAAACTGCACCTAAGAGATAACTTAGGAATGTAACAGAATCATATACTTTTCTTGCAGGAAAGAGTGTAAATTTTTTAAAAAATGAAAGGTTTTTCACCATATAAAATTAATTAATATGTCTTAATTAATTGATGAAGGTTTTAGTTATATCATTACAGATTATTTTTATTATTAGCATTGCCTTAACTTCTAACTTATGAATTAATAGCTATAATCAAACTTAAGTATGAACATTGGTTGAAATTAACTGGCTCTGCAAAAAAGAGAGGAATAGCATAATGAATTTCAAAACACTCATTCAATAGTGTGGTAATGTAATACTCCAATATACTTACCTTGTGGAAATTAATTAGCAGCTGGAAATTTGGGCAAAGGCACCATGGAGGAACTGATCAACTTGGCATAAACTTAAAATTTAACTTATTAATAAGAAGTCAAGAGGAAATTATAACTCATCATTCACCTCACCTTCTTACCTATTAAAACATTAAGATATATTTAAATCAGGAGACAAATTGTTGACTGATTGACAGTGTTCAATTGAAGCTGTTCAAAAAAAGAGAGATATTTGTATGAGTAAATGGCAAAACAATACAGCATATTAGTAATTATCTAATTTTACACTTAATTTTTTAAACAAAGAGTAATTATTCAATCAATACCTACCTTCCTTAGTATTTAAACAGAATGAAACAAATATAAATAATTTCTATAATTTTTAATATTTTTATAGTTACCTTCTACAAAGGTGAAACTCCTAATTCTTCCAGTCCAACGTTATCTTCGCTAATATTGACATCACTGCTAGTATTCGAATCCGAACTTGAGGTCAATGCTATTATAATTTCTTGAATTCCCTCTTCCAATATTCCTTCTTTAATCCAAGCCTCCTCGATAACTTTCTTTGTGTGTTCTACTACGGTTTTCCTGAGAATACTTCTCGTTGGTTATTCTTCTGACTGTAGCCGTTCCCAAGTTAAGGGCAGCAGCTGATCTTTTTACAACCTTCGAAATAGCAAGTAACGATCCACCATTACTTTTCTCCCTCTCGAAGTAATTTCATACACTTAAAACTAAATTCCGCGCGGAACTCTGATGAACACGTCTCACAGATTTTCGCTCAGACATCTCTCACGCAATAAACCCTACCGCCTCAACCAAAATCTGCTACGCAACTAGAAAGGGTCCCTGAGCAGAAACCATACAGGCGGCAACGCCGGATGCCTCTGATTAGTTGACGAAGGGTACGCCCTCATATTTGGCCGCCATGTCAGCGATCATTAAGTTTGGTACGTAGTATAAATCCCAACATCCAATAGAACGATTTTTGATTCTTTCTTAAAATAATTATAAATCGATTTAGGTCTTAAGGCTCCATGCGGTCTCATTATCTTTCGATTATTAAATTGTATGTAAATACCCGTAAAAATTACAATGAAAACAAGAAATATCATAAAATCCCAAATTTTTAAACAAATAATTTATGTATTCAACTCGCATTTCAAGGGCTTCTTTAGGAATTCTACGTTCGTTTTTTTCTAATTCCTAATCACTGATCTGGTCTTCATCTGCAACATAATCACCGCATAAGTGATGGTCCTCAGTTCCATCCAATGAATTAGAAATTCCAGTCACTTTAAAGCCTTTGATCACAGTTTCTTCACTTATGCCGCGCCATGCTGCGAACACCCATCGGCACACCTCGGAGAGCGGAGCGCATTTCAGCCTGCCCGTTGCTGTTGTCTTCATCAAATTTAAGCATGAATCACGTAAAAATTAAAGACTAAATCCACAGTGTACAGCACCTTCTAGGAAACATTGAATTCATTCTTTGCCACGAAACACGGCAGGCGTTTCACGGGTGGCCTACCATCGAAAGGTAAAGGGGCATATCTCGTGTAATGTCCGCACCCCCTTTTTCTGGGTCCTGTTTTAGGGAAAAAAGTGTGGGTATTACACGAGTAAATAGCCGAAGTGGATAGTGAGGATGAAGATGACGTTCTAGGCGACGCCATTTATGTAGACGATGAGAGAGAACACAAAATCGCCGACGAACTATTTGTGGACAGCAATAATGAATTCAGAGGGTAAGATTCGGACAGCTAAAAGTTAATAAATAGTTATTATTTTTGTTTTGAAAAACAATATTTAAAGGAATGTTATCGAAATGCATTGAAATGTACGATTTACTGGTAAAAATTAGTCTGAAAATATAAATTATTTCCTTACTAAAAAAAGTTATGCGCTTGTTACCATATATAATACCCATCCTAAGTTTTTGTCAGTTTTTCGTGAAAAAAAATGCGTATATAATCGGAAAATTACGGTATCCATTCATGATGAATCAATGACACATCAGAAATTATTTAAAAAACCGAAGAATCTCAGAAAGATATCCTTCTAAATGTCGTCGATAAACTTAATGACAGAGAAATTCGAACAACTGCCAAAATATTTAATTAAGTTTATAGTCTCGTGAAAAGGAACTGGCCAATGTTCGATTAACCGGCTGAATTAGAATTACAGAGTAAAAATGGTGTTGACATTGGAGTTTCCTTACATTCCAGATTTTCGGGCATAAGAATTGCTGAACATATTTCAAGAGAAATAAAAATGGAATTGTTTGAAAAATAATTGAAAAGAATTCCAAACTCTGCATAATAATTGACGAATCAACAGCATTATCAAAAAAAAAGTATTTTAGTTCTTTACCTACAAGTTGAGCTTGCTGAACCACAGAACAATAATAGGAAGCGCAGCTCCCATAAGGACAATGGTAATACGTTGATGGTACAGCGATCTAGCAGTCAAAACGAACTGAAGCGCGCCTAATTTAAACTCAAGCGGCAGACCAGGTTTTGGTGGTACATTTGAATTAAGAAGCTAGATGCCGTATTTAACATAAGTTTAGGACTCAAATTAAAACAAAACAACTGGGTGCAAGATTTTTTATTTACTCACGTAAAGAATAACAATACAACATTTAGAAAAACACAACATTCTTTTCCGGATAGAAATACATTCATAAATAACAATAATATTTGTTCCAGCGACTCATTGGTAAAGGCAAGTGGACAGTATAAATTAATAAATGCCAAAATTTTCTAAAACTTACCAAGATGGTTTGGTGTTGAGTGAGCTTTGGGAGAATGTAAAACATCCTCAGAATCCCTCGGCTCATTTACAAGAATTAGAATACGATAGATAAGTTAACGAAATTCGAAAAACTGGTATATAATAAAATCGAAGTTTCACTGTGTACCATGTATAATACTCAAACTTTTTTTCATACCTTCAAATACACTAGGAACGGCATTCGCTTTTAGGAGAGGCCGAGGGAATCTGCTGCTGAAATCATCATCTGTAAAATGATCACTGCAGACCCTATATTACTTCATACAGTTGATATCCGCAGACATTAAATCCTCCCTCAGGCAAAATTTTTCCCTAAATTATAAAGCAGAAATGGGCATCAAGACTAATAACAAAAACACTTAATTCTCAACTTAACACAAGTATTCCGTTTTATGCTGTATCTCTTCTGTAAGCTCACCTCAAAATATCCTTCGGAAATCCGAAATCTTCTTATCTACCCTGCAGCCATTAAAATTGTTGCACCAATATGCTGCACAATAAGCATTCCGTTCCATATCAACAATTAGAAAAACACGACGCTGAAAAACCCCGCCACTTTCCCGCACGATTTCCAACAAACTGGTTTGAATAGTTTATAATCATGGAAGAATAATTAATTATTATTATTAATTATTATTATTAATAATTAATTATTTCTTCCATGGTTTGAATAATGAGTGTGGAATGGGTTTTTTAAAAATCACATTGACCGATAGGATCGCTGCAGGCGCAACCGTCAGAGACATCTATAGGGGCTTTGAGCAAAATCAACATTTTGACATAATTTTCAATATTGAATGAGTATGGTGATGAAATTGTCATACACAGAGATTGCAAGGGTGCTCTGAAATAATCAGTAAAGAAATGTGCATTGTGCCTATTCATTGAGAGACAATTTGATTTTGAGGCTTTGAACTATGTAAATTAATTGATAAACCTAGTCAATACAGTGTGGGATAATATGTACTGTGATTAGAATCCTGCTGAGACGGATAATTTTATTGAAAAAAGAGATGTATCAGCCAGCGGAGAGAGATTTTTGACATTGTCAGGTTATGCACACTGATTTTGTTGATGACGGGCATTTCAGACATTTCAGATTAAGAAGGGGATTCCCAACCTGATGAAAGGGAGTCAGTGCAGTCATTTACATCAGTCCACCAGATGGATACATTGAAGAAGGTAGTAGCCATGTGTTCTATTTAAAACCATAATAAAAGGTATTTCCATTGAAAATTATTAAGACAATGTTTGTGATTATTCCTCTTGTGGTAATAATGGCATGTTAAGTAGGAAAAATAAATTTAAATTAGTTTTCAGGAAATAATAATTGTATTCCTTCTTCAACTTTAAGATTAGGTTCCCATGATTCTTGATTTGCTCGTCTAACTATACTTGATGCAATATTCCGTAATCTTTTGTAATCTTGTTCATTGTATTAGTTGGACTGCTGAGGTATCTTCACTATAATGTAATCTGTTAAGGATCTGTACTCTCTTGCTGTCCACAAGTATTTGTGGATGTCTTTCTTTCTGAAGAAAGTATTTATGATTTTTAAGTCATTAAAAGTTGCTAAATCTCTCACTAAATATCCATTCTTGTAACATTTTCTCTAAAGGTTCCTACAACTCTGGGGATTAGTTCATTTCCTACCCTAGTATTCATATCACTAGCATTTCTGAGATTGTATGTGTCTCAAGGTTTTTGTAAGTTTTGGTAGAAATTTTGAGATTATAATGTTTTTCCTTCCTCCGGTGAGTAGCACTCGTTAGATTTCCTCTGACTGTCTTAAGAAAAACTGAGTTGCTGACGTAACAGCTTTTTATTTTCTGCTCCCACTTTTTATCATTATATATTGCCACTACTTCACTTGTTCTGAATCTTTTGTTTATGCCACTGTATAGTTCCAGATGCACTTGGTTCCCTGCATCTTCTTTTTTGTTTTAAATTGATAGAATATCTGCCCGGCAAGTGGAGGACCTGGGTTAGATTTCCTGTCATAGTAGATTTTTTCACCTGTTTCTACATTTACCATCATTACAGTGTATGGCTGTCACAGAAGGATCTTCATATCATTCATTCTATCAGTAACATCTATGTTAATTTTTCTATCATCAAGAATTTTTGCTATTTCTAGCTCCTTGTTGGTGATACCCCTATCATTCCACGTTGCAAATGGCATAGAATCTGTGACCCATAATCGTTTATCGTTTCCTTTGGCCTTGGTCATAAATCGATTTCCCATTCAATTTCTGAGGCTATTTTGAGCATTCTAAGTATTTTAGGTTTTTACGTGGGAAGAGTACTAGTCTGCTACCAAATCCCTTACCTGGAGGACCGGGGTTTTTCTGTAGGGGTTTTCTTTCCCTTAGCTGAATTTTTCCAGTGTTAAGGAGCTGGAAACTCACTCTCTCCCATCGGCTGCATTTCTGCATTGCCCCAGGGGCCACACAGCTTTTTGCCTTCATGGACATGGGAATAGGGTTTACTGGCAGTGCTGTTGGATGTTGGTGTTTATCAGTGGGCATTACTCAGCATTTAATGGACCTTACATATCAGCCTTTGACCCTCATAATAATAATATTGGTATTTGTTGCCATGTTGTTACTTTAGCAATTTTTAGTTATTTAAAAAAAGTGTTTTCTAGGATCTTTAATTAGTTAACTAATAAGCACGAAAATGTTATTGATAGAAATATCAACTTAGTGTTGCTGCTAAGATTAAATTGGTGAAGAAATGCAGACTTAATCACCTGTAATACAGCAATAGGGAGTTCTAGTTCATTCTAGAGTTTATTATCAATGAATCAGTATTGATGATGCGTTCCTTGTATGTATAAAGTGCATTTTGTTTTCAAGGCCATTATATGGCTTTTGGAGAGGTCTGAATTATTTTGGGTGTTGTGTTTAAGTGACTACAATTTAAAAACCAAATGAGAAATGTATTACCTTTATTTGTTCTCAGGTGGAATTCCACTCAGCCAAGATTGAACTTCACTGATGGATATGATAAGATGTGATGATTCAAAAAATGAAGCATTACCAAGGTTTTAATGGATGATGGATCTTTTTATAAATGTGGAGTAACAGGCTGCTAAAAATGTGCAAGTATCAAGGTTTCCCTGGATGATATGTGAGGTTGTATTGTTTCTTGCAGGTTGCACATGAATGGTATATTTTTGGATTTTCAAGGTAACTATGACATTTCAGGGGAGCGTTGCTCTTTTGAAACACTAGGGATTTTATATGTGGCATTGTGGTTTCACGTTTTTAGCCTCAATTTTCAGCTTCTTTTCTTGTCATTTTCTAGCACGTATTAAGTTAACCAATTATTTTCAGGTCTATTTTATGTTTACAACATGTTGAGAGTAACAAAGGATTACAAAGCAAGAGGTTATCTCTCACCATTTAATTTAAAAGTATTATACTATGCAGCATGGTATTTTTGATGCTAGATGTAACAGAATTTAGCTGTAAGATTCATTATTAAGTATAACTTGATAAAGCATTTATGTATGTTTATATTATTAAGTATGTATTAAGTTGTTTTGATAAGTTATATTATTAGTTTTTTATTTAACAATGTTTTATAGAATTAGATGGCGATTGAGCAGAGCCACATAAATGGTGACCTCATGGGAGAGGCCTGCGTGCTTCCATGCTAGAGCCGGCTACGGACGCAAATCCTTACTCGCCAAAGGGATTGTCTTCTCACGGTGGTGGGCAGTGGTCCCCAAGACGGTTAAAGGTGCTTTCTGTCTGCACTGTGCGGTACACTCTGTGCACCCACAATATGGAGAGTAAGTTTAAGCTCTTGCCCCAGTTGAGGGCCGGGAACACCCGGCAAGAAGCAAGAAACCATCTCATCTGAGTGGTGTGAGGGAGTATGCCTGCAGCACAAAACTCCTATTCCGGTACGAGCGGCCTACTGGGGCAAGGGGTACCTGACTACTGGCTTGTATGAGGTGGTTGAGGGTAGTGCGCACTTCCACCCATCCACAGTGACCAACGTGGGATTTGGAACGGCAGGCCCCACCACAATCTCCTTCACTTAGCACGTAATTCCTCACTTTCTAACAAGATGATCTGCTCATGGTGATGAGCAGATATCTTCAAGGGGGGTAAAGGTACCTATCTGGAATAGCACATGGTGTTGCTGCACCTAAGCCAGGTAGTAGTAGTGCGGGTCCTGCCCACAGCCAAGGTGTCCCAGCCGTTCCTGCTTCATCCGTTCCTGCTCATTCCAATAGAGGGGGGACAGCTGGACCTCCATATGCCAATGGGTGACCACTTCACCTGCCTATACCCTGGTGGGATAGGGAGAGGGAGGATCACCTCAAACATGGTCAACTTGACCTCCCTAAGCAAGTAGGAGGTCCGCTTTACCTGCCTATACCTCAGTTGGGATATGAACAGGAAGGAACTCCTCAAACTTAGTCCAATAGATGGTCAGCCAGACCTCCCTATGCAAATGGGTGATCATTTCACCTGCCTATACCGTGGTGGGATAGGAAGGGGAAGGACCACCTCAAACATACTCCAAGAGGGGAGGGACAACTTGACCTCCCTCTGCCAGTAGGAGTTCTGCTTTACCTGACTATACCTCAGTTGGGATATGAACAGGAAGGAACTCCTCAAACTTAGTCCAATAGAGGAGGGTCAGCTCGACCTCCCTATGCAAATGGGTGATCATTTCACCTGCCTATACCCTGGTGGGATAGGGAGGGGGAGGATCACCTCAAACACACTTCAGTAACGGAGGGTCAGCTGACCTCCCTCTGCCAACAAAAGTTCCGCATTACCTACCTATATCTCTGTTGGATAGGAGAAGGGAGGAACTCCTTGAACTTATTGTTAGTCCAATAGAGGAGGGTCAGCTCGACCTCCCTATGCAAATGGGTGATCATTTCACCTGCCTATACCCTGGTGGGATAGAGGGGGGAGGATCACCTCAAACACACTTCAATAACGAAGGGTCAGCTGACCTCCCTCTGCCAACAAGAGTTCCGCATTACCTACCTATGCCTCTGTTGGATAGGAGTAGGGAGGAACTCCTTGAACTTAGTCCAATAGAGGAGGGTCTGCTTGACCTCCCTATGCAAATGGGTGATCATTTCACCTGCCTATACCCTGGTGGGATAGGAAGGGGAAGGACCACCTCAAACATACTCCAAGAGGGGAGGGACAACTTGACCTCCCTCTGCCAGTAGGAGTTCTGTTTCACCTGACTATACCTCAGTTGGGATATGAACAGGAAGGAATCCCCAAACTTAGTCCAATAGAGGAGGGTCCGCTTGACCTCCCTATGCAAATGGGTGATAATTTCACCTGCCTATACCCTTGTGGGATAGGGAGGGGGAGGACCACCTCAAACATACTTCAATAACGGAGTTTTGGCGAGGTTGCACATAGGGCTGTCTAATTGCAATCGGTACATCATTCCGATTGTAGTTAGGGTGCGAATTCCTCCTCTGCAAAAGGGATAACGAGCTGTCAGAGTACCTCATGGTGGCATGAAAACCCCAGAAATTACCTACTAAGTTACATCATTATAAGAAGTCTAGTTATTAAATCAACTTATCACCCAATGATTCCTTAGGTTATCTTCCGTTTCATTTTTATTGCATTTGGTTTATTTAAAGGCGACCATCTGTTTCTGGAAGGCCATCAAAATCAAAATTTCGTGAGCCTTTTTTTAAGTAGCATTATCGTGTAGTTTTTGTTTAAAAGTAATTTTGTTTGTTATATATGCATTTAAAAATGAATAAAAATAACAGCGAGACAAGTGATAAAAGGAGGAATTGCAGAGACAAAGATAGCACACAAGAGAAGAGAAAAAAAGGGGATGGATCTCTAGAGAAGTATTGAATGTTCATGGTGAACCACCTCCTACAGAAAATGCGTCAAATTTCAAGAAAGGATTCCAAGTTTCGTGGCTGCTGGACAGTAAATACAAAGTCTGGCTTGAAAAAGTAGACGGTAGCGATTATTTAGCTCATTGTAAGTGCTGCAATATAGAAATTCAAGCTGGTACAAGTGCATTAGACAAGCATGCTAATGGTGAAAAGCATAAGAAAAATTTAGAGACCTTAGCTAAAACATAAAAAATTAATCATATGTTTAATAAGCAAACGTCTGCCACTTCACTCAGTTGTTTTCTCAGAGGTTGGATTTATGGTTGGATTAAAATGTTTTATTATTCATTCATTTTATGAAATACCATCAACGAAGTTATTACAGATACTTGGATATATAAAAAATAATTATTTTTGGATGAAAAGATTAGCTTTAATAGCATTATATTTTTCATTATAAGGAGCATCATGTAATCATCAAAATTGTTGTCATATACTTCGAGTTAATAATTATTTATATTTCAAAGTAAAAACAATGAATTAATTATACATAAAATAGCCTTTATAACATATAAAAAGTAACCTGGGAATTTATCATCAGATTTGGGAAATTTTTAGCACTGGCCTGGGAAAAGTTGGCAACACAATATTGAAGCACTGGTGGCGAGGAAAGGAGCGTGAAGGATTTTGGAGTGGAAATTTCTCGGTTCGAATCCCTAATACAGCAATTTTTTCCCTCCGTTTTTCATCGCTCAAATGTTATTTTCCTGCTATTATTTTTTAACGCAGACTCAAAAATTGCCTTATAACTTTTTTTCTCCAATAAAATACTATGCTATTGCTACGCTAATATTTCTAATATTAGGAATATTGAAATTGTTTACAATTTATACTTCTTTTGGAAGAAATAATATTTGTACTATGGTCTTGCAAACCATACACAAACATGAATAATAGAAATATTCACAACTGTGCAATTCTAGCATGCAATCAATAACAAAGACACTATACACTCTCAACACAACCTTTAATAATCACCCTTTTCTACAGAGTTGCTTTGCCATGGGACAGCACCAACAGTATTGAAATATGTTGAAAATTGATCCCTGATTTCAGCAGCTCTGGCAGTGGGTTGATTTCCTCCCTGTAGTGTTGAATTCACATCTATATCTACAGTTCACCCTGCAAGCCACCGCAATGATGTGTGGCAGGGGGTGCGATAGCACCAAGGGAAAGCACATAATAATGTATAGTATCACTCTACGTCGGCATCAACACTATCACTACTAAATTCAGACGGGACATACCACTGAGCATTCTTTTCTAAAAGAAAGTTGTGCAAGACACAACAAGTATATGTAATAAGTTCCACCTTCTCGACTGAAAGAGTTACGACATTCAGAAGAATGCGAAATCTATTTGCCAAAATTCCAAATGCATTTTCCACAGTCCTGCATGCTCTGCTTAATCTGTAATTGAATATTCTTTTCTCAAGGTTAAGATCATGTCCCGGATAGGGCTTCATTATATTAGGCATGAGTGGGAATGTGTTGTCTGCCACAATTACATACAGTATATTAGTTTCACAACCAGGTAAAGAGCAAGACGGGTAAATTTAGCTCTCCGGAGTACAATTGCACAGATATGGGACTCTCTCGGAACACTGATGCATCATGCATTCTACCATTTCTACCAATGTCAACAAACAAGAGCTTATAAGTAGCGTCAACAAGCCCTAACAAAACAATAGTATCTTTACATTTATAATTTCTGTATTTTGATCCCTCTGAAGTTGACATGTTTGCCATCTAATGCACCAATGCAGTGAGGATATTGCCAGAGAGCATAAAATTGTCCTGCTACAGCTTCCCACTCCAATGGGGCTTGATGGACAGTGGATTTTGTGTTCGAGAAGTGTGACAATTGCTTTTAAAGTATTAGGCACCAGTTTTGACAGTGTGTTTGTCGCAATCCTTGTAGAATATGATAGGTCCTGAAATGTATTTCCTGTAGCCAGATACCGCAAAGTAGCTGCAAGTGCTGCTCGGGGCAAGATAGCTTCTCTCATGACAGTGTCCTTTTTCTTAATTAAAGGTGTGACCAGATGCAGAAGTTCCTCCAGTACATCTTTCTGCATCCTGGTGTAGTTTTTGAAGGACTTCAGATCCTTGGGGCTGTAATTCACAATGTATAATTAGGCCAATGTATTAATTAAAATAAAACAAATCCAAGTAAACATAAAAATCAGAAAAGTCGAATAGTGTAGGCCTTAAGCATTGCCAACAGCATTTGCGCACCCCAATTCTTCATACAACATGGTTAGGATGTCTCGGCCCGAATTTCTGCGTAGCAACCTTTTTCTGCTCCATTTTCGTTCCTTTTCCTCTGCGTCCAAAGCCAGCAAAACAGCAATAGAGGCTAAACGTCTTTGTCGTACAGCCTCTATCCCAGCCTCCATGTTGACTATATATAAAGGAAGGAACCCTTCTTTAATCTATGATGTTGACAAACAGTCCACCGCCCTGTCTTAAAAACTTGCATTTTCACCTGTGTGGCACGCAAGTCAGCCCGCTCCCAGAGTCCTCTGCACAGCACAACACTGACCTGTCTCCAAATGGAAGGATTGTCTTCGTGCTCCATGTGAAGCGGTAACCACAGTGTTGCCGTTTCTACTGATTTATTTGTAGATCTACAGATTTTCTATGCCTTCTCAGATTTTCGTCCACAAATGAGGTAAATCTACAGATTTTAAAAATAAATGTTATATAAAGAATACGATTATAACAGAAGCTATGAAGGTTAAAACTCTGTATTCAAACATCTTTAAAATTTGAGTTTCATTAACTTTCAGTTAGCTGTATTGGAATCATCGATGCTCCTCGGCTATATTCAAAGATTCAAAAGTCCAGATCTAAGAACAGTCTTATATCTCATAAACACACAATTATTGAAATATGAATCTAGGGTTTCAATAATAAATTCCGATTATATAGGACTATCCTGGAGAATTACACATATATAAAGTTGCATACATTTCACAACCCAACCTGGACTGTTTATATTTGAGCAGTAAGAATGAGAAACGTAATCTATATCACACATGTAATCTTAAGATGTAGTAATATGTATAATTTTTTAAAATGTCATAATTCCAGTGCATGAAACCGTATATTTTCAGCCCTATTAAAATGGATGAAGAAAATGATAATAACTCCCAAGATGAAAGAGGACCACAAAATAAAAAGATTAGATATTCACAAAAATATTCTCATGCTTTTGAAGTTGACCCATTGTTTAAAGACTGGGTTAAAGCAAGTAATAAAGGACCCAATTATGCATACTGTATTCCTTGTGATGCCCATCTTAAGCTAACTGCTGGAAAAACTGATTTAAAAAGACATTCAGAAAATAGAAAACATCAAATTCAAAAACAATACTCTCTCAAAGTACAAAAACAAGCTTTCTAGGTGAATCATCTATGTCAAAAGTTATTGAGAGTGAACTGCATATGGCTGCATTTATTGCAGAACATGAAGTGCCTATTGCCACTGCAGATCATCTGCCTCAGCTTATTAAAGATGTTTGCCCGGATTCTGAAATTGCTAAGAAAGTAGCATGTAAAAGAACAAAAACCACTGCACTGATAAATAATGTACTTGGAGAAGAAGAGCATCGGCAGTTGGTACAGCCCCTACAGAAAAATAAATTTTCAGTAATAGTTAATGAATCCACTGATAACGCATGCAAGAAACACTTGTGTGTGGTTGTAAGGGTGATGATTGATGATTCAGTACATGATTATTTTTTTGGACTTATTCCATTTAGAGATGCAACAGATAATAAACTATAATCATGTCATAGACTATTTCAACAAGAATGAAATTCCTTACAAAGAAAATATGATAGGTTTTGCTGCAGATGTTAGGGGAACATAATTCACTTTCATCCTTGCTGAAGAAAGATATTCCTCATTTGTTCATAATTAAATGTATTTGCTGGTCCTTTTTAAACCACTAGAGGAATTATATCTTGGAATAAAAGTGGAAATGGAACTTTAAAATCCAACTGATATTGATGTAGAGGAAATTAGAAACTTTAGAAAAAGCTGTATGGAGTTTCTCCTTGAAAGTGCTTCCCAAATTTTCAAAAGGTTTTCCTTTGAATCAGTGGCTTTAGAATCCTTACAAATGCTCTGTCATAAAGTGATATTTGAAAAAAAAGTACCTTCCCTAATTGATCTCATTTTATCTTTTGAGCATTTGGTTCCTAAAGAAGTCCAAAGAATTGATAGTGAATGGAGGCTTCTAAAAATATGCTAGAGAGTTTAGGAGTTAATTCAAATATGAAACCTGAAAGCTATCGCAGTTATTGACACAAGGTCTTTTTAAAAAACATATTTAAACTATTTTGAAACTTTCATTCACTGAATATACCCTTCTTAATTAAATATGGAAAAAGTTTCTCACAGACAAACTTTTTCATGACTGCGACTAAAAATTTTAGGTAAACGTTATGTTTGTTAATTTTTATAAGCATTTCATAAGGTTTATATATTTTTCAGTTACATAAACGTTATTCAGAATCATAACAGGAGTGACATTTAAAAAATTGTCACTTTTTGATTAATAGAAATCGAGATGTTGTATGTAAAAAAAGAAATGATATACGCAGATTACAAAAATTTCAAGTTTTTAAAACTTTTAAGGTATTTCCTGAATTTGCAGAAAATTAAAACATATATCATGGGATTCGGCGTGAAATTTACTGTGAAAAGACGCCGTAATTTCAATTAAACGGAACTACTGCAAAAATTACAGGTTAAGAAGTGGAGTTGTTTCTGCCTAGCTGGGAGTGACTCCTTGGAGTCGGTGTTGACTGAGGTGGAGTAGCCTCTGACTAGTCAAGTACAAGATAAAACTTTTTCTGCATCCATGCATGGAAACAGAATTGACCAATATTATCCATAAACTTAGCCATAAACACAGTGCTGGCCCAGATGAGATTCCAAGTACTATCATTGTACAGTGCTATCATTTAATAAAACAAGTTAGGAAAGTGTACAATGTATCACAAATGGGCACATTTCGTGCAATGGAATATTAGAAAGAAATTATATACCTGTACGTAAGGGAAATAGCGTTTTAAAGTTCTTTTCTTCTTCATAAATAATCCATTTTCTTCCTATTTAATAATATTACATGCACACGTAAGGAAATTAAACGTTTGTTTGTGAGATTGTTTATGTTAGCAACAATGAAGTAAATGCAAGAAATTTTTCAACTCGATATAAGACTTTCTTGTTTGATTTTCTCAATAACGGCTACTCTTACAATAAAAATGTATAGGAAAGGAAATACTCTACCAGTTCTACAACTTTTATTTGAAAAAAAATATTTTGATATGAGCAATCCTTTACGAGATATGACGAAAATTTAATTTTTTGTCCCCAGTAAAGAGGTACCCTGATTGGTGTACATGATTCATTTTTGCGATTTTCTTATTATATTTGATTGAAAGTCCTTATTATCTAATTTCATGAAAATCCATTCGGTAGAAGCCGAGAACGAACATGCGGACGGACAGACAGACGGGCCAACCGACCGACAATAATAGACGCTCATGCTGTAAGCGAAATGTGCCTAAAAACCACTTTTATTTCTTATCAATGAGTCGTTACATATTGGTATTTTCCCTAAACCCCTGAAAACGTCTAAGACTATCCCAGTATATAAAAAGAAAGGTGACAAAATGATCTTAATAGTTATCGCTCTATCTCTATTGTTAATCAAATTGCAAATATTTTTCAAAAAGTGTTTTATGCACGACTAATATCATATTTGGAAAACAACATTTTATCTCCATGTCAACATGGGTTTAGGAAGAACCGATCAACTACATCAGCAATATATGAAGCTATTGAATTTCTAATCAGTGCACTAGATAATAAAATGCAATCTATTGGTTTATTTTTTGATTTTTCAAAGGCTTTCGATAATGTTAACCACAATATTCTTTTAAGTAAGCTGGATAATTATCGTATACGAGGCATACCCAAAAACTGGATTCAATCCTATCTTGTAGAGAGGACTCAAATAGTAACCATTAGTATCAATGGTAAGAATTATTACTCGTAGAGAAAACCTTTGACTAAAGGTGTCCCTCAAGGATCCATATCGGGCCATTGCTGTTTCTATTTTATATCAATGATCTCCCTAAATATCTTCAAAGATCGATCATAAAAATACTTCTATTTGCTGATGATACCAATATAGGTACTTCTTGCATACTCATCTTTATCGAGTTTGCTAAAGGAAACTGAAATCACTATCCAACTCTTAAGAAACTGGTGTACTGAAAACTACATAAATCTTAATGTAGATAAATCTCACATTATTCATTTCACCAGAAATAACTTAACAAAAGCTAATTTATCAATTGACATCAATGACTTTTCTTTAAACCAGACATATGTCACTAAATTTTTAGGTATTAACATCAGCTCTGATCTCTCTTGGGGACACCATATTGACCAATTATCACGTAAACTCAGTTCAGTCTGTTTTTTTAATTAGAAATATAAGATTTTCTGTTAGTAATCAGGTTCTATTAATGTTATACTATGGGGAATTCTATCCTCATATTATTCTTAGCATCATCTTTTGGGGCTCTTCATCAGAATCTATGAGACTCCTTCGTCTCCAGAGAAAAATTGTTAGATTAATGACTTTTATGACATACATTGCACCCTGCCGACCTCTGTTCAAAAAATTAAATATACTTCCTTTACCTTGTATCTATATTCTTTCCTTACTCACCTTCATGAAACAGAATATCATCCATTTCTGATTCTGATTATCACCAGCATCTAACCGGAAAACATAATGACTTTCATATCCAACTTAATCATACCAAGTTAGCCATACTTGGACCCAAATCTATGGGACTCCATATTTATAACAAACTCCCACAAGAGCTTTAAAACATCAGGGATTTTAATTCCTTTAAACATAAAGTCAGATTATTCCTGCAAAACAAACTTTACTACTCATTTCAAGAATATTTAAATGATAGTTTGTTAATGCATATAATTTGTGTCAAAGAATATTTTGTCGCTATGAGTGTTTATATTTGAGTGTCACTGTTTGCTAGGTTTTAAGTGTTAATTTATGCATATTTGTATTTGTCGCAATAATAATGTATTTATTTCTTTATGCATTTTTCTTAACCATTTAATTGTAAATGCTTATGTTCAACTCTTTCGAACTAGCTACCTTGATGTGCCTTATATCCTGTACAATGCTTGTAGTTTTGTAACTTGATCCTTGGGTAAATAAATATTATTATTATTATATTGGATATTGGTTAGTATTAGTTTAATTAATAAATAAGCATAAGTTTTTAAAAAACAACACTACTACAATTATGGATCTAAGAAATATAATTTAATTAACTGATATAACTTGTAATATTTATCATAGAGTAGATGATATACCAAGAACAATAATGATTTTGTATGACATTTAAATATTAGATCATTAAGAAAAAATTCGGAAGAATTTAAGGTCTGCCTTAAATATATGGCAGAAAGATTGAATATTTTATTAATTGTACTTACAGAAGTTAATATAAGAATAGAAGAAGTAGATTTATATGAAATAGATGGCTATAATAGACATTATAGATTAAGAATTGATAAAACTGGTGGAGGGATAATTATATTTATAAGAGAGGATTATAATTTTATTATTAATACAAGAAATTATCTAATTTTGAATGCCTACAAGGTAAACTATTTTTTAATGATATTTTTATTGAAATTTTATGCATACACCACCAAGAACTAGTAATACTGGGTTCATACAAGAGTTAGGAAAAATTATTACAGAAATAACCTGTGATGATATCATTATTATTGGAGACATGAATATTAATATTAAAGACAACAATAATGTGTATTCAATAGAGTATAGAGATTTACTGGCATCAGAAGGACTTACAATTAGAGAAATCATTAATGAATATACAAGGGAAGAATTTCTTGGTGAAACTATAAGTAGGTCTTGCATTGATCATATTTATTCAAGTGAAAAAGATTACAATGCAGAAGGTCTGATTGTGAAAACAAAAATATCCGATCACTACATAATTGGAGTACTGATTAATAAAAAATTATCGATAAATAACAATAGTATAAAAAAAACACATTAGAACTTATGTTGATTATACAAGATTTAGTAAATTGTTGAAAGTTGATTGGAATTGTATAACTGATGTCAACAACGTTCATGAATTATATAGTTATCTAACTAAACAGTTTAGAGATGCATATAAGAGATCAACAATTACTAAGGTATATAATGGAAAAATGTTTAGAAAGGGCTGGATGACTAATGACTTGCTTAAACACATGAAAGAAAGGGACAGACTTTTTCATCTTTATAAAACAAATATAACTTATAGACAACATTATAAAAACTTAAGGAATAAGGTAACAAAGGAAATAAAATTGGCTAAGATAAATTACTATACAAATAAAATTTCTGGAATAAAAGATAGTAAATTAATGAGGACTGAAATAAACAAAATATTAGGTAAATCAACAATTCTAAATTATGAAGAAAGAATAATAAAAAAGTTTGGAAATATGTTAAGCAGTGATGAATTTGTTGAAAGAATGAAATGTCAATTTACAACTGAAGTATCAAAATTAAAAGTTGAATGTAATGAAAATTTTTTTAGTAGAGCTAATTATCATATGCAAGAAAATAGTATATATGTACCTGATGCAACAATAGATAAAATAAAATGTATAGTTAAAACACTAAAAAATGTCTCAGGTGGATATGATGAGAACGGATACAGGATATTAAAAATAAGGAAATTTCACTTCCATTAATAACTAAACTTATAAATTGTAGCTTAGAAAAAGGAATAGTACCAGATAATTTAAAGATAGCAATGATTACACCCATCCACAAAGGAGGAAGCTATACCGATATGAATAATTATAGGCCGATATCTATACTCCCTATTATTAGTAAAATAATGGAAAAATATATTTCAAATATAATGATGGATTTTATCCTGAAACATAAACTTATTTCTAAAAATCAATATGCTTTCCAAAAAGGACATGGCACAAAGCTGTTGTTAGAAGATTTTGCAAATATTATAAATAGAAATTTAGACTTAGGTAATCATGTAGTAGTTACAGTATATACTCGTATATATGCTGACTCCATGTATAATACGACCCCTGACTTTTTGGTGAACAAATCTGATTTTTTCATATATCTCGTTTATAGTACAACTCCAGCTTTCCACCGGGGTCGATATATTTCGTTTCGATAGCTTGATGGTTACTAGCGAGAATAGACCGTAAATGTTGTAAATAGTATTTCTTGCTAGTACACTAAAATTCGGATAAGTATCTTACTCATAAAACATTTAATAAAAAGTGATATGAATCATGATTGCACAAGATGAAATAAAATCGTAACAATTCTAGTACGTCTAGATTACGTTCCACGTACGTAATGGTTCCACTCGCTCATCTACTTAATAGGTAGGGATAACGGATAAAAAGAAATTACTTCGTAATATTCCACAGTCTTTATTGTTTCTTCAATCACACACCGACCGGTTTCCACTACAAAATCATTGTAATGATGTTACTAACCGACGTAACACCTTTAGAATGACTTTGTAGTGGAAACCGATCGGTGTGTGATTGAAGAAACAATAAAGACTGTTGAATATTACAAAAATAATTTCTTTTTTCCAAGATGTCAAAATTCCATAAAGTTACGCCGTCTACGATACTTTAAGTCCAACTCGTTCCAATCCATCCCTTGTAAAAAGATGCAAACAAAGATGTACATACATAAAATTCAAGAAAAGAAGTGCCTGTAAATCTTCACTTATATCAAGTATTTGTGAATTTGAAGCTGTATATATGAAAAAGATTCTACTCTTCACGAAGCAACATAACAACGATAAAGGACCTCACTGTTAAGGTTAGCCTACCATAAGAATGCGTGCGGGTGACATAACTTCACCGAAAATGCCCGTGAAGATGCATGAATTTTAAATCCTCAAATGCATTACTCGTGTATAGTACGATCCCCAATTTTTGCAATAAAAATTTGGTCGTAAAAACTCGTACTATACACGAGTATATATGGTACTTTTATTGATTATACTAAAGCTTTTGATACCATTATTATCAAAACTTTGTTAAGGGAAATGTATGAGATGGGAATAAGGGGTTCTATTTGGGATTGGCTTAATAATTACGTGATAGATTGATAATTGTAAAATTCAGTAAAATATTATGTACAAAGGGCACAGTAAATATTGGTGTTCTGCAAGGATCAGTGCTAGGACCCTTACTATATATACTCTATGTAAATGACATCTTTAATAGGATAACTAATGTCAATATATTACTATATGCTGATGACACTGTAATTATTGCATGTGACAGAATACTTGAGACTGCAATATTTAACATGCAAAATGAACTAGATCAACTTATTAAATGGTCACATGATAATGAGTTGTTGGTAAATTATAATAGAACTAAAGTAATGTACATATGTAGTGTGGCGACCAAAAATCAACGCCACATACAGCTCCAACTAAATGCTATATGGTACACATAACCAAATAAACTAAAGTATTAACAACACGTAACCACTTCAGAACCTGTGGACTTATCGTTACCGTCTCTCCCCTGCGAGGAACAACTCTTCTCGTTCTCTTTCTCTGTCACTCCCGTCTCTCTCTTTCTCTTCACCCCCGCGGCGACAGCTCGCTCTCCGTATAACCCCGGTGGTCTGCCTTCTCTTGACTGCCGCTCTCGCCTGACGTCGCCGCTCGAGGGAGGGGGTACGGCGGGTAGCTTAAATGGGCGACTCCTCGACTTCGTATTGGTTAATTTCCTGATTATGTGATATAACCCTACGAAAAGGAGGGAATGGGAAATAGGGGTAATATTCGCCCTATATAAAGCGCGTTGCTGTGGGAGCGGCCATTCGGTGAGGCCATCCATGTTCTGTTCACCGACAGCGGAATGCGCCGCGGCGATTTTCTGCGTTTTCGTCGTGTTATTTCGACAAGTGCTTTCGTTAAGTGCGGAGTTGTGGGGGAAAATCGCTGCAGTAGTAGACTATCTAATTATAAGGAAATTAATCTAACTATGCATGCTCATAATTGTCTGCACGCTGCCTTTAATAATCACTGCAAATGTCAAAAATTAGAACAGGTACACAACCATAAATATTTTGGTATAATTACAGATACGAATTTTAAATTTGATACCCATATTAAAAAAGAACAGTACTCTAAGTAAGATTAATTATCAGATGTATTGTGTTAAGGATCTAATGCCTACTAATGTTAAAAAACTGATAAACCATTCATTGTATGAATCTATTATAAGGTATGGAATTACTATATGGGGATATTCAAATAAATGCTATATGAATATATTGGCCAGAAACCAAAATAGAATGGTTAAATTAACAGATACAAGTTTACATAATGAAAATATAGAATTAATTTATGAACGGTTATCTATTCTACCTATTGATAAATTACTCAAATTTATAATAATAATAGATAATTATTTTAAATCAAAATATAAAATACCGAAGAATAGTTCCCACTCTATGGCACGTCGTGACATGTTTACGTACAATGTACCTATGTATTATAACTCATATGGAAGAAACAGTTTAAGAGTAACAGTTCCAATTATATTTAATAAATTACCAATTACACTAAAATCACTGGAAAACATATCAAAGTAAAGAATGAATTTAAACATTATTTACTTATAAATTAAAGACTGCTATAATGTGATGATTATAAGAATTTTAATGAACTAATCCTTTACCACACTATTTAAGATATAATGGAACCTGCTGACAAGTCGTTCAGACTTAGCAGGACCTTAATGGTTAAACATGATTTATGTATATATATTGTAATGTAATTGTGATAAATTTTATCGAACTATATAACTATATGTGCTGTGTAGTAGTTACAGAGTGGATTTTACTATAATATATATATATATAATGTAATTTTAATTTTTAAATTATTTGTAAAACTATATCTTTTAAAGCTTGTATCGTAATAATCTCATTTATATGAGTAATGTATGTATTTTTAAAATAAAAAAAAATAATGCTAAATCAATAGGTATTTGAATTCCGTCTTCAAAAATAAGAAAGTACAATTTCCATACTTTCCGATAGTTCAAGTTCTGAGTTTGAATCCTGATGGAAAATAATTTTAAAAAGCATATATAAACACTTCTATAACAAATAAAATGAGAAAGTTTACTTGGTAAAAGTTCCACTGAATTAAAAAAGAAATGACCAGTTTCGACTAATATCTAGTCATCATCAGCTACAAAAACAGGAAGCAACGTAATTACCTACAGCTTTCTACACCCTCACTAATCTAGGAAAAATTTTATCTAACAATAAAGATAAGGTTGAACATTTATTCAGGAGCTGTGTTTATAAACTCTTATGTAATGACTGTAATGCCATTTACATAGGGCAAACAGGGAGAAATTTCCACGTTAGGACTACCGAACACAGAAAATCTTTCTTACAAGGCTCATTCAAATCACACTTTGCCAAACATTTACTCGAATTCAACCATTCTTCCAACTTTAACCTGGAGGTAATTCATTTTGTAGCTAAAGGTCCCAGTTTAAATCTTTTAAAACAGTTGGAAAAACTTTTACACCACAATGATAACACACTCAACCTCGTTAACAAACATTTCCCCCACCCATTCTCCCTTGCTTACTTTGTTTATCCCTAACACCCACCCCTTCCCAATACCTTGATTCAGCCTCCCCCTCTCATTCAATTGGTCCCCTATACACATTTCCCTCCTCCGTCCCCCTCTGATTCCGTATATATTTGCGTTTCTTCTTGTTTTTGTATCTGATGATGACTAGATATTAGTCGAAACCAGTCATTTCCTTTTAATACAGTGGAACTTTTACCAAGTAAACATTCTCATTTTATTTATGATGGAGTTCCACCAAGTAAAGGCATCTTCCATTGATTTCTACAACAATTTATGTGATTTTCATAAGGGGAAATAATGGGTCCAAAAAATTCTTCTGCATTGGAATTTCAATGATTTCAGATTTTTTCCTTCGGTTGTGATCAAAAACCTTTATTCCTGCCAAATTTCAAGTTTCTAGCACATCTGAAAGTGTGTCATAATTTTGTATCCTCCTATATAAGAAGGCGATGGTAATGCAAGTTTGGTCTAGATTGGCAATAAATCATCAGAAGAAAATTAAAACATTTAAGTTCTTTTGCCAGTGAAAGGGCTTCCATTCAGCATTTAAAATCGCTGGTTATTTCAGAAACATCAACTAATGTGTCTTAAAAATTACCTACATATTTGGAATAGAAGAGATTTGACACTTTCAACTCTGCATTCCCATCTTGTTTCTGACAGTTTCTTTACAGTAATATTTTTAACACATTTCTTTAAAATTTATCACCTTTGAGTAGATGCAGAAAACAATACATAAATTTACTGTATAATGCCGAATAATAACTTTGCAGAAAGTCACGATTTAACCATATCACATAACATCAAATTTAATTTGTGAAAACCACAAGGAACGTAAAATTCCCATTGATTAATTTCCCTTATTCATGCTTGCACTTGGAGTTAAAAGCGAGACATCTTTCGAGCAATTGAAACAAAGAATAAATGACCTGTCATATTAAACATCAGTATAAGTAATATTGGTTTTCGACATAGAATGATAATTTTCCCAATTCACTATCAAGTTGTTAACCTACCTTTAATTTTCGTACTTTTTACGGTTGGAAGAATGGTCACCTTACTTATTACACTTTCTGGCCATGTAAATATTGTTTATTTTTTATTGGAGTAATTCAAAAACAGTAATCAGGCCGTATAAATTGAGCATCTATTATAATATTATAGTAAACATCATTCCACATAGCAACGGAAACTTTGTGTTATTGATGAATTCTAGCAAAGAAATTTGAATCATAGATGATAATAGCAATTTAAACATGAAAGAAGTTTGACAGTTATTTGAAGATAAGGTTAGTATACAATATTTATTATTATTAATATTAATTATAATAATATTATTAGTTATATTATTTTTTTAGTCGAGCAAATATCTTCGAAGAAATTTTAAAATGTCCAATTCAAGAGCCGAATATTCATATTATTTGTTAGCAACCTCAGCTAGAAGTGGGAGGCTATCAGCAGTTACCAGGCAGGATGTGTCATCGGCATATAAGGTTAGAATGCAATCTGAAAATTTTTTGGAGAGGTCATTCATGAAAATTATGAAGAGTAGCGGTCCAAGAATTGATCCATGAAGAACACCAGTATTAATTTTTATGGGTGTAGAATTAGCAGTGGTAGAGCCATTTCTAGCTGTTTGGGAATATCTCACAATTTGATAGCAGTTACTTAGAAAGGAAATAACCTAGTTTAAGGACTTGCTTCTGATGCCCAAATTACAAAGTTTGCCAGAAAGTATCTTATGGTCAATACTGTCAGAAGCTTTACTGAGGTCATTGAGAGCTTGGTGTATTCTGTTCATGAGGTTGAAAGCAGCAGTAGATGTAGACTTCTCTTTCCTGAAGCCATGTCCATTAGGAGTTAACAAATTGAAGGAGTCAAGAAAAGCAGTATGCGATTATAAAATAATTTTGGAAAAACAGATAGAATAGAAATTGGTTTATAGTTTTCTGATTCAGAGGGTGAACCTTTTTTTGGGTATTGGGGATACACGAGAAAATTTTAGATTAGTAGAGAATTGTCCAGAGCTGAAGGATCGATTGATTGTGTCAGATAAGATAGGAGCAATGATGTAGGAGCTTGTCTTAATAACAGTCATAGGAATATCATCTATACCGCTATAAAAGGAGCTTTCAAAAGATACCTATTATTTCAGAGGGACCAGTGGAGTGAAGGAAAACAGAATTTGGGAAAACGGAACTGGTATTCCTGGAGAGGTATTCAGGGGAAGATGATGCAAATATTGCAAAATTGATAAAGTTCATAGCTATATCAACTGGATTAGAAACTGATATTCCATTAAATTTTATAAAAATATAGGTACCCTTTTCTGAAGCATTGTCCCATAACAATTTTCAATCAGGTACTTTCATGACAAACTTTTCATTTACTATCACTCAACCACCGTAAAATAAAATGTTTGCAATTTGGAATAGTACAAAAAATTGTAAAGTATAGGCAAATTATACAAAAAAGTTTAATTACAAATTATGATTTTAAAATAGCACTTGTTTATACATTTTTGGAGTTAATCCACTTCGTCTCTCACTTTATTTGATTTTATTTCCAAATGGTCTGAATTCTGAGGTAGTCAAAGTAACAGATGGAAAAGTTGTCATACGTTTCATTCAGAATCGGCAGTGAATCTCTAAATCGTTCATCTAATTGTAAGTGATTCATGTGGGCAAACTGAATCGAGTGAATTGATTCAGTAAGATGAATCGGTTTTCCTACCTCTACTAGGAACGCAACGGAGTTATTTCGCTACACCGTAACTCCAATTAATACACAAAAAGCACTGATAGAAAAGTAGGCTATTATCTTTGACGTCAACATAGAATATATAAGACAAATACAGCCCAAATCATTTACGTTCAGGACTGGGTCATAATTAACCGGCGGTTTTGGTTTCGAGATTATTTTAACGTCATTCGTGAACATGCAATTGACTAGGTTTACATGTGATTAATTTATTGACAACATGGCTGCCGAGATTAAGCCTGCACCTGGTTCTAGTAACGAAAAGTATAATTCATCTCGTAAGCCTGTACTGCTTTCTAAACTTGAAGGTTGTAATGACGATGTGAACGCAGCGGTTATTATTCCTGGTGAGGATGGAGTTATCAGCGTCTCTGATGACAGGTACTACTTAAACTTTACTATTGACGACGAAAAGAACCTGAAGATTATTTAAACGGCGAATTTATTTCATCTCATCGCCGAAGCGAATGGAACTATTAATGATCAGCGATTGCAACATTTGCGATGTTGCGTACTTATTTCTTATTGGCAAATTCATTATAAGTTTCTAGTGATACTAGCATAGCAGTGTACATCATTTTAAGAAATTTTTTTTCGTGTCATCGCTCTGCCTTTTAGATAAGTTTTCTTTAAACGTCTTGTTTATCATTTAAACCATCTTATGCTTAGTTGAATATTTGGAGGTGCTTTAACGAAATGAAAACTAAATTTCGCTTCGCTTTGGAATTTCAGAATGCGGTGTAAAGAATATTTTTATTCGTTCCGAGAAGGCTTCAGAGCCTAACATTTCGCCTTATATCTTCTTGAACATAACCATTTAACGAATTTCAATTCCAAATACTTTATCTTGAAAGCAAAGGATACAGGCTTAAACTTCTTGAGCAACTGGAGATCATTCAGCCTTCTCAGAACCAAAAAAATAATTAGTTAACGAGTACCTTTTTTTATTCCCACTCGTAATCCTTTGTCACTTCGTTTCTTTTTGTCCCTAGATTGAGTGATCCCTGGCTGACATCTATCCCCGTCATTTCGCCACTTCCTTTCCCGTTTAGCTTCCATTCGTGTTATACTTCAGCCATCTCTTTCACCTACTTTATATTCTCTAAATATAATTGCTTCTCCACCTGATGATGGTGACTTATGTTGCATTGTTATATAATTTTTATGTGGAATTGAACCACGTAAAATCGTTGTTTTTTTAAGTTTTCACACTCATATCTCCACCAATTATCTAATTAAATTAGGTGATTTATAAGGTCACATTTATTTCTACAGGATTTTACTTTATTGCCTTAAAAGGTTTTTCCTGTTGAGATATGTCATTGTGCATGATTGGTATCTATAGTAAATTTTATAATATGTATCGTATTATTTATTTCCTATTGTTTAATTTTCCATTTAGTAGCATGAGCATAATTTCATAAATTACCAACATACCTGGCAGGAAGGGAAAATGCACTGTATTCTCCAATATTTTTTGGCAACTCTCAAAGTTGTCCTTTCAGTGAATAAAATTTTGAATGCTTATATTAGCTTCTCCATACACAATATTAAACGTAGCATAAATTTTAATTGTGAGGGAGCTTATCTTTTCATTCTTATAGCTATTACTGTAAATGTCATTTATATATTTCAATATTTAACCCAGTAACATAGCTTGAGTTCTTTGTTTACAGTAAGTAGAGAAAGCTGACATAAATGGATTTAACGAGGGACTTGCCCATATGTAGCTTTTCCGCTTGATAGAATGATATTAGATTTGCTTCTTACTTATCTCTTAATTTCATATGCATCTCAATGCAGTGACATTGGAAAATTTTGGTTTATAAACAAATGATATTTATTATATGTAGGTCATCAACTCTTCTTGTGTTGTGCTTGTGTACTGAACAGTTTTTATCAAATGCATCTAGGTACGTATATTTTTTTCATTAAAGTTCAGGAAATACTATAGTAGTATTACGTGCAGTAGATGTATAGTACAGGAATCCTTCGTTTAATGCTGTTGATGCGTTCCTGAAAAATACCCCATTACTTAAACCAGGGCTGTGGAGTCAGTACGCCAAACCTCCGATTCCGACTCTGTCTGACTCCAACTCTTGACTCCTTAAAAAATGGAGTTAGAGTGATTAATTAAAGAAACATAGGATATATTAAAAAATGATTAATTAAAGAAACATAGGGTATTTCTTTAATAAACATATGTACAAAATTAGGACTAAATAGACCACAAAATATATTTATTTGAGCAAAGAACCTGAACAAAAAAATGCTATCAGATGAAAATATATAATACACTGTTATGCACTTAATATTTTTAATAAGTCTATGAAGAATTTGTCCTCAGAAAAAGAATCACCTCAGTCAGATCCTCCTTCATGGATGCTCTCAAATCTGATCTAATTATTCTAAGAGCAGAGAACAACCTCTCAACACTAACTTGGGTCGGTGGCAAAGCAGTAACCACCAGGGCAACATCTTTGACAATTTCAGGATATAAGGGAATGGCTTCTTGCACTGTTAGTTTTGATGAACCAATAAATTTTTCAACTTCTTTTAATGTAAGTGAGATATTTAGCTGAAATATACTCACTTTGTTCTCTATGGGTTTGGAGGAATCCTTTTCTTTGTGGCGACACTTTGCACGCTCCTTCTGATTCAAATATTTTTCAAAATCAAGGTCATCCTCAGTTGATGAGGTTGAAGACATGGCAGCAATACTAACTTCTTCTTCCTCCTGACATTCCTGTAACCCAATCATCCTAACTGCTACCTCAAACAGAGCATCTTTCCCTTTAGTCAGCTGCTGATGATCCAGCAAAATCCGGTGCATTGAGTCTATATAAACAGCTGCCAAAAAATCTTGTTTTCTAATAATAGTGCCTCTCTTCGTTTCATTGAAGCAGCAATACCATCTACAATTAACCCTCCTCTTTGGGTCAGGTAAAATATCAGGTTCCTCCACTCCTTCAAGAAAATGCCAGGAGTTAAGTCCTCAGCTTGTAATTTTTGAGTCACTGTAAATGGGTGATGAAGCAACTCTTCCAATTCTGTCACCTGTGTCCACTGACCTTCGCTTAGCGTCACTTGAGGGTTGGCCATGTCCACAAGAAAGGGCTTCAGTTCAAGCAAGTGCTGAATCATTAAGTAGGTACTGCCCCAGCGTGTGGCTTGATCTATAATTGCCCCTTTTCAGGCACGTCTCTTCAAAATGGAATCAACTTTAGATGTTCAGGCAGCAGCAACTAATTTTCTCACCTTGCCAATCAGAGCAGCAGCATGTCCTTCTTGCAGACTGTCTCTTATTGCCAGCTGCTGTGTGTGCACAACACAGCGCATGTGATGAATTCGGGAGAGTTTTGAGGCAGCTTCAACAAGATCATCTAAAGGATCATTTTGTTGTTGTTGTTGTTCTGTAACAACTTCAGTTTGTTCCATAGTTGCAGGAGCATGCTCTTCAATTTCAAACATTCCTGTGTCTCTGAACCTGAAGTGCTCTTCTAGCTGTTGGTCACCTTCATTATCTGCATTCATTAGTTTAATTGTACTTATCATGTTTGAAGCATTGTCAGTTACAATACAAAGAACTTGTTGTTTTTAAGTTTATAATATAACAATGTTATAATATTATAAGTTTTTATTTTGAAGTCGGAGTCGGTACATTTCTACCGACTCCGATTCCAACTCCACCCAAAATTGATTCCAACTCCGACTCCACAGCCCTGACTTAAACACACGACAAATGAAAACGAATTTCCAATAAGATTAGATGAATGATAGGATGCATTTCTGGCAAAACATTACTGCGCATATAAATTAAAAACGTGTTTTATGGTTTTAATAAATGAAAATCATCAAATACGCGTTATTATAACGTACCTTAACTCCCGCAACTGGTCTAAATAAATGAAAACTTCCGTTATGAAAATGGTTCTAATATGTAACGTGCAATTCAGGTTTTCATTTATTGTAAAAATATGAAAATTAAAATTAAGAAAGGAATTAAAACGGGTTCTTAACCTTTTTTGTGCCATAGACCCCTTTGAGAGTCTGGTGAAAGCTACGGACCCCTTCTCAGAAAAATGTACATAAACGCATAAATAAAAAATTTTACATATAAATAATAGATTGTATTACAAAGGAAAATCGTTGCGCTCACATACAGTCATATTCAAAATATAAAAACAATCTTTACAAAGAATATATATCTTTTTCATGCGAAAAATCAATCACAATTCCCTGAATAAAATGAAATATATATAAATTATGTAAATTAAAATTTAATTCTATTTAAAAGGACATTTCAGTGAGAAGGCTGTTGCTGTTTAGCTTGAATAAGAAGATGAAATTGAGGAGGGGTCTTTCACAAGGCAACGCGCATGTCATGTTTGACATCCAATCGATTTCGATTTTTTGTTTTGATGGTGACAAGTGTTGAAAATCCTGACTCGCAAAGATATGTGGTTTCAAATGGAATTAGAGCCCCCATAGCTCGCTCTACCAGACGAGGGTAGGCTTACGTCAAGGAACACCAAAATTCTCCAAGACTCTTCGAGTTAAACTCAAGTCGTATCAAGTTCTTTGTCCTAAAGTCAATGAGGTCATCTTTGGCAAGGTCTGCGTCATTAATACAATTTATATCAGCAAGGAAAGGATTGCGAATCCATGGTTCAACTTTAACATCATCTGAGCAGAAGTAACCTTTGAAAGAGTTCTGCAGTGTTTCCAGGTGGCTGTACATTTCTGCCTGCAAAGAAATTGACAGTTTTTTCTCTCTCAACTCCATCCTGAAAAAGCACTTCCTCCAGCATTGGAAAGTTTGCATAGTTGTCGGCCTCCAACCTCCTCTCCCACAGCGGCAGCTTGGCCAAAAGAGCTTGTAGTTTTTCAGTAGCATCCATAATGGTGATTGCAGGAACTTGAATTGAAAGATTTACCTCATTCATATGGCTAAAAATATGCGCCAGGTAAGCCAAGCCATGGATAAACTCCTCCCTGTCAAACTGTTCCAAGAGTGGGCTTTCCTTTTCTTTCCAAAAAAGTGAAACTTCTGCCCTAAGATCTAACAAGCGCTTCAAGACATGTCCCCTGGAAAGCCATCGAATTTCTGTGTGGTACAGAAGGACTTCATATTCTGCTCCCATTTATTGACAAAACTTTTTAAAAGGCTATGATTCAGATACCTGGCTCTTATGAAGTTGACAAAACTTCTTTCAGGATTGTTGGCAGAGTCTTTGATGCCAGTGCATGCCTATGTAGAAAACAATGAGTGATAACAATGCAAGGAGCTTCTTTTTTTACTAAAGCAGCAAAACCAGATGTGTTGCCAAGCATCGCTTGTGCTCCATCTGTGCAAAGAGTATCAAGCTTTTCCTTCCAGTCAAAGTTTTGCTTGGCAAAGAAACTTTTCATCATTTCTAAGATGTTGATGGCCTTTGTAGTTTCCAAAAAGGGACTCACAAAATAGGAATTCTTCATCAGGAGCTGGGATGGATGGGATGGGATGGAGGAGCTGGCTACATAAAGTATTCGAAAATTACATTAGTCCTAATCCTTAACAATGTCGCATTTTCTGGTGCAACACTGTTTATAACCGACTTTGAATGCATGTATTTGATTGCAATGGTATTGCGCAGGGTTATTAGAAGTTCAATGCATACGAGAAAAGTCACAATCTGTGAAGGCAAAGACAATTACCTATATTTAATAGGTACTTAACGCATTCTATATTTTGTATAAAATCTTTAACAGAAATAACAAATGTCCAAAAAGTAGGACATTTCTCTTGAAAAGAGGACATCTGGTCACCTTAGCATTACTTCGCAAACGACAGTTACAAACTAATGGTACAAAAGAATCAACGGTAAAGATAAACGGTAAGAAATTAGGTAAAGATAGCAACATTTGAAGATACCTTATATAAAAATATAGGAAAGTCGAAACCTTAATATGCTCATAAAACACGAAAGAATCCACAAAGAGATTAACAAATACATAATATTTCTAAGCAGTAAAACACTACATCCGCACGCTGAAACTTTCATTTGTTTTAAATTGCAGCCACTCCTCCAAAGAGGGAGGTGTTTCAATCATACGTTTCAATCGATTTCCCGCCCAATAATAGGACCAATTTCAGAACCGATGAATTGGCCAATAAATTGGTATGTGTCATACGGGCTTAATGCATACATTCAATATTGCGTGAAAAGCTAGATATCAGTAAAAGGTTAGTGAAAATAAAGTTCAAATTTTTTTTCCGTCAAGTTCACGGACCCCCTGAAATCCATCCACGGACCCCTAAGGGGTCCGTGGACCACAGGTTAAGAACCCCTGAATTAAAATATAAAAAAATAAACGTGGAATTTGGCATAATCAGGTTGAGTCTTTGGACTTGTAAATCCTGCTGAAGAGTTGAGCTGGACGCAATTTCATTCTCTGCTTGAAAGGCCTGGTTGAGATTCACTGATGGGAGACCCCGGTGAACTTTTAAAGAATTTGTATAAGGACACCTGCATTGAAGTGTTTACATTTTTTCCAAACGTGTGTTTTTCAAGTGTCAATATGTAAGCATCCTTTGTGAGAGGAAGAATGGGAGAAATCCCCCTGGGTTTTTGACTGCTACGTTTAGAATTGCGGGAAGCGGGAAAGTGAGAATTAAAAAATTAAAAACTGGCAACCGAACCTTAAGTAAAGGCTCATGATTGGCCCATTCCACTCCCTCCTCTCCAGCTCCGCCTACTACTAAGCGATCAACTCTCACCGGCCCGACTATAGGCATCCACCGATCATCCCCCCCCAGTCTGACCGGCCGGAGCACAAGCGTGACGCTCCCTAGCTTTGCAGGTTGGCCAGGCCGTCCAGCCGCCTAGGTTGCTCTAACGGACAAAAGTGCCAAGTTTCAAAACTTGATGAATTGTTTCCCCTAAAATGTCCAATTTGACTGGACTAGCCGACCCACTCGTTAGTGTTAGTTCCTCCGCCCGTTCCTTCTCCGACTCCGTGTGCGAGCGCTACACTGAGCCACCCCTTTTCACGTACCCCAGGAACCCATATGATAGTCATTGGATATATGTGCACTGAAACATTTTAAATACAAGAACCTGAACTGAAACCAACTTCGGCAACTTTGTTTCCCCCCACCTCCCCCATATAACAACCACCCTCTTGGAATTTTTTTTAAATTTTCATATTTTTTCAATTTTTTTATGTAAGTCGTACATTATCCCTTCTACAATGTGTATACAAAATTTGAGGAACCTATATTTCTCCGTTCCCCCATAATTATGATTTAAAGTTACCCAATCCTTAGATAAATTGACCAGGGCAATGCCGGGTACTGCAGCTAGTAGATTAATATACTATAATATATTTTGAAGGGTGTGTTTGTATGTTTGTGTGTTTGTTCATGGAACTCCTCCTAAATGATAAAAGCTAGAATAACCAAATTTGGTACGATTCTTCCTTATGTCCTAAATTACTGAATGGTCAAGGTTTGGTCTTGCCGATATAAATTGTAAACAAATGTCTAAAGACGTCAACGTAAAATTAATATATAGTTAGATAAATTACTTCAAAGGGGCTGATGTTGATTTACAGTTATATGTATTCTGTTCTGGTGGATGGTCTGTGAATGAGAAACATTTGAAAACATCTTATTTATAGTTATACAGGTACAGATACTTTTATCATTACTAGTCTAATAGAGAATAAAAGTTGGAAATTAAAAAAACAGACAATGCAAAGTAGCTAATTGTTTGAACAAAATTAGGCAAATTACAGTGCCCGAGAGGTCCTAAGCACACACATTAATTTTAAATTTTTTCTTGAGTTTCAGGATTTATCTCTTTTATTATTTAAGTCACTTAAGGTGGAATGCTCATTTAGAATTCTTGTCCAAAATGCTAAACTCAATTTTATACCTCTTTTCTGTTTTCAAGCCTAGAAATTTTAGACTATACAGTAAAACCCCCAAATTCACAGCTTCCAAATTCGCTTGCTTCACAGTTTTGCAGAGTTTTTGACTACTGCTGTCATCTTTGAAGGGAAGAAAAAAAGCACTAAACAAATGAACAAATGAGGTTTTTTTTATCACGCTGCGACCCCGTTTTTTGAAAATGTTGGTTCTTAAGTTATAAACGGACATAGATAAAAACACATTACAGGCAGTCCTCGACATCCATACATAATGCATTCCTGAAAACGTGTACTGAAGTCAAATGTACGGATGTCGAACAGATTTACATGTTAAAGGGGGGTTCCGTTCCCAGTGAGCCAAAAAATATTATAAAATCTCTAATTATGGTATAAATGTTTAGTTTTTTGAGCAGGGGCCTTCTAGACACAATCGCCGATTTTATAATATAGAGAGAGAGGGCAAAATGCAATAAAATATTTAAATAATTGCCCAAATAAACACTGCTGTACAGACGAAGATGGCGACGTGGCAGAAACTGGTGGCTGGCAGCACCATCATGAAATGTTCGTTCGTCATTTCGCTGACATGCGAAATTCTGAATTCGGCATATGGAAGGCAGTTTAGGGGTGTCAATGTATAATGTATGAAAGTGCGAGTTTTTTTTTCATTAAAGCATTTTGATATTTTCATAGTTTTTTTGTAATATTACCTAATCATTGCCCCAAAGAGAGTGATGATTGAAATGAAAGAAAACTTGGTAAAAAGGGTGAAAAAAGTGATGAGTTTAGAGAAGAAAATTGAAGTTTTAGATAGGCTTGCGCATAATGAATCTGCTTCATCAGTTGGTAAATTACTTGGTGTGACCTAGTCCACAATAAAATCGATAAGCAAAGTGAAGAAGTGATTAGAGCTAGTGTTGCTAGTGGTACTTCAACGAGTACAAAAGTGTCTTTTGTACCTAGTAATCCGTATGTAGAGAAGAAGGCTTTAAACCTGTGAATCGAGACCCAAACTTGCCAGAAAATCTCGCTGAGTTCACTTGTCATTCGCAAGAAAGCCAAGCAACTGCACAATCATTATGTCTCAAATTGTTTCGCAGCCTGCTAACAGGATATCGCCAACATCATCGAAGCGTGTGTAGATCGGTTCCTTGCTCTTTGAAAAAATGTGGCGTTTATTCAGAACACCACAGTACGTATTGTATTATTATATTTGTTCTTCTCCTTCACAATTGAACACACACTCGACCAGCTTATATCCAATGAGCATCCGATTGAAGCTAAAGATTCGCCGCTTTTGGCACGCCTAATTATTTCCATCTTTGTCTCAATTGTGTTCAGCTTATGAGTCCTACGTTTCTTTTCACTTGTATTAACACTTTCAGTTTTCCTTTTCTCACTCATGTTTATAAAATAATAGGTGTAAAATGCACAAACAAAGAAACACTGCTGTACATACTAAGAAAGATGGTAACGTTGCCGAGACTGAATATCTATATAATAAATTGCTTAGTGTCCATCACGCTAAGATTCATAAAGCTAATAACTCGAGAAATAATGAAGATAGAGACTCGAAATTTGGCAGGGATGCTTGATTAGCACTTTTTCATGTGATGATGAGTTTAAATTGCGAAAAAATTCCTTGGTTCGACTCCAAGGGAGGCATTTCCATTTCCCATTACTTAACATGTAAAATGCGATTTTTCGACGTGCAGCCTCTAATTCATTTGGAAATTAAAATTAGAAGGAATTAATCTATGACCTTCGGAGTTGAACCATTTTGAAGAAAAATTTATAAAGTTTCTTATTCTGTTCATCTTTTTTCGCCTACAGCTCGAAGTATTCCATGTTAAATGTTTAATTTACATATTTAATGGAAATTTTGCCATTTTAACGGAATGTTGCCATGTTGACTAATTATATTGTTAGACCTCAAAATCTGATTGTTATATCAATCTTATGGGAATATAAGTGCGCTTTGAATGCTTTAAATGAGAGAGAGAGGGAGGAAAGAGAAAGAGAGGGGGAGAGTGAGAGGGAGAGAGATGGAGGAAGGCAACATGATAAACAATTAAAGATAGCCTGTATTATTGATAGGCGTTTCTACTATTTATATTACTACGTTTTAGTAATATTTTTGTCTGCCGTTGAATTCTACATAGCAAACCGCTTTTAAAACAACGTAAGTAACTCAATTAGACGTAGATTGAATATATTCTATGGCTTCACTATTTCCGGGTATTTCTTGGCATTGTTTAAGTGCTGATGCATTAACAACAGAACAACAGGAAACTGTTATTCCAGTCGAATACTTGAATTCAATTGAAACAGCAAGCATCCCTGCACATCGATTAACACTAAAGCGTGGAATGATGGTTATTCTGTTAAGAAATCTTTCTACTGAACATGGGCTATGTAACGGCTCTAAACTTATTGTTGAAGATATGGTTGGCACAAGACTTCTTAAAGTAAAAGTATGCCAAATGGGTGAAATTTATTTTATTCCCCGTATAACACTACAACCAACCGATACTGATTTTCCATTCGAGTGGCAGAGATGTCAATTTCCCATTAAACCAGCTTTTGGGCTCACAATAAATAAATCACAAGGACAAACTTTAGAAGCAGTTGGTGATTTTTTTTTAAAGAAACTGTTTTCTCTCATGGACAATTGTATGTAGCTGCATCAAGAGTTAAAAAGCAACAAAATCTTCGATTTGCTGTGCCCAATTACCCACATACAACAACATTAAATGTTGTTTATAGGGAAGCTTTAGCTTAAAAGTTAAATTTATATCATTGATATTTATAATGCCATATATGATACTAATAAATAAATGTTTTTGTATATATATATAAAATTTGAATATTAAAAAAGAAATGGTTATAATATTTTATACGTTCCGTGTTTTTTTATAAAATTGCTGGCGAAGCTGCAATGGGCTACTAGTTAATAATAATTTATTGATTATTAACCGACTTTACAGTGGTATTAATCTTGTCAAATTTCAGTACAATATTAAAAAATCTGATGAGGCCAACACATGACTTTCTCCATATTTGAGGTATAGTTATTTAAATTATTATGAATAGCATTATGAGGCAAAATTATCATTTCCTATCGTAAAAGAATACAGTTGTCCTTATTGCCGTAAATTAGGTATATTTTGAATATGTTTACAGAATTCACCGCTACATGGTGGTGGCACTGTATACTGGAAATTAAGATAAAGCAAAATATCTCCGAATTGGGTGGTTCTACGAAAATTTGTTTCAAACAAAACTTGGAAGAAATATTATTCTCTACAGCTTTGGTCCTTACGAAGATGACCACTTATGACGTTTTTAAGGAGATATTTGACGAAAACCGAAAAAACCGATTATTTTTTATAAATAATTCTTAAACAATAACTGCTATGGAAAATTGTTTCAAATGAAAGTTGTAGGAAATTACATTCTCTATAACCTTTGTGTAGAATTGTATATGCAATAATGATGTTTTAATGGAGAAGTATCGCAAAAACTGAATCGGGTTTCGAATAAACCTCGACTTCCGGTTAACCATTATAGTCCAAAAACTAATCAGTTCTTTGTGCTCATGCTAAAGTGTTATATATGAAATTTGGTAATGATATGGCAAGTACTTTTTGAGTTAAGAGCGCCCACAGTCACATACACGCACACAGACATTCCGAAAACAGTAAACGTGTTCTAGGCACCTCAAAACGTGTATTTCCGTTGAAATCTCGAAGTCGATTTTTTTCATGATCACAATACTTTCCCATTACTACGTATGAAGAAAGTAAAAACATTACACACAAATCTTACATTACATATAATACATATATTATTACATAGCATACTTTAATTTGGTAATTTATTAAAAGTGTTGGCCTAGCTGACAGACAGCATATTTATGTGATAGCTCAAAATGTTCATCAGCTGATCTATGAAAATCTGAATTCGGAGTACGAAAGGTGGTTTAGGGGCGAGAATTAATAATGTACAAAAGAGCGAATTGTATGGATGTCGAGGACTGCCTGTAAATTATATATTAAGATTTTAATGGTACAGATTTTATAAAGGTAAAATTTATGTATGCTAAATTGATTTTTTAAGCTAAAATTCATCACACATTAGAAATCTTAAATGCTTTAATCTGTTGAATATGAGGTATTTAAAATATTTCCTTTCACAGATCTGTGCGAGTTTGGTTAAAACGTGATTCAGGACAGTATTGGCCAAGTATTTGCCACTATATGGCAGCTGGGGCCACTGCTGTCTGCTTCAACCGAGATACAAGACTTCTGGTAATTGGAATGGAAAGCGGTAGTTTATCTGTGAGTAAAATTTATGCATATCCAGTCCTTGTTAAATATTTTTTCTTATAACAGTTTTCGTTAATACTGAATCCTTTTTACTATCATTTCTCTTTAATTCATTTTACCAAGTAATGTAAAAGAAAAATAAAGAACAGACTGCATTTTATGAAACATATGTCGATCTCATGCTGAATAAATTGAGCAGGAGCATTAAGGAATAGGAATTAGAGTAAAAGAAGAATATCTGCATCTAGTTATATACAGGGTGAGGCAAAAGTCACTATACGCAAAGAAAATTGAAACATTTTGATATAGAAATATCGCTTCATAAAAGAAATATCACATGTCCTTAATGAACAAAGGAACGTGGAGTGAGATCAAAAAAAGAAGAATTCAAATATCTAGGTATTACATTTTAAAACTGAACAATAGAAATGGGAACAATAAACAAAAAAATACAAACTATGAAAGGAATGCATTAATGATACAAAAAATTAAAGATCAAAGTATATTTTAATTTAATGAGCGGAATGCTTGGACGAAGGCTTGTTATCTGGAATTAAGTCATAAGATTTTTGGGCAGGGCTTGTTAATGCATTGCTTGTGCTGTCTTCAGGGATGGAAGAGTTGGTCCTTGAAGGTTTGGAGAAAAAACTATCCAAAGAGAGGTTTTTTGCTTTGTTTTTCTCTCGTAACAGCTCCCTGTAGCAGTTCACCACATTATGTACGCCTCTAGAGATCTTATAACTTCTTTCCATATCAGCATCATTTTCTGTTATCAAAGACCATGCACTATCAATATGTTTAAAAAACTCAGTGAGGTTAGTTGTAGTTAAAACTTTTGCAGGTGTATTAACTTCATTGTCATCGACATTCTCCTCCTCTAGTGCTCTACGTTGTTGCATATCCATAAGGTCTTTATCAGATAACTCTTCCTTATATGACTCAGTCAGTTAACTCCTGAATGTCATGTGGCTCTATATGCTCAAAACCAAGTTCAACTGTTTCATTGTTAATTGCTTCAAGAGATAAATTAAAACCTTAAAAATCAAGCAGACAATCATTCCAAAGGTTTTTCCACACAGCATTCATGGTATTTGGGGAGATCTCATCCCAAGAATTAGCAATGTTTTCTATTGCCTGGTGGATGTTATAGCGTCTCCAAAATTCTTTTAAGTTCATACAACCCTCACCATCAGTTTCCCTGACAGCTTGGGTAAAAGTCTTCCTGATATAATACGCTTTAAACATAGAAGTTACTCCTTGATCCATGGGCTGCAGAAGTGATGTAGTGTTTGGTGGTAAAAATAGCACTAATCTCCTGACTTGAATCACACAGGGTTCTGGGATGGCCAGGAACATTGTCCAATATCAGCAAAGCCTTATAATCTAGATTATTCTTAGCACACTAGCATAATTGCCCGTCAATATGACGGGATATCTTTAGTTAACTTTAAAATAGTTGCCTCCCTCCCCCTCTTTCTCTCTCCCTCTCTCTCCTCCTCCCTCCCTCCCCCTCTCTTCCACTCTCTCTCTTCCACTCTCTCTCCTCCTCCCTCCCCCTCTCTTCCACTCTCTCCATTCCTTCTCCATCTCACTCCCTCTCTCTCTTAAATGTAAGAAGGGACTATATAGTCTTAATTTCATCCTCAATAAAGTCATTTTTCTGTCTGTCTCCCTCCCTCTCTCTCCCTCTCTCTCCCTCTCTCTCCCTCTCTCTCCCTCTCTCTCCCTCTCTATCCCTCTCTCTCCCTCTCTCTCCCTCTCTCTCCCTCTCCCTCCCTCTCCCTCCCTCCCTCTCCCTCCCTCCCTCTCCCTCCCTCCCTCTCCCTCCCTCCCTCTCCCTCCCTCCCTCTCCCTCCCTCCTTCTCCCTCCCTCCCTCCCTCCTTCTCCCTCCCTCCCTCTCTCTCTCCCCCTATCTCTCCCCCCCTCTCTCTCCCTCCCTCTCTCTCTCTCCCTTCCTCCCTCCCTCCCTCCCTCTCCCACCCTCTCCTTCCCTTCTCCCTCCCCTCTCTCCCTCCCCTCTCTCCCTCCCTCTCTCCCTCCCTCTCTCCCCCTGCGTTACCATAAGGATTGATACAACAATAGGATTTTGAGGTCTAACAATATAATTGGTAGCCAAGGCAACATTCCGTTAAAATGGCAATATTTCCACAAAATATGTGAATTAAACGTATAACATGAGCGATTTCGAATTGTATGCGGAAAAAGATGAACAGAATAAGAAACTGTAATTTTTTCTTCAGAATGGTTCAGATCCGAAGATCGTAGGTTAATTCCTTCTAATTTTAATTTCCAAAACAATAAAAGCCTGCACATCAAAACATTGATTTTTACGTTACCTTACGGAAAATGGAAATGTCTTCCTTGGAGTCGAACCCAGGACTTTTTTGGAGGTTTATTTTCATCATTACCTTAAAATATGTTAATCAAGCATCCTTGCCAAATTTCAATCTTCTACTTATTCAGGAAGTTTGTTAAAACGGCCATTGTGAAAGCGTGACCAACCAACCAACCAACAGACTTGGGCTATTATAGTATAAAATTATTCTCGTACAGCTGGGCAGAAATACGACGAAAACCAGTTCTCAAACATTTGAATGTTTACTCATGCCTTCTTTTAGCCATCCACAGGACTGGTAGACTTTGTTTATAACAACCCTTTATAGCCCTGGGATTTTCAGAATGATATTTCAGCTTAAAATCCCCAGAAGCTAATTGGGGCAGCGTTAAAGCAAGGAGTGGGTGTATACAAACTATAATGTATTAATTAGATACAATGTATAATTCAGTGGTGCAGTAAATCCATAAAAGGAGTTGCTCCAGTGTTTGATCATTGTGACTGACTGACGCGTTACTCATAGGCTTTCTGCCTTAAAACAATTTTTGTATTTAATATATCAGATACATTAAGTATTTAATATTTACAACTATAATGGCTTCTATGAAGAGCTGTGAGAAAAGAAAGCGTGTTAATCTTAACTTAAAAAATGAAATTAATTAAGAAGCTGGAGTCCGGTGTTTCGGTGGCTAGAGTGTGTCAAGAGTGTGGTATTGCGAAACAAACTGCTTCAGACATATGTAAGAACAAGGATAAGCTTAAGGAGTAAATCATTACCTTTCATAACATGCAAATATTAGCAATATATACATTTCCTTAGGATGTTTAGGATATAATGGACATTCGGCAATAACGGACAGGCCTTCCCCCCTTTAGTCCAATATATTGAGGGTCCACAGTTATTAGATTTTCTGCTGCTACTGTTTTCTGAATTTTTTTAATCACTTTGAGATATTTTATGGCATTATTGTTCATTGAGCCTTTGGATCCACTGACATGGGTTGATGCTAGTCGAACACGTAAATCTTTAATAGAAAGATATTGATGGTGGAGAGAAAATTCACAGTCTAAAGCTATGTATTTGTAATCATTGGGGGAAGCTGAGATAGCCGATAAATATTTTAACCCCAGTTGCCCATCTAGGATCGTGAAGGTTAACCTTAACCAAACCTAAAGCAAGGTCATATAAAAATTTGTACACCAAATAGGAGAAAAGAATGTTATCCTCTTGGTCCATTTTTGCAAAATTGGATCTGCGATTAACATGTTGGTGAGGCCAAAAATGTGTTATTTTTATTGAAGATTCTCCTAAAATTCCCTAATTTCATTTCAGGAATTTTGTTTGGCAGATGACTTCAATTGCATGAGTCATGTGAGAGATTATCCAGGAGTTCATCTGGGTAGAGTTGTTGGTGTACTTTTTGTTCCCTCAAGTTCCTGGCTGTTTAGTTGTGGAAGAGACAAATGCTTCTCCATACATTGTACTGTGACAGGTCGCTCACTTGGAAGGTACCAGTTACAGGCCTGGTGTATGGCTCTTCAGTATCCTTTAATAACATTAAGAATTCTATAATATATTGCTAGATAGCTTTTTGATATTTTCCAAATTAAAATTAAGACTGGAGCGAATTTGAAAGCATCATAGCTACACCTGTAATTTTTCCCATTATTATTTATGATGAAGAAAAGAACTTTAAAACGCTATTTCCCTTAAGTACATTCAAAGAGTTTTGCAAGTGAAAAGAAGTGAATAATTTTCAATGAAGGAATAAACATGGATGTAAAAGAAATGAATAATTTTCAACAAAGGAACAATTTCAAAAACATTTATATAGCCATTTCTTTCAAATTCTCCATTGTACGAAATGCACCTGTTTGTGCTATGCTTCACACTTTCCTAACTTGTTTTCACATTAATATTCAGTTTATTACCCAAAACACAAATGGTCAATTAATACTTCATTAAATGCATAACTCGAATCAACAAAACTAGATTAACCAGGGCACAGTTGTGCCAGAGCCATATGATTAAGAAGAGTCTGCAGGGCAACATCCTATCATTCGCAGAGGTGTGTGCATTGGGTGGGAGTTCATGAGAAATTGTGTACCACGACCCTCAATTCCTAATGAAACAATTTTATAATATACTGTCAGTAGTGAAAATAACCATTTAGGAAAAGAAGGCAATCCATCTGAGTGTGCTGTCGCATTTTGATTAAAATTTGAAATGCGAGCTGGGCACAGCACGGGAGGAGTTTGCGGCCGGTCGCGACGCTCGAGATTTTGACTTTCATTTTTTTTGCCTGGAGACAGAACCCGGCGAGAGAGTGGTGGCGAGAGGGAGAGAACACGCCGAGAGATTTGGGACAGAACTCTTAATTGTTATTCGTATTCTTTGTACACGTTCAATACATTTAAGATCTAATTGTTATTGTGAATTTTATTTGGTCACCGCCATCGCACCCAGCACGTTTCAAATGGTAGCAGAGCGTGGTTGAGAGACGTTGGTTGTTCCTGTCGCAGGCAAGTAGGTTAGATTTTGTTCTCTGGTCCTTTGCTTTCTTTACTATGGTCCAACCTCTTAACCTGAGAATGCCCTGATGGACCTCTGGCCGAGAAGATATTTCTTTCCTTTTGTATTAGGGTTTAGTTTATAGTCTGTGCAATGGCGTTTGTTAATTTGAAGGGAGCTACGAGCTGGATAAATGAATTAACTAAAGAGGAAGCCCTGGAAGCGTGCTGGGTGCGGTGGCGGTGACCAAATAAAATTCACAATAACAATTAGATCTTAAATGTATTGAACGTGTACAAAGAATTTGAATAACAATTAAGAATTCTGTCCCGAATCTCTCGCCGTGTTCTCTCTCCAATCTCTCGGCCTGTTCTCTCCCTCTCGCCGCCACTCTCTCGCCAGGTTCCATCTCCAGGCAAAAAAAATGAAAGTCGAAATCTCTCCAGCACCTCGACCGGCCGCTAACTCCTCCCATGCTGTGCCCGGCGCACGTTAATCAAAATGCAGCACCCCCCCCCCCCCCCCTTTTGCTCGCTGTTTCTTCATTCTTACCATGTACCTATTGGATTTAGAATTAGTTTAACAGGAATATATTTTGAATATGAGTTTAATGAATATATTTTATAAGGGATGTATGTGTGGTTTTTAATAACAAATTAAGAAAATTAATTGAATAACTCAATAAAAAATAAACTTCGAGGGCTGAAATTCCCGGAGATTAAAAATGGCTAAGGTATAGAGCGTTAAAGAGAGAGAGAGACAACCAGAAATAGGATTTTAGTAATACAGGCAACTCCCGAGTTTCCTTGGGGGTGCGTTCCGGAAAACATGGTCGAATTGTCGAATGTCGAACGCCATTTTCCCATAGAATTGCATGTTATAATCGGGGGATACATTCCCGCATCTCGACTCGCGCAAGCCGGACTGGGCCGTCTGCAGCACATCCCTGCATACATCTATCTATACATACAGCTATACAGGCAACTCCCGAGTTTCAATCGTTCGAGATTCGATTAATTCGAGATTTCGACCCAGCTGATCGAATTGGGAACTACTTTAGGTGGAATAATTTTCGCAGAGGAATTGGTTCCGACCAATCACGCAAGGTTTAGTTTTGGTGTAGACATAGTTATTTCTGCTCTAATTGTTTGAATTTGTGCTGATTTCACTCTTTTTTCTGTAAATCTTTTATTTAAATTTATTTATTTTATTGATTTATTTATAAATTTATCACTTGACATGGCATCTAAAAGGAAATGTAATAGTGATAATGTAAACGAATCAAATAAGAGAGTGCGTAAGACTCATAGTTATGAATTGAAATTAGAAATTTTAAAGCTTGTTGAGAAAGGTGAAAGCCATACTGAAATCGCACGATCGTTGGGAATGTGTCTTTCAACTATTAGCACTTATGTGAAACAGAAGGAGAAAATTATAGAACGTGATAAATTCAGGTAATTTGATAACAACAATAAACAGTTCCCCACCCAATATCTCCTCTTCTTCCAACTTCTCAATTAATAAACGAAGTCCAGTAAGCACAGTTGAAAAAGATTTAAGGTATGAAAATATTTTTAATTTTATTGTTTCTTTATTCTTAAGTTATTTTGTGCTTTTTTAATAACTTTTATATTAATTTCGCTGTGATAAATAGTTGTATGTATATATAGATGTATGCAGGTATGTTATCCAGCTCGCGTGAGTCATTTGTAACAAACGACTCGTGAGATCCGGACCGGGCCGTCTGTAGAGCATATAGCATACATCTATTTTTAAAGTTCGAAACAAAAATTTGTTTTTTCCTTTTTAATACAAAAAATAAGTTATACATTTAAAATATTTATTATATAATTTATTCATAATTTAATATTGTTGTATTAATATATTAGTAATGTTATTTTATCTTTATAGAATGTGAGGGGAGACTTTTTTCCCGAGATGCGGGAAAAGTTATTAAAAAGCACAAAATAACTTGCAGCCTTGCCAGTTAATTTGAGGTTATGCAAACCTGCCCTTCTCTTAAATCTGTCAAACCAGCCATCAAATTACGTGAATTTATCACGTTCTAGAATTTTCTCCTTCTGTTTCACATAAGTGCTAATAGTTGAACGACACTCTTTTACTTGATTCACTTGCATTATCACTATTGCATTTCTTTATAGATATCATGTCAAGTGATGAATTTATAAATAAATCAATAAAATAAATAAATTTAAATAAAAGATTTACAGAAAAAAGAGTGAAATCAGCACAAATTCAAACAATTAGAGCAGAAATAACTATGTCTACACTGAAACTAAGCTTCGCGTAGTTGGTCGGGAGGAAAATTACTTCGCGTAAACTAGTTCCCAATTCGATCGGCTTGGTCGAAATGTCGAATTTGTTGAATCTCGATCTGTCAAATCTCGGGAGTCACCTGTGCTTTCTCTGTACTACGTATATGAAGAAAGAAAAAATGGAATGATAAAAAGAAATACATAGACTTGCTATTCAGAAATTTGGATTTCCATGATTCTGAGATATTGCAGTTTGGCCTCAATTTTGGATATAACAATTCTTAATTGATTTTCCAAATTTGTGTCAGTTATCAAAGCTCTGGTCTTATTTTCTGCAAATTTTAATTTAAAAAAAATCTTTGCATCAATATATACTTCTGAAAAGATGCAATTTTTTAAGAATGTTTTCTTCAAACTGGGTATTTTTCAGTTGTTATGAGTATGTTATAAAACTCAATTTGATCTTCACTTACAAAAAATGTTTTGAAAATCAGTATTGCTTTACAAATCTTTTAATTCTAATTGCTATTCTTCTGGAAAGGAACTCGCATCAATAATAAAATGTTCTTGCGAAAAGTTTGAAAGTTTATTGTACAGAGAAATTTCGCTAAATCATTGGAAAGTGGGTAAAAGGTGTGGAAGGGGGATTATGCTTGTGTGTAAATGAGAGTAAGGAGAGGTGGAAACATTGGAAGGTGTTATTAATTACTGTAATACAATATATTTAATTGTTCTGTTACTCTCCCACTATTTGACTTCTTTTTGTTAATTCTTTATCATTGCTATTATTGTTGTTTGTTCTACATTTTTTTGTTTTTTAAATACTAGTAGACGGTGCTGCAAGCATTTTAAATTTTAGCATTTTTACATTATCGAATTTTCTCCATAGATTGTGATAAAAAACTTATGGTCTTGCCAAATTTTAAGTCTCTATCTCATGTGAAAGTGTCTCATAATTTTTATCCTCATACGGGGCAAAACTGCCCCTAAGATTTCGAATGTTTACAATACTGGATTTTTTCCTTCTGTTGTAACCAAAAAACTATAATTCTGCCAAATTTCAAGTTTGTAGGTAATTAAGAAGTGCCTTATAATTTTCACACTCATATGGGGCAGAAATGGGGCAAAACAGTCCCTAAAAAAAGGAATCATTACAATATCTGATTTTTCCTTCGGTTGTGACAACATTCCTATAATCCTGCCAAATTTCAAGTCTCTAGCTCCTATGGAGCTGCCTTATCATTTTTGTTCTCATATGGAGCAAAACAGCCCCAAAAATGAGGATTATATCAATATCGGATTTCTTTCATTTGTCGTAGTTTGATATTAATGGTATTATAACGTAAGCCTCTGACTCCCATTAAAAGCTAACCAATATGAAAGCATTAGCAGAAGGACCCATTGAATTTCAACGGATTTAGTGAATCTAAAACTTCGACCATGTTGAAGGGGGTGCATAGTTTGGCAAAATTCCTTATGAAAGTTTTATAACAATACTAGCAAAAGTGCCCATTGAATTTCAATGGATTTAGTGAATCTAAAACTTCGACTGTGTAACATGTATACATCACAAGAATAACATAGTACACAGTTTTAACCATCGTATAAAGCAAATATGAAGAAAACCTCTCTGCATTTACCTATTTATATGATTGAAGGAAGAAAATCTTGCTCTGTGAATAATTGAAAATTATGTGTAAACTTATGGGAAAATAATTATCGTAGTAAGCTTTCTCTCCTCCCAAATTTTTATCGCCATATAGCCTATGTTACCTGCAGGTTAAAATTATATACCTATGCGAAGTTTTGTGACAATATCTTCAAAACGAAAACTGGAAGCGAAACCAGCAAAAACACAATAATCAACAGAAAATGGATGAACAAAAGAACAAACCAAATTATTTAATGAAAGACAAAAAATTAAATAGAGAACATTTAAGAATCACAGAGTGAATATTATCCTCCGAGTATTAGCTCGATTCTCTCGTCCATGAGTTCTTTTATGAGAAAATTGTTTATATCAACAATGAAACGATTTATCCATTCACAATTTGTGGAAAATCTACGTGTAATTATTTAAGTTACTTACATAGTTTTAAAAACAGCTTGCTTTCGAGTACTCTATGCCATACGAAAATATCATTAAAAACTATTTATTAGTAACTAGTGTACTCGCCCATCCTAGGATGGGAAATTTTTTTAAATGCATGTGTAGGTTATGTTTAAAATCAAAGAAAAATTTTCATTGACTTCATTTAATTTCAATTAAGATCTTATTTTAGTCTTTATTATACAAACACATCACAGTTTTTACACAAATAATGTTCTGATACTTTTCTATATAAAATTTAATTTAATTTTAAAATTGGCTTCTTAAAATTTGTTAAGCTGCAGTTGAACATGCAGAAAAAATTGTTTTAATGCGTTCAAACAGTCGTGATTTTTTTACGAAAGAAGTAAGCTTTTCTTCTAATTCTGTTACATTCATCTTACCAATGTCAAAGAATGCAAACATAAAGAGAATTGACCATACCTTATATAATTTTTCTAACCTAATGGAAAAAAACTTGAATTTTGTACTTACTTTATAACTGTTTTAAACTTATATATGTATCTGCTCACATTAATTAAACAGTTTACATAATGAAGGTAAACATATGATTTATGATTTCTCACCAATGAATGATTCATAGGAACGTTATAAATTAATATTCACATTTCAAAACATAACATAGCTGTTACATCTGTTTAATAAATTAAGACAAATTTAATTTAAAAATTTAATATTGACGTTTCACTACTGTGATTTCATCGTTAAGGGAACTGACTGTAGATAATTTTGCTAATATAAGGGAAAAGAATAAAATTTCATGCACTTACTTTTTAATGTATCTGCTCACATTAAACAGTTTACGTAACAAAGGTAAACATATTCCTCAATAATATCCCGAACCCTGATTGACTTGCCATTCAACCAATGAAAATGCTCCAAAAGCTGTACAACCACTCAAACAGAAATTGGCTATTATATGAGACGATATTTCAATTAAAATCAACAAATATTTGGTTGCCATGTAAACAAAACAAAATAAGACAAATTGAAAAACAATATTACGTTAAAGTTTTCCCCGTATAAATGCATTGGACTCTCAACTTCGGCAATAATAGGAGTTGTCATGGTAGCTTATAATTGGTATTGTCATAAAACTGATAAAATCATGTCTTTTTCTGATTCTAAACACATTTTTACGCTAATTCAATTAGGATTCGGATTATGTCTTCAATAAAAATAAACTTTGTTCTTTCCTGCATAGAGCCATACAGGTCTCAAGTTTGTATCTTGTTTCTAAATAATTTTAAAATTCAAATGAAAAATAAGCTGCACTCATCCCTATGTTATTCAAATGGAGAAAATGAAAAAAAATATTTTTAAAATTAGAAAGTTCAATCAAATCGGTATTAAAAGCTGACGACACCACTTAATTATTTATTCTAATTAAAATGATACCTTCCTTTTGTTTCTAAGTGCAGTAGTTGCTGAGTTATATAAAAACATGCAAACACTTTATAGATATCTATCTATAGACATCGCTCAATTTTTAATATGGCTTTCTTATAAAGAATTGGTTACATGTAAAATGAAGTACGTTTAAAATCGCATGTGAAAGAACAAAGCATATTGGTAAAATGGAAGTATTGTGAATACATTTATATGTACAGTGGTGGACATAAAAACTGCACACCCTTGCGAGCGCTCCACCGAAATTTCAGTGAACCACTAGTCTCGAACGAGCTGTCACGCGATATGGCAACAGAGATGGTAGAGGAGGGCGTGAAGGGTCTTCTTCCTCTCTCTCCCCCCCTTAGAGAACGGTTTACGGTTCTCTCCTAGCTCTAAAGGATCGGATATTTTCCCTCAAGATAATGGTTTTGAATTCAGTAGCGCTTACTTTCCCCATTGCGGTAACACGTGAATGAGTGTCAGATATAATTCTTTTCATTTCAAAATTAGTTAGAATCGAGACATGAACTCAGGAGTTTAACATACGGACGTCAAAAAGAACGATGTTTATTTTTCCATTCAAGATTAAATTAATTAAATTCCGAGTTAGCATAAATATTTATTAGGAATCGAAAGGAATACACATTTCAACGCCTTATCAATGAGAAATGTTTAGTTGCGACTACTTCACGTATTATTTCATTGCTTCGACGCCCAATATCTGTTTATGAATGCTATAAGTTGAATTTGAACAATATCTTTATTCATTTACATAGGAGGAGAATTTTGGTCAGTTATATGACGGGATGCCTAGCACTTAGATAAGCAATTTTAAAAAATAACAAAGTATAGAAAACTACGAAAAACGTAACATTTCAGGAATTAAGTGAGAAACTATTAAATTTAAGTTTATGAATTATGTGTAACCAAAAGTTAAGTAAATAACTTTAATAAACGAAACATTTTTTAAACGATAAAATTACTAGCATTCTTAAATAGGAATTACCGTATTTACTCGTGTACCCCGCGCACATTTTTCCCGAAACGCCGGGGAAAAAAGGGGGTGCGCGTCTTACACGAGGATTTATGATCAGGTTATATAAATTGTGAGTATCGATAGTAAATTCTCTGCAATATGATTGCATCTACGTTTATTTTCGTAATTCTACGAAGTATACGCGTATTTATGCGACCAAGCAAACGTGTAAGTTACGCCAACGCTGCAAAAACTCGCAAAAGTCGGCGGAAAGAATACACCGACTAACTGATAGCTATAGTTCAATGACTACTGAGTGTTTGCCATTTAGGTTCAAGTTCGGTCCTTTTCCCTCATCCACTTCAAGGAATTCCGAATGGTGAAATTTTGTTGCGAATGAAAGATTTCACCGTTCGAAAGGAAGAAGGAAATCCACATCTCAAGTGTTTGGACTTGTTTGTTCCTAACCTTCCAATATTTACTCATGAGACGATACGCAAAAAAAACTCCATCCGCGTAGGGAAGTTGTATTGCTTTTGTGTCGTTGAACGATCAAAACCTTGAATATTTACTTCATTTTATATTTTAAATGAAATTATAACAACCTAACTAAACTTTTTTTAAAAAGAACTCCATTTGATCTGTGGACAATAACGTCGTTGGAGCAAAACCACAAGAACCTCCTTTTCTGTGGAAGCCCTGCATGTGGTAAATAAGAGCCACCTTGAGAAAAACTTGAGATAACTCTATGTTCTTCCAAGAAATATTGCTTCCATTATCCATGAGTACACTTTTCGCCACTCACCCCCCATTGCTTGCTACCTGCAACCTTTCTACCCATCTACGAACTCTTGTCGGCATCTCCCACCGGCTCCCATACCCGTCTCCGCCCCTTTATCCTAACCCACGCCTGCCTAGCCTTCCAAAAAAGATTCCTATTGCGCTATTGTAAACTTATTCTTTCATTTTGCCTATCTGAGTGATTGTAATCCCGACATATAACTGAGAAGAATCCTCAAAAGCTCTTTCGTGTATAGAAAAACTATAAATAAATGCTTTGTAAAATAGCATAAAGATATTGTTCAAATTCAACTAATAGCTTTCAAAAACAGATATGTATTTGGCGTCGAAGGAACGAAATAATGCATTAAGTAGTAGTGGTAAATATCAATTTTTCATTGTTAAGGCGTTAGAATGTGTATTCTTTTCGATTCTTATAGCCGCGTTTACACGAATCGAGAAAGCGGTCGTGAATTCTCGAACGACTAATCACGAAGTTTCTCGCCCCATATAAACACTCCCTTGAATGGAAAAATAAACATCGTTCTTTTTGACGTCCGTATGTTAAACTCCTGAGTTCATGTCTCGATTCTAACTAATTTTGAAATGAAAAGAATTATATCTGACACTCATTCACGTGTTACCGCAATGGGGAAAGTAAGCGCTACTGAATTCAAAACCATTATCTTGAGGGAAAATATCCGATCCTTTAGAGCTAGGAGAGAACCGTAAACCGTTCTCTAAGGGGGGGAGAGAGAGGAAGAAGTCCCTTCACGCCCTCCTCTACCATCTCTGTTGCCATATCGCGTGACAGCTCGTTCGAGACTAGTGGTTCACTGAAATTTCGGTGGAGCGCTCGCAAGGGTGTGCAGTTTTTATGTCCACCACTGTACTTACAGTCGCCAGAATATCGACAAACTAAATCAAATATCAATTTCTCATAGCCTTACATGTTATAAACTGGAATGTGCTTCATTAGTTAAAGAACCAACCCATGCTTATTCCACACACCATTCTCTTTTGAGAACAATAAATATGGCCAACAGAAAAGTCTAGATTACGTTTCGCAGCCAGTTAACCATTCCACTGTTTCATATAGTGAAATGGAAAAATGTCTCGTATATTCAGTTTTTGCATCTTTATGCTTACGAAATAAATAAAGAGGAGTGAAAAACGCTGTGTCACGTGCAGTTGGGGAATTCTCATACCGCCTGGAATGAAAATGTAGAAACATCGCCGATACATTGAGTAATGCACACAGTGCCACGCACTGGGGGAAATTGGAAGTTCTACGTAGGCAGGCCGTGGACATAAGTAGTGTCATCTAGCGGGGAAATGTAGAACTCGGTAGTGTGGCTGCATTAAACCACGTGTACCAATATTACATATACAGGTGAGCCCCGCTTAATGCGGCCCCGGCCAGTGCGAATTTTATTTCAATTTTTTTTTTAATATAGACATCTAATGCACAGTGTGCCCGCAGTCTAATATCTTATGATTTTTAAATTTCGCACTAATCAAGTTTCATAAAGTATCCTAAATATTGTGATATTTCGGCAGTGTTGGATAATATTGCGTCATTTGGTGGCCAATTTCACTTTTCCCTGTATATTTCACGGGTCTAACACAAAAAATATATCTCCTAAGGCGGAAAACATTTGAAAACCAGAAATAGAAATATGATTCATGCTTCATGTTTCTTTGGCATAATTGGATTGTAAAGAATGTTTTTGATGATTAATATATTTTTAAATCTATAATTTTTGACAATTACTTTATTACAATGTTAATTTACCGTATTAACATGTCATTATAAATAGTAATAAAACAATAATTATACACACAAAAATTATATAATTTTGATCTACATATGAAAAAACGTGGTACGTGCGGACTTAATCATCTCATGTTTGTCCAAGCGCATTCCTCCTTGTTCAGTATCTTTACTCCACTGTGAAACTTGTTCTTTTGCGTTTCAACAGTTGTGATCCTCATTTCTGTAGGGTTGCTAGTGACCATTTGGGATGTTCCCTGGCAAGATTTACAACCTTGATTTTAATATCCAGAGGTACATGTTGAAATTTCGCAGCTTTAGGTGACGGCTTGTATGAATCGCTGGCACTTTGCAATGATTCGGACTCCCCTTCGTCTTCACAGATATACGAAGCATCTACTGCATCTTCTTCATTTTCTAGGACTAATTCTTCCACATCGACAAACTCATATTCCTCGAGAATGGCGATGAATCCTTGAACAGCTCTCTCTCCGATTAATTTTGCCTTTTTCGAGATTTTCTTATTGGCAGTGTCTCCAATTACGTTCATGTTCTTCAATGAATCTCTGAGTAACAATTTTTCTATGATTACTATTCATTCATTTATTAAAAAACATACTGCCACGAAAAGGTACCTACATGTGAACAATAAACGAAATAACCTTTGAAAGATTGTATAGTAAAAGCATGCTTACTCATTGTCAAAACTATAAATTTATTATACTTACAGTGAACAATAGTTCGTAAATGAATACACTTTTGTTTATTAGATGTGGAAATATGTGTTGCATTATTATAGCTTACCTTGCAAATATTTTACTGCATCTGTAGCATCCTGTTTGGAATAATCCAACATAAATGATCTTGTTTCTTCACCATCCGATGAATGTGTCTCCATCGATGAGCTATCAGTATCCATGATATCCAGAATTGAAAATATTCACTATAAATTTAGATTTTTGGGTAACTTGTTGCACTCTGCCAACTGTGTGATAAATCGCCTGAACACCGTGATGCTTCCATATGAAATCCTTTCTTGTTAGAGAGAGAGAAAAGAGAAAGCTTCCAAGGTGTGCCCTTGAGGGAACCAATAAGAATGAAGAAAGCAGATCCTCCGCGGACGTCATTCTTTCTCACAAGGAGTCTCTACATACCCTGAGTCGTCGATTTCACAATCAACGAAACATATTTGGGTTGTTTCCTTATGCATAGGCTCCGTCCATCCATCCGTCTGCCCGTTGTATTTTTCTCCTCGGGGGCCTTCACATGTATAAGGGCATATGGAATCCCCGGCATAGTCTGATCCTGTCCGGGAGCTCGAATTTTTTTAACAGATAAACAAGAAAAAGATTTGTAATATATTTTTTACCTATTTTAATTGGAACCTAACAGTTCTGTAACATGTTATTCTTTCCGATGACCATTTACATTGAAATAGCTACCAATACGCTCTTATGCATCGATTTTAACTCTCTGAGTGCCACGGGCCAATATATCGGCTTTTGCTACTTGGGCGAAGAGTGCCACGGCTGATATATCGGCCCGCGCGTAGACCGAAACTAAACTCGTAATAGTTCATCATAGATGCGATAGATGGCATTTGAGAATGTCATCATCTGAAAGAGGATGCTTCCTACTTTATAAATCTTTTTTTCCTTTTGTTATACTTCGATCGTGAATTTATCACTTAAGTTTTATAAATGGTCATATTTGTGGTGTGTAGTCGTCTGCGTGGTATGGAACGCAAATAATCTCGACCTTAAAAATTTTTTTTCTCTCATTGGGGTAAGGTCCTGTAGCCACGATTCCTTTTGTATCCTATCCCAAATGTTACTCCCCTCTGCTGCGACATTTTTTAACTGGATAGTATCAGTAAGAAAGCGAATAGATGCTTTCATGCGTAGGCCTTTCAAGAAATGCTGGCGCTACAATTGAATTAGTTGTAACTATACATTTGTATTCTTCAAAGTATAAATAAACTTATTTAAACTTAATAAATAGTGCGTTTATTTGTAATGTAAACAAAATTTCACGTAAGGTAAAAGAAATGAAATATTCTCTTTCGAAGTAAAGGGTGCTGACTCTGCGAATACGCGACCAGACATGCGCACATCTGGTCACGAGAAATGCACACATGGATGATCCCTGAACCCTCATAAAAGAAAAACTCAAGCATTATTGAGGGTCTTGATATAGAGTGGTAAGGAAAGAAGGACTCTAGTGTACCTTCCACTTCAAGCGGTTTGGGTGCACAAAGAGAGAGAGATTCGGAATTTGGACTAAGGAAACTTCCAAGCAGGAAAGAAAAAAACTGCATTATATGTAGCATAAAAACGTGATGGGAAGAGAATGAGGTATCGCACAGTGTGCGTAGAATGAGAAAAGGGAGTGCATAGTGTTAGTTTGTCAAGACACAAACGTAAAGTGTACTTTTTTAGAAGTTATTTGTTACTAACTAACGTATGCAGACGTTCACTGAAATAATTCTATAGTATTTTTTTCTATTCTTTGCTGATTTTTGCGAATTATATTCTTTAGTTTTTATGTAGTATAATGAAATTCAAACGTAAATTTTTTGTGATATTTTTGTTACAACATGATGTGCAATAACTTTTTTTTAAATTAATAATTTAATGTTCGATTGATTGAAAAATTATGTAGTTTTGAATAATGTATCATTATTTAATAATCATGCAGAAATTAACTTATTACATTAAGTATAATTTTATTAACACAAATTTTAAGTCCAGTCAGTTATTTGCTCCAGATGCAAACGTCCAGGAAAATATCTCTATTTAATATAATTTTTTGTATTCATTGCTGATTTTTGCTAATTATATTCTTTACTAATATAGGTTTCATAATATACAAGTTTTAATGCTGTATAATAAAATTCAAATGGAAATTTTTGGTGATAAACGTTTTTTCTTTTTTTGTTGCAACATGATATGTAATAACATTAGTTTTTATTTGATAAATTTATCATTAAAAGAAATAAACGTTATATTTTTTTGAAGATTAGAGTGTTCTTTACAATTACTGAAAATATTTATAATTTATTGTAAGAAATAATTTCACAATCATAATTTTCCTAAGGTGATACAAATTTCAGAAATTGCCCTTGGCACTTCTGGCTCTACCCCCAAAAATTTGCATGGCACTAAGAGGGTTAATGAAGCAAAAAAACAGTATAATGAAATTAATAAATAAATAACAATATAAAGTTAATAAATAATAATATAATAATTCTTTTAAAATAAAGTGAATTAAAACGAGGAAAAAAATATGCATGTGGATTTGAACCTGGGACAAAATAACGACAGCCACGAACACTAACCACCCAATCACGCTACCCACCCAACCACATTACCTGATCGAGAATGATGGCCTACCATCTACAGTAAATCTTGCGAAAAGAAAAAAAGATTCCCGTGAAATTAAAGCCCATTCAATCAAAAGCCGATATACGGGTCTTCTTATTTTAAGTCTTTTACCACCAAAAATTTTCGTCGAAATCGACCCAAGGTACATAGTCTCCCCTTGTTAGTACATTTAAAGTTATAATGAATGAGTAAAACTTGTATTAAGGTAAATAATGTTTTATAATGTTAAAATTCACAATTTTGGCCTAATTTTGTTTTATAACATTGCACTTACAATTAGTCATAACATCACAACTTTTGATTCTGAAGTCATGCAAGAAAGATGAAGTAAACAGAAAAATTATAATCTTTAACATTTTCGCATATCCCTTCAACACACTTGATGTACCTCAAGAGATACACATCATCCCCTGGTCAAAAATCCCTGACTTAGGGATACTTTCTTCTCTTTCCCTCGCATTCAAAGAAATCTACTTGTATCATTGTCTTCAGTATGTAATTCATTCATTGTAATTCTACTTTACAGTATGTATTAGGCATAAACAACTCACTCGGTTCTATCTAAGGTAATATTTTCATACCAATTCCTTACTTTTAATGCATCTAATATGCCTCTTTCCTAACATCTTTCCTTCTGTGATTCTTCCAGTTGAATTTTTCCTTTCAAATTCTGGGACTGGCTTTTCTTCTGTCTGTCCTTTATTACTCTAATTAAGGTCCTCTCTTTGCCCACTGTATTCAAAACTTTCTCATTCATTACTCCATATCTTTTTAATATCCTTATTCAGATTTTCTTTCAACAACTCTAGTTGACTTGTTAATGCCTCTATGCTCATGCTATCCATCTCCTGATCTCTTTTGTACTTCCTCCATCTGTGACAAAGTACTGTTGAAATAAGTACAGTGCAACCTTGATATTAAGAATACATATTTAACATTCATAAAAATTCTGAGTGCTTGTAATACCAGACAGTGCTTAACCCTTAACTACCCATGTACCGGCACTCCATGCACCATTGGGACTAAAATAAAAATAAAACGTTGCAATTGAAATGGAGCAAGCTTAATGGTCCAATTACCCTATCACTAACAAGTTAGCTGATACTGAGGGATTATTTCTTTCATAGAAATCTTTTATTGTTCCTAGAAGCCATTTGTTTTGATGCATCTGCATGCCATAGCACTCAGGGTACCATGTGCACAGTTATGTAAGTAAAATTATTTTTCCCGAGCTCGCTTCGATAGTGAATGAGCCACTTTGCTGATTTGTGCATAAAATGTCGCTATGTAGATCAAACCTTTTGAGACCTTTATTCACTCTCCAGTTTGACAATTGCTCCCTAGAAAGCAGGTAGTCACCTCTCTGACCAAGTATTTCTGCCAAAAAGATGCTCAGTTTATTCTTGTGTAACTGCATTGTATTGTACTCCAGGCATTTACTCTTTTATGTAAGCATATAGTTTAATTTATATAATTAATAATTTTTACATTTCCTTAGTCTATACATATGTGCTTGAGTGCATCTCATTATTTTGTGTTTATTTCATTTTCAAAATAAACACAAAATGTATCCAAAAATAATATATAGTATGATCCAAAAGTGCGTTAATGTCCAATAAAATACAATTTTTTTGGTGGGATAGATTTTAGGATGGCGCACAAAACAATGGAAACAATGCCCAAATATTGTATAATGTTACACATTGTGGCTCGCCACAGAAGTACAGAAGGGTTTGCTTGAAAAAATTGGCTGTCATTATTGAAAGATCATTTGAAAGAGAGAAGTAAGATCAAAACTCTCCCTCCTGACATGCAAACAGTAATAATAAAACGTACGTCCAAATGAAGTAGAAATTGAAGATGAAGGAGAGCCATTGAGGAAAAGAGGACGTGAAGCTGACGAAGAATGGCTGTAAAAGAAGGGGCGCTGCGTTCCATGTAGACGTTCTAAAGATATTAACACAGCTCTGAAGTGTGACAATTGTTCAAATTTTACATGTAAAAAACATTTGGCAATAATAATATACAAGTGTGTAAAATGCTACTCAAAAAAGGACCCGGACAGTTCAAAATGATTTTTTATGTTAAAAATATTAGAAATTCAAATATACCATTTGTATAATAATTATTAATATGTACAAATGTGTTGATCTTTGTTTTTTATCGAAATAAACAAAGTTAATTATAAAAAGTTATCCCCAGTATTGATGTAGCACACTGTGCGCCACGCGCATAGTTACATCCCATAAGTGGACGTGCGTAGTTAAGGGGTAAAATAATCTTGAAGTGAGTCTCCTAACCTATATGTGCATATATAATTTTGCTACACTAAGTTTTAAAAGAAATATAAAGCATGTTGATGCATACCAGAGTGTAGAATTTAAACCAGCATTTCCCAACCTTTTGAACTCAGCGAGCACTTCAGCAACCCTTCCAGGCCCTGTGGACCACCTCATTTCTTACAATAACCTACTTACTGTATTAACGTTTAAGAAAAGACTTGGTTATGTAGTTTATTTGATTATTTTCAAATATATCACACATTTCTGTCTGAGTATCACTTGATTATTTATTGTTTTATTCCAAGAATTATTTTCATCATTTGTACACTCTGCCACACACCATTGCGGTGGCTTGCAGGGTGAACTGTAGATATAGATATAGACAGAAGAAAATTTTGAGATATGGAATATGAAATAGTTTTACAAACGTTTTTAATAACAGTATTCAGTATCTGTGATAGTGTAAAACTTCCTTAACTTTTCCCAAAAAAATCAAACTAAATATGAGGTGCGGCCTAAAAAAACTACATTTTGGAAACCTCTGCAGACCAAGAAAACCTTCACGGAGCACATGTGGTCTGTGGTCCATGGGTTGGGAAATGCTGATTTAAACTAACCATAATTTTTATTTTGTAACCAAATGAAATAAATACACGTATGTTACCACAGTCATAATGAAAATAACCTCATCTTAACATACCTAGGTGGAAGCCGTTCAACTTGTAGTTACAGCTTTCCTGCACTTAAACATTGCCTCTCATCCCGTTGGTTTGACATGTTGCCTCTCACGATGTTTCAGTCACTGCCGATTTTTCAAGATACCTTCTCCTCCCCGCACTTTGACTCTTAGCACTTTGATGACTAAATGCATGATGTGACGTGCGACCTTTCATATGTGCACACTCATTAAAGTGGTAAGTCTGCTTATATGAAACCATAGAATTCATCAGTCCATGATATTGTTCAGACTCTGTGGATGTGGATGATGTGATGTTCTGAGATATGATAATTTATACAAATATAAGCAAATAATATTTAAGTATCCCAAATAAAATAGGTGTGAAATAGAGTGGAAGAAATTTAAATGCCATACAATAAGGGTTAAGTTACTATGTAATCTTTGAATGATAAATATTCTCCATATATGATATACAGTAGAGTCTTGATTATCTGAGCCCGCTTATCCGAGGTTCCGGGTTAACCGAGGCGGCGGCAGTTTAACATGGCGGCCAAAGAGCAATCAACCAAAGTTGAGCAGAAATCATTAAAAGACTATTTTGTTTAAGTAATATCAATAAATTGTTCTTTTAGTTTAGTTACGTATATATAAAATAAATTTTCTGAACATACATATACATAGGCCTATTTTTAATACCTAAAAATGAACCTTCCGTTTTATCCAAGTTTATCATTATCCGAGGTTAGCTTGGTCCACTTTACCTCGGATAATCGAGACTTTACTGTATGTGTGTATGTGTGTGTGTATGTATATAAGATTGCAACTAGTAGTTGAGAGGGATAGGAGGGAGCCAGTGGACACTTACTTGATGTTGTGGACGTCCATGGCGATAGAGGAAGGCTTCTTCTTGGAGCTTTCGGGCATCTGGCCTTCTTCGGCACAAGAGTATTACTAAAACTAAGTGTCTCACTGGGGGGAGAGGGGATGGGAAGAGGATGGGGTTCGTGGAAAGGTGGGGGTGTCAGCGAAGGTTTAAACTGGGAAAGGAAAGAGAGTGGAGGATTTCTATATTAGCGAGCTCCCATTGGTGGAGTTGTGGTGCGGGAGAGTTTTTTGGGAGAGCCCGGATTGTTTTGACTGTAAAACATCTATTGAAGGGTAGGGTGTGGCTTACCGCATGATCGGCCACTGGAAGGGGCGCTTATGAGCGACACTGTCCTGATGACCATTCATGCGGATGTTAAGGGATGTGGTGGTAAGGCCCACGTATTTGGGATATATATATCTCCCAAATAAAATAGGTGTGAGATACAGTGGCAGAAATTTAAATGCCATACAATAAGGGTTAAGTTACTCTGTAATCTTTGAATGATAAATATTCTCCATATATTATATATATATATATATATATATATATATATATATATATATATATGTATGTATGTATATATTTCTATATATTTCTCCTTAACTCATTCACATATATGATGTTGAGTCAAGGCACGTGTTTGTTGGTGATTATTCAGGACAAATAGCTATGCTGAAGATTGACCCTCCAACGGATGCCGCAAGTAACTGCACTATCACACTGGTTACAACTCTCAAGGGTCATACAGGAAGTGTACGTTGCTTGGCATGGGATGCAGGTGAACGGCTTCTCTTCTCAGGCTCTTTTGACCACTCTGTGATTGTTTGGGATATTGGAGGTCGGCGAGGCACGGCATATGAACTTCAAGGTCACCAGTGAGTGCTAAACACCTCCATGTGAGATATATCTGGCAATAGTGGTGTGATGAAATTTAACGTTCAGACTTTTTAAATTCTCAAACATGATTCATGTCTGCTTATTTTGTCAGAGATAAGACTTTGTGCTCTTTATATTGTATTTAAGGTAATAATGGAAAGTGTATGATTACTATGAAGGGTAATATTTTATTTTTAAACCGTCTCGGGATGGTGCTTCTTCCACATTTTCCTCTGTAGCACTTTTTATTTTTTTTGTGTTCTTATTTTCATTTGCACTGATGCTAATTTAAAATATTGACCATAAATCATTTCTCTTTGACAGCACTAGAAAAAAATGGTACAACATACATTGTACAAACTTTCTCATATACTAATACGTTGTTTAGTTATCTTTAGAAAATGAAAAACGTATCAGCCGGTTTTTAGAAAATCCAATTTTTGTTCAAGTTGCCCAAGAATAAACTAGCCTTATATTCGTTCACTGAGAAAAATGAAATATGTAGTATTATTGCAGACGTACACTCAAGTAATTGTACGAAATTTTATCAAAACCGTTTTTAAGAAAAATTATTGTTAAAGTTGCATAGAATAAACTAGCCTTATATTCATTCTTTGAGTAATATGAACTATACAGTATTATTGAAGACGTAAATTTAAGTAACTGTACGAAATTTGATTAAAATCGTTAGAGCCGTTTTTGAGAAAATCGAATTGTTGTTAAAAATGCGTAGAATAAAGTACTCTTAATTATTGAGCAGTGTCAACCATTTCTACATATACTCTGCTCAGTATGATAAAATACCTAAGTACGAAATTTCATTCATTTTCGCTTTACCGTTTAGGCTCCAGAGCCAGTAACAGACAAACAAACAGACAGACGGCATTGCGAAAACCACTTCTCCAGACTCGGCAACACCTAAAAGGTATATTTCCGTAAAAATCTCGAGGTCTAATTTTTTCGCGATTACAATTCTTCCTCAATATACTTCGTATATGAGAAAGTAAAAAGCAGCAAATTCATTAAAAGTTGAAAGAATCCCTCCTTAACCCCTTCCCTGACAGGTTTTTTCCATTAGTAAGTCAAAAAATTGTCACATTTTGTTATTAAGTTTTTCAATTATAGGTAGTTAAAAAAGGAAATGTAGACTTTTCTAGTTTTACAGTTTTATTTAGCAAAATGTTTAATTTTTTCATTGCCAAATACCCCTATTTTTACATAATATTATACATTTTCATTTGAAAATCAATCATTACTTATTTAAAAAGCTATTTCTAATCCTAAATACTAATACAAATATACTCTAAAATCTAAAAGTATTTCTACACATATTTACAAATTTGCCTTTGTGTGATATAATTTAAAACAAGGCGTCACACACAAGGGTGCATCGCAATCTGGGCAGTAGTACCTAGTCTCTTTCCTTATGATTTTTCCCCACGCATCCCGTTTTTGGGAACACAAAGCACACTTTCTTGTTGGGTTGGCCTTTTTCTCAGTGGCCAGGATGACGACAGGGAAATGCCTCTCAGTGAGGTGGCTGGGGGGGTGGGGCTGCGGGTGGCCTACCTGCCTTCAATTAGTTTTTCTATAAGGTCTAATCTATAATCTAAATCAGGGGTGGCCAACCTGTAGCACGCATACCACTAATGGCATGTGAAGATCTTGTCAGTGGCACGCCTCCCCATTTTGAAAAAATAAAATAAAATGTATAGAAATAAATTGAAAAATGTCAAGTTAACATTCTAGGTTCTACGGTGTTGTTCTTTGACAACAGACTGAGTGTTGTGTGTGCGTGCAGCTACTTTAATCTCACGAAATGAGAACGTATTATAAGAAAATTGTGTACACAAACTAATCACCGTTTTCAAGACTGAGTTGAACTTCTTTTGTTTTCCAGGTAGTTGTCTAAACATTTCAAAATAACTGTCCCACTCCTATATAGTATACAGGTATACCTCTCTTAACGGAACCTCTGGGAACAAAGCTCTTTTATAACGATGTCGGTAATTCCGCAGTGAAAATACAAAAAATTCGAGAATGTTGCATATTAGTGTTCACGTGTTATACAGCTCAAGTGGACGAGACAGAATTGATACCGGCGCTACTTAAATTTCGAAGCTTCGTTAACATAGTATCATATGTTCACAAAATGACAGCTACTATATTAGAATGTTACTATATTCTCGACCTAGGTCCTTTAAGAACCATGAGAATGAGTTGGTCTGAATTAGCCAGTTCTGAGATCTTAAGAAATGGGGCATACGATAATTTAACATTTTTACCATTTTTTGATTGGGTTAAAGTCAATGTCAAACTTTCAACCAGCAACTGCAAGAGAAGGCGGGTCCATCTTCTCAGCAGGAATCGTGACTGATCCACCGTGGATCTTTTGCCGTCTCGTCTACCAACAAAGTGAAAATGGAGAAGAGAGCCGCAGTAATAATGACATTTTATTAATTTATATTATTAACCAATTAAAATTGTACATTCAGTATGTTATTAGTTCATATGTTTCGAAAGCAGTTGATAAACTTTTTAAAATTTCATTTCACTTTTGCCAGAAATCTTGGTTTAGTATATCGTATTCATTTTTGGTAGTATTAATGATCTTAAAAAACTTCCAACCCGCAGTCTAAAGGACCATAGACAATTCCATCTTCGAAACAAGTACAATGGCTTCTTCCCTCTGTTGCCCCTGCCATCTAGACTACCACCAATGCAAAAATATTAGGTGGGACGCAATACATTTTCAGCATAATATGTGGCACCTTACAGAAAAAGGTTGGCCACCCCTGATCTAAATGCACACTTTTTCCTCCTGTTTTCCTATAAAGGACAAAAGAGTTCCACACACACAATTCCATCAAATGAAAGAAAATTTATAATATTTTTTCCCTCGTTTTCTGGGTATTGGATAATCTGCCAAATGTTGATCCACCCTATCTACACCTCCCATTGTGTCGTTATAGTCCATAACAACCCACGGCTTCATCGTAACTCCGCCCCTTTTCTTTACCCTCTGCATTTCGTTGTTGTGGATAGTAGACAGCAGCTTTACCTTCTTTTTGTCCTTCCAATGTAGCACCAAAACTTTTCCCTTCTGAAAACCTGTTACTTCACTTTTCTTCGTTTTCTTTTTTTTTAGTCCTGCTGGCATCCCTTTTCTTTTTGTACACACAGTCCCATATGTATCACAAGACCAAGAAACAAGTGCCTCGGCCAATTCCAGCGAGGTATAAAAATTGTCCGTTGTGACACAATAACCTTTTTCAAATAAGGGCTTCATGAGGGACATCACCACCTGAGAGGACATTGGCATAGTCTCGAAATCTTTATCAAGAATACTTCCTTTTCCTGTATATATAATAGTCGACCCCACGTATCCACTTTTTGATTCGCACAACATAAAAGTTTTTATTCCAAATCTTGCTCTTTTTAGTTGCATATATTGATGCCAACCTAATCGTCCTTTATAAAGTAACAGACTTTCATCTACAGTTATATCTCTTTGCGGAGTGTATAATTTGCTAAATTTGTCCTCGAACATACAAAAAATGGGCCAAATTTTATTTAGCTTTGGATTCGGATGAGTTGCAGGGTTGTACTCATCGTTGTTGCTGAAATGTAAGTATTGCCTAATCTTAGCAAATCGCCGATATGACATCGTTTCTCCAAAAAACGGTGTAGTCAGTATTCGTCTCGTTGGCCAATATTGTTCCTGTTCAGGTTTTTTCACAATGCTTTGAAGCATTATTAGTGTCAAAAACACACGCATTTCAGGAGCACAGGTGGCACGCCATTGATCTCTTGAACCAGATGGTTTATCGCGGAGACACTGATTCGCATACCGATTTGTCTCATCGGTAATATATCCAATGATGTCATCATCAAAGAAGAGTTCAAAAAACTGCAATACACCACCATCTGAGTCCACTTCGAAATTCAGCAATGACACCCTCAAAATGGAACCTAGGAGGTGCAGGAGGAGTAGGGCCAAAATGATTCACTTTGCACCATATTCTGTCTTGTGCAGGTTCTCCTTCATCCTCGGTATCGGAACTTGAATGCTCCGAGAAGCTCAATTCTGATCCAGAATCTTCAATATCCACTCCCTCCATTTCCACATCAGATATATCGCATTCCTTGTCACTTTCCATTATGGGAAGGATAAAGTAACACGAGATAAACCAAAAAGTAACATTGAAAAATAAACAATACCGAAGTAATCAAAACAATATATAAAATAACGATACAAAAATAACAATGTTAACAATAAAAATATAATCAGTAACAATATAATAAATAGAAATATAATCAATAACAATATAAACAAGGAAAAATTAACTCCGAACAACAAAGACAGCGATATAACAGTGTAACGCAGATGCAAATGAGGATGCTAGATATGTTCACACGAGAGGACAACGAATAACTAACTCAGATGGGCTTTTGAAATTTGAAGCGGTTGCAAAAACAATTCGGCATCGCCTTCAAATCTGGTGCGAAATCTTAGTAATGGTAAATGGACTTGGGAGAAGCGTTCAGGGAAAATCCCTAGGAGCAGTGACCTGGCAGTGAGGGGGGAAAAACATCTGGTTGGGATTCTAGAAGAGAAAGTTCCACTGTCCGTGTTATAGCAAGACCACCTCTAGGTGGTCTTGGTCATGGCCTCACAGTAAGGCATCAGTTAGAAATCTAAAATATGAAACTTGCTGAAAAATAAAGGATTGCTAAGAACAAAACCTTCCTAACTTCAGAAAACAGTAAAAACGCATGTATAAATGTATTTTTTCGTGAACTTTGACATATAACAAAGGGCCGATGAGTTAGATGTAATAGAAATATTGTATTCCAATTATTGGCAAAATGGTTTTTTTCAATTCATTTCAAACATTCTGTGAATGAATAATGCTTTATTATTTGATGAAAATCCAATCGGCATAAGTCAGGTTATGCAACACGCACGAAAGACTGGATGGACGGAAAAACAGACGGCTAGAAGACTATAAATGCTCGCAGAGAAGTGACAACCACCTAAAAAGTAAGTAAAAGATAGCATATATAATAATAATAGTCCGTCTTTATTTAGGGTGATATTTGGACAATCATGCCTATTCGTACATAAAACAATCCCATGACGAACACAAATATGCATGCCCTAGGCGGGTTTCGAACTTATTATTTGACGGCAGATACTCTTACACGCCCGTCTACCAATGCTTGAGATAATATAAAAGATTTGCGACAACGTATTCATTCAATACTATTCATTCTTTGATAATATTAAGTTTTGCGCATATAAAAAATACGAATAGATCTTAGAGCTTCCGCCTTCGATGATACACCGAAGATAACCTTGAAAAAACTGCCTACAGACATTGAAAATCTTCCCCATGTGTCCTCTGGCGACGAAAATGTGAACTTCTACTAGGAGAAGAGAAAACTCGGTCGGAACAGGGAAGAAGAGGGAAAAGTGGCATAGGATGAGTTAACTCGGCTGCGTCAGAATTTGCGCGACTTGTTGGGACAAGATAACTCAGCTGTGTCAGGGAAGTGGTTAATCATAAATTTAAAAATTTTATCTGGCCTGAGAGAAAAAATAATCTTCCAGCAATATGTGATAAACTACTATTTTTGGAGAAGTTTTGTTTTGTTTTATGTTTTTTACTCTGTATCTGATAACATTTAAAGAAGGTATTATGGTGCAATAGCAGTTAAATATAAAGTTTTATGTAAACTTTATTCATGAACATAAATAAGGAAAATTATTCTTTATAAATGGAATACCCAGTGATTTCAATGTTCTTTATGGTATTTTCCATGCAAATCTAGATCGAAGGATTGGGTGGTTCACAAATTTTTATCTCCTAAACCAGTGATGGCGAACCATATAATTCCTGCGTGCCAATATTACTGAAATTGTTGAATCTTTCCCGCCTCGCGTGCCACAAAAAAGTCCTTGATTTTTTTTGCATGCCAATGAAATTAAATTCATGATCAAGACATAAGAGATTGAAATTTGTGACCATAAAACTAATGTTTACAATAGTTAAATAAATAACACATGCTTTTGAGGCACTAAATCAGTGTGATAAATGCTTTGATTGATTTTCGCCTTCCGTTGGTATGCCAACCAAAATCGTCTTGCGTGCCATAGGTTCGCCATCACTGTCCTAAACCATAAGTCATAATTATATGGTAAAATGGAAGTTCTAATTCACAGATGCAGATAAAAATCATAATTCAGTAAATTGTAATACTTCATTTAATCAAAACTTGTCCAGCAGTTGAAAGGAGATGAAATTCACAAAAGATGGATGGATTGGAAGGTCAAGACAAGCCCATAAGGCATTCGTTCTGCCACTATTGCTTAGGTGGTAAACAATGCCTAGTAATAGCTTTGAAACTTGTGTAGCTAAATGTGACCTGTGTGCACTCGGTGGTCCTATTATTCAGGCTATTGGTGTGCCACAAACACTGCATGCGTTCTTGTGTATTGAATCACCTGAAGGTTATAGCTAATACTTAGGCATATTTTTCATTCTATTAGGCATTGCGATCTCAATACACATAACGGTAATTATAAAATGTTTATCAAATCTACCAGAATTATAATGTTACTTGGTATTAATCTCACTATTCAACGGGCTCATTAGGAGCTAAAACATATGACTAATATAAAAAATATAATCACTGTGAGCGGAAATAAAATAAAGTAGAATAATGAAAATGTCATTGGAATTTACATTACATAAGGCTTTACTGAAGATATCAACAATTTCTTCTCTATTAATTAATAATAATATATATTTTAATGTTTTCTCAATGAATGACCACCAATTATTCCATTTTGGGGACCATTGTGTTCGTGAGTGTCAGTATTGAATATAGTAATAAGACGCAGACTGAATTTGGGATTCATTTTTCTGAAAAAAGTGCACCTCACAGCCCGAAAAATACGGTAGTGGATGGGGAGGTTTATACCAATTCAGATTCGGATGCTTAAGAGGAGAAAAGTAGGGAAAGTGAAAGTGGTGACAGAAAGCAAGTAAGACTCAACAAACAGATCACACCACATCTTCAGGAGTGAGTAAGAACCATGCCCTAAAAATGAGTAAATATTGTTGTATTTGCTCTTTTATTGTGCTATGTCAGTTTTGTGTGCCAATATGTTTTTTGTGTTTTTATTTCGTCTATAAAACAATCTTATCATTCTTCAAAATTTAGAGTTAACCACAACCCAACAATTTTTTTGAAACCCTTCTTCCAACCAACCCAATCGTTTTTCTGAGTGTCTTCTTCCAACCCAACCATTTTTCTGAAAACATTTTCACATCCCAACTCCACTTAATTTAGGAAACCCAATTTTCCTTCGCACATAACAAACAAGTTAGGAAAGTGTACAACGTATCACAAATGGGCGCGTTCCATGCAATGGAGTATTAGAAAGCAATTATATACCTGTATGTAAGGGAAATAGCGTTTTAAAGTTCTTTTCTTCATCATAAATAATCCATTTTCTTCCTATTTAATAATATTACATGCACACGTAAGGAAATTAAACGTTTGTTTGTGAGATTGTTTATGTTAGCAACAATGAAGTAACCATGCAAGAAATTTTCTAAGTTCAACTCGATATAAGAGTTTCTTGTTTGATTTTCTCGATAACGGCTACTCCTACGATAAAAATGTATAGGAAAGGAAATACTCTACCAGTTCTACAACTTTTATTTGAAAAATATTTTGATATGAGCAATACTTTACAAGATATGAGGAAAATTTAATTTTTTGTCACCAGTAAAGTGGTACCCCTGATTGGCATACGTGATTCATTTTTGCGATTTTCTTATTATATTTGATTGAAAGTCCTTAATATCAAATTTCATGAAAATCCATTCAGTAGAAGCCGAGAACGAACATGCAGACGGACGGACGGACCGACGATAATAGGCGCTCACGCTGTAAGTGAAACGCGCCTAAAAAGTAGCAAAAACCCAGTGTCACATCACATTTCTCATAGAATCACAATACAAGATATAACAACCATCAGAATGACTAATGCACACTGTGCCACGTATTGGTAAAAATAGAAGTTCTTGGGGCAGAACAGTGGAAAGAAGTAGTGCCATCTAGCAGCAAAATGTTGAACTTGGTATTGCAAACCATTTATTCCCATTTAGTACCAAGACATGAATACTTTTTCTTATGAATAACTTTATCCTCTTTCATATTGTCCTGCATTATGCAAATGAAGATATGATTACTATTTCTTTAACTCTTAATAAATCAAATATTTTTGATCATACCAGAATAATGGAGTTCCTTACATTTAAGTTTTTGTTATTTGCTGTATTAGTTGTATATTTATGAGATAATTCATTTGCTCTCATTTTCAGTAAAGTGGTCTCTGCTCTATGCTATGCCTCTGCAGCTCGGCAGCTGATCTCAGGAGGTGAGGATTCTATTCTCTTTTTCTGGAATATGGCTGTCAAGAGAAAAGAGGTTTGTGATTTTCTTACTACTTTAAATTTATAAATAATTGTGACATTTAAACTATTTTAGCAGCACTGCTTTTTTCTGTATTTAAATTATTTATTGGTTCACATATAACCCTTATAGTCCATGCAGAGCACCTGTGTTCATTGTTGGCCTTAAGTATTTTAGTCTGTTCTGAACAAATTACCTTTACAGTGAAATCTCGTTACAACGTACTTCACAATTTGTATGTTTCAAATTAACGTACTTTTTTTGAATCCCCGTCAATTTTCCGATATAAATACTGTATAAATATTTCAATAATAACATACTTCAACTTAACGTACTTTTCAATACTACGTATGAAATTCAGAGGTCCCGAAAAAAGATTTTTGTGGTCTTAACGTAAACTTTCATCCATATATGTCTCAATTATAACCTGTGCTGTATAACTATATTGTTTAGAATCCATATTTTTAAAGCTATGGGTTCACGAGTTGAACTTTTCAACTACCAAATGAAAGGAAAACACGCGGTAATAGAAATAAATTTTCATAGACCATAATTATTTCGGTGAATTAAAATAATTTTCATGATTTATAAATACCTCTGTGATCTGCAATGACTTTAATGATCTATAATTATTTTTGTTCACAGTAAGTATGTGAATATAACCCTTTTACGTTTAACTTTCAGTCTATCACATGGTCTACCGTCTGTCAGATCGCCGGGACGAAACATATAATATACACCAAGGCATCCGAGTGTGATAAATCGAGATATCGAAAGTGGCCAACTTCCTAGTGGCTGAACTTGCAAAATATCGTAATACATATCGTATTCCAAAGTGTTATGTTGACTTATACGATAGTATTGTGACTTATACTAGTAAACTCCTGTATGTTACCCTGCCAATACACCGGGATGATACATTAACTTCCATTATTTTCCAATACTTTAAACTACATAGAATGTTCTACATTAATATGGTGATGTACGAATGAAGACATTAAAAATGTTAACTTATATCTCTTTTAGCCGTTACTACGTGAGAATGTGCCTGTAAAAAAATTTGGTAGTCCATAATTTGTACTTCAAATAAATGTACGTGAACTAGCCAAATTAATAATTACTGGAAAAAACCAGGGTCGACTTATACATGAGATATGTGAAAAAATAAAAATTTAATTAAAAATTCGGGGAGGTCAACCTATACACGAGATCGACCTATACATGAGTATATATGGTACATAAAGATCTGCATAACTCCCATGAGAAGCGATTTACCAAACTGAAAAATTTAGAACCGATGATCAGTTATCCCTCTCATATTTTCACAATACCATTGAAATGAAATCTTAAATTCTAGGAATTATCTGTCTTGTTAGACTCTCATTCTGGCCGGTTTCGGTTTGCTCCGGACCTGCGAAAATGCCAATCCCCCACTGAGATGCTTCTACAGAAAATGCTATACTCCCTGTGGGTATTTTTAGTATACTGTACTTTCAGTATAAAGTATAAAAATTCATGCTTCATAGAGATACATTTTATCAAGATTTTACTGTACTTCCATTGTAGAAATTCGTGTGATATATTAAAAAAAAATACTTTTAGAAGACTTGCCGCATGATATAGTTAGTGGCCGACCACATTTAGTGTTTACATTGTGTCAGTAAAATAATTCCTAACCAGGTCTCCATCACTAAATTTGTGCACTGCTGTTGTATCACAATTCTCTCTTGAAAAGTAAACAGTCTCTGTATTAGAGATACACTTTATATGAACATAGCTTTTAACCTTTAAATGCCTGCAAGTGGGATCCAGGTCGCACATTTATTTAGGGGTATTTAAATCATTTTTGTATGAATACTCGAAAAATCAAATATCTCATTAACTATTGGTCATAAAATGTTCAAACTTTTCAAAAATGGAAATGAAGTAAATTACGCTGCAATTATGTTGAATTCTCCATTAACCACTTGGCTTTCAAACAGTTGCAGCTTACTAAGTATTATTCTTATCTTAATGTTGTAGATTTCTCTCTAAAAGAAAACCCAAAACTCTTCTGGCGATTCATTCGGCAAAAAAGAAGGGGCAGACGTATACCATCTTTAGTCCGTTACAAAAACACAGAGGCCAATGATTCACAGAGCACATGCAATTTATTTTCCAAGTTTTTCTCGTCAGTGTTTAAAAAATCACGATTCCCCACCATCTACAAATGATTGCCTATCATTCTTGCTATTTACTAAAGAGGAGGTAAGTGCAGCTTTAAAGAGTCTCATACATGATATATCTGCTGGGTCCGATATAATGCCAATTTTCATTATCAAAGCTTGTGTTAATGAAATTTGCCATACTGGTGTTTCCCAAACTTACAACATTTGTGTACCACCTTCGGGACTTAAGCCTTATCGGTGTATCACCTCTTGGTATTGAAATTATTGCTAACTATATCTAATATTTTTTTTTTTAATTCTACAATTCAATGCCTATTTCAAAAATATACATATTGAACAATAAATAAATAAAAAAGTGCAAAGAAGCTAGGACAGGGATGTCCGACTCGATGTTGGTGAGCTTAGGACAAAGATGCGGCTCCACGTCAATGAGACGATTTTGTTTTTTAGTTTAATGCCAACCAGCACCGAGAATCCCACTCACACATGTACGTAGTGCAGGGGTCCCCAAACTACGGTCCGTGGGCCACATCCGGCCCGTGCAATGATTTAATCCGGCCCACCTGCCTTACCAGTAAAGTAGTACCCCTGATTGGCATACATGATTCATTTTTGTGACTTTCTTATTATATTTGATTGAAAGTTCTTAATATCAAATTTCATGAAAATCCGTTCGGTAGAAGCCGAGAACGAACATACAGACGGACGGACAGATGGACAGACCGACAATAATAGGTGCTCATGCTGGAAGCAAAACGCACCTAAAAAATGAGTCTGTACCCTTATGCCATAGATGATGTTCTACTCGAGAGGGTCCAAACTGTTAACGACTTAGGTGTAACTATGGAGACTAAACTAAATTTTAGTGTACACATCCAGTCCATTTGCTCAAGAACATTCAGACTCCTGGGTTTTATTATACGAAATTCCATCAAACATTTCTCCCTCCCCACCATTATTAGCTCAAACTGCGCACTAGTGAGACAGTGCTGGAATACGCAAGTGTTATATAGAATCCCACCCAAAATGTTAATGTATATGCCATTGAAAAAGTGCAAAGGCATTTAATAAAATGGCTGTGCTACAAAGCTAATATAATTTATAGGAAACACCTTTCCCTTTGTAAAGAGTTCAAACTTAGCCCCTTGTGTAATAGGCAAATGATCTTGGATATTATTATCTATTAAATATTATGGAGTCATTGATTCCAAAGAACTAGTGGCACTACCGTATTTGACCGAATATAGCCTCCCTACCCATTTTTCTCACACAAATCTAGAAAATATTTTAATACCCTGAAAGGACGATTATTTTTAGGACTTTAATGTCATGAAACATATTGTATAATTTGAAGAAATATCAAACTTGCACTCATTTAATAAAAAAGTACCAATTAGCGAGTGATAAAACGCCATGCTAATTGGAATTTTAAGGTTTTCAGATTTGTTCCTCAGAATTCAGAGGGTATACTAACGAGAGAGATATTTGACAAGGAATTGAACAAAAATACATTTTTAGGGAGTAAAAATAAACTTTAAAAAGTCGAAATAACATACTAATTAATGCAGCAATATTAGCAAGTCGAAATAACATACCAATTTATGCAGCAATATAAATTCGCACTTTGCTCATATTTCGATCTATCTTTCGTTTGTGTAATTAACAATTCGAGCTTAGCCAGGCAATTAGTCCATTCTCAGGCAAGGTTAATTTTGTTGGTATTACCGTATTTGCTTGTGTAAGCTGCGCACCTTTTTTCCCAAAACGCTGGTGGAAAAGAGGGGGTGCGTGTCTTACACGAATTCTTTTATTTGCCGCTCACCTTTTTTCCCAAAATATTGTGTCGGTAAACAAATATACGTTAAGCTAGCACCCATGCCACATCTATTATTCTATTTCTGAATTTCGGTGTATTTAGTCATTTTCATTCATTGTATAAAAGTTTTAAATGAGTTTTAAGTTTATTAACGGGTGCTCCCCAAACTAGACGAAGTCTTCTGCTGCAATCGTCACGGAGGCCACGGCGCATGCGCGACCAGTTCGGGTTGGTGGGGGTTTTGTTCTCACGGCAGACGACGCCTATCATGTTCAGATACGGCATGCTTCCTTTATTCTATGATACGTCTATGAAAGTCATAGCCACCGTGGTGATCATTGAATGATCGCTGATCATAATTTTAGTTCGCCAAAAAAATGACGACCGCTACGTTAGGGATCAGTGACCATATGGCTGGAAAATTACGTACAGCAGAATGATCGCTACCGGAGTGATTTCTGCGAACATGACCAATGTGACCACAAAAACAGTTAAGTGTTTAACAAAAGAGGACTACCGAGGATATTTCTGCTAGTACCGATATAAAGAGATCACCCAATAAATTCGTCACGTAGGAATGTGAAGATGCTTAACTTGAGTGTAGCATTTTTTAGAAATAGGAATTGGTGATTTAAAAAACCCTTTTTCGGCTCAAATAAATTTTTTTCCCTAGAGCTGGCCCAAAAACCGGGGTGCGCGGAATACACGAGGTCTCGGCTTACACGAGCAAATACGGTAAAATTGGAATTTGACAATAATGAGAGCGATCGGGTAATAGAAAAATCCTTCCTATATGGTGACGTCAATCAGCCTTGCAAATAAATATTCGCAACCCGAGTAGTTTAGTCTTACAATGGATAGAAACACTTACTGACTCGAAATGAAATTCATCATTATTGAAGCTTTGCACACTTGTTTGTACCCACCTAATTTTTAGTGCCCGAAAATAGCCCCCCCCCCAACTTTTGCACTTCGCTTTTGGCCAAAAACAGGGGGGCTATATTCGGTCATATACGGTAATTGGCTTCAATGCCTCCCTTCGTAGATCCCATCACACGCCACTTTTTCATGAGCCATCCTCCAGAGTGAATGTCGACAAACATTCACCAGAACAATTCAGACATACAATGAGACAAATGCCAAATGCAGTACTATGGACATATACGAAGACTCCCTTCCTGTATTCAGGAGACGTGCAGAGCACACTGAGGACACACTGAAGTGTTATGAGTGGGTGTATTTTTGTACGAATGTGTATAATTTTTTACTTGTCTTGTTCTCTTTATTTATTTTTATATTTATACATTTTTTATTAGAACACTTGTAATTGGGGATATCCTGTTTGTGTTTAATAAATTATTATTATTCCTATTAAATAAAAAATATTTCATATTAAAGATATTAAATAATTACACGGTTTTGTTTTCTAGAGGAAAGAAACATAAAAAACATATTGGCACTCAAAATTGAATCTTTTTATATTATAATCTTCTTGAGGCCTAACTAAGTGACTTGTGATCAGAGTGATCGGAAAATGACCATTGTGCGCAGGTGCATAGTTTCAGAACTCTTCTCCCCCCCTCCCTCACTGGCTGCCAGGCGAGGCAGCCACGGTCTCTCACCTCCCTTATGATGGAATGGCCTAGCGAGTGATCGGAAAATGACTGTTATGCTCAGGTGCAGTTATCCCAGCTCTACCAGGCGAGAGGCAGCCGAAGTTTCCAGCCAGTCGCTCTCTGACTATAATGGAGATTATGTCATTATTTTCTTCATCTTCACATGCAAAAGGGCCCTTAACAGGCACAGCTCTCTCTTATACTTCATCGCCCTTATCAGGGCTAACTCCCTCTTCTACTTCATGGCCAGGGTCATTTGTGCATCACATTATTGGAGATGGAAATTGTCTTTTTTGAGCGTTATTGTATGACTTATATTAGTGGTTCTTAACCCTGGGTCACGAGCCAAAATTGGGTCGCCAAGTCATTTGGAGTGGACCGTCAAAGATTTTCCATTGCTTTCTTTATCCATATATATCATTCCTCCTAGTGACCTGAGAGCTTATTTTCATTTATGTATTAAATTCCTATTTATTTTATTACTTATTACAAGTGAGCTAGTGGAGGAAATGGTTCGCCGCGACCAGAATTTGGGTCGCAGCCAAAAAAGGTTAAGAACCACTGGCTTATATGAACTCAAGGAAGAGCATGCGTTAGTACACAATCGAATAGTAACCAACGCTGCTAACAACTGGACATATTACAGCAGTTTCGTTATTGGCGATATCTTACGGTGTCTCAATAAAATCAGTAAATGATTATACAAATCACATGAGTAAGAATGGGATACATGATGACCATTTGGAATTGACAGTTGTTTCAAGCATTTTCAATATCTTTGTTAACTTGCATCATTCAAATGACCAGAGTATCATGCACTTTGGCTCTGAAGGTGGTAGGAAAAAAAGTATCTTTATTATACACCGGAGACGGTGACAACGGTCACTATGATGTGGTTGTAGTAGATAAAAAAGAATGGAATAGATTAAGGAATCGAGAAAACAATAAAAGGTGCAGGGCCAAAAGGAAGGCTATTGGTGAATGTAATTTAAGAGCTTGATCATGCTGTCAATAATGATGTAGATAATCAAGAAATTAGTGTAAATACAAACGAATATAACAATGACTTATCAACATCCAATCATGCTGGGAATCAAAGAAAAAAACACAGTGAATCTGAGAAGCAAACAAATAAAAATATTTATAACACCCGGTACAGGGTAAAAAAGAAAAACGTGTCTTACAGAAGGAATTGAAAATAATACTGAAACTGAAATAGAAGAAAGAAAAAGAAAGTCATAAAGTAAACAACAGGTTGTAGATAAACGGAAAACGATGCTAATAGGAGAAAATTTTCCAAAAACAGTGGATGACGAACAAAAACGAATAAAGCACCGTGAACGTCAGCAACATTATTGTGCAAACCATCAAGAACAATCGACAACTTTAAATCGTGAACAACAACAATGTTACCGTAGGAATAATGCAGAAGATTCTACTGCTGCTAACCATGAATGACAGAGGCGTTACCGAGAACAGCGGTGCGATGAATTATTACTGCAACAGCGAGAAAGAAATAATCAAACTCGAATACAGCATGAAAATACTTACTATGGTGAGAATACTCCTGATAATATTGAACCATATTGGTGTCTCATCAGTTAAATGCAATCACTGTGGAGCATTATCATTTCAAATGAAATCCAGCAGACCTAAAAACAACTGCTGTCATGGAGGTAAAATGAAAATGGATCCGTTGCCCGAACATCCAGAATCACTGAAAAAATTATTTTTGGAAAACAATCAAGAGGCACGGCGTTTTCAAAATAACATTCACTTCTACAGTAATTCCTTTGTCATGGCGGCTTTTTGCCCAACTGAAGAGGCGACCATGGCTGTGTAAGAATTCATGGTAAAGTTAATGCACGTGCTACTATCAGTGTGATTCCATATGATGGTCAGCGACCACAGTTCGCTCAGATTTACATCTACAATAATGAAACAGCTCTCACATTCAGAACGTCAAATAATTGCCAAGCTTCTATTGTTAAAACGATTCAAGAAGTGATGGAAACCAATCCATATGCACAGAGATACAAGACATTGTTTCAGCGTTATCCAGAAACGGGTGATTGTGACACTCGATTGCAATTCGTCAGATTGCAGTCAGATGATCGCCGTTGATATAATCAACCATCTTCTAACATCACTGAAGTGGCTGCTATTGTACTGGTAAAGAAGGTGATGTGCCCACAAAAATAGATTTTGTGGCAAATCTCAAACATCAATTGGTAGAGGGGAGGTTAGCGTGTCTAGCTCCCAATGCTAGGGTCGCAGGTTCGAATCCTGCCGAGGGCATGGTCGTGTGTGTTCGTCCTTGTTATTGTTGTTACGATATTCAGTATAATTGACCTTGTGCTCTCTCTGAATTCTTCCCAATAAATAAATTTGAGTCAACAACAATACATAAACTCTCCTGTCATAATGAGCCGATGATGTTTCCGCTGTTGTTTCCTAAAGGAACACCGGGTTATTCGACAGACTTGATGAACATAAATTCTACCAATCAATGTCACTTAACAGCAGTTCAGTATTTCGGTCAGAGATTCGCAATAAGATCAAATGAATTTAATCCAATACTAATATCTGGCCATCTAACTCAGCAGTATGCCATTCATGGTTACATCATTGTCTAATGGAATCGGTTGAATTACGTTAAGACTCACCAACAATTTTTTCGATGGGAAACGTTTCGAGGATTGGCTGATTATGTGCAAAATAGTACTGCAAACACATCAGACAGGATCCGTTAGGGAAATGCCATGGTTTTACCGTCATCATTTGACGGGAGCCCAAGGGCCATGCAACAACTTTATCAGGATTCAATGACAATGGCAAGGGACTTAGTCAGACCGAATCTTTTCATCACGTTTACAGCGAATCCACAGTGGCCATAAATTAAAGAGTACCTTAGTACGATGCTACTGGGCACGACTGCTTTGGATATTCCATATTTTGTACTGAGGGCATTCAATATGCAATTTACTGTATTTGTTAAAGAAATTGCTTCCGGTGAAGTGTTTGGGTAGGTTCTTGGATATGTATACAATGTCGAGTTTCAAAAAAGGGACTTACCACACGGCCATTGTTTATTCAATCTTGATCCGCGTGAAAAATTGTACCGAGATTCCTGATAAATAACTGTTCCCGGAGACTCAAAAAAGTAATGAAACACATGTTACATGGACCCCATACAGAATCAACTCCATGTTGGAATGAAGCGACAGGAAAATGTTTGAAAAAATTTCCATTCGCATTTATCGTTGAAACCGACATGACAAGACGGCTTTCCTAGATATCAGTGTTGCGATAATCGATACAAATTACATTTGTATAATGGTTGAGTAAACTGGAGGGCTGTTCCCATAGATAATTCGATGGTGTTCAGTATAATCCATACTTACTTCTCAAATACGATTGCCATATCAGTGTTGAATACAGTCATACCTCGTTTAACACATTTGTTTAGCGCAATTTCGATATAGTGCAATTGGAATCCTGTGGTATATATTTTTTTATATTTTTTAATAAAATAAATACTGGATGTTTGGTACGTACTGCAAAATGAAAGTACTGTTCACGGTGCGCATTTTTGCTGGCTTTTGTTTGCTTAACAAAATTAAGGAATGCTGTTTTTACGTAATCAGTTCCAATGACATATTTGTGGTGTTTTGTTTAATACCATATTTACTCATGTAACCCGCGAACTGCTGTTTTTGGGTGGGTTCGGAAGGAAAAAATTAATTTGAGGCAGAATAAGTTTTTTTTTAAATCGCCAATTCCTACTCCCTGAAATAAATTCCGCTCAAGTTAAGCATCTTCTTCCTTCTACGTGACGCAATTTATTGGATGATCTCTTTATGACAATACTAGCAGAAATCTCCTCACCAGTAGTCCTCTTTTGTTAATCCCTGAACTGTTTTTGTTGTATTATTATGCAACTTTGTCCCCGCTTCTGTTTTTAACATAATATTACGAACAGATGTTGAGCTTCACGAACTATTTGCTCATCTATGAACGGGAACTTCCCTACGCAGATGGGGAGTTTTTTCGTTTATTGTCTTGTGAGTAAATAGTGGAAGGTTAGGAACAAACGAGTCCAAACACTTGAGATGTGGATTTCTGTCTTCCTTTCGAACGATGAAATCTTTCACTCGCAACAAAACTTCACCACTCTGGATACATTGAAGTGGATGAGGGAAAAGGACCAAACTTGAACCTACCTATTCTCCATATGGCAAACCCTCAGTACTCATTGAACTACAGTTACCAGTTAGTCAGCGTATTCTTTCTGCCTACCTTTGCGAGTTTTTTCCTGCAGCGCGGGTGTAACTTACTCATTTGCTTGCTCGCATAAATACATGTATACTTGGTAGAATTTGACGTCTTTAATGAATATAACGTAGATGCAAGCATATTGCAGAGAATTTACTATCGATACAATTTATATAACCTGTTCAGAAATCCTCATGTAAGACGCGCACCCCCTTTTTTCCCCAGCGTTTCAGGAGAAAATGTGGGTGGGGTACATGAGTAAATACGGTATCTATGGCAAAATAACATTTTAACAGTAAATTGGGGGAAATAATTTCAGTAAATCATGGCGATCATGGCAGAAAGGAGAAAATTGAGTAAAGGCAATCAAAGTATAGAAAATAATCCTAAATTATCAAGGAAAACAAATTTTGAGGAAAAACTTAAAGTGATTCAGTGTTTTGAACAAGGTGAGTGTCAGAGCAATATTGCATGTAAGTTTAACTTCACAACTTCTACAATTCATACAATTTTGTTAAATAAAGACAAAATAAAAAGTTCCATTGAAGCAGCCAGTGCAGTAACTGCGAAGAAATTCACGAGATCACGTAGTAATATCCTTGAAAAAATGGAGAAACTGCTAGTGTTGTGGATTGATTCTAAGCGTTCTAATGAACACATGCCCCTTAGTCAAGCAATACTTTGCAGTAAAGCACTTTCCCTGTTTGAATGTGTAAAGCAAAAAGAGGGTGGAGATTCTTTAGAAACATTTCATGCCATTTCCAGTTGGTTTCAAAACTTTAAACGCCATGCAAATATACCGTATATACCTGAATATAAGACGAGGTTTTGTTCCAATTTTTATGACCGAAAAATCGCTAGTCGTCTTATAATCGTGCGGTGCGTAATAGTTTGACTGACAGAGGAGCAGAAGGCAGAGATAGGTAGAGATGGGAAGAATTGAATAGTTATAATCGAAATACAGGCAGACCTAATCTTTCACGGCTTTATCTTTCGCGTGTTTCGATCTTTTGCGGTTCCACATTTGCAACCAGTTTTGTCTTTCGCGGTCTTATGTTTCGCTCTTTCGCAGAAAAAAATCACGGAAAAGGCTGTGCGATATGTTCTATATATGGAATAAATCCCATTTCCTCACATTTTCTATCATAGTCAGGCCTGAAAAATGTTGTTACGGTATTCTGATATGTAAAACTATTTACAAAATTTAAAAAAATCGATACGTGTATCTATTTTTTAAAAGTATATATATAAGACACATGTACATGTCTTATATATACTTTTAAATATTTTTAGGATGCAATCCTCCCACACTTTTGTGTCCCTTCGCACGTGAAAAGTTACAGAATATAAGCTGGCATCACTGTTCAGGAGCCTTCTGTCTTTATTACGTCAGGGAAGACCCGAGGGGAAAGACTGAACTCTTGACCTTTCCGATTCAGGATCATTGGGTTATTTGCTTAGATTTCACATAGTTCAAACGCTTAAGCTTTCCGTTTTATGCATCATTTATTATTGGTAGAGTTTCGCAGAGGTTTTCAGGAATGTAACCCCAAGAAAGATGCGGTCTGCCGTATTTGGGGAATTAGCCCCTGCAAGTTAGGCAACCTCCGTTCATTTTTTCTCGATTCTACTACGGAACTTAAATAATTTATTTTCTGATACTTTTTTCGTCTTCTTTTAACTTGTTTAAGTCTCACTTTCATTGAAGTTAATTTTTCCGTCTCTTTCTCTATTTTACTGCTGTCACCAATACAGAGGACAAATGATGATGGGATGGGAACCAAACCCTGTATTTCCCATTGCCTTAATTACTTCTCTTTTGCGATTTCGTCTTTCGCGGGGTTTTCAGGACCATAACTCCCTCGAAAGACGAGGTCTACCTGTTTTCGATTCTTAAAATCATTTGAAACAATCGATTATTAAAAGTAGTAGTAGAAAATGAATCGATTCAAATGTATTTGAATACAAATACTCTTTTGAATTTTATTATATTTATGCATTTTGCTTCATTTGGTAACTTATTAAAAGTGTTGGCGTGGCTGACAGGTAGCGCCACTATGCGATAGCTCGAAATGTTTGTTCGTCAGCTGATGTACGAAAGTCGAGGACTGCCTGTAGTAGTAGTAGGTTGAATGGGTGAAAGATTTTGCACCAACATATGTAATTTGATCCTGTCATGATATCATAGTGTGTTGACTGCAGACAAAGTGAACCATCTATGACTGTAGTAAATTCCATGTGAATTAAAGTCTTCGTGATTGTTAACTATCCAGTTTTACATAAAAATATGGGTGACCACGTTGAGAAGGGAGGTTCTACACCTTCAAAAATATCAAAATCATTGTGTAATAGTTATGATGCAAATTTTAAACTTTTAGTGGCGAAATATGCTGATGAAACTAACAATTGTGCTGCAGCAAGAAGGTTTGGTGTCACCAAGGCAAATGTGCGGCGGTGGAAAAAATCACAGGAAATGCTAAAGTGTGCAAGTTCAAATCGGAAAGCATTTCGTGGGCCTAAGGAAGGACATTATAAAAATTTAAGAGGACCAGTTAATAACATTTGTGCCAAATATTTGTTCCAAAATATTCAATTGAAAATTCCAATCAAAATTGCTTATTTCAATTGGTTCAATGTTCATTACTCAATGGTATAATAAACCTCTGTCATGTGCATAATAAATTTTTTCCTTTCACTAGGAGTTAAAAATAATCAGAGTCGTCTTATATTCGGGTATATACGGTACATAGCGTTTGATTTACAGGTGAATCAGCAAGCTCTGATAAAGATGCAGCTATCAAGTTTCCTGACGAATTTCAAGCAATTATTGAAAATGGTGAATACCCCCACACATACATACAATAAGTAATTTACCCGTAGATTTGAGCACTGCAGTGATGAAAATGATAACTCACAGAACCAAGCGATCTCTGCATAAATGCGAGCACTGCTGCAAAAGATTAAAAGTTGTATTAATATTGATTTTTAATGATAATTAATATTAAATAAATAAAAAAGTAACATTAGCAAACCTTGCAATTTTGCGAACTGATCACTACTAAGTACAAGTTGTAATCGGTTTGTTTATCACAAATTTGGTTAGCGCAAAGACCGTTCTGAACGTATCCTTTGTGCTAAACGAGGCATGACTGTAGAGTCTTTTTAAATTACAATTAGCTTTTCTTAACAATTAATCATATTTGCTTGTAACTATCCGTTTCCGAGCCTATTGCATTCAAATATACCGATAATTTTATTTCCTAGCATATTACTTTAGCCAAATCCAGCTTCATTTCTTGTGTAATTATGCCTCGCTGAAATATTTACTTTTATGTCTTGTAAGCAAGAAACCAGTGAAAACGCAACATACAGTTGTCCATGATTGAACACTGACTGGTAAATGTTCGCCAGATACTGTGTTAGAGGCGGCCTCATCACTTTCGCTGGTTTCACGAATTATGTCAGCGTGTTCTAAAGCAGTTGTTGAAGGCATGCTTGTGCTTCGCATTGATAATGGTATTTTTCTTACAAATATGTCTAATGTACTTTGAACCGTAGACTTCTGTTTCTCCCTATAAACTTCCCTGTAGCATTCTATCGATTGATCGAAGTCCCTGCAAACACACAAACTCTGGTTCTCCGTGGGATCTATGTCTTCGATAATTGACTGCACTTCATCAATTAAAGGGAATACCCATCATAGTTTATTTGTTGTAATTTGACGAGTGATCTGTCCTTCCAAATCTTTATCTTCCTTGTCCTCCGAAGATGCTTTCGTCATATCCAAATTAAGGAGATCTTCATTTGATAGATGTTCACTATGTGAATTTAGTAACTCCTTCACATCACCTCTCTCAACCTAATTGAGTCTATCTTTTGCACAAGTTTAACAATGCCCATTATTACAGCTTCTGGTTCATCAAAGTCATGGAAATCATAAACAGCTTCTGGCTATATTTTCCACCACACTAAATTCAATGTTGAACATTTCATTTCATCCCAAGATTCTCCAATATTGTTAATGGCATGCATGATGTTATAATTTTGCCAGAATTCTCAAACTGTCAACTTTCCTTCTTCTGTTCCATGAACCAGCTGGGCTAATGTTTTCTTTAAATACTTCGCCTTAAATGTGTATATTACGCCTTGATCCATAGGTTGAATGAAAGCCGTTGTGTTTTTTGGGAGAAATTTAACTCTAACGTTACCAGACTTATCCTTTAAGTCTTAAAGTGGATTGGATGTCCAGGGGCATTGTCGAGAAGCAACAATGCCTTATGCACAATATTATTATTTTAAAAATATTTTTTACAGCAGGACAGAAGTAATATATAAACCATTCTTCAAAAATCTTCCTTGTTGCCCACCGTTTCCTGTTTGATCGCCGCCCAGCAGAAAGAGAGGATTTTCCATATCCTGTAAGAGCCCTTGGATTTTCTCTCTGATAGACTAGCATGGGCCTCAACTTAAAATCCCCTTCTGCATTTGCTCCTAAAAGAAGGGTAAACCTCTCTTTAGCCACCTTAAATCCAGGTACAGACTTTTCCTCTTTTGGGAATTCTTTTCCAAAATAGAGCAGTCTCATCGATGTTGAAGGCTTGACTTGGTAAATATCCCCCTTCTTCTACATGGTCATCCATTTATCATGCAACCCATCACATAACTGTGCGTGGTGAAGTAAATATGGCAACAGCGCACTAAATGACACGTGCTTCGATGGCCTTGAGTCACCTCCAACCACTGTCTACTGGATCAGTCTTACTGTCAGTTGTACAAGGTGTTCTGTTTAGCTTAGACTCTCGTGCTGCGAAAAATGGGTTTTGCCCTAGAAGAACAAGTGTTTATTTTAGAGAGTTATTTTTCAGTGAAATCATTAAGACAGTGGCAGAAGGCCTTCAGAAGAAAGTTCCCAAACAGACCAGTGCAAAATAAGAGGTGTACCAGGATATCATTCAGCAATTCCTTGTTGCTGGTTGCAGTAGGACTGAGTCACAGCCCACACTTCCCGTTCATCAATGGCGCAACTCCACCAATTCTTTGATGATCGCATTGTTTCGAGGGGCTTGTAGCCCCTGATTTATCACCTGCAGATTTTTGTCTTGTGGGGTTTCTTGAAATGCGTTTACCAACCCAACTCACATAACATTGATGAATTAAAGAGAAACATTGAAGCCTGTATTCATTCAGTTGACCAAGCAACTCTGCTCCGTGTTGCACGAAACACATTAAAGCGAGGAACTGCTTGTCTTGAACAGCAAGGAGGACACTTGGAGCATTTTTTGTAGATAATTACAGACTGTTCAGTGTTATTACATTGTTGTTGTAGCGATTTACAGGACCTTGTAATGCAATTAAATATTTAGATAAACTAGTGGGTTGCGTTTTAAATGGATGACCCTGTATAATAAATAGCCTGCAAAGTTTCACGATACGCTTATGCTGCCTCTAAATCAGCACTATCTCCCTCGCCAGTTAATTTCAGGTTTTGTAAATTGGCTCTTATTTTAAAGCACTCCAACCATCCAGAACTTGCCTTAAAACTTTCAGTGGATGTAGATTCACCCTTCTTATTTTAAGTCTTCAAAGAGACCCCTGGATTTTTCTTGAATTATCAATGTGCTTAATGGAACACGTCATTGTGTTTGGTCTTCAGTCCAAACAATTAACAAGGCTTCCATTTTCTCCATCAAACTACGCAAATGCTGCAATTTAGTTGCTGATAATGGCGTTATATCGTGACCGCATAACTTAATTTTGTCTTTATTTTCCTTATAGTATGCACGGTAGATTTAACCAACCCCATTGACTTAGCAATATCAATCACACGATCACCTTGCTCAAGGTGCTTAAGTACTGCAAGTTTCACTTCTAAATTGATACTTTTCCTCTTAGCAGCCGAAGGAGTTGAAGATGATGGTCTCTTTGGGGACATAATGAGGGTTATATTACTTTTAAATATGAATCACAAATAATTTTACTAATTCACTTACCACATGCATAATGCATGATTTCTACTGCATAAATTACTTTTAAATATAAAGTACAGATAACTTTAAAAATTCACAGAGCGCACACGTAAATTGTTTTTCACTGCATAACACATGACAAAACACTGATATGAGAGAAGGGGGAAGACCCTCGAGTATGCAGGGTATTCCCTGCACCGAGTGTGAGGGACAGCTTGTGCAGTTCTGCCAAACTCTTGAGTGACTCATTCTTACTCGCAGCCCCTTCTGAGTCCTTTCGGAGGGACTTTAACCTCTGAGAGAGGGTAGAAAACAGTGGATATGTGTGAATATGAAGCTACGACCAGCTGGTGGAATGAATTCAAAGTTTGGAGTTTTTCAAATTGTTTTTTTCATGTTACTAAAATGAAAATTTCAGAAAGATTGCTGAGGAAATGTGGGAAAATTTAGCATTTCTATTTAAACACTTAAGAAATCAAAATGAAAATTATTTCCATAGTTCTAATCTCAAAATTATGGTATTTATTGTTTTACAGAAAAACAGGTAAAATGTGGGAAAAATTAAAAATTCATTCAAGTAAGTTCTCAAGAATATGAAGCGAATGGTGTCAGGCGTAACTATATGGAATTCCTTTATCTCGTAAATATATTTACAAATTTTTGTTTAGTTCTGAGTTTGGTGGAGTGAAAAGCATCACTAAGCCCTTTTTTGTTTGTTAAGGTTTAGCCTAAATTTAAAGAGTTTAAAAGTTTCATGAGACTAAAAAATTCATTAAAATATTTTATTATGTGCATGCAACTGTTATAATTCATTATGGCTTTCAAAGCTGATAAATTGTACGAATAAATACAGTAAATAGAATTTAAAAAATCAAGATACATATCAAATGGAGATTTCTGAAATAAAACTCTTGGAATTAAAACAGCGCAAATGTGAAATTATTACCTCGATAAACGGAAAAGTTCCTCGGTATGATAATTGCATAAAAGCGAAAGCGCGCTAAACAAGGGATGCCTGTATCTATTTTTTAAAAAAATTATGCATATATATTACATTAATGCACTTAGGTAAATATTTTACATGTTAGAATAACACAACAATATTTTTTCAGGCCTATGTGAGGAAAATGCAATTTATTCCACATATAAAAAAATTTGCATAGCCTTTTCCGTGATTTTTCTCCATGAAAGAGTGAAACATGAGTCTGCAAAAGACAAAACTGGTCGCAAATGCAGAACTGCGAAAGATCAAAATGCGCGATAGATAAAGCCGCGAAAGACAAGGTCTAGTTTATCACTCAAAATTACAACAAATACTACGCTTTGAATTATTCAGGTTAGGTCGTAATAACAGCGTTAACACCCGCATAGGTGGTTTTGATTTCTGCTTTACAGCAGTGTGTACAATATTCTTTTTTTTAATTTCGCTATATGCAGGTTTTTTTTTGTGGAATGGGTGAGATTTTTATTTCGTAATTGGGAGGTTTTGTAATTATCGAAGGTTCGCAATATAGAGGTATTCTGTATAGTTTTAGTAGTAAATTTTTTGGGACTGATGATAATTTTTGTTATACTGAGTTCTTCGTTCTAAGGGAGTTCGTAAGGTAGAGGTTTTACTGTACTTTTGAATTTGCTAGAGAATGCCTTCACAGCTCGCGGAGGAGTAAGGTAGAGGTTTTACTGTATAACGAGGTATGTTATAGCCGAATCATAAAGTAATAACAGCACATTGTTTTTTCCAGACTCCTGAGTGGCAGGAAAGTGATATCTGCCAAGGATGCGGCCTACCTTTCTTCTGGAATGTTAGAGCTGTCCTTGAAGGCGGAGTTGGTCGAATGGGTTTAAGGCGTCAGCATCACTGCAGGTACAATCACAAGTTATAAGTCACTCTTTATATATGAGCTTGAAGAAGAAGAAAGTTAAATAGGTATACAAGTATGGAGTAGGATTTGAGGGAAGGAAGCCCAGCGGGCACTTACCAAACGATGAGCCACTGGGGTGTTGCACAAAAAATTTTATCATATAAGGTCTGTTCAAAAAGTATCCGGACTGATGTGATTATAGACCGAATATCGTAATTAGAAGGTTTGGGACTCAATCTCCCTGACATCATGCTCCTGAAGTCACACACTTTGCCCTATGATCCTGTCACTCTTTAACCTTTATCTGCCAAGCAGGCCAAATACATGCAGGAAGGCAAAGGTATTGACAAGGTGACAAAGTCCCCATCTGCGAAGTTTTTTTATCACCCTGTTTTTCGAAAATGTCTACCAAGAGGAAAGCTAGTGATAAAACAGAAAGCAGAAGCAAAACAAAGATGTTGACTTTAAGTGAGAAAATTGAGTTGCTAAATAAACTTGCTAGTGGCCAGAGTGTGGCATCACTGGGCAGGCAATATGCAATAAACTGCCCTCCGCATCTGATCACGGATCAGGCGTAGTGGGTAACCGCGTTTTAGGAGGGCATCTTCGAGGATGGAGTAATATAGTGAGAAAGACCTCCTGTCTGAGCAAATTCTCCATCCTTGGTGGGCTAGGGGTGAGAGGAGAGGCACGACAAAAAGGATTGAAGGGAGTCAGGTCCATTGGTCCAGATGAGAAAGATGTTGTCAATGAATCTCAGCCACAATAGTGGTTTGAGAGGTGCGTTGAGGAAATGAGTCTCCCATTCCCCTAGGTAGCAATTGGTATAAGAGGGCGCCATTTGAGTGCCCATTGCTGTACCCTTAATTTGGAGATAATGGTGCCATCTGAAAGAGAAGTTGTTCTTTTTCAGCACCATTTCTGCCAAGTGCAATAGGAAATGGGAGGAGGGTCTTTTGTCAGGTAGTTTTCTGAGGGCAGAAAGTCTGTCATCATGGGGAATATTTGTGTAGAGGGAGCAGACGTCAATGGTTGCCAAAATGGTGTTGGGTGGGAGAGGAGAAGGGAGATGCTTAAGGCGTTGGAGGAAGTGAACCCTCCATCCGCTGCAGGATCTCAACCTTGCGGCAAACCCCGTTGCCTCACATGCCCCATCCACCCACCCTCATTTTCATTCACCAGCCCCTCCTCAAACATCACCTACCCCATCCTGTCGTGGGAGGGGAGAAGGGAGGTGCTTAAGGCGTTGGAGGAAGTGGTTGGTGTCTTGGATAAAATATGGGAGTAGATGGACGAGAGGCTGTAGGTGAGAGTCCACGAATGCAGAGATGCGCTCCACGGGGGAGTTAAAACTAGCAACAATGGGGCAGCCAGGGGTGTTAGGTTTATGAATTTTAGGAAGAAGGTAGGTGGGGGTATGGAGATTCTTGGGGATCATCAGGGCAATGGCAGAGTCGGTGAGGCCTTCCTGTTTTCCCGCGGAATGAAGATAGGAGGATATTTGGGAGGAGTGGAGGCTTGTGGGGTTGGAGGTGAAGGAGAGATAAAAGGTTTCGTCGAAGAGCTGGTGCTCGGCTTCATCGTTGTATTGGGCACAATCCAACACAATGGTGGTGGTGCCCTTTTCTGCGGGGAGGATGATTATATACACACACACACACGCGCGTGCACACACACATATACATATATATACATACACATACACACACGGCCATGCCCAGACATGTTGCCGGCTGTGGCGAGATATAATATGGTAAGCAGTTTCGCCTTGTTTCATTCTATCAGTGTGTGCCTGGCCTTAGAGTACAAGATGCCGGTAGAGTCCACCCTACCTCCTACACCGGTGCCCGAACTCCTTCTTGGCGGCCATACACGCACACACACATTAATTTTCGATTTTTCACAGTTCAAGATTTTCTTCCTTCATTCATCTAAATAGGTAAATGCAGACCGGTGTTGCACATTTTTGCTTTATTGGATGGTTAAAACTGTGTACTACCGTATACCTTATATTCATTTTTTGAGAAATATGAACTATACAGTATTATTGAAGATGTAAACTCAAGTAACTGTATGAAATTTGACCAAAATTGTTGGAGCCGTTTTTGAGAAAATTGGATTGATATAAAAATGCGTAGAATAAACTACTCTTAATTATTGATCAATGTCAACCATTTCTATGTATACTCTGCTCAGTATGATAAAATGCCTAAGTACGAGATTTCATTCATTTTCGTTCTTCCATCTTGGCTCCAGAGGTAGTAACAGACAGACAGACGGCATTGAGAAAACCACTTTTTCGGATTCAGCGACACGTAAAACACGTATTTCCGTAAAAATCTCGAGGTTGAATTTTTTCGCAAAAACAATTCCTTTCTTGATACTTCGTATGAGAAAGTAAAATGCTAGAATAACCAAATTTGGTATCATTCTTCCTTTCATCCTAACTTACTGAACGGTTAAGGTTTTGTGTCTGTCCGTCACTTTGATTCGTAATGGCGAACGTTTTAATTATCGAATGTCACGTATTTTGCTGCATCCTGCAATTGAAATACAGGGATGAGTGTAGACTACTTTGAATTTGCACTTTAAATTACTTAAAATAAAGGTGCGAACTTGAGACTTGGATACTTTTTAGCAGGAAAGAACAAAGTTTATTTTTATTGAAGGCAGATTCCGAATTCTGGTCGAATTCGCATAGAAATGCGGTAAGAATCAATAAAATATGTGATTTTATCAGTTTTACTACAATACCAATTATAAGCTATCATGACAACTCCCATTGTCGCTGAAATTGAGTCAATGTATTTATGCGGGAAAAATTTTAACATAATATCCTTTGTCAATTTCTGTGTACGATGTTCATTTGTTTACATGGAAACCAAATATTTTTTGTTTTTAATTGAATTATCTTCTAATCTCTACTATAAATATTTTGAAGAATGTTTGTGCATTTATAGCGCAACAACTGCAAAACATAGAAGCAAGAAGAAGGTGCCATTTTAACCACATTAAAAAGTAAAGGAAAATGGGAGGGTTTTTAAAGTGATTTAGACTACATATTTTATATTAAGAATGATTTTCTCTTTTAATTTTTCCCATTTAAATAACACGGGAATGAGCGTATTGTTGGATTAATAATTTACGTGACAAACGTTGTAAACAATTCTTAATATTAACTAAAAGAAGTAATTATTAGTGAATCTTTCTCGGGTTTCACACCGGGTGAGGTCTAGAATAGAATTCGACGTTTCGGTGTAAGTCACATGCGCCATCTTCAGGAGAAGTCAGTGACTTACGCCAAAACGTCGAATTCTATTCTAGACCTCACCCGGTGTGAAACCTGAGAAAGATTCACTAATAATATTCGCCGGGAAAGTTTTAAATCCTTTTTCAAAAGAAGTAATATATACCTAATATAAACTAAAAGAAATAATATATACCTAATATAAACTGAAGTAGTGAAGAAAGAAACACAAAGTGTGGCATAGAGTTCTCCAAAGCTAACTGTTTTTAAAACTACGTACATAAGTAAATTAAACAATTAAACGTAGATTTTCCACAAATTTCGATTTTCAAACCTTTGAAGATATCGTCACAAAACTTTGCATAGGTAAATAATTATATCCAGCGGATAACATAGGCTATATGGCGATAAAAAATTGGGAGTGCATGATTCAATAATTATTTTCCCATAAGTTTACATGTAATTTTCGATTTTTCAGAGTGCAAGATTTTCATCTTTCACTAATCTAAATAGGTAATTGCGAACGGGTTTTCTTTATTTTTGCTTTATTCAACGGTTAAAACTGTAGATGTTCACATGTTACACGGTCGAAGTTTTAGATTCACTAAATCCGTTGAAATTCAATGGGAAATTCTGCTAGGTTTTTTTAAAAGGTAGAGTTAGTTTTGAGGGTGAAAATGACGAATTTTTGATTTTTCAAGATTGAGAATGAAGGTTTATAGTTTCTCTTGTGCAAAAAGGTATTTATTATAGTCAAAGTATACTTGAACTTCATATAAAAAGTTATAAAAATTTACTCATTGCGGACGCATTTCAGGCATAGTAATGATCGATGGAAATTGAGGGAAATAATGTCAAAGAAAACTACTTTTAATGAGGATTGGCTCAAAGAGCCACAGTTTGATCACATAAAACCCTCCCCACAAAATATCCATGCCACTTATTGCAATTTATGCTGCAAAACTATTGACTTGAGCAATATGGGCCGAAGGGCACTCAGCAGTTTTATTGAAAGCAAGAAGCACCAAGCAAAAATCCAGTCAAAGCAAAGCAGCTATGGGATTCATCTCTTCACAAACACTTGTGCACAGGTAATTATTCATGTGTAAACACTAAAGTGGCCAGAAGATTGATAGGACTCTGGAGTATTGCGTCCGTTATACTCATACATCTGTTATATTTTTGTATGCTATATTTAATAACTATGCTTTTTAGCAGGCAACTTCAACCCATGGAAGAGAAACCCCAATTGAAGATGTAGTTGACCTAGAGGCGGTGCCTGTTGGCATTGATACTATGCACCAACAGCAGGCCAATTCCAAGCATGACGTAATTATGTTTACATGCACTTTTATACTTTTTCTATAATATCCAGGATGTTGCATGACTTTCTGAACAAACTTAATGAGTACATTCCTGAGGTCATTTTAAGTAGAAAATGTATTATACACACATGTCCGATTTGCAATGATTGTCAGCTACGAGCATTTGCAGTTTATAAATGATTGTACAATTATTTGGAACATTTTATTGCTAATAATTCATTGCAAATAGCAAATTAGAACTTCAAAACAAACAGTTAACGAAACAAAACAAAAATCACTAAAATTGTTTAAAATGACTTCCTTCAGCATCAATACATAACGCACCAGCTTCAAATAGTTGTACAATCATTTATAAACTTCAAACACTCATAGTTGGACAACCATTGCAAATTGGACACGTTTATATTACATTTTCTATTTAAAATGACCTCAGGAATGTTAAGTTTGTCCAGAAAGTCATGAAACACCCTGTATAAAAAACTATAATAGTCATAAAATAAACAAATGCTATCAATAAACTAAAAATTTGAAAATACCTACATTGGTTAGATAGCACTTACATAGTTACTTTGAATTTTTAAAATTATGATATAGGATAACAATGCAATAGTTTCAAATAAATTATAAAACTTTGATGTTAATATTCACTGTTTATATTACCCTCAGTCAATTTTTGCCGTTCACTTTTATTTTTGCTACTTTAGTCTGGAATTGGCCAGCAACAACCTCTGGCTCTAGCTGCCAGTGTATTCGGAACTCATGGTCTGAAGAAGTATATCATAAAAGATGAGATCACCACTGCTGAAATCTTATGGTGCTTGCATAGTGTTGTGAGCCATGTATCAATGTCTTCTGCTGGTAGGGCCTTGGAAATCTTTCCAAGAATATTTCCAGATAGCAATATTGTAACGTATGAAATTGGCTAGGGCCAAAATAGCCTATACTATTGTGTTTGGAACTTTCATGATGACATGCTTTTGAATGAAGTCATTGAGAGTGGATGTTTTGTAGACTATTTTGACGAAAGTCTCAACAAATTGGCCCAGTTACAACAAATGGACATAGCTAAGTACATAATGAAGTATGTACGCGCTACTTCAGCTCAGCATTTTTAAGTCACGCTACAGCTCTGAATTTGTTGGAAGCATTCTTAAAGCAGCTTTCCTGCCTTAACCTGAAATGCCTACTTCAGATCTCCATGGATGGGCCCAATGTAAATTTTAAATTCATCAACGAGCTGGAGGCTCATCTCCGCCTGAAACATGATGATGATGATCCTACCCTGCTGTCAATGGGTTCTTGCGGTCTTCATGTAATGAACAATGCATTTAAAAGGGGGCAAATGCTACTGGATGGAATGTTGTTACATTTTTAATATCCATTTACAATGTATTCAAAGATGTGCCAGCACACAGAGGTGATTATAAGCTCTATTCAGGCTCTTCTCGGTTGCCTCAAAAGTTCTGTGCTGTGAGGTGGCTAAATAATGCTCATGTTGCTGAACGAGCTGTCAAAATTTTCTCAAATTTGAAGCAGTTTGTGGAAGGCTGCAGAAAAGATGACAAATCAATAAAGCACACAGTTATAAAATCCTTACTGAAGGTGTGAATGATAGGCTCATGGGACCTAAGCTGGCATTTTTTGCTGATGTTATTATTGTGGAGCCTTTCCTCACTGAATTCCAAAGCAGTGCTCCCCTCGCAATCTTTTTGTATACAGATCTCACAACGGTTATGACAGAAATAATGACAATGTTTGTGAAAAAGGAGGTATTGGAATCAGCCCAAAGTGTCGACAAAATTGATCTAGAAAAAACTGAAAACTTTATATTGCCAAAGCATGTCAAATTGGGATATTCTTTGAGGTCTGAGTTAAGGAAACTTACTTTCACAGATCTTGAAGTAGCAAAGTTTAAAAATGACTGCAGGTTGATGCTCCAAACACTGTGCATGAAACTCCTTGAGAAATCCCCACTCAAGTACAAACTCTGCAAGGCCATTACATTTAGTGATCCTTCTCTCCTTGTGAAATTGCAAGCTGCATGTATCAAGCGCTTTGGAATGACACTTACTATTTTCCAGGACAAAAAGTAGCTCACGGGGAATGAGTGTGATAAAATTGAAAGAGAATTCAAGCTTATAGTTACCAAGCCAGTTGTTCAGGAGTTAATGAAGGAATACAAGAGGAACAATCAATGACTTGATCATTTTTGGAGGTCACTTCTGAGCAACAATGAAGCCTTGGTATTGCTGGTCAATTTTATGAAGAAAGTGCTCATCATCAGCCATAGTAATGCATTTGTTGAGAGGGACTTCTCCATAAACAAAGAAGTTATCGTCGAAAATCAGTTGCCAAGGCCGTTCATTGCCCAGCAACAAATCTACGATGGTGTTCAGGCAGCAGGAGGCCTGAACAATGTAACAGTTACAAAGAAAGTGATTTCAAGAGCTAGAACTGCCAGAGCACTATACTCAAATGCTCTTGAGGAACAGAAGAAGAATGATGAGGAGAAGGAACAGAGAGGCTTGGCAAACAAGAGACTATCATCATCATCATAGGTAGTCTGTCCGTTGACAGGTCCGTGATTATTCATAGTTAAACTTGGTTCTCCATGTACTCCTATTTTCTGCTTTTTTTTCATGTCTTGATAGCTCTCTTTCCCTTTCAAGTCATCTACCAGCTGAAACCTTTTCCTACCTCTTTCTCTTTTTCCATCCAGTTTTCCTTCTAGCACTTCTTTAATCATGCACTCTCTCCTAAGGTAATGCCCAATCCAGTTCGCCTTCCTCTTTCTGATAGTCTGTATAATCGTTCGCTTCTCTCCTATTCTTCGTAGTACTTACTCATTTTTCACCCTATCTGTTCATTTTATCTTTAGCATTCTTCTCCATGTCCACATTTCGAAGCTTTCCAAGTATTTAATATCATTCTTCCTTAGCGTCCATGTTTCTGCCCCATACAAAGCTATACTCCATACATAGCATTTTATCAACCTCTTGTGGATTTCCTGCTTTATATTTCCCGTTATTAGGAGTTTCTTTCTTCTGAAGGCGGCTTTTGCTTTTGTTATTCTAGTCCTGATTTCATCTGTACATTTTGCTTCTCTTGTTATGATGCTTCCAAGGTATTTATAATCTGAAACTTGTTCTAATGGCTTTCCTCCAATACTTATGTTCAAATTTTCTTCTTCCTTAATTGATATTCGCATAACCTTGGATTTTTCTGTATTAATTTCCATACCGTATTTTCTACCTGTTATCACTAGTCTATTTATGATTTTCTGGAGTTCCTTTTCCTTTCTTGCTAGAAGTACTTGATCATCCGCGTATTTCACTGTTCTTATAATCCTTCCTCTGATTTTGAAATCTCCCATGCATTCTAACGCTTCCTGCATTAGCCTCTCTCCATATATATTGAATAGAATCGGCGATAGACAACAGCCGTCTTACTCCTCTACCGATATGTACTCTGCTGGTGTCCGCATTCTCCAACCTGACCTTTACAACTTTATTCACATATAGATTCCTGATCAGTCTCCTGTCTTTCCAATCTACACCTATATCCTTTAATATCCTCATCAGCAGTACCCAATTTACTCTATCAAAGGCCTTCTGCCAGTCGATGAAACGTACACAGCAATCTTGGCTGTACTCTATTGCCCTTTCTGATATGATTCTCACTACACCGATAGCATCTCTGGTTCCTCGTCCTTTTCAGAAGCCGAATTGATCTTCCCCTAGGATTTCTTCCGCCTTTTTCTCTAGTCTTTTATTAAGAATCCTCGTGATGATCTTCGAAGTATGTGACAGTAGGCTTATTGTTCCGTAGTATTTACACTGCATTGCCTTTGAATTCTTCTTTAGAGGGATCATTGTTACATCTAAGAAATCCTGAGGCCACTCTCCCAAGTCGTAAATCTTGTTAATTAGTTTCGTAATCACTTTTAGTCCTTCCGATCTCATAACTTTAAGTACCTCTGCTGGTATTCCATCGCTGCCTGTAGCTTTTCCTTTCTTTAGTTCCAGTATCGCCTTTTCTACTTCGCTTTTCATAATACTTGGTCCCAAGTTGTCTTCTTCAATGCAAATCTCTTCTTCCAGTTCCATTTGTACTGATCCTGCCTGCTTTTTGTATAGTTCCTTAATGTATTCCTCCCATACCTGTGCTACATCCTTTGTTTGGTTCTGCGACTATTTTTCCATCTGTATTAATAATTCCTTTACCACAAATCCCATTAGACTTCTTATCATCTAACTCCAGTGCCCTAGCGTACATCATATCGTACTGTCCTAACTTCTCCATCTGTTGTATTTCCTCACATTTTTCTTTTATCCAAATTTCTCTATCGTTATCTGTTACCCTTCTCAACTCATTGTTTATGCGTCTATAATTGGCTCTACCTTCTTCACTGTTAACATTTTTCCATTTTCTTCTCTCGTCCATTTTCTCCAGCATTTCCTTAGTGATCCATAGTTTTCTGATTTTCTTCTCTTGTTTCCCAATCTCTTTATTCAGGGTATCTTTTATGCTGGCTTTCACTTCCTCCCATTCTGTATCCACAGTCTTCGGTTTGTTCTCCAAATTTCTAAGGCGATCTTCCAACTTCATGCTGAAGACATCTTTCTTTTCTTTCAGTTTTTCTAGGTCCCAAGTCTGTCTATCTCTTCTCATTTTCCTTATTTGTTTCAGCTTTGTAGTTACATCGACTATTAGAAGGATGTGATCTGAATCAATGTCTGCTCCTGGTAATGTCTTGGCATTTTTTATGCTGTTCCTGAATCTTTATTTTACTAGGATGTAATCTATTTGGCATCTCATTCCATCTCCTGAGCTTTTCCATGTGTACAGCCTTTGTTTATGGTTTCTGAACCATGTATTAGTCACTACTAGGTTGTTATTAACACAGAATTCTATCAGTTTTTCTCCTCCTCGGTTTCTTTTCCCAAGTCCGTATTGACCGACAACATTTTCTTCTTGTCCTTCACCAACTATGCTGTTCCAATCTCCCATTATTATGCAGTTTACCTTTCCTCTTCCGTCTTCTTCGTAAATCTCGTTAATTTGTTCATACATTTCAATTTCTTCTTCTTCATGAGTGGACGTTGGCATATGTACCTGCATTATCAACATGTCCACTGGGACTGCTTTTAGCTTTATTGCCATCAACTTATCGTTCATTGCTGTTATTTTTGTCATGCTCTTCATCATATCTTTCGTAAGTACCAAAGCTACTCCCCTTGCCCCACTATTTCCTCCTGAGTAAACTACCGTGAATTCTTCCGAGTCGAACTGTCCATCTCCTTCCCATCTAGCTTCGCTCAGCCCTATGATATCAATCCTATTTCTTCTCATTTCTTCTTTCAGGTTCCCTAGCTTTCCTGCCGTCCTCATGGTTTTTAAATTCCAAGTACCTAAGCGTAAGCTACCTTCGACAAATGCTTTCCTCAAGGCAGTCCCCGCCCGGAGATCCGATTGGGGGACTATTTTACCTCCAGAATATTTTACCCCGAGAGAACTCATATTGTCCAACCATATAATCATTACTAGGGAATTTTTAATGTGGTAGTTTTCCTCTTGCTTTCCACATCGCAGTACTGTAGCCGTTCAAATCGTCCCGATCATGCCTACAGCTCTGTTGGATATAGACCCAGCCAACATAATTTGTTTTCGGCTCTATACCATACTGACAGTACTGCTGCCTACTGTCAGGCACCAATGATAGTTTTTTTTGTTTGAAAAACCTCCATTCGTGGGGATCGAACCCCAGAACTTTATAACGGAAAGCCGACAGGCTAACCACTACACCACCAGTGCATTACGACTGTGTGAACACACAAAAGATCTTAAGGCCAAGAAAATGAAAATTCTGCTTGAAAAGCAAAAGGAAGCTGCTGCTATTGATGAAGAGATATGTCGACTTTCTGATGACCTATCGGTCTGAATTGATGAACAATTTTTTATATATTGTGCTAGTCAGCAAACTATGTTTGGTTCATGAATTTATTTTACCTTTTTAGTTATTGTTGTTATTACAGACAGCAATAATTACATTATAAATAAGACTTGTTCCAATGTGAATTACATATCACATAACATTATGGGAAATGAGGAAACAGGTGAAAAAATCTGCCATGACCGGGAATCGAACCCGAGCCTTCCACTTGCCCCCAACCTAAGAAAATATTCCCGTTCTGAAACAGGAGAATTAGTCTGCCACGGTAGTTCAGTGGTAGAAATCCGCCCGGCAAGTGGAAGGCCCGGGTTCCATTCCCGGTCATGGCAGATTTTTTCACCTGTTTCCTTATTTCCCATCATAACAGCTTATGCCTGTCGCATAAGGATCTTCGGATCATCCTTTCTATCGATGTTCATAACATTATGCTTGCTAGTCAGCAAACAGTATTTATTTTGTTTGTTTTTAAGTGTTCTTATAACATATTTTCTTTTACCTTTTAATTATTGCTGTAAAGGCAGGCAAAAGTTGTGCAATGTAAGTGAAAGTAACAAATAATTATAAGACATTCCTATGTGAATAACATTTACTTGCTAGTCAGCAAACAGTATTTAATTCATTTTTGTTTTTATGTCTCCTTATAACCATATTTTTTTGCCTAATTAATTATTGCTATTTTTACAGGCAGAAAAAAGTTATGCAATATAATTAAAAATATAACATTATGCTTGCTTGTTAGCTTAGTCTATACTCGTATTCATGTAATTTAGATCCCAAATTTGGTGACGTTTGGTGATTTTTTTGTAAAATGGCAACCATGTAGAGCACACAAATGTAATATGTACTTTATTAAACACAAAATACTCTATACAAGTGTTATAACACATTACAATTTTGCCCTAGTTGGTTGCCTTTTTGCGACATTAAGAAACTCGTCAAAAATCATCTGAATCTGTACTCTCATAAACACGAATGTAAAAATGTGCAATACCTCAAGCATTGATTTTGTTGTGATTATTTTATGTGATCTCGATACTTTATCCATCATGTGCAATCAGTAAATGTTTTTTATGCACATAACAGCCTTCTGATTTACCCTACATAACTCATAAATTCTTCTGGGCATCTGAATTTCTCAGAGGTAAATAATTGGGGACATCCTTGAAAAAGTCAGGGAAAATCAAGTAAATGAGAGTGGAAAACGGAAAAGTCAGGGGATTTTGAAATTCTATGTCTGTAGCAACCCTGTATAAGTGCCCATCAAAAATGACGGGGATGATCGATTATCTTTCTGAAATAAAATTGAGGCAGCCTTGTTTGACCTGAAATCATACCTCCTGCTGAGAGGGCTGTCTTCGATCTGATCGAGTATCTATTGTGCTTCAAGGGCTGACCTTAGTCCCTTCTTTCAGAGTGTGACAGAGGGAGTGACAAAAGGAAAATGGACAGAATAAGGCTTTTATATATTACCAATACATGAAAACGTTTTGTTATTAAATCATAATGCTATCCTGAAAATTTCATCAAATTCAGTTCCATCGTTTTCGAAATATTAAGCTGACAAAGGGACAAAGTGACAGTCTTTATATATATATATATATATATATATATACGAAGTATCGAGAAAGTATTGTTATCGCAAAAAAATTCGACCTTGAGATTTTTATGGAAATATACTTTTTAGGTGTCACTGAATCCGAAAAAGTGGTTTTTGCCGTGCCGTCTGTCTGTCTGTTACTGGCTCTGGAGCGTAAACGGTAAAGCGAAAGTGAATGAAATCTCGTACTTAGGTATTTTATCATACTGAGCAGAGTATAAGTAGAAATGGTTGACATTGCTCAATAATTAAGAGTAGTTTATTCTACGCATTTTTAACAACAATTTGATTTTCTCAAAAACGGCTCTAACGATTTTGATCAAATTTTGTACAGTTACTTAAATTTACGTCTTCAATAATACTGTATAGTTCATAATACTCAAAAAAATGAATATAAGGCAACTTTAGCAATAATTTGATTTTCTCAAAAACGGCTCTAACGATTTTGATCAAACTTTGTACAGTTACTTGAGTATACGTCTGCAATATTACTATGTATTTCATTTTTCTCAATGAATGAATATAAGGCTAGTTTATTCTTGGGCAACTTGAACAAATATTGGATTTTCTAAAAACCGGCTGATACGTTTTTCATTTTCTAAAGATAACTAAACAACGCATTAATATATGAGAAAGTTTGTACAATGTATGGTGTACTGATTTTTTTTAAATTGAAAGTGCTTATTCTTGAATATACCAGATTGCCAAGGAAGTCCATCATGACTCATTTAAGAGTACTCAAGTCAAAGTCTCTCACACAAAATACATATAGCTCCCCAAACATGCAACTCCCTTTTACTTATTTAATAGTAGGATAACCAAACATCCCATTTTCACCGGGACAGTCCCATTTTTTATCAAAAAAGCCATTTTGTACCTTTGGAAGCCCATCGCGAATAAAATTTCGATTATCTTATAGTATAGCTGATATTCCTAGTATAAATGTAGGAATCTCAGAAACATGGAGGTTATCAGACGAACAACAAAAGTTAATTACAGTCACAATTGTCAGATTAGGAATCCTCAGGGTCATTGATAAATTTGAGGTGGCAAACCTGGTCTCCGCATATAATATCCTGTCCGGGTTTAACCTAACTTATTCCCTTGAGTTTCGATGACAATGCTAGTTGGATTCTCTTTTGATTGTGAGCTTTGTCCTAGCCTGGCAGTCTGTAAGGAAAGTTTCTATTTGCCTTTTTCACTATAGATCATGATAGTGACATCCACCGTTAAAAAAATCATGCTAAAATTTTGTCCCGTTTTTTTCTTACAACTACTGTAAATGTTCTGTTTTCACCTCGTTGGAATATGGTCACCCCATTTAATAGTCAATGTGAAATAAAAGTCGTAGATGATTGAAATAAATTAACCAGCTTATCCTTGCATCATTGTGAATGCTCACATTCTCAATCAGATAGCAAAATTCGAGAATGAAGCTGAAATGAACAGAAGTTGCAGGAACCCCTATTATCTCTATCCTCATGGTCTCCCAAACCTGGGCAAGGTTTTTATCATGAGAAAGTGATATGCTCCAGAAAAGACCATGTAATATTGGTTTCTGTTACTGAACTAATCTTTAAATAACATTGTATGAAGTTATACTGAATGTCGTTTCTAAAAAGATCATGCCTTTGTTTTACCCGAGAAAAAGTGGTGAGCCAAAAACAAAAACTTAGTGGTTTTACCCAGTGATGAGCTGGAAAAAATATTAAGAACCAGCTCTCTAAAAAAAAGTCATAAGGAAATGTGGATAATGGTGGCAGGATGCCTACATGCCAAGGGCACCAGGTCTCACTAGTTTAGTAATAGCATTCCTCTAGCTTAAGAAGTGTTCGGTTTGCAATATATTCCATTTCATACACTGTCGGTAATTGACTTTCAGATAGGGCAAAATGTACCGTAAAGGACAAAATCAATAAATTTTCGTATTTTCTAAAACCGGCTTGCGTGAGAAATGTCAGTAATCTGAAATTCGGGATATTTGCAGGAGCTTTTTTTCACATGTAGTGGTCTTGTGAATCGAAAACTAATTGTTCACTTCAGCTCTGTTCAAATTACCCTGTATACTAACTTCTAAGGCCAATTGATTTATAGTACAGATAGGATTCTGTATTGCAGTTTTGCTGCCCAAGTAGCTGATTCCAAAAAAGTTTGATTTTTATAAAAGTTTCGAACCCGGATATTTTGAAGTCGTAATTTTTTGGTCCCTTTAACTTGGAAATAATGAGATTTTACTGTAAATAGATGGTCCTTAAAGGAGATCTAGAATTGAGACAAGATGTTGAGAGCTATACAAATATTCTTTACCTTAATCTTTTATTTACGGTCCATTTTGATAACTGGTCTAGATCAGCATTTCTCAACCTATGGTCCACGCACCACTTGTGGTCTGCGTAGGTTTTGTTGGTGGTCCATGAAGGTTTCCAAAATGTAGTTTTATTTAAGCCGCACCTCATATTTAGTTGCAATTTTTGGGAAAAGTTAAGCAAGTTATACAATATCACAGGTATTGAATAGTGTTATTAATGATGTTTGTAAAGCTATTTATATTTCAAACATTTCTTCTGTACAAATGTTGAAAATAATTCTTGGAACAAAACAAAAAATAATCAGGTGATACTAAGACAGGCAGAAACGTGTCTAATATACTATTTGAAACTAGATAACAAAGTAACACCTTTTCTTAAAGATATATAGATACAGTAACAGTAATTAGGTTAATGTAAGAAATGAGGTGGTCCACAGGGCCTGGAAGGGTTGCTGAAGTAGTCCATGGAGTTCAAAAGGTTAGGAAACGCTGGTCTATATGATGACTGTGTTGTGTTGAAATACTTGTCACATCTATTTAAAATTTTACAATCTATGAAAAATACAAGTGATTTTTCTGAATTTTAAAATTTTTCGATGTATTCTTATAAGTTTTATTTCTTTGTTTAATTTTCCTTTTATTTTCATAAACTGTTTGATCAATGTTTGTCCATTGTAGGCGATGTGGGCGTGCATTATGTGATGCATGCTCTCCTGAGCGAGCTCCTGTGCCAGAAATGGGCTTTCAGTTTGAAGTAAGACTGTGTAAGCCATGTCATGGAGAAGTAGTTTCTCCACATCTGGGTGGAACATCTCTCTCTAGTGATTCAACAACAAATGGAGAGTAAGTTTAACCATTGCTTATTTAGTATCAAACAATGCTCATTCATAAATACCATCTCTTTTACTAATAGAAATTCTATATTGATGACAGGGATGTGCAAGCTGCTTGAAATTTCAAGCCAAGTTGAGTTTCATTTTAAACCTTGACTCAGCATGATCTGAAATATAAGTTCAGATAATTCCTGAGTTTTCAAAAAAATAACTTTATCTTTTTTAATTGTGCCAAGATGACAGCTGAAAAAATTATTTATTTTGATTTATATATGTTGTAACTATTGAAGTCACTTTCAGTATAGAATCCTGGATCAACTTCAGGAAAATATTGTCAGCGATGATAGTCGTGTGAGTGAAAGTGAACATGGACGTACCAATATTTGGAAAAGACAGTTTTCAGCTTTTTTATACTATTGGCATATGTAGTAGCACCACTAACAATTGTTGACACATCAAATAGCAACATCGCCAATTTACTACCAAAACTAAATATCAATAGGATACCATAAAATTTAAGTATACAGTAAAACCTCATTATTTCGATCTCAGATAATTCAAAGTATGGTGTAATTCGAAGCTAAGATCAGTCCCTGGCCAACACCATAGGAGTTCGCACACTTTTTGGTACGCATTATTCAAAATATGCTTACAATGAAATTTGAAGTCATGATCTAGTCAGGTGACTCAGGAACAGTTCATTTAATTCAATACCTCGATCCTGTGTAAGCGGAAGGTTCGCACGTGTGTCATCACATTTTTGTTCCCCATTTCTTGCACACAAAATACGAATGTGTTTCCTCTAAGCTGCGTGACTGCATGGCTGCACAGCAGTTTTTGAAGTGCCACGCCCTAAATTTTTTAAGCGTGCACTATTGTGTTTCTTCGAATATATCAAAATAGGGCCACGTCAACTCCGGTGCACATCTGCACACTATCGTCATGTAGGCACGCATAGCGATATTCATTCTGCCATGGATGAAAAAAATTAAGAGGGAACTATGGTTCTCTCCCTGGTTAAAGGAGCGTCAGCGGCTCATGATGAATTCAGCGAATACAGATACCAGATGCTAACTTATTCTGGCAAAAAGTGTAGCCAGAAACTGATAGTAAATTTTTAATGACAGAACTGCTTTTTTAAAAAATAATAAACTTAAAACTCAGTTAAAAGGTACAGCTTTAATATAGTAAAAATATTACATTGAAGATGCACTGATGGCAGTATAAACCGCACATTTAAACCTTAAATGTTTCTTGGTCGTGTAGATATGCATAAACATAGTGGAATTTTTCGTCTTTTGCGAGTATAAACGTAGATGCAAGTATGTTGCAGTAAATTTACTATTGAAACTCGTAATTTTTAAAACTTGGTCAGAAATCATGTATGACGCGCTCTCTTTTTTTACTTACATTTTTGGGAAAAAAGGTACATGTGGTACACATTTGCTATATTTTATTGAATAGAGATCGATTGCGATCACTAGTTCATTTCGATAGTTAACAGCTGACATCAATCGAATTATATGAAACTTTATTTAGTGGTTCAAGCTCTACAAGAATAAGTTTCTAATTGGTTGAAATTAAAACATCTGTCACATGGAATGCTCAAGAAGAATAGCACGGAATCTAAACAGTATTTCTATATAGGTATTTTTATTATTATCTTTATTTCTGTTTTGTTAATCTTGGTTTGTACATGACTTGGATTTTGTCAGAAAACGATTTCATGAGAAGTATTTTTAAGTGAAAAAGTGGGGGTTGACTTATATGCCAGAATATACAGTAGCTTGAAATCTACTGGGAAATTGGTGATATTCACTTGAGCCTTTTTTTCACAGCTGGTGATCTTTATGATCACTAACTAAGTGTTCACTTCAGCCCTGTTCGAATTCGTCATGTATACTAACGTGTTAGGCCAATTCACTTGTAGAACGGATAAATAAGATTCTGTGTTGTGGTGTTGCTGCTCAAGTAGCTGATGTAACAAAGTTCAATTTTTATGAAAGTTCATTTATTTTAAACCCGGATACTTCAAAGTCGTAATTTTTTGGCCCCTTGAACTTCGAAATAATGAGGTTTTACTGTACATAGAACAGAAAAAACAAGTGTTAACCTTTAAACACTGAATGGACCATATATGTGCAGTTTAGTTTCAAAACCGTTTGCAGAGGTCATGTTTGACAGGGAGATTTGGATGAGAACATCCCAGAAGAATAACACTGGCAGACAGATGCAAGAGTGCCCATAGTGAAAGACATAATGTAGGGTAGATAGATAGATACACGTCTTTATTTGGGCGAAATTTAGACCATAAGGTCCATTCTTACATTTAACCCTTCGTCAATATAGATAGTTTCAACTGAAGTTAGAATACAACATTACAAGAGTACAGAACAGTATAAAAGTCGAACATAATGAGAAATGGTAAGTTTAAGACAGATTTGAATTTGTGGGGAAAACCTAGATAAGAACAAACTTGTCCTAGCTAGTAAAACCCACGCAGGAAAACACTCACTGAAAAAGGGAATGTGAAAAACCTGCAAAACCCCTAGATAGTAAGTATAAAAATAGAACATTAAATAACATGTACAGTAGGAGAAAACTTGAATACAATCAACTGTATACCGTCTTCACAATACATATAAAGATATAGACATAATATTTACAAGATATATTAAAAAACTGGCAGGATGAAAGGAAATATACATGAAACAAATGAAATGGAACAGAGGGAAAAAATAATATAGCATACAAAGTATAAAATAAAACAGAAAAATATAATTTAGTATAAAACAATAATAATGTATATAATCAATATAACATAGTAGACACTAGGCAATTAAAAGGTAACATAGTCGATAGTGGCACACTGTGTGAAAATCGATATCCTGGAAAGAAATAAATTAATGTTGATTAAGGAAGGAGGAATTAAGGCTGCTATATCGTAAAGTGTAAGAAGAATGAGTTACTGCTAACATGAGTTTTGGGCAAAGAACAGTAATTTAAAATATTTATGTTTGAAGATGTGGAGAGATGTTGCATTTTGAAGGTCAGTGGATAGGGCATTCCATAGTCTGCAAGCTATGTCATGGGAGGATTTATTATAGATCTCAGTCCTGTGATGTGGAATCACGAAGAGATTGTTACCCTAGTGTTGGTTTCGTGTACAGAGTTCATTTGGGTAAATTTGGAGTACAAATATTGTGGGTTGCAATTTGGTAAAATAACGAGAGGAGGTGAAGACGTCTATGAGATTCATTGCAAAGCCTAACTTATAAAGAGATTGAGTGACATGGTCACTCTTTTTTAGATCAAAAATGAATCTTATGCAGGAATTTTTGGCACGCTGCAATTTTAAAGATAGCTCATTAGATAGATCAAGATAGACCATATCGCAGTAATCGAGGTGTGGAAAGACAAGAGCATTGATAAGCCGCTTTCGAAGTGAAAAATGGGTGATGTTTTAAATTGTTTTAAGTGAGTGAAGTGAGCTGTTAATAGTATTACAAATTTTTGTTATATGTTCAGTCCAGTTCAATGTTTCGTTGAATACTAGATTAGTTGCAGTTTTTTCGAATAGAACGATAGAGTTATTGAGATGAATTGGGAGAAGTTCGGTGTAAGTTAATGACGAGAGAAGTTTGGGATACCCAATAATAATTGACTGACTTTTTAAAGGATTAATTTTGAGGAAATTTACATTGCTCCATTTAGATGGCTAGAGGGAGATCAGTAGAGCATGAATGAATATAAATTTGGAGATAATCTGCATAGAGGTGGTATTTACAGTAAGTGAGTTGGGAAGATATGTCATTCATGTATAGAGAGAAGAGTAGTGGGCCAAAGGTTGATCCTTGTGGTACACCACGTGTCACTTAATCCAATTTGAAGAACGATTGTCAGCTACAACTTTTTGATATCGATCATTTTGACAAGAACTAATTAAGTTTAGAGAATCAGAGGAGAAATTTAGGAGACGAAGTTTAGTTAGAAGTATGTTTAAATCAACGGAATCAAAAGCTTTACTAAAGTCTAGAAGAGTCATGATAGTAACTTGTCTTTTGTCCATTGCAAGTCTGATATCATCAGTGATTTTGAGAAGTGCTGTGGTTGTGCTGTGTGATTTACGGAATCTGGATTGTAGTGAATCGAGGGTATTATTTTTGGCTAGGAAATGAGTGATCTGTTCATGTAAAACCTTTTCGAATGCTTTTGACAGTATAGGAAGTAAACTGATAAGCTGAAATTTGGTTATATCTGACGAAAGATTTTTCTTGGGTATGGGACAGACTATGGCTAGTTTCCATTGTGATGAAAATTTATTTTGCAAAAGTGACCAATTGAATATATGAGTGATGACGGTTAGAACTAGATGTATAATCTTATGTAGAAAAGCTATTGGAAATTCGTCAGCACCTTGTGCTCTGGATTTGATTTTACGTAAAGATTTTAGTACTTCCAGTTGAGTTACAGGAGAAAACCAGAATGGAGGTGAGGTAGTGGTGGGAGGAGAGTGTTGAAGTAAGAGGTGTTTGATGTGTTTCCGTTTCGAGTCGTTATCATCAGGGGTTGGGGGAGTGGTGAATAGGGTGTTAAGTGTGTCTAGGCAAATGTGAGAAGGCAGTTGTGTGTTCTTGTGTTTACCAATACCGAATAATTTTAGGTTACTTCAAAGAGCAGATTGAGATGACTCGGGGCAGGTTAGTGAGTGAATGTATCTAGTTTTAGAATTTCTAATGAGTTGTTTAGTTTTATGATCAGTTTTTTGAATTGGTTGAATGAGATCTGTGATTTAGTATTTTTGAAAATGCGGAAGGCATGATCACGTCGCTTCATCATGAGTTTGATGTCGTTGAGAGCCATGGTGCATGGGGTTTAGAGACCCTTTTACTCTTTAAGTGAAGTGTGAATGTTGATTAATGCCTGTATATAGTTGTTGAAAGCCTGGACCTTGTTGTTAATGTCGTCCATATATTCAATAGAATGCCAAGGAATGGCAGACGTGTCAGCCAGTAAGTTTTCATTGTTGATGTTTTTGAAGTCCCTATAGGTGATATATTTCTGCTTATGAGTAGGGCAATTTATTGAATATGCGATATAAATTATGTCGTGAGCGGTGATTCCAGTAGCAGAGAGTTGGCAGTGCACGAGAACCTTGTCAGGATTAGCAGTTACAGCTAGATCAATTAGAGTAGACGAGGTAGGAGTATGGTGAGTTGCATTTAGTGGAAGAATACTAAGGCCAAAGGAGTTGAAGGAGTTGTATAGATGTGTCAAATCAGGATTTGATACGAGTAGATTGGCATTAAAGTCGCCGGTGATTATTAAATGATTGTAATCGTTAATTTTGTTAGAGATGACATCATCTGTATCAGATAGATGGCCAATTTTGGGTGGGTGATAGACAATACCGAAAAGTATTTTCTGAGAATGGATTTTCAGTTTGAGGAAGAGAAATTCAGGTCTTTTGGTGTAATTGGATTCGCTGCTTTTGACCACTTTAGCTGAGATATCATTTCTTACATAGACTCCGACACCGCCGCCACCTTTACCAACACTATCATTACGATAAAGTTTAAAACCATCAATGTTTATGGTAGTAGAAGACATAAAAGGTATCAGCCATGTCTCAGCAATACATTATTATGAGGTAGAATGTTATGAAGTTCTTCTATATGTGCTGATAAGCTTTGCGCATTTAAGTATATGATCTGTAGAGAACGTGGAAAGGGTTTAAACTTTTCAGATAAAATGGATTTTGTGGTGGAATCTATGTAGATGGGTGGAATTCAGAAGCATTTGGGTCTTAGGAAATACGTGGATGAGTTTGAGAAGGAATGAAGTCAGGAGCATTTGGATTAAAGCGGGTTAGGATTGTAACTGGCTGTAACTCGGGTAGTGAGTGGGGCTGGAGCGAAGGTGAAATAGAGAGGGGTAAGAATTCTGCTGCCTCTGCGTTGAGAGAGAGAGGAGCATGAGTATTAAGGTTATATGCTGGTACAGGAGAGGAGGTGATGGACGAGAGAGGGTATGAGTTACTATTTTGAGTTTGGGAAAGATGGAGAAGAGGGAGAATGGCAGGGGGTGGAAGGTCAGAAGAGCTAATGGGTGTCATTGCTGCCTGCTGTGAGGGTCTACTGGTGGAGGATGAATGGTATGAATGGAAAACGGGTGTTATTAGTAGGCAAGATTCCGGGGGAAGAATGAAACATAGGAAAAGATATTTTATAGGAGTGAGAAACGCAAAGTTAGGGTAAACTTTTACACAGTACAAAAGAAAAGAGATGAAATGAACACGTCACATAAAAATAATAATAATAAGTAATTAAATATATATTTTTAAAAATAATTTAATAAAAATTATAGTAAGTAGCAACAATTGCACAGGATAGGCGAACACTGAATAAGGCACGAGCACAGCACTGTGGGGATATGGAAACTGCACTAAAGGAACTTATTGAATGAGTGGAATGAAACACTGAGTGGAGCACAAGCACCATGGAATAAGGGCTATTGGGAGACCACTTTGGGAGGGCTGATGGTGAGATTGGGACACAGATAACTAAAGATTCTTATTATCACTGATTAAAATAACTCACTGAGAACTAAGACTGGGAAAAAGTGTTCTTGGAAGCACTAGAGAGAACCTAGAAAGGAAACACTGTGGGGAGGAGAACTGCCACTAGGGAAAGGGAGGGCTATTTATAAGAAACTTTGGGGAAACTGAGGGTGTAGGGAAGATGAATAAACACCACCACTGGAATACATGGGCACTAATTTTCAGTAGGGTAGACCTCAGACATACAATAAACAGATGCTTATCTAGATCTAGACCCAAGCACTCCTTCACACTCAAAAATCAGTAAATACGTAATGTTCTCCTTTTACTTTCTTCTTCCATTTGGGCATTTGTGTTTTATGTAGCCTTCTTATACAGTCTCCCAACTAGAGTGGTAGTAGTCTAAGGGCCTTTCACATGGGGCCACCATGGCCACGTGACAAATATAGTCAATGCCACCACAGACACCACCAAATTCATCAGTTCTAAAATGGACAATGAAGAGGCAGCAGCTGTGTGTTTTGGAAAAAGCAGTGACTCGTCTATTTTTAAAGATCTTATTTTACAAGAAACTCATGAATAATTCCGTATGTATTCCGGATCCTGCACCTCTTTCTAGTAAAATTGAAATACCTAATGCATATGTTTTGGTAGAAGGTAAGGTATTTGGCCTTTCAGAAGAAGTTGTGTTCTGTTGGTGGAAAATACCTAACTGTTAAAACACAATATTTAACCACATTATCTCGAGCTCGCTGACATACTGAATGTACCTTTGGGATTTTAACAAACAAGTGGAGGATTCTTCACAGACCCTTAAGTATAAAAATTGATTTTGCAGAAGATATAGTCAAAGCATGTTGCATTCTTCATTATTATGTACGAGTTAGAGATGGTTACAGGTTTGAAGATACAGTTCTAGGCTTGCAGGATTCACAAAGAGCGGACATAATAGAGCAAGTAGATCAGGGCTGTCTATCCGAGATAGATTTTTCAGATTATTTTGTGAATGAAGGCCAGGTTGAATGGCAATACAAAAAATGTTACTTTAGTGTATCTAAATTTGACATGAAAGAATAGCAAAATAATGTAAAATACCTAGTACAGGTCATTCAATAAAAATGTTTTGTACTAAATAGTTTATATTATTTTACTAGTTCCTTCCTTTCAGCTTCTGTATTCACTTCACTCCTGCCAAATAGTTCCACTAGTTCTTCCCAACATTTCTTATTCAAATAACGATTTGCATATTCATCACATCCCAAATTGCAGGGTGAATCTCCACTTCCACAATGATCCATTTCAAGTCTTTCCATTTTTTGTGTACTGAACGCTCCATTGGTGGCCACTCGTCTGAAAGCGCTCGTGCCTTTATATGTATCTTGACTGGAAGCACCACCATGTTGAAGTGAGCAACCACAAAGGTTGTCGCAACTGATCCTACTGGCCCTGTGGCCAAGGTGGTGGCAACACCACTCTGTTAAAATGTGCATTTAGAGCAATGTTCCCTGTGGTCGCTGCGTGAAAAGGCCCTACGGGGAATGAAATTTTCCCGACTTACGATAAACCTGGACTTATGACATTAATGCACTGAAATTAACTTGAAATTAACCCTTAAAGTGCCAGGGAGCACTATTGCGCTCCTTGCAACTCTCATTTAAAGTGCAATAGCACTCCCACTGCTGCCTCTCATATATGTACTGATTGTTCACGAATTTCCGTCAGATGGCATCCAGCCTGTCTATGACAAGAGAAGCGTCTAGTTTCAGATTCCACTGTTATTTTTTCTCTCATTCATGTTGTTTTGTTTTTATGCGTTCCTGAAATTGACCTAATTTTTTAAATCCATAGTAATTAAAATGGTGCCAACCTCAAGTGAAGTGTTTAACAATGATAACGATATAGCAGATTATATTAATCCTCTTGGTGATGATGATGATTATGTTAATTCTACTGATGAATTGCAAACTCCCACACCGAGCTGTAAACCTTGTTTCCTAGTTTTGGATGATGAAAGCAACAATAGTGACATTATTGTCCCTCGCAAACGAGGTGTTGCAGTTATAAGTAAAAGTTCAGATAGTGAAAGCCTTGTCGACAATGAGGAAAGTGGTAATGATATCAATAATACTGAAAATATTCCAGTATATAAGGAAATTCAAGCGGACTATGACACACCATTTCAGCCCAGTCCTTTATTCCTTGAAACACCTGGTCTAAAACATGCTCCTCCCCCCGATACCAAACCTATTCAATATTTCTACCTGTTTTTAACTCTTTCCCCTTGAAACCTAATGGTAAACGAGACTAATAGTCAGTTTATTAATTCGCAACAGCAAATATCACCCAATGCTAGAGTTAGGCAGTGGAGGCCTGTCAATGGCACAAAAATAAAAGCATTTGTGGCGGTACTATTGGAAATGGGGCTTACTCGCAGGCCAAATATCTTCTCATACTGGGCTCAGAATTCCAGACAAATCCCTTGGTTTAGCAAAATGTTTTCTAGAAATGGGTTTCAACTAATTCTCAAATTTTTTCATCTCATTGACAATAGCACTCTTTTTCCACCAGGCCACCAGAAATATGGCCCTTGTGCAAAATTTAACCCACTTGTTAAGCATGCAAATAGATTGTTCCAGTTCTACTACACACCACATCAGCACCTCTGTATTGATGAGTCTTTGGTTGGCACAAAATGTCATTCAGCTCTTACTCAGTACCTTCCTAATAAGAAGCACCACAGGTTGTACGACTCAGTTGTAAATTATTGTTTGGGTTTCTTCTGCTATCGAGGGGCAAAGAGTGAGATTGACAAGGCAAAAATAAAAATGAATGGTCTTGGTCATATGGTAGTCACTAAGTTGCTAAACCTTGGAAACTATCTAAAGAAAGGATATCATGTTGTGACAGACAGTTTCTTCACTAGTATTGCTCTGGTGAAGTACCTGTTTTTAAATTCAACATATTTAACTGGAACAATAAGGTGCAACAGAAAGGGACTTCCAAATGATTTAAAACAAAAATTTAATCTAGGCCAAGTAAAATGTTTCCGAGATAACGAGATTCTTGTTTGTGGTTATAGAGAAAAAAATTTTAATAAATCCTGTGTTACTTGTCTCAGCTCAAGCAAAAGCAGCTATTGTCCACAATTGCAATAATTTCATGGGATGTATAGATGCATCGGATATTGCTCTACACCTCCTTGATTGGTGATGAATGCTGAAATATTGGAAGAAGGTGGTTTTTAGTATCTTTGCCAGGATGGTGTTAAATGCTTATATCATTTACCAGGAAAACACATCTGGTAATAGAATGTCATGCCTCCGGTTCACTTCTTGTATCATTGAATCAATAGAAGAAGAATGGCTACAAGAAAAGAACCAAGGACCTATTGCACCTGTACCAGCTGCACCAGGAGAGGGTGCTCTATTAGCAAAACTGCCAGGCCTTAACCTGAGAAGATGTGTCATTTGCAAAAACAAAGATGGAGGGAAAACTAAAAGAGCAAACACTGTATGCGCTAAGTGTAAAAAAGGTCTACATGGATTGTGTGTAGGAAAGCACCAATGTTAGGTGGTAGACTAACATTTCAAGTGTGTATAATTTGTGTGTTAGTGTTGTATAAAACATTTTATTTTTCAAAAACTACCCATTATAGGAGAGTGAATTTTTTTGTTGCCAAAAAACACATTGGGACCTCAAAAAATAGTACACGTATGTGAGTAAAGTAAATGTTTTTTTTATCATTTCTACCTTTAAACTTTAATTGTTTTTATTCGATTTTATTGTTAAATGCTTCTTTTGTCCAAGTAAGATGACATCTAATCTTTTATCATAAGTTATAGACAGCAAGCAATGTGTACTGAATGTTCTGTAAAAAGTTCTATAAGATACCTTGAAAATTGAGTGAGATATAATTTTTTTTCTGTACTGGTGTAAATTTGGCAAAAAGTCCCTGGCATTTTTGGCATAGATACCAGAAAATGACCTGGCACTCAAAGGGTTAATATTCAATATCATACCCCGGACATACGACATTAGATATCCGATGCGCTCCGAGTCTACTTTCTTGTGCGTATTTTCGGTCGATATTCAGTTGGACGATACGACTCTCCGCATTGTAGGTATTAATTTATTGATTGTTTTAAGTCTTAAAAAAATTTATTAGACAATATATAACACTCATTGGTTCTTAACCCTTCTGCCCGGTCAAAATTTAAATGCCGGTAAGCCCTATTCGCAGTAGTAAATTTTGCAAAAATCTTGATGGCTCAATTTTGTGGACAATATTTTATAACTTTATTAAATACAGATCAAATATCATAAAAATTTGGTTACTTGTAGAGAAATGTTAAGTAAATATTTAAAAAATTACGGCATAGTTGGTGTCTTACCCAATTTACACTCCTCTGATGACACCAGTTTCCTAAAATTGCAGTATCGTGTGATATGTTTTAAAACAACCTTCTAAACATGAGCCTACATCACACACCAATACACAGTACTCTTTGTCTTTCCGTTAGCAGAGCACACTTGACATTTTCTTTTGGGCCTATATTTTTTTCTCATTTCCGGTATGTTTTCGATGAAACGGCATGGTGATGGCTGTATGGGTGGTTGCCTGGCGCATGGTGACTGTAAAAGACTCCCGTACTTTTCCAACAGTTGTTGAATTAAAAGAAGACGAAAACTTAGATGGTCTACTTTATTTTGACAACTACTGAATGTTACAAATGCATTATACACTGAAACATTTAATAGCAGTCTAAACAATTTTATGTACCATTTGTTACATCTTTCATGTTGTAAGAGATAGGGCTGAAGCTTTTGGTCTTTCAAATCCACTCCTTCCATTGCCGTATTATATTCTAAAATACAAATAGGTTTAAATTGTCCATCTTTTTCCCGAAAATTATTACAATGGAAGGTTGTAATAAATGGTACATATTTTATATCCTTCCATTTCATAGCCATTATCCCATCATTCGTCTTTGAAATATGTTCTCCCTTCCTCAGCTTGGCAGCTTTGACTTCTTTTGGAACATTTCTTCTATTTAAATGCAAAGTTCCAGCTACATTTGTGCCCTGATTCATCAAAAATTTAGCCAAATCAGGTGAATTGTAATAATTGTCCATCCATAAAGTGTAACCTTTTCTAAATAAAGGGTCAAGTAATTTAATCACTATTGCTGACGTTATGAGTCCATCCGGTTCTGAAGTAGAAATTGTCACGTCTGAGCCAGAGTAAACAATGAAATTCCATAAGTAACCAGTGTCTGATTCGCAAAACTCAAATGTTTTTATGCCATATTTTGATGATTTAAAAGGAATATATTGTTTGAATGACAGACGTCCCTTCCAAAGCGTAAGAGATTCATCCACAGCAATATTTACCTTTGGCAGATAGATACTTTGAAATTTGTTCTGCAAATAATCAATGATAGGTTGAATTTTGAAAAGTTTTTTGTTTCCAGAATAATTGCATATTTTTGAATAATAAATAAAATCAAAAAATTTTGAGATGCTTTCAAACCTATCTCGAGACATTGTTTTGGGAAAATGCTTGTTTTCAAAAGCGGATTTCTGGAAAAGTAAGAACGGATAGTAGGCTTTTGTACAATACCCATCAACATTATAATTCCCAAATAAATGTAAATTTCACCTAAATCGACAGGTTTCCATTTGTTAAATCGAGATCTAAAAGACAATTCTACATTTTTTATGTAATTCTCTGCATACCGGTTAGTCTCCAAAACGATTATCTCAATTAAGGCTGCATCGAAAAAGTTTGTGAAAGACTCAAGAACATTAGTAATAGAGATAGTTGGACAATATTTACCAGTGAAAGGATTTTTTTTTGGAATATTACTTTAGTCAATATCTGCCCAATTCCACGATGAATGAAAAGCTTCAGCCCTACCTGATGAACCACTGTCGTTTTCGTCTTCGCTCTCGGGAATTTGAGGTAGGGCAGCAAAATCGACTTCGTCTTCACTTGAGCAGTCACTTCCTGGATCTAATTGACTGTCTTCTTCGTCTTCAAGTATTTGTTCAATTTCTTCTTTGCAAAAGTTCTAAATAAAGTTTAGTAAATCAACATTGTTGAGCAAGATGGAATTTATTCCACTGAAATTGTTGTAAATTTTGTTCCTCCTTACCAGCCAACTCACGATCGATAAATAAATAAAAATTTATTTTTTCCTTTTTAGTGCATAATATAAAAGTTATTTTTTAAAAAAACCTTTTTTTAATTAATTTATTTTTCTTTTTAGTCTCAAGCAATGAAATTTCACATTCTTCCATGGTTTCTATAGGTAAGGGTGTTAAATTACGTATTTTATCTCTAACTAATTGTTGATGTAACTAAAAATGTTAACATTCACCATTCAAGCCCTCTAAACCAGTATGACGTAGCATAATTAAAAGTGTAAGTTAAAAGCTCTATAACAACCCGAAACAAATGAATGAAGACAACCGAATAACTACATTTACGAGTGTCGGTATACTTAATTATACGTAAGAAATCGTTGCTCTATCCCTTACTGGTTCTCAGTTATTAATTATATTAGAAAAAGTGTCAAACTACTTACTTGGTGTTGTGGACGTCCATGGTGATAGAGGAAGGCTTTTTCTTGGAGCTTTCAGGCAACCACCCTTCTTCGGCACAAGAGTATTACTAAAACTAAAACTGTCTCACTGGGGGTAGAGGGGATGGGAAGAGGATGGGGTTCATGGAAAGGAGGCTAGGGTATTTGAGGTGGGGATGTCAGCGAAGGTTTAGACCGGGAAAGGAAAGAGAGCGGAGGATTTCTATATGAGCCAGCTCCCATTGGTGGAGTTGTGGTGCGGGAGAGTCTTTTGGGAGAGCCTGGATTGTTTTGACTGTAAACATCTTTTGAAGGGTAGGGAGTGGCTTACCGCATGATTGGCCATTGGAAGGGGGCGCTTATGAACGACACTGTCCTGATGACCATTCATGCGAATGTTGAGGGGTGTGGTGGTAAAGCCCACGTAAAACGCCAGGCATTGTTTGCAGTTTAATAAACATTATATTTCTGGAGGTGCAGGTTCAGTGGGACTTAATTGGGTAGGTGATGTCAGTTATCAGGCTGGTGAACGTGGAGGAAGTCTCTATGATGGGGCAACTGAGGCACCGTGGTCTTTCGCATGGGAAAGACCCTGCGAGGGGTGGTCTTGGACCTGTAGGGAGTTCTTTGCACCATAACAAGTCGCTTAGATTCCTAGGTCAACAGAATGATATGATGGGTGGCTTGGGGAAGAGTGTAAGGGTGATGGGTAAGGATGTGAGAATGGGGTGGGCAGTGACAAGGATGTTTTTCAGGACTTCGTGTAGCCCTGGGTGGAAGGTTGTTGTGAGAGTCAGGGAGGTGTCACTTTGAGTATGTGAGTTTGGGTTCAGTGTTTTTCTGGAGGCGGGGGAAGGAGAAATGGCATGGTGTATTTGGTGGCGGGTTAATTCTGGAGGATAGCCTCAGTTGAGGAATGCCTCCTGAATTTTTGTGCAATATTCGGATAGCAACATATCCTATATCCTCGGCAGGTGAGGGAATAAGGAAAGGATGTTTTGGTGTGGTGTGGGTGGCAGTTGGTGTAATGGAGGTATTGTTGGTGGCTGGTGTCTTTGATGTGCACTGAGGTGCTGATTCGTCCATTTCTAAAACATATACAGGTGACTCCCGAGTCTCAATGGGGATGTGTTCCTGAAAACATGTTCGAATCTCGAATATTCGAGTGTCGAACGCTGTTATTCCATATACTTGCATGTTATAATCGGGGGATACGTTCCCGCATCTCGGGAAAAAGTCTCCTCTCACGTTCTATAAAGATAAAATAACATTACTAATATGTTAATACAACAATATTAAATTATGAATAAATTATATAATAAATATTTTAAATGTATAACTTATTATTTGCACTAAAAAGGAAAAAATAAATTTGTGTTTCGAACTTCAAAGATAGATGTATGCAATATGCTTTACAGACAGCCTGGTCCGGATCACGCGAGTCGTTTGTTACAAACGACTCGCACGAGCTGGATAATATACCTGCGTACATCTATCTACACATACAACTATTTATCACAGCGAAATTAATATAAAAGTTATTAAAAATGCACAAAATAACTTAAGAATAAAGAAACAATAAAATTAAAAATATTTTCATACCTTAAATCTTTTTTAACTGAGTTTACTGGACTTGGTTTATTAATTGAGAAGTTTGAAGATTTTAGTTGGAAGAAGAGGAGCTATTGGGTGGAGAATTTTTATTGTTGTTATCAAATTACGTGAATTTATCACATCATCTAGAATTTTTTTCTTGTTTCACATAAGTGCTAATAGTTGACACATTTCCAACGATCGTACGATTTCAGTATGACTTTCAGTATGTGTTTCTGACACTGATCATCCACCCAAAGTTTTAAAAGTTTTTCCATCTTTGGAATCACAACACCGTGCCTAGGACTGTTTATTGTTATTATCAAATTACGTGCATTTATCACGTTCTAGAATTTTCTCCTTCTGTTTCACATAAGTGCTAATAGTTGAAGGACACATTCCCAACGATCATGCGATTTCAGCTTGGCTTTCACTTTTCTCAACATGCTTTAAAATTTCTAATTTCATAACTATGAATCTTATGCCCTCTTTTATTTGATTCCCTTACATTATCACTATTACATTTCCTTTTGGATGCCATGTCAAGTGATAAATTTATAAATAAATCAATAAAATAAATAAATATAAATAAAAGATTAAGTGAAAAAAGAGTGAAATCAGCACAAATTCAAACAATTAGAGCAGATATAACTATGTCTACACCAAAACTAAACCTCGCGTTTGGTCGGAACCAATAACTACGCGAAGTTTATTCTGCGTATATTATCGATCGGCGGGATCGAAATCTCGAATTAATCGAGACTCGAACAATCGAGACTCGGGAGTCGCCTCTATATATATCGAGTGAGGTTAATATAAAAGTTATTCAAAAGGAGTTCTGTTATTGATTGTGAATTCTTAGAAGATGATGAAGACGAAGATTATTGTAGTGAGAAGTTACCCTCAGTTGGAGTACGTGACGCAATCAGTGCTTTAGAGACTTAAATTATACATATTAGCACAAGAAAATGTCAATTAATATATTTTGTATTGTATTCGTGGTCTTTATATGACGGATTCTCATTCTTGTTACCTGGTGAGGCTACTGTGTAGCAAAACCATGATCATGTGAATCATTAAGTGCCCTAAATTAAATCGTAGAAAAAGTACCGTGTTTCAATTGTTATTCTTCATGTTTGATGCTACAATAAGGTGAGAGTGGTAAACCAAATTTATAAATCATTATGATGTATAATTTTGCAGAAAATGTAGTTGTGTATACTGACACCTGTTGATGAAAATTCATTTTCATCGAATTTAAAATTTTTACGAAGTGATATTTATTGACATGTATTAATTTAGACAGAATCATACCAAGCCTAGATTTATTTAAATGTATTTTGTAAATGCTGTCATTGTCACTTTTTATTATATTATTCCAGTTTATAATTAAATAATGCATGATTTACTTTAAATAATATGATAAATATTGGAAAATTTTACTATTAAATTTTAGATGATGAATATTTTCATAATGTCTTTAATTAGGTATTTCCATATATAGCTTTTGATTACAATAATCTGAGGTGTAATTTGGCTTGTTGTCTAGGCCTTTTCATCCTGGTGTTTCATCACACGTTCGATGGCAGTCACAGCCCCCCATGGCTGTCTCCCATGATAGCCACCATTCCATTGTATGCATGGATCTGGATGAAATAAGGGGCCGCTTGCTCACAGTGGGTCATGATAGGTTGATTAAGTTGTGGGACGTATCTTCCATTCTTGTGCCCATCTCCCACTGAGAGAGAGAATGGCCATGCATTTACTCCCCACTCTTATGGAATGATGCTTTGGGATACATTTTTTGGGGACCATTGTGTATGTTTCATTGTCAAAAGAACTTTCAACTTTGATTCATTTGAGAAAGTGGCTTATAAATGATTCCTCATGGTTGATCCCATCATTTCTGTAGCTGGTTTATGGACCAGAATTATTATCTGTACATAAAAATGTATATTCATATAAAAGAGCCTAGAATTAATAGGCTGTTGTGCAAAACATGTTTGATTGAGAAGAAGGTATGTATGTGCTCTAACCATGTACTGCAGTGGAATAAAGTTGAGCAAAACCTGTGATTATCAAATTAGGGTAAATGAAATTTTTCTTGCTCTGAGATTTCTTAAAGAAAAAGTATTTCTATTTCAAAGTTACCATCATTAAAAGGAAGGAGTGTCAATTTAAGAGGGATATGAAAGCCTAATTTATTGTAAGAATTATTGCAGTCCAGATCCTACCTAAAGAAGTATTTTTTTCCTTTTGTTACCTTACACCAATATGAATGTTAGACATGAAAATACAAAAATTATTGTGGTTTACAGAATATTATCTTTTGAAACATTTACCATTTGAATTTATCCTGGAAGTTACTCCTTGATAACCTTTCTAAAGGAATCAATTTGAATTTGAACAGTGCAGTAATAAAATTCTTTAATTTTCCATTCCATCGATTCCTTTTAGAAGGTAAGATTGATTTGGAGATTGATATAAAATACCCTTGACTGTTATTTATTTGTAATTTATTAAACGTATAATTCTTCTGAAATTTAGTTTTATGAACATTTAAAATTTTTTATATTTATAGATAGTAATTAATCCTTTGCATTCCTTTTATTTCTCCGCATGCTTCTCCACAGATGAAATTAATTTTTCTGAAATGTAAAAAAAGTTGAAAGTTGAATTTAAATTATTCTAAAATGGAAAAATTCAATGGACTTACTGCAGTTACGATGTTTGCATTGTGTGGTACTTTCGAAAGCCCTTGTTTGGATGAAGATCTGGTTTGGTGTGTGAGTGCATGTGTGTGTGCATTTCATGGCAAATCAGGCTCTTGGACTGTTATCTGGTTGCCATGTTAATTTTACAGAAATATTTTTTGCTTTTCCTTGGATTTTTTCTTTCACTATACACTGCAGTCTTTTGTTTACATGCCATCTAACACTCCAAGGAAATGCTACCTCTTTTATCCATCCTCATTGTCCTTCTTGCATCTCTACTTCTCCTTATCAGCTGTTCTCTGAATTTCAAATGCATGATTGGCCTCTGTTTGTTGGAATTTTTTTTAGTGATTATAAAGAGTGAAATTGTTCACTATTTTTACTTCTAACCACCAGAAAAATATGTCCACCATTTTAATGATTTTCAGGTGAATCCATAGCTGGGAGATTAATGATCAGCTGCATCACCTATCTTTCAAGTGTAGTCAGATATAACTTTGGGTTTCCAGCTCTCTTGCATTCCAGCCTTGGGTTTTTGCTGCATTGTTTCTATGCTATCATCATGATAAGTACATACTTATCATTTATCCTGCCATTACTTACCTAATTGCCCTTGGTAAATGCTACAACCTCATGCTAATTGAGTTTCATTTGTTTTAGTTGTTGCAGCAGACCCTGTCTATTTAGCTGCTCAGTACCAATCAGGTGACTTTCTCCATATGTAGTGTAGAGGAATATATTGTATTAGTGAAAAAAATCAAATTCAAGATTTCAACAGAAATATACATTTTGTGGTCCTCTGAGTACGTTTTCACTATTTTTACTTTCTCCATACGTAGTAATGGGAAAGTATTGTTATCACGAAAAAAATCGACTTCGAGATTTCAACGGAAATACACATTTTGAGATCCCAAGAACACGTTTAGAATATTTTCGGAATGATGTCTGTGTGCATGTGATTGTGGGTGCTCTAACTCAAAAAGTACTTGTCATATTAATACCAAACTTCATATATAACACTTTACCACGAGCACAAAGAACCGATTAGTTTTTGGACAATAACGGTTAACCGGAAGTCGAGGTTTATTCGAAACCCGATCTGGTTTTTGCGATATTTCTTTGTTAAAACATCATTATTTTATATACAATTCTATACAAATGTTATAGATAATGTAATTTCCTACAACTTTCATTTGAAACAATTTCCCATAGCAGTTATTGTTCAGGAATTATTTATAAATAATCGGTTTTTTCGGTTTCTGTCAAATATCTCCTTAAAAACATCGTTATTGGTAATCTCCATGAGGACCAAAGTTGTAGAGAATAATATTTCTTCCAGGGTTTGTTTGAAACAAATTTTCGTAGAACCATCGATTTCGGAGATATTCAACTTTTTCTTAATTTCGAGTATACAGTGCCAATACCATGTAGCGGTGAATTCTGTAAACATATTCAAAATATACCTAATTTACGGCAGTAAGGACGACTGTATTCTTTTACGATACGAAATGATAATTTTGCCTCATAATGCTATTCATAATAATTTAAATATCTATACCCCAAATATGGAGAAAGTCGTGTGTTGGCCACATCAGATTTTTTCAATGTCTGTGTGTGTGATGGAGTTTTGTGGGCATTCTAACTGAAAAACTAATGATCATATGGGCACAAAATTTTATATATAAGCTTTTTAATAATAATTCGAGGTCTGAAAAGGTTTTGGCTGAACCTGGCCAACCAGAAGTGGAGGTTTCTTGTTGTCATTTTGCTGTTTTTAGGGCATTTCTTTTAAAAAATGCTCATATAGTTTCACTTTGGCATCTGCCTGTGAATTTGCTTAAATTGAAATTGTGACAAAACCATAAAAGATTGGATTGATGCCCATTTAAAATTTTGTTTTTGTAATATCTCCGAAAGTATAAAAGATGGAAAGCTGAAAAATTGAGCATAAATTTCCATGTTAATGCCACTTATTCTGTAACACTTTGAGAAAATTCCAATGAGAAAGTCATTTATTTTTAAATTAGAAAATTTCTTTTGCAGATTTATCAATCTTTGTCAAAGAAAGCACACATCGCACATATGGAAGTTGCTAAACTTCCATATGTGCGATGTGTGCAACACACACAGGTGGCCCAACAACGGGGGCGGCTGATTTATTGTCTGACAGTAGTTTTTACAATACATAATGCTGATTGTATTATAATATGTCGTATATTCTTACATATTTATTGACTACGGAAATTTATCAAACCATAAGGCATATTTTAAATGCCTCATGAGTGACTTAGGGGCGACTGTGAGGCCCCTGCACAAGTGTGATATGTTTTCAATAATTTTCAATTGTTTTACTTATATCTCTGAAGGTATAAAAGACAGAAAGCTAAATGTTTGAGAGTACATTTCCATGGTGATATCACTTATTCTTGAACACTTTATATAGTCAAAAAGAGAAACGTTCAAAATTATAAAAAATTGACTGCTTTCAAAACTAAACAAGGCTCTAGTGACCGAATATATGTATAATCACATGAAAAATAAGGAAACGGGCTAATTTATCCATGTTAATGGATAAAACTACTTGTTTCCAAGGTTTTCCTTTAGGACTTAATTTATGTCAATATTTGTTATATGGTGGAAAATCAAACTATCAGTAGGGAAGTTGAGTATGAAATAATTACAGAATAAAATGTTTGGCGTCAAGTTCTCCATGTAATTGACATCACTATGATGCTGGCAAAAAATAATCTTCCTTTAGAGGACATTGTGGGATTATTGAAGAAGAATACTGCAGAATATTTTTGGCACAAGTTAAGCTTCTTGCAAAATGTGATTCAGTTTTGCATAAAGCCTTAGAAAAACCCAAATTATTGAGAAATTTTCATCTCCAAAATCTGGAAAACAAACTGGCGAAGTGTGTAATGGAATCATTTGTTTTCTCTAGTAGATTGGACACTACGCAGGATTTGATCAATTACGTCAAGTATTTCCTTAAGTTCAGATAAAACAAGTTAGGAAAGTGTACATCATATCACAATGGCACAATGATGTATTTCAAAGAAATGATATATGTGTACATAAGGGAAATAGCTTTTTCAAATTCTTTTCTTCATCATAAATAATCCATTTTCTTTCTATTTAAAAATATTGCATTTATAGGAAAGGAAATTAAACATATTTTTGTAAGATTATGTTAGCAACAATGAATAAGTAACCATACAAGAAATATAAAGTTCAACTCGAATTAAGAGATTCTTGTTTTATTTTATTGATAACGTTTACTCCTATGACAAAATGTTTTGAAAAAGAAATACTCTACTCTACTAGTTCTACAAGTTTTAGTTTTAGTCTTGTGAAATCGCGTTATATGAAGCATTAAGTTAATAGGAAATAAGCGGTTAGGTTCTTATAGGATGACCACGTGTCCCGTTTTTCGACCAATTTATCCTCAAATGTCCCGTATGGCATGTGAAATAAATACGGGATGCACTTTGTGCCGTATTTTTTTATTACTAGCAGAATTTCCCGTTGAATTTTAACAGATTTAGTGAAGCTACTACAGCACAATATACAAACTCTTTAAAATATATAGTAGATACACCCTTCCCTCTCCAACCGCGGGTTTATTAACCGCGGCCCTCAACTATACGCGGTCTACACATTGAATACCACCCTTCCCAACCGCAGAAATTTCCCATGCGTATCCACGGTTCGGACCACGAAAACTTTTAAATACCGCGCATCTTATGACACTGTTGTCATCTTAACTCACTCACAAAGACTTTGTTGTCGTTTTAACTTGCTCGCTATTACGTTGTTGCCGTACTGACACGATTACATATCCTTTTCGTGCGCCACAAGTCACTGCATTCAACATGATAATCCCACGCATCGTGACTTTGTTGTCATCTGCACTCACTCACAAAGGCTATGTTGTTGTTCTAACTTGCTTGCTATTACTTTGTTGCCGTAATGTACAATTACGCTTTTCGCCCGCAACAAGTCTCTACATTCCACACAAGGCGATCAGTTGTGTATTATTCACATCAGCATACGCATGCTTTTCGCGCGCCGCAAGTCCACACGACGTGTTTAGTTGTGTATTATTCATATCAGCATACTAAATAAATTAAACGTTTAATATTTTTCTGAATTTGTGCGTAATAATATTTGTTTAAATGCAAAATAATGCAGGGTAAGACTAGAAGACCGTAGTAAATTGTATAAAATGATGTGATGTACGTCGTAGTACGCACGTAATTTCTCCGTTACCTACAGGCCGTTTGTAATCCTTCAGTCAGTAATTGTTTTACTCAATAGTTTGACTTATGCATAGTGTGATACGTTTGAAGAAATTCTTAAGAAAAGAATTCATTCTGGGGTAGAATATGTAGTTCCGAACAGTGGAATGCAGCGGAAAGCTATTTCTCACATTTAGTAGCACATAGATGGCGGTAATTGCTTTTCGTCACACATTTTTCATCTATGGGAGTTTCGACTATGCCAAACCAGAGAGCTCGTAAGGAAAGAACAGCATGTTATTGTATTCGTAATATTTATATAATGTATTTAAGTGAGAAATAAGCGAGTAATGTAAGTGATCAATAATATATGCTATAGCATTACGAACCGTGAAAACTCTCCCCCAATTTCCAATATACTTAAGTATTTACCAACCGCGGTACTTTTCAGGAACGTAACCCCCACGGTTGGTGAGGGAAGGGTGTACTTTTTAAATTAAAATTAGCTTCTCTTAACAATTATCATATTTGCTTGTAACAATCCGTTTCCGAGCCTATTGCATTCAAATGTAACGATAATTTTATTTCCTATCATATTACTTTCGCCAAATCCAGCTTCATTTCTTGTGTAACTATGTGTCGCTGAAATATTTACTTTTATGTCTTGAAAAAGCAACATACAGTTGTCCATGATTGAACACTGACTCCGGTAAATGTACACCAGATACGTGAGCATATTTACGTTAATAAACATTATGATGTAGAATATAATTATTTTACTTACAACAAATGTAAGATTCCAGTATTCAATAGACGAAAAAAGGTTCAATTACTTTCATCAATCGTTATAAACGCTTCCTGAATAATAGTCAGTATCTATTTACGTTGCTATCCATAAACATCGATTGTTTCGTTACTTTTACGAAAGTGCGAATCGAATAACGCTAAACTTTCGTCTATTTGTAAGCTACATTGAAGCTAACTGAATCGGAGGTAACAATGACGGCTGCCTTGGTAATGCCCTGGAGGGGTACAAAAAATCCACAAAATTTCAAAACAAATAGCGTATTTCTGAAAACTTCGACCGTATAACATGTAAAATCACAGGAATAAGATAGTATAGAGTTTTATTCGTCGAATAAAGCAAAAACGAAAAAAATCGTTCCATATTTACGTATTTTGATGCTTGAAGGAAGAATACCCTGCAAGTCAAGAAATGGATTCACACGTGTTATCTTATGGAAAAATGTTAACCCCTATATTGGCAGCACTGATTAATCCCGGTTGACCAAACCTTGGCCATTCACTAAGTTAGGATGTAAGGAAGAATCGCACCAAATTTGGTTATTCTATCTTTTATCGTTTAGGAGGAGTTGCATGAACAAACCAACAAACACACCATTCAAAATATATTATAGGAGATAAGAAATATATTGACTTCTGATATGTTCAGTGGAAAATTCCATTGATAATCAATATCTATTTAAGAAAACAAATACGTGGCGTGAAAAAGATGTCTTGAATTTGTTCTCACATTACGATTTTTTCTAAATTTCGTTCCTGTATAAGTCGTAACAATGAATCTTTTTGTATGCGCACATAACTTGAAGACAATAAGATCACCTCGGACTCCACGTTAGATTTCACAAGCCATCAAGAACATAGTATATGCGGATACATTGTTGTAACATCATTGAAGATTCATACATTGTCACATGAGCATTATAACATCCTGAGAGAGAGGGAGAGCAACAAGTGAAAGTTTTTCTGAAAAAAACTACATCCTTTGGCGATTTCCATCATGCTTTCTCTTATTTTGAGGAAAATATTATATGACATTTGATGCAAATGTAACATTGTAGATTTTCATATTCTGAGAAATTGAGTTACATTTGTTAGTCCGACAGTCAGGTGCTAACATCTTCTGAGGAACTAGAACCGTAGGGTTAAAAAAGTCCCGTAAAATTTTTAACAGTCCTGATTTTTTGAAGGATTTGACCCGTAAAATCGTCAAACATATGTATGTATGTAATTCACGCAACTTTTTTTCTCGATGTAGAATTAAGAAAAAATAAACCATAAAGTCAAGCCTTATGGCCATAATCCAATCAGCTGTTGTCAACTCAAAAAAACATATGAACACAACAGTAGCGTAAGACAATCCTTAGAAGCCTTGAATCCGGGTGCTGTTCGCTCCTCCTTCGAAATGTACGTTCTCTCTGGCATTTTCTTCCAAAATAGGGCGGTTTCGTCCTCGTTAGAAATTTGTTGTGACTTATAACCTTTTTCTTTGATTAACCTAGTAAATTCTGGTATGAAATTTTCGGCCGCCTGGTGATCATCAGAGATGGATTCGCTCACTAATTTTACGTTGCAGTAGTTGAAGCATTTTGTGAACTTCTCAAACCAACCTGCACAAGGACTAAAGAGAACGTTAGTGGATGATTCAGCATTATGTTCGCTTACTGTTCTATGAAGACGCAATGCTTTATCACATACGATCAAGCCACTCAGTGGTGCCCTCTTCAATCCACACGTATAGTAATTTTTCCATTGCTTAAGTGCACATTTCGTTTTGACATTTAACTTTTTACACTGGCTCATATTTTTTCTTCATTTTTTCATATGGTACAAATAGTCAACTCATTCACCCCATAATCCCGCCCTAGCACTGTGCTTCTGTGTCCTGATTTAAGTTTATCTAAAATTTCAAGTTTTTGGCTGTGCGCTGAACTTTTTTCTTCTCGCTTGAAAAATCACAATTTTTTCGTTTACATTCCATTTTCAGTAAGAAAGATAAATATTAAGGATAAGAATAATATTTTAAATCACAGGAGGCAAGGCTAAGACAACACTTACGATAAGACACACAGAGAGCCTGTTGATTGAACGAACAATACGAACACGAGGTTACTACCGGCTTACTTCCCAAAATTCTTTCAGCTTGGAAATTATCGAGCACCATGCGACAGATCGAGATTGTAACACGACATTGGTAGACAAAAGGGAAGGGGAAGAAGTAACATTGTTGCAACTTCAAGTGAAACAGTGTAACAATTTCGGCCATAATGTATTGATGTTTATTATGTTATTATGTTTACTTATTGTTTTTTCATGTTAAACGTGATTCAGTGTATTTTTCACTGAAAATTACTGTTTGAAAACTATTCATGGGGGTAATTGCCGCAAATTATTCTTGTGGACTCTAATTTGGGAGCAATCCTATTCATTACTCTCTGTATGGAGAAAATCATGTGCTGGACAAGATTTTTTTGAGAAAGATCTCTTTCAAATTTGCCTCTCTTGTTGAAGGAGGTTCCGTGTGATTGATATGATATATCAGCAGATGTTTGTTAGTGAATTATCTGTCTTATTCCTATTCCATTTAAGTGGAAATTTTCAAACTGGTTTCAGAATGCCTCATTAATCTCCCAAAAGATTATTCCATTCACAGATAATAATTAATGTTTTAGTGTAATTTTAAAATGGTAATGCTTGTGTGATGCATTTCAGCTCTTCCTATGTAATTCCATTAGAGAAAAGAAATGCTCCTGGAATTAAACTAGTGACTTCGATGCAGACAGCGAACAGCTTAAAATTTAAAAGTGACATTGTCAAATAATTCCTGATAATTTGGTCGAAGAAAAATGACAAATTTTTTTTAGTCGTAAGCAGTTTTCTCATTCTTCCATTTCATAGATCATTACATAAACACATAATATATAGTGCTATTAAAAATATCTCTTTCATATAAACAAATTAATACAGGAATTGAAAATCAATTTGGTTTAGTTTCAAATATGTAACTATGCTTGAGAATGCAACAGAAAATCAAATTCAGCAATTCAGTATATCATTTAATTATTATTGCTACTTTGTATCTCAAGAATCTAGGGTAAAAAATTTTCTAACAAAGAAGCCATCTCTTTATTCTTCATTGTTAGTGCATAGTCCTTTGGTGTGAGGCCAAGCATGTCTTCAGCAACTTTGTTTATTTCTTCCTGATTCAACAAGAAACGTATGCAGTCTTCATAACCATGTAGAACAGCCTGAAAAAAGTTTCTTCATAAGTTCATATTATTTAAACCTGTTTTAGCCAATAATTATTCTTCCAAATGCTACTAGACAAAGATAAATGAGAAGCACTTTGTGCAAATAAGGTTTTCCCGAAAAATGTCATATGGAGTGAATGGAAATGTCTTATAAAATTTTTCAAATAAGTAATATTAATGATTTGAGATTTTTTTAAGCTTTTTACTTTCTCCATTATAGGAGAAAGTATTGTTTTCATGAAAAAATGTAATTGGAGATTGAAAGACCACCGGAAGTGGATGTTTACTCGTTATTTTTCCATATCATCCAAATATCGCCTTCAAGACTTCACTTATGTAAATTTTTGCTATTATTAAAGTTGTAGAAAGGTAATATACTACAAGTTGCTTTCGAAACATTTTCATAGAATAGAGAGTTGAAGAAATATTTCAATTTATTCATCTGAATTTATGTTAAGTACGACTAAGTGATACCTTTTGCTATGATAAAATTTTCTAATTGTTGATAGTGATGCATACACTCCCAAGAGTAATGTAATAGAAATAGTATGTATAGAAAATCTTGTGTCCAGCACATGACTTTCTGTTTGGCATAACAGGGATTAGTGCAGCTTATTTTTCATTTGAATTTTAAGATTATCGTAATTTTCCGATTATAATACACATTTTTTTCTTGAAATAGTTTGATAGAAAGGATGATCCGAAGATCCTTATGCGACAGGCATAAGCTGTTATGTTGGGAAATGAGGAAACAGGTGAAAAAATCTGCCATGACCAGGAATCGAACCTGGGCCTTCCACTTGCTGGGCAGATATTCTACCACTGGACTACCGTGGCAGACTAATTCTCATTTTGAAATAGTTGACAAAAAGTTAGGGTGCGTATTATATATGGTTATAAATGCATACAACTTTTTTCAGTACGGAAATAATTTATATTTTCGAACATGTTTTTGCCAATAAAGTATACATTTCAATGCATTTCGATAACATTCCTTTAACACTAGGTTTACCGGAGCGGTCATTTTGACCGCTTTTCATTTTCTTCTCACCGCAATTGCCTTACCATTTACTGCTTATACTTGAAATTTTGTGACTTTTATTGATTTTTAATTTACTTTCCGAAATATTAGTGCAAATCACCATATCTCAATCGCCGTTTATGTTCTGGTATATTCTTCTTACTTTTACCGATGCGGTCATTCTGACCGCTGAGGCAAAAGCCTACATAATTTACGAAGGTCATACCGCCCTCGAAGAGTATGTTCTTTTATAGTACTTTCAAAAGCTTATGACATCCTCCTGTGACGTAGTGTAGGGGACCTCTGACGTAGTGACGCCTGTTACTGAGAGAGATACATCGTCGGTGCGCCATAGAGGGCTCTGTGTAGTCAAAAGCTATTGTAAGTTGCACTCTTTGTGTCTGTACGATAATCAGTTGTCATGAACATTCTGTCCATCACGCATCATTCGCTCAGGGCAGGATGGCTTGGCGGCGCCCATTTACGGAGACTGAAATTATCCATTATTTCATTTCAGTCATATGGGAGAAATTAACAAATCATCCCAAAAATCAGCAGCATACATGCCTCATCTTACTATGAAAGAAGGCGAAGAAAGATGTCGCCGCCAGCAATGCCAGATTGGTCGTTGCAACAAAATACAAATGTCTAACATGCAAAAAAATGGTCTGTGGAGCGTATACTGAGAAAGTGACCAAAGTTCGTGAGTGTTTTCAGTGTGCAGAGTGAGTCAGAGTGGAAAAATGTAAAACTAGAACGACACAAGGCCTGCTTGGTTTCTTCATCAAGCCCATTCTTTCGAATATGAAAATATTTGAGGTACATATGGGATATTTATGTAATACTCTACTCACTGACAATGAGGGTAAGTCTTCTTCATGCTATGGTTTCAGAAATTTGGTGGCAATTATTAGTCCAGAGTTTGCGCTTTGTGAATATATCGTCACTGGTTTTCGTAAGAATCATATATTAGTAATTATATGTAATATCCAAGAAGATATTTAATTATTGTTTTTTATGTTTCATTTCTTAATATTGGAATAATAAGGCATCAAATATTCCTCTGAAAACCATATTAAATGATTTAGAACCTTAAAATTTAGAAATATAATGCTTTGTGAAACAGCGGTCAAAATGACCCCTCCGGTAAACAGAGTAGGTTGGAGTGCTCGGTAAACCTAGTGTTAAATATTGTTTTTCAAAACAAAAATAAGAATATTTATTTATTTACTTAGCTGTCAGAATTACTAAAGCATAGGAATTCATTACCACTCCCCTCACTGTCCTCAAACAGTTCCTCGGCGATCTTGTGTTCTCTCTCATTGTCTACGTAAATTGCGTCGCCGAGAACATTTTACACATCTCGATTGGCTTGTATGAACTGGACTTGATGTTCATGTAAACGATGTCGCGGGACGGCAAAGGACGAACTGTTATTCCAACCGACCAGGTTAATACAAAAGGCAACATTGAGACAGATTTTTATACATTGTATCGATCTTTAACGGGAGTCGGAACATAACATGATATTTTCGTAAACTCTCTCACACATATCTAGTTTGGCAGCAAAGCGTGAACTCGTATTCCAACTGACCAGATTAATACAAAAGGCGACATTGAGACAAAATGTTTTTATGCAGCGTAGCGATCTTTAATGGGAGAGTCAGAACGTAACGTGATATTCTTGTAAACTCTCTCTCACGTATCTCATTTGGCGGCAAGACGAGAACTGTCCTGATACTACACACAGTCAAGTAAAATTACATCGATCTTTTACAAAAAATAGGTGCCTATTATACATACTGATAACAGAATTTTCACATTTCACTCATGAAAACCGAATTTAAGCTGAATGCTTACCATATGGAGGGCAGTTCTTCCAGCATAATCAGACTCTGAAAGCCTTGCCCCTGCTAACTTGTAAGACTGGAGTCTCACTGTGTCCCCACGGCTTGCAGCTCTTAAATCATAAAGATTAATTGTAATAAGCATTTATAACAATTTTATTTTTATAATTGTCTTTTGCAGTACTCAAATTCCTTTCAATTCTTTAAATTTAGTTAAATTTTCATGTCATACTTGCATAGCTTCTCTCCCAGGACCTTAGGAGACAATGTCAAATGCGCTCCACAGCAAACCAACAGTTGAATTATTTTATGATGGTCATTCAACACTGCGTCATGCAGAGGAGTGTGATCATATCTATAATAGTAATGGGATTTATAAATATCTTTTAAATGTTACAAATTGGATTTCTTAGAAATCTATGATATAGTAACTAAGTAGCTGGAAAAGGAAAGGTGTACCGGTCCTTTGAATGGACGCTGGCGCCTCTGTGAAGCATGTGTTCTACCATCTCAAGTCTCCCTTCGCAACAGGCCACATGCAGTGCTGTACGTTGGTCGGCATTTGGCTGTGATAGATCTGCACCCTGCAAACATTTTAAAGTTTTTATTTATTACTTATTTATCTTCACTAGCTCATAAACAGCATTTTACAATGAGAGCGGCAACAATAAAAAATACGAGCACATACGACCATACCCTTCATAAAGGAATTAAGCGTTGTACAGTGAAAATTTGCATGTGAATAATCAATAAATATGGTGCATACGTATGCATAAGTTGTCCCGTTGAAGCGACCACCGCAGTGGTCCCTTGAAAGAGCTGCCAAAATATGGCTATATTGTTACCATGATACGTCATTTAAATGCTTTAAGTCGAAGTTAGAATGTGTAGTTTATTCCCTAAGCTGGGACCTTCTGGGTAAACTCTCTCAGATTTACATTCCATTTCTAAAAAGAAACAGAGGCAACCATCAATTCTTCCTCAATACTCAGTTTCCGTAGGTATGTATTAGTTTCTACCGCCTCTGAAAATAGTCACAAAAATGTGACTTCATTGTTGCAAAAACCGGTTTTCAAACAAAAGTTTATCGCGGATCGGTGTATTATCTGAATATTTCATCAAGAACGGTGGGATGGAAGCGAAACGAGTGACTTTGGAGGTAGAATTTGGTTTTTGCGTCCTACTCGTGTCACATGAACAATCGCAACAATACGCAGCATTCATCTACTCCAGAGAAATGTTCTCTATTGTAGGCTACCGCAGTTAATGATATGTTATTTTTTATATTACTCAAAAATACATACACAATTATTGATAAAATGTACGACGTACACAGACCATCTGAAAAGAGACCGAAAACTTACAATCTACAAAAAAATTTTACAACTTACGAATGGAAAAAATTTATGCAGCAGGTTAAATAAATTGAATTGCAGAAGTGCATAAATAGAAAATTTAATATTTATTAATATAAACCTGCACGTTTAAAAATAAACAAAATGAATTATAACTGTGAGATGTGTTTTTGAATGACACAAGGGATGTTACATTGTAACAAACCTAAGTAAAACACAAGATGTGTACGAAAGTAGTAGATTATACTGATTGTGAAATATTTTACTAAAAATATTGAAAAAATCGAGTGTTGACTGTTTTCAGGCTCCCATGAGTGTCGAGGCCCCAGGCGTGTGTGTGCCTTTGCGGTAATCCGCCACTGGTTATACGAGAAAATGTCTCGAGATACGTTCAGTTTCCTAAGATCGCATGCCCAACGCATCTTGAGGGAAACGTATGTACAGGCATTCAAGAAAGTCATTGATAACTGCAGCTTTATTTAATTAGTGGCTAATAATAATATGGAGATTTTACGGTAAATCTCTTTATAGTAAACCTTCATTCATCAAAATTTTCAAAAACCTGGTCCCATTTCGATATATGTATAGAGGTTCTACTGTAATTCGTTATTCATTAAGCCTAAAACAACAAAAGAATTTCTTCGAGGCAAAATTGCAATGACAGACCACTAAATTAGTGTTTTGAGATATTATCTTATCTACTATAATATACAGTGGAATCCCCATTTAACGTTTGTGTCGGGGACAAGTTTTTTATACCTTAAATCGAGTAGTACATTAAATGGGGTTTATCTAAAATTGAAATACTAAATGGCAGTTCATTAATGTCAAAGTTGTTTTATTAGTTAAAACACTAATATTAAGTGTATAGATTAATTACGATCAATTTTTTCATTCATAAAATTTCACAGAACGAAGATGCTTGAGAATAATACCAGCTGTAAGTACTATGGCGAAGGTGATTCTTCTAGTTCATGGTTTTTTTGTGAAATTAGTGGTCATTTCATGGCTGTGACTCTCATTGCACCTCCTAGCAGTGAATTTGCGATCTTTAATTTTTCCGAGACAAACATTCTTAAAACTTTTTAGCAAATAAACAATTGAAGCGCTCCTATATAGGAGGAATCAACCAAGCGTGCTTTCAGTTTTTTAAGTTCGCATGTTATAATGAATACATGATATAATTGGGCTCGCGTGGGTTATATAAGATAATACAGTAAAACTCAGTTATAAAGCGGGTTTCGGGAAATAATTTTAAAAACTGTGAAAGTATATGCGTTATAACAAATTTAATTGCAAAATATTATAAAAACTGATATCGTATTTTGATTTAAATGCATACCTTACTTTAATCGGTGTTTTTAAAATAGTCTGATATTTTATTTTGGCGCGAGAGCTGATGGCGTTTCTTCGTCACATACGTCTTAATGTTTTGCAAATGTAAAAGATGAAGATGATCACAATCACTCTGTCTATTCATCCAATTCATCACTTCACTGATGTTATCCAATACTTTGCTTATTTAAGGGGTCTCAACCTCACACACCTCTTCATTCTCGCTGTCATCTTCCGATAATTTTTCTGCTCATCCGCAGTTCTGGACTTCAGCTACAATTTCTTATCATTCTTATAGACGGCGATGGGAGTTCAGCATCGCGGTAAAATTTGAACCAAGTTGTTTACGAAGAAAATAAATCGCTGTAAAATTTGAACCAAGTTGTTTACGAAGAAAATTAATCCCGGTAAAATTTGAACCAAGTTGTTTACGAAGAAAATAAATCGCGGTAAAATTTGAAACAAGGATGTTTACGAAGAAAATAAATGGAATCATTTTGGGGGACACGACTAGACCCGCGGTATAATGAGGCGCGTTATAACGGAGTTTTACTGTATTTACGAGTTTCAAATAATTATCCTTCAGTGAAGCAGTGTGGTAGGCGTTGGCAGACGTTTCGACACCTGTTATCGGCTGACTGTGCATAAAATGACAAAGCTAACGGTTTCAACTTCCCTTTAGTCTCATTTGTTACATTTCGGCCCTTTATGCGAAGTGGGCTCGCAAATTTGATTGCGTGTCTTGTGCAGTGTAGGGAAATGCTACAGTGACTGACGAGTAAGAACATACATCCAAAGTTTTAATAACATCGCCGCCTCGATGTAATAATAACGTTGTTGTGAATAAGACTTCCCTTTTTTTGGAGGATTGTCTTCCTTTCGGGTTAACAAGGTAAATAGGGCTGGGGTAAACGCGGGTGACCCAACTAGCTAACGCGTCACGTTAGTGAGCGAGCGCCTGCGAACTGTAACGTAAAAAAATCTTCACGTGATGACGTCATCGCAACTTTCGTGAAGTACGTAACAGAATAGGACATTTAAGGTGGAATGACAAAACAGCATGACTAAATGTTAATTCTTTTGAGTTTATTTAATGTAGTAACACCGCCAGTATGTGTTGTGTCATTAATGGTTAGATTGAATTAATATATTACATCTCCACCAAATGAAATATTCTCGAGTCACGGTGTAAACGCACCTGAAATCGAGGCGATGCCCCGCAAGGGAGCATAATTTTGTCCCTTAATTGCGGGAAATTCACAAAATCGAGAAACACTAAATCGGGTGATACAATACATTATTTATATGTAGCTTTGGTCGGGGCCGCAAAAACCCGCCTTAAATGCGGATAAATCGGGATTCCACTGTATTTTGAAGCATGTGTTTGTTGGTTTGTTCATGGAACTCCTAAACTATAAAAGCTAGAATATCCAAATTTGGTACGATTCTTCCTTACATCCTACCTTAGTGAAATGTCAAGGTTTGGTCAACTGGGATTAATCAGTGCTGGCAATATAGGGGATTAACATATTTCCATAAGATAAAACATATGAATCCATTTCTTGACTTGCAAGGTATTCTTTCTTCAAGCATTAAAATACGTAAATATGGAACGATTTTTTTCGTTTTTGCTTTATTCGACGAATAAAACTCTATACTATCTTATTCCTGTGATTTTACATGTTATACGGTCGAAGTTTTCAGAAATACGCTATTTGTTTTGAAATTTTGTGGATTTTTTGTACCCCTCCAGGGCATTACCAAGGCAGCCGTCATTGTTACCTCCGATTCAGTTAGCTTCAATGTAGCTTACAAATAGACGAAAGTTTAGCGTTATTCGATTCGCACTTTCGTAAAAGTAACGAAACAATCGATGTTTATGGATAGCAACGTAAATAGATACTGACTATTATTCAGGAAGCGTTTATAACGATTGATGAAAGTAATTGAACCTTTTTTCGTCTATTGAATACTGGAATCTTACATTTGTTGTAAGTAAAATAATTATATTCTACATCATAATGTTTATTAACGTAAATATGCTCACGTATCTGGTGTACATTTACCGGAGTCAGTGTTCAATCATGGACAACTGTATGTTGCTTTTTCAAGACATAAAAGTAAATATTTCAGCGACGCATAATTACACAAGAAATGAAGCTGGATTGGGCGAAAGTAATATGATAGGAAATAAAATTATCGTTACATTTGAATGCAATAGGCTCGGAAACGGATTGTTACAAGCAAATATGATTAATTGTTAAGAAAAGCTAATTGTAATTTAAAAAGTATCTACTATATATTTTAAAGAGTTTGTATGTTGTGCTGTAGTAGCTTCACTAAATCCATTGAAATTCAATGGGAAATTCTGCTAGTATTGAATAAATGATATGCAATTCCATGAAAGATAACATAGTACAGGGTTTCTGCAATGAAAACGGAACTATTAGGGAATATGAAATGTATGTTTTATAATCATTTAACTAATAATTCTCTTTCATTTTAAAAGCTAATACAGTTAGTATGAATCATTCGATATTCGACAATTGCAGTGATGTAAAATTATTTTATCATACTCTACAGATTGAGCATTGTGACTTTATCTTAGCACTTTTGCTATAACTTACACAGGAAATGAGATTATCAACACTATGAGGATCATCAGTTAACGCAGCTGAGCACAGTAGTGCAGGGAAGAGGACGTGCGATGCTGAGAATGGGTCCAACTCCAAACTCTGTTCAACGGAAAAAGCTGCCAATCGATTTGCATGACTCATTGATGGACTAGGCGCTGTCACAGTCAGTTCTCCTCTTAGGTTCAGTCCCAGCATCTGTGGAAAGTTTCAAATTGTTCATTATTAAATTACCGTGCACAAACTTCTTCCATTTCCTTAAAAATAAAATTCTGAACAATGCGTAAAATCATTCATTTGCAATAATAATAATGTAGGAAGGTTACTAATAATGGATTTACAATATAACAAGTAGAGTTTTATCCATGAACTTGGATAAATTTACAGCGTTTTTTACTTTCTCCATATACGTAGTATAGAGAAAGTATTGTATCCATGAAAAAAATCAACTGAGATTTCAACGAATATACGTTTTGAGGTCCCCAGAACACGTTTTGACTATTTTCGGAATGATGTATGTGTGTGTGTATATGATCTAGCGGTGATTTCTGTAAACAAAATCAAAATAAAATTTAAAAAATCTGATGTGGCCAACACGACTTTCTCCATATTTGGGGTATAGATATTTAAATTATTATGAATAGCATTATAAGGCAAAATTATTATTTCCTATCATAGAAGAATAGTCATCCTTATTGCCATAAATTATATGTTGAATATGTTCACAGAATTCACCGCTAGTTGGTGGCGCTCTATACTGGAAATTTACAATTAAGTTAATATCTCTGAAACGGATAGTTCTACGAAAATTTGTTTCAAACAAAACTTGGAAGAAAAATTATTCTCTACAACATTGGTCCTCACGAAGAATACCAATACATTTTTAAGGAGATATTTGACGGAAACCGAAAAAACGATTATTTATAAATAATTCCTAAACAATAATTGCTATGGAAAATTGTTTCAAATGGAAGTTGTAGGAAATTACATTCTCTATAACATTTATATAGAAATGTATATACAATAATGGTTTTAACGGAGAAATATCGCAAAAACCAAATCGGGTTTCGAATAAACCTCGACTTCTGGTTAACCGTTATTGTCCAAAAACTAATAAGCTCTTTGTGCTCATACCAAAGTGTTATGTATGAAATTTGGTAATGATAAGGCAAGTACTTTTTGAGTTAGAGTGCCCACAATCACACACACAGATATCATTCTGAAATTAGTCTAAACGTGTTCTAGGGACCTCAAAACGTATTTCCATTGAAATCTTCGTCAATTTTTTCCATGAAAAGAATAATTTCTCTATACTACGTATATGGAGATAGTAAAAAATGGAAGTTATGTCATTTATGCACACAATGATATGATTCAATTATGGACTTGTTTTATTTTCATTTATAGATATTTCCGATGGCAAACTTACTTGTATTTTTTACAATGTTACATTCAATTTATTAAATCTTAAATTGTGAATGTCATTAATGATATTTTAATTTTGCTGGTTCAGTTACTGATGTAGGACTATTGATAGTGTCAAATACCTTTCTCTTGGTTTCAAGATTCCATTCTTGTTTTGAAAGTGCATATGATAACTTGGTTAGAGCAGCCTCTGGAGTCATATCTGCTCCTGATGTCACACCTATATCATACAGGACCTTTTGAGAGACCAAAGAGCTAGTAGACTCCACACTGATATGAGGAATTTACAGAAATTAAAATAAATTTATATAAAAACATTGATGTTTCAATTATTAGCACTAAAATAATGATAATATGCAATTATGGTCAAATTTGAGACCCCAAAAACAAAGTACAGTGCAGTTTTTATAATAATGATGAGAATACGAGAGGGAGGGAAGTAGAGGGGGAGAGAGAGGGAAGTAGAGGGGGAGGGGGAGGGTAAGATGGGAGGGAGATAGATGGTGTGAGAGCGGGGGGGGGGGGGAGAGGGAGGGAAAGAGAGACAACTATTTTAAGTTTAACTAAAGATAGCCCATCAACAACAAAATATTCACTTGAAATGTTGTGTATGGCAAAATATTTCATATGTAAAAGTGTGATATTAATTATTTTAAATGAAAATAATAATAATCTATCTATAATTCTTCCGTTGATATTTCAACGGGCATTACACTAGTCTTATTATAATAAGAGAGCTGTGTCCGGATACATATGTTGTCACTGTTTTAGGACACTTCGAAATGGAATTTGGAGCTGACACTTTCAATACTCTTATGTTAGACACCAATGATTCATGGCATGTAAAAATAAAATACCCCAGTTTGACTCCAGGAGATGATTATATTTCCCTTACGTTAATACAAGATTTTTGATTTTTCAGAGTGCAAAGATTATTTCCTTCGTTCATCAAAATACATAAATATGGACCGATTTTCTTCGTTTTAGCTTTATTCGATGGTTGTAACTGTATACTATTTTATTCCTACGACTTTCAAATGTTACATGATCGAAACTTACAGAAATACGTATTCTTTTTTGAAAATTTGCGGATTTTTTGTACTCTTTTCGAGCATTGCCTCCATTTCAATTCGTCTCTGTGCAAACACAGCATCGACATATACAAACATCTCCCAACTCCCTCAGAATCACCATCCCTAGTTGTAAACAGCCAAATGAAGGAATGGATTATGCTCGCTGATTAACATAATTTTCCGATTATAATATCGATTTTTTTCCAAAAAATTAGGGTCCGTATTGTATATGGTAATACAATATATAGACGCTTCTTAAACATAATATATCATATATATATATGCTTACAGAATATCTCGTTGAATCTCAGTAATTTCTTGCATGGTTACTTCATTGTTGCTAACATAAACGATCTCCCAAACAAACGTTTAATTTCCTTACGTGTGCATGTAATACTATTAAATAGGAAGAAAATGGATTATTTATGATGAAGAAAAGGACTTTAAAACGCTATTTCCCTTACGTACAGGTATATAATTGCTTTCTAATACTCCATTGCACGAAACGCGCCCCATTTGTGATACGTTGTACGCTTTCCTAACTTGTTAAATTTTAGAATATTTACAATTTCGAATTATTCCCTGTCGATTTTGAACAAAATCATGTAACCGTGTCAAATTTCAAGTTTGTAGCTCATTTATAAGTGCCTTATAATTTTATTCCTCGTATGGGGCAATAATGCAGCAAAAGAGCCATAAGATTACAAATTTTTACAATATCAGATTTCTTCCTTCTGTTTTAACTAAAAACCCATAATTCTGCCAAATATCAAGTTTCAATCTCGTTAATAAATGCCTTATAATTTCACACTCCTATGGGGCAGAAATGGGGCTAAACCGCCCCTAATAATTGAAATTTTTGCAATATTATATTTCATCTTCTGTTGCAACGAAATGTCAATGATCGTGCCAAATTTCATGTTTCTAGGTCATATGGAGCTGCCTCATCTGTTTTGTTGTCAAATGGAACAATACTGGGGCAATATATGATAGCCTTCATTAGTCGGACTTTAACATTCATGGAATTAACTTTAAATTGCAAATATAAAAATCTCTACATCGATTTACGTGTTTTCTAATGCGTCAAAAATGTGGCCAAAATAGTCCCTTAATATTGGAATTTCGCCATTTTTGGATATTTTCTTTTGGTTGTGACCAAAAACCTATTATCCTACTAAATTTCAAGTTTCTAGCACATCTGGAAATGCCTCATAATTTTGTATCCTCTTATATATATACTAGTAGACAATGATTCCGCAAGCATTTTTACAATTTCCAAAACCCCTCAAAAATTGGAATTATTGCAATATTTTTTTAATCTTCGGTTGCAATGAAATTTCTATAATCGTGCCAAATTTCAAGTCTGTAGGTACTATGCAGCTGCCTCGCCTTTTTTGTTCTCGTATGGAGCAATAATGGGGCAAAACAGCCGCAAAAATAAGGAATGTATCAATATAAAGCTTACCTATATAAAAGCATTAAGCCTGTTGCCTAGGAAGTCTATTGTTAGACCCAGAAAAATTACCACTTTTTGCGACAAAAACTATAAATTTAAGCTGATTCTACTCGGATTTGAATTCTGTTTTCAAAAATAAGAAACTACAATTTATATCCTATCCAATAGTTGAAGTCGTGAGTTCGTATCTTGACGGGAAGTAATTTTAAAATGCAAATATAAGAACCTCTACAATGATTTACATGTTTTCTTATGGGGAAAAAAGGGGTCAAAATAACCCCTCAAAATAGGAATTTCGCCAGTTTCGGATTCTTTCCTTCGGTTTTGACCAAAAACCTATAATCCTACCACATTTCAAGTTCCTAGCACATCTGGAAGTGCCTCATAATTTTGTATCCTCCTATCTATATTTATAATATATAGACGCTTCCTACACATGATATCTATACTATATAGACGCTTCTTACACGATATCTACTATAAGAAAATGCTTGATGTCTTTGTCGGTGCCTGACCGGACGGTCTCATCAGTTAGTTATGCAAACTGGCTGGTAGATGGCAGTACTTGCCAGAACAATTAGTGCTGCCCCTACTCTATAACTAATTGCGGCCGCACCTATATTCATTTACGTAAATTGGATGGATGGTACTTACGCATTAACGGGGAGCCCAACATAATAACCAAACAAATACCATTTAAATCATGTTTTAATGTTGATGAACATTAAAAGAAACCAATTAACATTTAAATGATTTGTTATAGATAACAATTGAAAAATCAATCACATTTTAATTTCTGGTGGCAGCTACAATATAAACAAAGCGAGCCAAAGGCTCGCCAATATCCTCTCTGACCCTCTGCATTTGCGGCGCAACAGTCAAGCGAGATATAATTCCTTTGTAGACAACAGATATCTTGATAGAAATCAATCGGTACTTACGTATTAAGTTGGGCTCCCCGTTAATACGTAAGTACTGGATAGATAAATGCGGTAAATTACGTATTTTAAAACATGCTAATGTTTGAAATAATTCGACGATATTTTAACGTGCCTTCGTTGTCTTATCGAAGTCTTCCTGCATATTAAAGGCAGTTGCTTGCGCTGTGCCTTCGCATTATCTGAATAGAACTGATATTATGAAAATATTTTTTTTCGTGCTGTTTATTTTTAATTCGCGTCAATCCAATTATAGGGTAACCAACCATACAACGATTACATTGTTATCTAAATAAATACGGTATATGTGCGTGTGTATTGACATATCTATTGAGATTGTTCTTAACTGCTGTTTAGTGGAATTGAACGATTGATTGTGAGTACTTACTAAATATTGCTTTTCGCATGGACAGCTATATGTAGCTATAACTAGAACACGTGACAAACATAATTTGAAATTTTGGGTTAAGGATAAAGATAATCAACGGCAATATTGCTGTTAAATGAAAGAGTATTTACAAGGAACATTGTTATAAATAATATTATTGAAGTATAACTGTTTTCCTCTTAATTTTTTAAAACTATTCCTTTATTTTCATTTGTAGCCCTTTCCAATCTTATTCAAATATTATAATTTTATCATTTGTTTGTTGGTTTTATTTTTATATTGTTTGTTTTCAAAGGCCGTTTTAAACGGGCTCATTTGTCTAGTATATATATATATTATATAGACGCTTCTTACACATGATATATATATATATACTAGTAATATGTGCCTGCATTCTGCAAGCATTTTTAAATGTTATCATTTTTACAATGTAGAATTATTCCCAATCAATTACGTACAAAATCATATAATCGTGTCAAATTTCAAGTTTATTGCTCATTTAGAAATGCCTTATAATTTTATACGTAGGACATAGGACAAAACAGCCACTAAGGTTTCAAATTTTGACAATATCTGATTTCTTCCTTCTGTTGTAAATATAAACCCATAACTCTGCCAAATTTCATTATAGGAACTCATTAAGAATTGCAGTATAACTTTCACAAAGGTATGGGCCAGAAATGGGGTAAAACCGCCTTTAAAATTTGGAATTTTCACAGTATTCTATTTTCGGAAGCCATGAAATTTCTATAATCGTGCCAAATTTCAAGTCTCTAGGTCGTATGCAGCTACCTCGCCTTTTTTGTTCTTGTATGGAGCAATACCGGGGTCAACCAGCCCCGAAAATGTGGATCAATACAATATCGGATTTCCTTCATTAGGCATAGTTTAACATTAAAGGCATTAAAATATGAGCCTCTGATTCCCATTAAAAGTTTACCCATATGAAAGCATTAAGACTGTTGCTTAGGAAGCCTATTGTTAGACCCAGAAAAATTACAACTTTTTTGCGATAAAAACTATATATTTCCGCTATTTCTACTTGGATTTCAATTCTGTCTTCAAAAATAAGAAACTACAATTTATATCCTATCCGACTGTTTAAGTCTTGAGTTTGTATCTTGACGGGAAGTAATTTTAAAATGCAAATATAAAAACCTCTACACCAATTTACATATTTTCTTATGGGCAAAAAATGGGGCAAAAAGGGGCCAAAATAGCCCCTTAAAATTGGAATTTCGAAAGTTTCGGATTTTTTCCTTCGGTTGTGACCAAAAACCTATATACCTACCAAATTTCAAGTTTCTGGCACATCTGGAAGTGCCTCATAATTTTGTATCCTCCTATAAATATATATAATACTAGATAATATGTGCTTGCATTCTGCAAGCATTTTCAAATTTTAGCATTTTTACAAATTCAAATTATTCCCAATCGATGTTGTACATAATCATATAACCATGTCAGATTTGGAGTTTGTAGCTCATTTAGAAATGCTATATAATTTTAATCCTCGTATAGGGCAATAATGGAGCAAAACAGCCCCTAACATTATGAATTTTTACATTCTAAGATTTTTTCCATCTGTTGTAACTAAAAACCCATAATTCTGCCAAATTTCAAGTTTGTATCTCATTAAGAAGTGCCTTGTAATTATCACACTCGCATGGGGCCGAAAAGGGGCTAAGCCACCCATTAAAAATTGGAATTTTTGCAATTTTACAATTTTATCTTAGTTTGCCATGAAAATTCTATAATTGTGCCAAATTTCAAGTCTCTAGATCCTATGCAGCTGCCTTGCATTTTTTGTTCTCGCATGGGGCCGAAAAGGGGCAAAACCGCCCCTTAAAAATGAGAATTTTTGTAATTTTATCTTAGGTTGCAATGAAATTTCTATAACCGTGCCAAATTTCAAGTCTCTGGGTCCTATGCAGCTGCATCGCTTTTTTTGTTCTCGAATTGGGCAATAATGGGGCAAAACAGCCCCAATAATGAGGATTATATCAATATCGGATTTCCTTCATTAGGTGTAGTTTAACATTAACCGCATTAAAATATAAGCATCTGATTCCCATTAAAAGCTTACCCATATGTAAGGATAGAGGTAGTTACCAAGGAAGCCTATTGTTAGACCCAGAAAAATTACCAATTTTTTGCGATAAAAACTATAAAATTACGCTAATTCTACTCGGATTTGAATTCTGTCTTCAAAAATAAGAAACTACAATTTATATCCTATCCGACAGTTTAAGTCTCGAGTTCGTATCTTGATGGGAAGTAATTTTAAAATGTAAATATAAAAACCTCTACACCAATTTACATGCTTTCTTATGGGCAAAAAGGGGCCAAAATAGCCCCTTAAAATAGGAATTTCGACAGTTTCGGATTTTTTCCTTCGGTTGTGACCAAAAACCTATACTCCTACCAAATTTCAAGTTTCTACCACATCTTGAAGTGCCTCATAATTTTGTATCCTCCTATATATATCATCTGTCAGAAGCATCTATATATTATAGATATACATGTGTAAGAAGCGTCTATATATTATAGATATATATATCATGTGTAAGAAGCATCTATATATTATAGATATATATATATATATCCTGTGTAAGAAGCGTCTATATATTATAGATATATCATTCTATAAGCACTCTCCTTACAGAGGAGGATATACAATATAGAATATATATAGGATATAGGAGGATACTAATGTCTGGCCCAAACTACTATAGTTGGAGAGCTGAAATTTAATACACATGTGAAACAAAAAAAATTATCCGGGGAATAAATGCAAAATTCCAACAATGTTTATTTTCTTGGCGGTAAAAAATTATAAACAATTTTACTAACATTTCTTGGTATAGGTACTTCCAAATGGTCTACAAAGCTGAACTTTTTTCGAGAGGTAGAATTTGCCAAATAATGAAAACGGGAATATAGAAATTTGAAAATTGTTATTCGTTCGACCGTAATAAATTATCAAATGTTTAACAAATTGACTAATGTTTATGTACTTTAGTTAGAGCCAGGAAGCTGATAATTTTAACAGAGTTTGGAAATAATGTTCCGGTGGTATATAACACTGAAAATTTTAGATTATTTATTGCTGTGTCTGTCAAAAATTAATAAAATTTAAACAATGAAATTCATATAAATGCACTTCTAGAGATGCTACATTGATGAAATTTCGCATAAATGTGAGGTATTCGTAACAAATGATAAAAACCTATAAATGTTTTATAATTATAAATTTTTGGGGTTGTTTACACCACAATTTTGACAATAAGGAAAAACGTAAACCGGCAAGAAGATGCAAACTGTTGCATTTAAAAATTATTTGTCGGCTCATACTCTTTATTTTAGGGTGAGAGAAAATGCTTGCAGAATGCAAGCACACCTTCACTAGTATATATATATATATATATATCATGTGTAAGAAGCATCTATATATTATAGATATAGGAGGATACAAAATTATGAGGCACTTCCAGATGTGCCAGAAACTTGAAATTTGGTAGGATTATAGGTTTTTGGTCACAACCAAAGGAAAAAATCTGAAACTGGTGAAATTCCTATTTTGAGGGGCTATTTTGGCCACTTTTTGCTACAATTTCGCCCATAAGAAAACGTAAATTGATGTAGAGGTTTTTATATTTGCATTTTAAAATTATTTTCTGTCAAGATGCAAACTTTAGACTTAAACTATCAGACAGGATATAAATTGTAGTTTCTTATTTTTGAAGACAGAATTCCAATCTGAGTAGAATTAGCATAAATTTATAGTTTTTATCAGAAAAAAGTTGCAAAATATCTGAATCCAACAATAGGCTGCCTAGGCAACAAGTTTAATACTTTCATATGGGTAAGCTTTTAATAGGAATCGGAGGCTTATATATTAATGACATTAATGTTAAACTCTGCCTAGTGAAGGAAATCCAATATCGATATAATCCCCATTTATGGGACCCTTTCGCCCCAGTATTGCTCCATACGAGATCAAAAAAGATGAGAAAGCTCCATATGACCTAGAGACTTGAAATTTGGCATGATTATAAAAATTTCATTGCTACCGAAGCTCAAATAAAATTCTACGGCAATTCTTAATGAGATACAAACATGAAATGCGGCAGAATTATGGGTTTTCAGTAACAACAGAAGAAGATATCCGATATCGTCAAAATTCGAAATCTTAGCAACTGTTTTGCCACATTATTGCCCAATGCCACGAATAAAATTATAAGGCATTTCTAAATGAGCAACAAACTTGAAATTTGACACGGTTATATGATTTTGTAAGTAATCGACAGGGAATATTTCTAGATTGTAAAAATGCTAACATTTAAAAATGCTTGCAGAATGCAAGCGCATATTATAAACATTTAAACAAACATTTCATGGTTTAGGTACTTCTAAATGTGCTACAATGCTGAAATTTTTTCTAACGGTCGAATTTACCAAATAACAATAACTGGATTATAGAAATTGGAAGGTGTTTATTTATTCGGCCGTTAAAAATTCATAAATGTCAAAAAATTGACTAATCTTTATGCACTTCAGTAGAGCTAGGGAGCTGAATATTTTGAAAAATTAGGGAATAGTGTTGTAGTGGTAAATAACATTGAAAATTATAATAAAGTTTATTATTGTGGCTGTTAAAAATTCATAATTTTCAAATAATTAAATTTATATAAATACACTTATAGATGTGCTACATCGATGATATTTTGCAGAAATGTGTGGTATTCGTATCAAATGATAAAAACCTATAAAAATTTGCAATTATAAATCTTAGGGGTTGTTTTTATTCCAATATTGTCCATAAAAAAACATTCACCGGCGCTGAGGTGGAAACTTGTGTTTAAAAATTATTTGTCTTCTCTGTCACTTTATATTAACTAGTATGATATATCATGTGTAAGAAGCGTCTATATACTCGTATTATAGATGTGGGAGGATACAAAATTATGAGGCATTTCCAGATGTACTAGAAACTTGAAATTTGGTAGGTTTTTGGTCACAACCGAAGGAAAAAATGCAAAAATGGCAAAATTCCAATTTTGACGGGCTATTTTGGCCCCTTTTTGCACCATATTTGCACATAAGATAACACGTAAATCGGTGTAGAAGTTTTTATATTTGCATTTTAAAATTATTTCCCATCAATATTCGAATGTCCCGCTTTTTAAACCTTATACGGCTGACCATTGCCATATGGCAACACGGACTCTCCCATGCTTCAAGTGTACATTTTCTGCCTTCAGAGAGATCTTTTTCAGTTTTCTTGTTAGTAGATGATTCATGTTAGAGTTACCTTTTGGTTATTTAGTAATGAAATGCCTCTCACATTATTTTTCATATAATGGTGACAATGTAACTTTAATACCTTGAAAATTCGTTCGGTCGTGAAGAGAGAACAGAGTGAATCACCACCTTACAATAAAGGTCAAAGGGTGGGGACATGTCGCGGCCGTCGAGTGTAAGGACGGTATTTATGTATATTATAGCTTGTGTTTATATTGTTGCTTGTATCTACTATATGTTACACGGGAGATGTTTTGCGCCGCATAGATGAGTAAAAAATCGCCGGAGAGGAACCTGCACTGCGTACTTGGAAAGTCTCGCGGGCTCCTGAATGTGTACTATCTGCATTTTCCAGTTAGTGGAACCCATACTGCAGAGCTGCTTTCGCTCACGTAGTCCAATTTGTCAGGTGTTTGTTCAGTAGTAGAGGTGACAAAACGTGGATGTTACCAACAGCTTCTATGCCAATTTATACAGTGATTTTGAAAGGAAGTACACGGATCTACATTTGACCTGCACGACATGAGGACAATTAAGAACAACCTTGCAACACTGCAGTATATATATAAGTGCGTAGTGCTACTGGCAACATTTAGTCTACACAAGAAAAATATTCTAGTGCATAACCTTTGGTGAGTGACATTATTCAAAATTTTTATACATTATTTTTCTTTCTGTTGTGTCGTCCTTTAGATTGCAAAATTCCGCTTTTCTTATAAATTTGAATATAATTTTAATATCGCACGTATCTAGATACTGAAGCTGATAAGAAAATTCGAGAAGAGGCAAAATCAAGCATAAAATATGACTAATAAATTGAATTACAAATTATTTTTTAAATATGCAATGTTTGTTTGAACGTTAATGTTTGTAAAATATTTAATAATATACATTAAACATATAGTTTTTGATATAATTATGTCTTGAATTATTATCATTTAATTGTCCCCCCTTGTCCTGACTTATAATTTCAAAAATGTTAGATTTCATGCAAATGTCCCGACTTGTGATTTTAAAAATCTGGCAACCCTAATTCCATATGATGTCGTCTTCAGAACCATCCATGGCGTTTGTGAGGCAACACTTTTAAAGCCACGCTTTTTTAGAAAAAATCAATGCAAGTTGCGAGCAACAAATATTATTTTACATACCTCGACCGGCTTGTATGAAGACAGAGTCAGAACTAGACATGATATTCACATAAACTATCTCGCTCAGCAGCAAGGCGAGAACTGTTATTCCAACTGACCAAGTTATTACACAATGCGACATGGAGATATGTTTTTATACATTGTATCGATCTTTAAAGTGAGAGTCAAAACTATTAGATGTAAAGTTTTTGTAAACACTCTTGCACATATCTCGCTTTGCAGTAAGGTGAGAACTATCTCGATACTGCTAATAACCAAGTGAAAAATTACAGTGATCATTTTACAAAAAATGAGTTGCATATTATACATAGTGATAAGACAATTTTCACATTTCACTCATAAAAACATGGGTGCGTATTATATAGGGTGCGTATTATAATTGGAAAATTACGGTACTCTTTAAGTTGTTGCCATCGCAAAGTGCAATCGTTGGATTATTATCGTGCTTTGAAACGCTCATCCAAATCACGTGTAAAGTTCTTCCTGGCTGCTGTTACTCAAGTGAATAACAATTGTCGTCATAAGAAAATTTGAGCTTCCACTGGTTAGAATTAATGTAGAAAAAACTCCGGAGCCAGTAAGTATGTATGTACAAGTGATTCACCACAATGATGGCTAATTTGCGGTCCAAATCTGCACTTCTCATCCAGTAATCAAAATTATCTCACCCTTTTTATGAGGATTGTGATTTATCACACTTTTTTTTTTTAATGATGCAATCCCAGCAAAGCCAATTTTAGGCTTGTCTGCAGGTAGGGGGAAAACCCCAAGATGAATTACAACATCCATGCCCGAAGCGGGATTCAAACCCTTTGGATTAGAAGTCATGCACACTACCTACCAGTCTAACATTTCTAATAGCATCTGAGCTACTCACCTTCCCTGTTTCATAGGTACTTGAAACTGTTCCTCTTATGCACTGCGTACAATTGACTACAATAACTCCATGTTCAATTGCTGATTTTATCTCACTCAATAAGTCCTGACGATTGCTAGGCATGTTTCCAGACCCATAAGTTTGCAGCACAATCCCCTCAACAGGTGGTTGAAGGAATGCATGCACCTGTTTGGAAAAATTTCACAAATCAAAATTATTGCAAAGGAGAAAAAACATATATAAATAAAAGATGGCATTGCGAGAACATACCACAAACTGTGACAAATGTAAAAAATCTGATGTGGCCAACACATGACTTTCTCCATATTTAGGATATAGATATTTAAATTATTATGAATAGCATTATAAGGCAAAATTATTATTTCATATCGTAAAAGAATACAGTCGTCCTTATTGCTGTAAATTATATTTTGAATATGTTTACAGAATTCACCATTACATGGTGGCGCTGTATACTGGAAATTTATGAGTAAATTATTTATCTACTAATTGGAAGGTTCTACGAAAATTTGTTTCAAACAAAACTTGGAAGAAATATTATTCTCTACACCTTTGGTCCTCTGCAGATTACCAATAACGACTTTTTTAAGGAGATATTTGAAGAAACCGAAAAAACTGATTATTTATAAATAATTCCTAAACAATAACTGCTATGAAAAATTGTTTCAAATAAAAGTTGTAGGAAATTAAATTATCTATAACCTTTGCATTGAATTGTATATACAATAATGATGTTTTAATGGAGATATTTTGCCAAAACCGAATTGGGTTTCGAATAAACCTCAACTTCCGGTTAACCGGTATTGTCCAAAAACTATTCAGCTCTTCATGCTCAAACCAAAGTCATATATGAAATTTGGTAACGATATGGCAAGTACCTTTCAAGTTAGAGCACCCACAATCACATACACATATATCATTCCAAAAATAGTCTAAACGTGTTCTAGGGATCAAAATATGTAATAAACTATCGGTTTTTTGAAAAATTCCTATCACATACACACAGACAACATCGAGAAAATAGTCAAAACGTTTTCAAGGGACCTCAAAACATATTTCCGTTGAAATCTCAAATTCGATTGTTTTCATGAATACAATACTTTCTCTATACTACATATAGAGAAAGTAAAAACTGTTGAATATGTGAGAAAAAATCATCCTATGTGGTATTTGTCTGCATGTAAATCACTTTGAATGTTCCTAATTGAGCGATCTGTGTTATAAGCAAGGCCGCTTTAAGGCAATGCTGGACAATAGGCAAAGTACTATCTTGCCCACCCTCCCTCTCTTTACTTTTTTCTTTTTAAAGAATAGACCGTACAATTTGATCCAAGTACAAAATTTATTTATATTAACAAAAGCGAAAAGTAGATATGTGAAAATATTAAGAACACATAATGTGAAAATTATCTTGGTTTAAAATTATTTTTTTAATCATAGAACTTAACATTTTATACATTCAAACCAGAAGTATGAAATGCCAAACACACCAATACAAAAAAAACTTTGTATGTCCTTTGTGTGTCTACTGACTAGATAACTTACAAGCTGAGCTAGCAATTGAAGAATTTTGATAATCTGTAAATAAAATTTTTAAAGAAAACAGTCATTTTAATGCTGAAAATTAGAATGGAATTTCTTTCTGGCTTGGATTTTCTCAAAAACATGAATGATATCGCTAAAGTTGATAAGCTCCAAAATTTCATTTTCAATTGACATTAATGCTAAAGAATTAAGATGAATTTGTTGCATTGTAGAATGTAACGTCTAAGGCAGTGTTTTTCAACCTTTTTTGAGTGGTGGAACACTTTGGAATGAGAAAAAATTGGCGGAACACCTATATTTATATATGCATATACATATATATATTTACATTTAACTTTTATTTTTTGTACTCAATAGAAGTACTTTCTGCTTCTGCGATAGATGGAGTTACTATTTGAGAGAAAAATAGAAAGGCTTTTTATTTTTAAATTAATTAGAAAATCTAAATGTAGAGAAAAATAATTTTGGTGGAATATTTCATGGAACACTTTGGCAATGCTATCGGAATACCAGTTTTTCACGGAACACTGGTCTAAGGGTTAAGCACATGGTACCAATGCTCGCGTAACGGGAGTCCCTAAAATCAGGAGGCCCTGGGCAGCTGCCTGATTTGTCCATTGGATAAAGCAGACCTGGTTATAAGGCCCTCAATGAATTGCCATTCATCCAGTGGATATGTTTCTTCTGCCAACTCAATAGTGGTAATCAAATTTCCTACATGGCTGCCAAGCTAGCTGAGCTAAAATCTTTAATAAGCCGGATGAAAGAGATGGTTCCTGTTAACCATCTTAAAAAGCCACCTAAATAATCTGATTACAATGGAGGGTAAAACACGCCAACAACTTGGAAATAATATCCACGAAAGCTCTACTATAGTGCCTACTAATCCAATTCCTGCTACTCCTGCCAATGTTGATGAGCCACAACCAGAGGACAACAGCTTCATTTCAGTGCAGTACAAGAATCTAATATATAAAATCTTTAGTGTTTTGTGCTAACCGGATAATTATTTTTTAATCAGATCACCCACAAAATGCCTATCATACACGCAAATATAATCAAGAAAATAGTAAAAACATCCTCAAGAGACCTCAAAACTTGTATTTCCATTGAAATCTCGAATTCAATTTCTTCCACAAACACAATACCTTTTCTTATAAGAAAGTAAAAAGTGTGTTTTATTTATTGAGGTTTATTCAGAATGGTAAACTTAAAATTCTTCACAAATTTAGTAATATAAATAATTAGATGGTATTAAGAAATTTGTTCGATAGTTAATTTTTAAAATTTAACCATTTGCTCAGAGTCTTAATTTGAATTGTTGAAGGCACCCTCTGCCACCCACCGATTTCTCCTAAAAAAACTTCTTTAGAAGCATAATAAATGGCATCCTAGATGCAATACACCCTGTAAAATTTAGTCTTCTCTCCATTACACTTTTACTTGCCATTTCAGTTTAATTGATTGCACCGATGGACAGACAGACAGAACAAAAACATAAACGCATTTATAAAATAAAACATGCTAAAAACGGTACAATCATGCATCCTGAAAAAAAGTTTGGGACACCTGGGACAGAACACTGAAAATGCAGAAAAATCCAGTATATAGATCGTGGCAAAAGTGATTAAGTAAAATATGGTGGTCACCCGGCTCACCACTCAAGTATAAAATATTCTTGAACTTTTAGGATCCCTGCTCAGCCACTCAATGCTCAGTGCCATTCTGGCCGCATATGTATACTCTGAATCAAGGGTTTGATATTTAGTGCTTCTGCCTGCAGTGAACGTCACCATTCACCAGTCTGCCCAGACAAGAATCAATGGGATAAGAGGTGGATGCATACTGGATAGTTGAGAACAATCTCAATGTTGGCACTGGATAGTTGACAAACTGAGTCCGAGTTTAAATGGAGAAAAAATGCAGATAATATATCCAATGGAAATGGTATTAGGTGCCCATGCAGAAGAAAATTCCCCATCGCCCACAATAGGATCGCAAAGCCCTTGCTTTATTGAGCCGAATTTCAGATGTAGTCATCTGGCCACACGAGGAAATTCTTCTCATGCAGAGAAATTAAGAAAAATAAATTAAATACAAGACTCAAAACTGTACCATTTCCATTATGCTTAAGTGTTAATTTGTTAGTAATTTGGATTGAATGTAAATGCCGATTTTTTAAATTTGCAAACTGCTTCTGAGGAATAATAACTAGAAAAAATTATTAATTTAAGATAAAAAGCAATTTATTTTTCTTTCACTTAAAAATCGTTCACCAACAATTTTATATATAACTCAGACATTGATATCCCTAGATTAATGTATTAGATATTCTTGCTTAGAAGTCAGAAAAATATTACTCACTGTTTGCAAGGTGATACTTGGAAATAAACGAAGGAGTGCAACATTTGGATTAAGTTTTGAGTGCACTTTAAACTTATCTATACATGTTGGTCGGAAAAGTTCACGGTAGTTAACTGAAACATTATATGAAGAAAGTACATCATTATGAATAAAGAGTTTTTCCATTCATCAATATAATTCACTAAATCACATTTCATGTAATGAATCATTAACTTATACATTAGTACATATGAGTTTACTAAGTATGTACAGTGTGGGACCCTGTATCCGGCATGTTTGGGACCTGAGGGTTGCCAGATAGGAGGTTTTTCCGGAATTTGGGTAGCCAGGCATAAAATGTACAAAAAAACCCAAGAAGAAATACAAGATGCACAAATACTGATGCACCGTTGTCTAGACACTTTAGTAACTCCACTTTATCCTTAATATTTAGAGATACATGCTTCCTTTTGACAGTCTTGCCACCCAGAGGTTTTTCTGTAGGCCTGTTTGACATAATGACTATGGGTATATGTGAACAGGACTAAAAAAAGCATTAAAAATGTGAGCAAAAATCACGAGAATACAAGCATTCATCATCGACTGGTTATAAAACAGTCGCACATCAGTAGCGCTACCAACAAACACAAATTACTTGGCACGCATTTTAAATATTACACTTTGTCGGTTTTCGGAACGTTCCAGATACTGGGTAGCCGGATACAGGGTCCAACACTGTACATGGTATTTTAAATCTTAATAGTATTATAACATTATTCATTAAAAAAGCTTCAACATATATTTAAAATATAGTTTTAATTAAAATATTATACAGGTACTCCTCGTTATATGCGAGTTTGAAAAATGCGATTTCATTCTAATGCGCTCAACTAATTTAGATCGATTTCAATTAATAGCACTCGCTTAAATACGAATTTTCTGTTTACTCTCTCGTTGTGAGGTCTCCCTCCCCACCTTCCCCAGTTGTCCTTGCAATTTTCTTTCTTTCCTTCCGAATTATTAGAGACAGAGAGAAAACGTATTCTCTCTCTGTCAGCTTCGAGCGCAGACTTCACTGGCGGTCAACACCATGTTTTACTCAAAATTTCTTAGCAGTGTCTAGCCTTCTTTTTAAAACTAAATAATTATAAATGCAATTTATTCATACTAAAATGACATAAATGTTATTAAAGTAAGAAAAAGGGTACTGTACTGGGCAATCAGTTTAAGTAACAGCAAGTATATTCTAATGCTTTTTGTAGCAGACCTATGACATTTTCATTAATTCTTATGTGGAAATTATGTACGATTTATGCGATTTCACCCTATGTGAAATTTTTTTTTGATACACAACTGTCGCGTAAATCGAGGAGTACCTGTACGTCATTTTCATCAAACTTTCTAATACCTTCTATTTGAATTCCAAATGTGGCCAGTGGTGAAGCATTAGGTGAATCAAAAGCACTGAAGCCCTCTGCATCCATTTTGGTTGTCCTATTACCGCGAAATAGCTTCCTTCCAAAGCAGATTGTTACTTCTGGTATGACATAGTTTCCCGCAATCATTAAACTTTCAAGGAAGTTATCTTTAGCATCACTGCGAGCTTCAAATAGTGACAACTGATGGGAGACAGAAAGTTACACCAACTGAAATGTCACAATATTCTAGCATACTAATTTATTCATCACAAATTTTAAAATGTCATCTATACTTTAATGTTCTGGGAGTTTTTATGGAATAATATGTAGAATAAAACCTAAGAAGATATCTCAAAATCAAGTATCACTTACCCCTTCCGATTACTTTGTAAAAGAAAATAATCCTAATCTGAATATTAGGAGCCTTTCTATTCTCTATTTGGATATCATTGGAGTGAGTGAAGTATATTTTTTTTAATATGCATCTACAAAAATTTAGAATCTATCAACAAACTGGAAACTCTATGTATATATGGGAAATAGAAGAAAGTTTATTTTTGTTGATAACTAAGAGAATTTGAATCCATTCCAAATTAGCTCACAAATTAAAGGTGAGATAAAAAAACTTAACATGCCAAATTTTGAAGGGTTTTCAACATTTGAATAACTAGGAAACTTATTAGCGAACACCTACCTGAGCACCTGTGAGTACAATTGTCTTTCCCAAATTTTCTAACATAAAAGAAAGTGCAGAAGCAGAATAAGCGAGTGTGTCTGTCCCATGGAGAATCACAAAACCATCAAAATGTTCATACCATTTCTGCAATGAAGAGATTATCAGTTTTAAAAATTGCATTAGTTCCGTAAAAAGGTACTGAAGAAGAAAAAATAGATAATACAAAATATCATTTCATATATCAAGTAAAATCCTAGAACTATAGCTAACAAATTCATTCATAAAGATGTTTCTGATAAATAACAGGTAACATTTGTCTGTTCTTTTGATTCTATGCATTTCACTCATGAGGTACTTTTACCAAGCGCTTCAACATATTGAAAGTCTGTAAAACGTGGATTTATGGCACTCTCCATGCTTCCCTGCAACATCCCATGAAGAGAGATACATTCATTTCTCACCTTTGCCATTTTCCAAACCATCAGTTTTTGTCAGCCCCATCAGATGCATAATCTACTCATGCTATTGAAACTGCAACTCCAAAAATATAATCTTCCTACTCAGCTGCACCTAATACACAGAGTGCTAAGTTGGCTGTATCCAGGGGTGCCATGCATCAACATTTTCTTGGAAACTAGTATATACACACGTTAATATGATGGGAAGGAATATCCTATACTAGTTCACGTGTGCTTGCATTCTGCAAGCATTTTTAAATTTTAGCATTTTTACAATTTAAAATTATACCCAATTGATTTTGTACAAAAAAGCATATAACCATAACAAATTTCAACTTTCTAGCTCATTTAGAAGTGCCTTATAATTTTATTCCCTGTATGGTGCAATAATAGAGCAAAACAGACCCTAAGATTTCGAATTTTTACAATATCGGATTTCTTCCTAACTAAAAACCCATTATTCTGACAAATTTCATGTTTGCATCTCATTAAGAATAGCCGTATAATTTTCACACTGGCATGGGGCATAAATGGGGCAAAATCGCCCTTAAAATTTAGAATTTTCTCATAATTTTATTTGTACTTCGGTTGCAATGAAATTTTTATAATCCTGAAAAATTTCAAGTCTCTAGGTCATATGGAGCTGCCTCACCGTTTTTGTTCTCATGTTGAGCAATACTGGGGCTAAACAGCCCCAAAAATGGGAATTTATTAGTATCGGATTTCCTTCATTAGTCGTAGCTTAACATTAATGGCTTTAAAATATAAGCCTCTGATTCCCATTAAAAGCTTATCCATATGAAAGCCTTAAGCCTGTTTCCTAGGAAGCCTATTGTTAGACCCAGAAAAATTATCACTTTTTGGCGATAAAAACCTTAAATTTACAATAATTCTATTCGGAATTGAATTCTGTCTTCAAAAATAAGAAACTACAATTTATATCCTATCCGATAGTTGAAGTCTCGGGTTCGTATCTTGACGGGAAGTAATTTTAAAATGCAAATATAAAAACGTCTACACCAATTTACATGTTTTCTTATGGGAGAAAAATGGGGAGAAAAGGGGCCAAAATGGCCCCTCAAAATAGGAATTTAGCAAGTTTCGGATTTTTTCCTTCGGTTGTGACGAAAAACCTATAATCCTACCAAATTTCAAGTTTCTAGCACATCTGGAAGTGCCTCGTAATTTATATATATAATATATATAAAGACGCTTCTTACACATGATATATATATATATCATATATATATCTATAATATATAGACGCTTCTTACACATGATATATATATATATATATATACTAGTTAATATGTGCTTGCATTCTGCAAGCATTAGTAGCGGAAAAATAATTTTTAAACGCAAAAGGTTGGACCTCTTCACCGATTTACGTGTTTTCCTTATTGTAGAATTTTGGGGTAAAAACAAACCCTAAATTTATAATTATAAAATATTTATAGGTTTTTAACATTTGTTACGAATACCTCATATTTATGCGAAATTTCATCGATGTAGCATCTCTAGAAGTGCATCTATATAAATTTCATTGTTTAAAATTTTTGAATTTTTAACAGCCACAATAATAAACTTTAGGGAAATTTTCAATGTTATTTGTCACCGGAACATTATTCCCTAAGTTTCTTAAAATTTTCAGCTTCCTTGCTCTTCAGAATGTACATAAACTTTAGTCAATTTATTTAACATTTAAGAGATTATTACGGTCGAACGAATAAAAATTTACAAATTTCTATAATCCCGTTTTCATTATATGGCAAATTCTACCAATGCAAAAAATTTCAACTTCATAGCTCATCTAGAAGTACCTAAACCATGAAAAGTTAGTAAATAGTTTATAATTTTTGACGGCCAAGAAAATACATATTGTTGCAATTTTTCCTCTGATTATTTTTTTTGATTCACCTATGTATTAAATTTCAGCTCAAACTATTATAGTTTGCACTGGAAATTTATATGCCTCCTATATTCCTATATTCAATATATAATGAAGAAGCATTTTTAAATTGTAGGATTTTTACAATTTCGAATTATTCCCTGTCTACTTTAAAAAAAATCATGTAAGCATGTCAAATTTCAAGTTTGTAGATCATTTAGAGGTGCCTTATAATTTTATTCCTCGTATGGGGCAATAATGGTGCAAAACAGCCATAACGTTACGAATTTTTAAAATATAGGATTTCTTCCTTCTGTGGTAACTAAAAACCCATAATTTTGCCAAATTTCAAGTTTGTATCTCATTAAGAAGTGCCTTATAATGTTCACACTCGTATTGGGTAGAAATGGGACAAAACCGCACCTAAAATTTGAATTTTTGCTATTTTTTTCCTCTTTTCTTCGGTTGCAATGAAATTTCTATAATGGTGTCATATTTCAAGTCTGTAGTTCATATGGAGCTGCCTCATCATTTTTGTTCTCGTATGGAGCAATACTTGGGCAAAAGTGCTCCAAAAATGAGGATTATTACAACATAGGTTTCCTTCATTAGGCAAAGTTTAACATTAAAGGCATTAAAATATAAGCCTCTGATTCCCATTAAAAGCTTACCCATATGAAAGGATAGAGCTTGTTACCAAGGAAACCTATTGTTAGACCCAGAAAAATTAGCAATTTTTTGCGATAAAAACTATAAAATTACGCTAATTCTACTCGGATTTGCATTCCGTCTTCAAAAATAAGAAACTACAATTTATATCCTATCCGACAGTTTAAGTCTCGAGTTCGTATCTTTATTGGAAGTAATTTTAAAATGCAAATATAAAAACCTCTACACCAATTTACATGTTTTCTTATGGGAGAAAAATGGGGCAAAAAGGGGCCAAAATAGACCCTCAAAATAGGAATTTTGCCAGTTTCGGATTTTTTCCTTTGGTTGTGACCAAAAACCTATAATCCTACCAAATTTCAAGTTTCTGGAAAATCTGAAAGTGCCTCATAATTTTGTATCCTCCTATATATATATATATCATGTGTAAGAAGCGCCTATATATATAGACAAGTTAATGTGTACTTGCATTGTGCAAGCATTTTTAAAGTTTAGCATTTTTACAATTTCAAATTATTCCCAATCGATGTTGTACATAATCATATAACCGTGTCAAATTTGGAGTTTGTAGCTGATTTAGAAGTGCCTTATAAATTTAATCGTCGTATGGGGTAATAATGGAGCAAAACAGGCCCTAACATTATGAATTTTTACACTCTCAGATTCTTTCCATCTGTTGTAACTAAAAACACATAATTCTGCCAAATTTCAAGTTTGTATCTCATTAAGAAGTGCCATATAATTATCACACTCGTATGGGGCCGAAAAGGGGCAAAACCACCCATTAAAATTAGGAATTTTTGCTATTTTAATTTTTTATCTTAGTTTGCCATGAAAATTCCGTAATCGTGCCAAATTTCAAGTCTCTAGGTCCTATGCAGCTGTCTCGCATTTTTTGATCTCCTATGGGGCCGAAAAGGGGCAAAACCGCTCCTTAAAAATTAGAATTTTTGCAATTTTATAATTTTATCTTAGGTTGCAATGAAATTTCTATAACTGTGCCAAATTTCATGTCTCTGAGTCCTATGCAGCTGCATCGCCTTTTTTGTTCTCAAATGGGGCAAAACAGCCCCAGAAATGAGGATTATATCAATATCAGATTTCCTTCATTTGGCGTAGTTTAACATTAACAGCATTAAAATATAAGCTTCTGATTCCCATTAAAAGCTTACCCATATGAAAGGATAAGAGCTTGTTACCAAGGAAGGCTATTGTAGACCCAGAAAAATTAGCAATTTTTTGCGATAAAAACTATAAAATTACGCTAATTCTACTCGGATTTGAATTCTGTCTTCAAAAATAAGAAACTACAATTTATATCCTATCCGACAGTTTAAGTCTCGAGTTCGTATCTTGACGGGAAGTAATTTTAAAATGCAAATCTAAAAACCTCTACACCAATTTACATGTTTTCTTATGGGGAAAAAATGGGGCAAAAAGGGGCCAAAATAGCCCTTCAGAATGGGAATTACGACAGTTTCGGGTTTTTTCCTTCGGTTGTGACCAAAAGCATATAATCCTACCAAATTTCAAGTTTCTGGCACATCTGGAAGTGCCTCATAATTTTGTATCCTCCTATATATATATATATAATATATATATATATATATCATGTGTAAGAAGCGTCTATATATTATAGATATCATGTGTAAGAAGCATCTATATATTATAGATATAGGAGGACACAAAATTATGAGGCACTTCCAGATGTGCTAGAAACTTGAAATTTGGTAGGAATATAGGCTTTTGGTCACAACCAAAGGAAAAAATCTGAAACTGGTGAAATTCCTATTTTGCGGGGCTTTTTGGCGCATTTTTGCCCTATTTTTGGCCCATAAAAAAACATGTTTATTAGTGTAGAGGTTTTTATATTTGCATTTTAAAATTACTTCCCCTCAAGATACGAACTCGAGACTTAAACTATCGGATAGGATATAAATTGTAATTTCTTATTTTTGAAGACAGAATTCAAATCCGAGTAGAATTAGCGTAAATTTATAGTTTTTATCGCAAAAAAGTGGTAATTTTTCTGGGTCTAAGAATAGGCTTCCTAGGCAACTGGCTTAATCCTTTCATATGGGTAAGCTTTTAATGGGAATCAGAGGCTTATATTGTAATGCCATTAATGTTAAACTACGACTAATGAAGGAAATCCAATACTGATATAATCCCCATTTTTGGGGCTCTTTTGTCCCAGTATTGTTCCATATGAGAACAAAAAAGTTGAGGCAGCTCCATATGATCTACAGGCTTGAAATTTGGTACAATTGTAGAAAGTTCGTTGCAACCGAAGATAAAATAAAGACATTGCAAATATTCCAAATTCTAAGGGGTGGTTTTGCCTCATTTCTGCCCCATACCGATGTGAAAATGATACGGCAATTCTTAATGAGATACAAACATGAAATATGGGAGTATTATTGGTTTTTAGTGACAACAGAAAGAAGAAATCCGATACTGTAAAAATTCAAAATCTTAGCAGCTGTTTTGCCACATTATTGTCCTATGCATCGAATAAAATTATGAGGCATTTCTAAATGAGCAACAAACTTGAAATTTGACACTGTTATATGATTTTGTACGTAATCGACAGGGAATCATTCTAGATTGTAAAAATGCTCCTATTTAAAAATGCTTGCAGAATGCAAGCACATATTATAAACATTTAAACAAACATTTCATGGTTTAGTTCAGTGGTTCTTAACCCCTGGGTCGAGACCCAAAAATGGGTCGCCAAACCATTTTGAGTGGGCCGTCAAAGATCTTCCATTGCTTTCTATATATCATATATATATGATTCCTCCTAACAACCCGTTCAATGCTAATGACCTGAGAGCTTATCTTCATTTATTTATTAAATTCCTATTTATTTTATTACTTATTACAAGTGAGCTATTGGAGGAAATGGGTCGCCGCGACCAGGATATGGGTCGTGGTCAAAAAAGGTTGAGAACCACTGGTTTAGGTACTTCTATATGTGCTACAATGCTGAAATTTCTTCTAACAGTCAAATTTACCGAATAACGATAACTGGGTCATAGAAATGGGTGATTATTTATTCGGCCGTTAAAAATTCATAAATGTCGAAAAATTGACTAATGTTTATTCAATTCAATTCCACTTATTTAATGCTGTTGGTCAGTAAGACATAGCACCCATCAGAAAAAAGACAAACACATAATACACAAACATAATAAAACACTATAATTTCCTGTAAATATTCAGTAATGCAATAATATCCCAGGTTTACTACATAACAGGAGGAACTCATCTACACTATAAACAGAGCGTTTTAACATAAAGGCCTTGAGTTGCATTTTAAATGAGGCAATCGATTCAATATTTTTTAGTGCTGGTGGCAAACTATTATAATACTTAATGCCTTGATGATGAGGACCATTGCTGCAAAGAGCAGAATGTCTTTGTAATATATGAATATCATCCTTTGACCTTGTGTTGTGGTTATGCAAATTAGAATTTAAGTAGGATAAGCTAATATTCTTTTTTACATACAAAATTAATTCATAAATATGTAACGCTGGTAGTGGCAAGATACCAAGGTCCTGAAAATGATCCCTGCGAGATTCACGGGAGTTCAATTTCAAAATAATTCGAATTGCTCTTTTTTGCAATCTTAAAATTGAAATACTATTAGAAGCGCCCCCCAAAAGATGATACCATAGGACAGACATGAATGAAAATTTGAAAAATAAACACACCTCAGAATATTTATACTGGTACTAAGTCTAACAAGGGGAGTGTCAGGTTAACGGGAAAGGGATTTGTCTGAAAATTTGCGAGCTGGTAGAGCTAGACTTGGGAATCATGATTTACCCCTCTTTTGGGCGTAGACGGTCAATAGTTTAAACAATAAATGGATTTGTTTATTTAGACACCGTTTAAGTACCTTGTTAGTTTCGCTTGTTCGCTAAGTATGTTTGGCCGTGAGGTTATAATTGGCATTACGAAGTCAGAGGTTCCTGGTTCGAATCCGGGTGACTCCTTTTTTTTGCGTTTATGTTATATTTATTTTTAAATATTGTTTTCAATTTGTATTTTTTCATATATTCTTTGTTTTTTTTTACTTTTAACGTTTGTGTTATTTTTTCAGTTTTTTTTGTATATTCTTTATTAGAGTTATTATAATGTTTTAAAAGTTTTTCTCATTTTTAAAAATGCCTTTCTCGTCTTCTATTACTTTCTTAAAAGGGATTTCACAATGAACCCTCACAGTTTCCTGGATGATACATATCGTAGAAGCAGCGGAAGCAATAATATTTTGGACACCGCGTACATTTGCAGAAACATTGTTCGCCAAAGTGACATTCTTCGATTCGGCTTCTCGGCTCACTGTCATATATTGAAATCCTGATAGAGATAAAATACAAAAATATGTAATGGCAACGCTATTACTAGAGCTCGTTCGCTTTATGTATTGTTGCGAGTCGGAAGACATTCTCTCGGGAGGGTGTGTAAAGCGGTCGAGCTAGACAATGTCGCGGGCGGAAGTGTGGGCGAGCAGCAGCCGCCGAGGTAGGGAGAGAGTTGGATGCTGTTAGTGACACGCGGGGTGAATCGGTTTACATCAGCCATACACCACACATTCCAGTGAATGATAATTTGTTGTAGGAGATCTGCAGTGAGATTTTCTTCCGCACTCGCTGGTCTTTCTAGTTGGTTTCTGACCTTTCGAAAGAGTTATCCTCAAGTAAAAGAAAGCACGTTTTATTTAATTTGTCGCAGGAGTAAGTAGTGATAAATTATTTAAGGATTGTTTTCTGATTTTATGGTATGATGATATGATGCCAGTTTCGTTAATGCATTGATAAATTACATTGATGAGCGCTTCATCGATGACGAAAATCAGCCGAAATGCACCGTGAAGGTAATTCCGCCAAAATGCACCCCCATATGCCAACCTTGCGACGTGTATTTTTACCGTCAGGTAAAGATCTTTATTTCGCGACTACAAAATGCAGCAGTTCTACTGCAAGAAAAACGCGATATTACTAGACGAGCGGACATGATAAAAATACATGCTCTTGTGCACAATCAACTGTCTGCTTCCATATTTAAAGATATGGTTCTTTACGCCTGGTTCGCATCATGATTGACAAAACAAAGGAAATTCTTCCTCAGTGTCAATCAGATAGTGTTTCCTAATGAAGTCAAAACGAATAAATGTCACTTTGGCGAACAATGTTTCTGCAAATGTACGCGGTGTCCAAAATATTATTGCTTCCGCTGCTTCTACGATATGTATCATCCAGGAAACTGTGAGGGTTCATTGTGAAATCCCTTTTAAGAAAGTAATAGAAGACGAGAAAGGCATTTTTAAAAATGAGAAAAACTTTTAAAACATTATAGTAACTCTAATAAAGAATATACAAAAAAATTGAAAAAATAACACAGACGTTAAAAGTAAAAAAAACAAAGAATATATGAAAAAATACAAATTGAAAACAATATTTAAAAATAAATATAACATAAACGCAAAAAAAAGCATCACCCGGATTCGAACCAGGGACCTCTTGACTTCGTAGAGCCAATTTTTAAATACGAAGAAAATGGATTATTTATGATGAAGAAAAGAACTTTAAAACGCAAATATTCCTTATGTACAGGTATATAATTTTTTTCTAATACTCCATTGCACGAAACGCGCCCATTTGTTATACGTTGTACAATTTCGTAACTTGTTTAAATGATGGGTTGATGCTTTCGGGAGGCACTGCGTGGACGGCATTACTGCTCTCGACGTTTCGCCTTCGATGCTGAAGAAGCCTTCAGCATCGAAGGCGAAACGTCGAGAGCAGTAATGCCGTCCACGCAATGTCTCCCGAAAGCATCAACCCACATCATCAAACGCTGCGAAAACCTCCAAACGAAGATTGTTTAAATGATGCTTCGGAGTAGCATTAGCAGGATCTTCTATAAGTAAATAAAAAACATTGCCGTCAGCGAAAGCTTAAATTAAATGCGGAAATGTCACGGATTAAAATCTCAAACTTTTAATAATTGTAAAATATATACTGTGACGAATCAGATATCAAGTCAAGAGTTAACAATGAAGTACAGCGAAATAGTCACACATTCACTACTTGAAGCGTGTAATAGAAGGTGAACCCATTGAGCAATACAACGGCTGCGACATTTTATACTTTCTTGGTTGAAGAGGAAGAAAATTATGTAAGGGAACTTTTAAAATTGAAAATCAAGAATTATGTGATGTTGATATTTGTTATAGCAATAAGTGCAATAAGAAGTTACGCACCATAATATTTTATTCGCGAACAGCAGAATGAAATTATCAACTACTGGATTGAACTACCACCTCCGAGTAAGTTGAACTGACTGAACGATGAATTCATAAGACAAGATAGCGTGAGAAAATGATTGACGTCATCGTCACCTTTTTCGAGAGCTGAGAGCAAGCAAAATTAGGCGCGTCTAGAAATTAGTAGAATGATGGCGAGGGGGGGATGAGGATAAGAAGAGGGAAAATTCGGCCAGCCAATTCTAGTGAATTTCTGGCTGTGAGAACGAGATTACTGTTATCCCGTACTTGACTTGTTTATTCTGTCGCACGCTATTCGAGAAAGGCTACTTCAATCTCGACCAACCTCCTTTGTTTACTCACAATCAGTACGGAGTTGGGAAAGACGCCGGCGTGCAGGGAAATCCCTGGACTTGAAGACGAGTACACAAAGGGGGAGGGAGGGGAGCAGGTAGAAAGAGAAAGAGAGAAGCGATGAGGAAAGGGGAGAGAGGAAAGAGATGTGGTAAAGAATTGGAAAGGGAACCTGCGGGAAATTTAGTTAAAGACAGACAATAATTTGTTCTTCCATATCTCAATTCACGGATACTAAAATGATAAAATTATGGTTTTGTCAGCCGATCGACCCGGCCACACCGGGAAATGTCCCGGTGTCCCGCCGGGCCTGTCCAACCCTGAAAATGACTTTAAAAATGTAGATTTATGACTGACTCTCGCATAATAAATTGTCAATACGCACACACAGTCGTGCCCTCGGCGAGATTCGAACTCGCGAACCTTACCTATACCGGGAAAATGCATTATTAGCGTTAAATGTGAATTATTGAGATCAACTTATTTCACACGCTTCTTAATTTTTTATAAATTGATTGAAAAAAACCGCGCAAACATAGAGCGGATACAGCTAGTCAGAAATAATTACCTACGATCTTCGAATCTGATCCATTTGAAGAAAAAATTATAAATTTCGAATCCTGTTCATCCTTTCCGCCTACAGTTCGAAATTATGGAACTGTAAACGGGGTTACGCATAACTGAATGAACTGAACATAGGGTGACGCAGAAAAGAAAGGTTTAATTCCAATTTTTAGAGATTGTTTAACCCCATTATTATTGCCCCATAAGAAAAGCTCGTAACTCTTTGCATAGGTTTATATATTTCCCTTTTTAAATTATTTCCCATCGAGATTCGAACTCGGGACTTGAACTCTCGAAAGGGTAAAAGTTTGTTGTTTCTTATTTTTAGTGTTTATCGGGAAAAGTGGGAATTTTTCTTACAATTAGTTTTAACAACGGAAAACCCACTATGGCAGCGTGCTCAATGCTAGAGACGTGAAATTTGGCACGATTGTAGGTTTTTCGTCACAATCGATGGTAAAAATCCGTAATTGTTAACATTTTAATATTAGGAGCTGCGTTAACCCCATTATTGCCCCAACGATTCTAAAAATTATAAGGCACATCCAATTGAATTAGAGACTTGAAATTTGGCACGATTATGGGTTTTTTGTCACAACCAATGGTAGCATTTTGAAATAGTAAAAATTTAAATTTTAAAGGTTTTTTCACCCCATTGTTACCCTAAAGACACTTTCAGATGAGCTAGAGATTTTTAATTTGGCATAATTATAGGTTTTTGGTCATAACCAATGGAAAAATTTCGAAATTGTTAAAATTCCAATTCTTAGAGGTTGTTTTTACCCCATTATTAAAAGTAGGCCGATATGCTTGCGGAAGGCAAGCACCGTCTACTTGTATTATAGATATCCTATGTAAGGAATAGGGATATATATTACAGATATAAGGAGAGAGAGGGGGGGGAGAGAGAGAGGGGGAAAGAGAGAGAGAGAGTGGGAGAGAAAGAGAGAGAGAGGAACAAGTGCTTTGGCAACATAACAACAAGAGACGCAAAATGTACAGATTGAATTATGACTAGGATTACGAAAGCGAAAACAGCTCTCCGAAGTAAGAAAAGCCAGCTAACGAGAAAAATAAACGAAGAGCTAAGGAAATTCCGTGCGTCAGGTGTCACCTTGATTGAGCAAAAATAGGAACATTTAGGATCAATGATTTTCAATGTTTAGAAACGTTAACATTTAGACGTGGAGAAAAATTATGCTTGGGTACATTTAAAAAATCATAGGTATTATTAAGAAATGAAAGTAGTTGTAAAATGAAAATGGTAGATAAGGAAGAGGAAGATGATGGGGAGTATCCAAATAATCGATACGATTGATTTTCATGAGGAAAACCATGAATTCAAACGTAGGCGAAGAAAAGGATTCCATTAATGAACCGTATTTTTCTGCTTTGAGAATATTTTCTGCGAAAAAACTTTACTTATTGGTTAATATACAATTATTATTTTTATGCGAGTTTTGCTTCCAGCACGAGCGCCTATTAGCGTCGGTCTCCCCGCCCGTCTATCTGTCTGTCCGTCCGTCCGCATGTTCGTTGTCGCCTTCTACCGAACGGATTTTCATGAAACTTGATATTAAGGACTTACAGTCAAAGACAATAAAAAATCACGCAAATGAATCACGTAAGACAATCAGGGATACCACTTTACTGATGACAAAAAATGAACTTTCCGTCATCTCCTATAATAAAACGCTTAATATCTTTGTCGGGATGTCTCTAGGCAGCCTCATCAGTTAGTTATACAAAGTGGCAAAGAGGGCAGCACTTGCCAGTACAATTAGTACTGCCCTCCCCTGCCACTTTGTATAACTAATTGCGGCCGCACCTACTTTCATTTACGTAAATTGGATGGATGATACTTACGTATTAACAGGGAGCCCAACTTAATAATATATATACGGAACAAATGCCATTTAAATCATGTTTTAATATTTAAGAACGTTAAAAGAAACCAGTTAACATTTAAATGATTTGTTATAGATAACAATTGAAAAAACAATCACATTTTAATTTCTGGTGGCCAATATTTAGTAATTTCTTCTAAAATGGTATCAAAAGCGTCTCGACTGATCGCTTTGTTATAGATAACAATAGAAAAAACAATCACATTTTAATTTCTGGTGGCCAGTGTTTAGCAATTTCTTCTAAGATGCTATCAAAAGCGTCTCGACTGATCGGCCTGTCGCGATATTTACAAACCCGATCACCGGACAACGGGGAGGGATAATTTGGTTCCAGCGAGGCGAAGGGCGCGGCAGCGCCCGGAGACGACAACTAAAATAAAAACAAAGCGAGCCGAAGGCTCGCCAATATCTTCTCCATTTGCGGCGCAACAGTCAAGCGAGATATAATTCTTTTGTAGACTACAGATATCTTGGTAGAAATCATTTCAGATATAGACAGGAAACGGAGAAATTATAGTAATGTAATACATTGATATATAAAAATTGTTATGTCACAAAGAAAACCCATTATACATGGAAATTAAATGATTTCTTTACACTTTGTATTATTTAAAAGGTAAAAGTTAAATTAAAGCATCTCTGATGATTTACCGTAAGTTATGATGACGTTATATACAAATACACATCGTTAAAACGAAAAAAAATTATTAACTCAGCGACGGTTTCGAACCCCGGAACTTAGCATCCCACGTCCAATGCGCTAACCATATCACCAACAGGACCGGAAGTCCTATCGGCGCAGTTTAAACTTCCGGTTACGTTGGTGTAATGGTTAGCGTATAGGACGTTGAACGCGAAGTTCAGGGGTTCAAATCTCAAGAAAATTAAAAAAAATTTTTTTTCGCTTTAAATGTATATATTTATCTAGAATATTTTCTTAATTAATTTTGCGTATATAATGTGACATTTTCAGTGAAATATTTATCTTTAGAAAATTAATTTTCATTAAGTTGCATAATATGCGTTTAGTAACATATATACATACATATATTCGTGCATACGTACACACAAACACCTTATTTTTCGATATCTATATATTCCGACTTTTATTTAGTTATCTTTGAATACTTACATTGACATTATTTTAAAATATTCACATTAAATAATCATATTTCATTAACTTTAATAATTTGTGCTTTTAATCATTTCAAATATAGATAGGAAACGGAGAATTTATAGTAATGTAATACATTTATATGTAAAATGTGTTAAGTTACAAAAAAATCCATTATATATGGAAATTAAATGATTTCTTTATATTTTGTACTAGCAGAAATTCCCGGCGTTGCCCGGGGAAATTTGGTTCAAATCCGATCGGAATTATAGATGATACATGGTATTTAACAATTCACTCGGCCGCCGTTTTGAATAAAACGGGATGAGAGAAACAAAAACCACGTATGAATTATTTCTGGGAGCCGTCCACAATCGTACCAAATTTGATTCAAATCAATAGTAGGACTTGGGAAAATACGCGTAGTTTAATCAGTCCCTGCCGTCAAATTACGGATAAGGAAGTAGTCGTTTCTCACCTTTCTCATTGTGTATAAGATGTAGAGTTACCTGTTCTTTGAGAACAGGAAGTTTATGAGAACAGTTATTTTATTGAACAGTTTAGGCATCAGAACAGTTCGAAAAGAACTGTCCCGTTGTTTCTGACTCACCTTTAGATGGCAGTGCATTAGCATACAAAGTTATTTTGCTTTTTGTACAATTAATATAAAACATTTGGGATTAAAAAGTAGCCTACGACCTTCCTATTTGCGAAGAAAGTATTTGTTGACAGTTTGATTAATCTAGCTTTAACGGTGTGGAAATGTATAGTTGCACAAACAAACAGACTTTTATAAATATATAGGAGATTGATCTTACTTATACTTGAATTGAAATTGACAAATATCAAATTTGAACTTCCTAAGTTAATTTACTCGAGAGTTATCGTCGAAAAACCAAATCGATGCCCCCCAAACCCCACCTTCAATTTTTTTTTAGATACAGCATATCTTATAAATATTTTAGTGTGTATGTGTGTGTGTGTGTATGTTCTTTATACGTTTTTATACCGTTGAAGTTATCGAATTAAAATGTTTCATGGGCTATCCGACGGACCAAAGGAAGAATTTCGTCTAGGTTTGCAGACCGTGGAGTCTCTTATACCCCATGGGGTCAACAAAATACTATTTCCATAAGAATGCATGGGAAATTGTGTGGAGAAATCCCAAAATGCCACGCAGCCCTTCACTGATGCGGATATAAATATACCTAAATATTAACCTACGATTACGGGAAATGGCTTATTTTACGCATGAAAGACTGAATATTTTAATTCTGTTCATGTTTTGTCATATTACATGCTAAATTGCTCGAAATATTCCTTTAAGCGCAAAATTTATCAGTTTAGATGACCATTTTCCAGGCGGCAACAAAGCTAAATTCCTTAATTGTTGTCCTCTTCAAAGTTAGAGATATCCACGCTGTGGCGCGCCGTAGAGGAAGAATAGCTAACGCCAAGATAAAGGATACAAATGGATTCATACCTAAATATAGTCTATGAATACTTTTGAAGTGAGTAAAATGATTTTAAAGGAATGTTAGAACATTGTTATCTTTTACCATTAACATTGAAAGATTTATCGCAGCATAAATCGATACATCTACTTACATTTGTTCGGTAACCAAGATGTTGTTTATTGTTCACGTTTTGGCTAATAGTAATGACATAATCCACATATTGCTGCTTTAAAGGCTTCGGTGAATCTATCCATGTGAATATTAAGTAAGACGTTAATGCGTACAAACTTTGAAAACAACCCAGGAATGAATAGCCGAAGTTCGGAAATTTAACAAAATCTGGTATTAATGTTGCATTTATAAAATAACTCTTCCGGATTCATATTTCCAATAGTTCTAGGTAAATTCTATTAAAATTGCAAGTTGATACATTGTAGGAATTCCGAGTTATAAACATTCAAAATAGTCATATCGGGTCAAGAGGGCTAAAAACCGTGCTTTTTTAGGAGCGTTTCGCTTCCAACGTAAGCGCCTATTATCGTCCGTCCGTCCGCATGTTCGTTCTCGGCTTCCTTCGTTATCAAAATTCTGCGCTAAATTAATTAATAATTGTCTCACCAGGATAATGTGTAAAAAAATGTCTCATTAATTTTTTAACTTTTTGAGGTATGTTCCGAATTATGCACACCTGACCATAAAGCAGGGGTTTCCAACCTTTTCGATGTTGCAGACACCAAGTTGTAAGCTATAATATTAAGCGAGCACCAGTATACCTCTGAAGAAATAGTAATGATCGTGAATAAAATCAAACCAACATCAGAGTTATTCTTAATGTTTTTAGTTATGTTTAAAAAGAAATCAACTGTGCAAATTAAATTATTGGTTAAAAGAAACTGGTTTTTAGGCAACACAGAAGAGCACCAGGTTGGGAACCTCTGCCATCAAGGGTTAAACCGATAGGCTTAACCAGTGCTTTTTTTCTAGAAAAATAGGTGGGTATACTGTGCTTTCTAAAAAAAGGGGTGTGTATTTTTAGCATCGTGTTTTCAACTTCAAAAGCAATTTGTGGTTAAGCAACACGTTAAAGGTCATTTTTTTCATTTTGGAACATACTTGTTACGTAGTAGATTTTTGTGAGAGGTGGAGAAATTTGGAAAAAAATAAAATATTGAATGTATTAATTCTATTTCTATTTATTAATTAGGAAAGTTAAACAAAAGTTTTAAGTAATTAATGATGTGAATATTAAAAAACATATTTGTATAAGTTTTATAATAAACTCCAAATCTGACTCATGCCTTCAGGAGGTTCAATGTCTCTATTTCTCTCTTTGCTATTTGCGTCTATTGCTGAATGATGTCCAAAAAGCAGCCAAGATTCGATGAATTTTGTTGGATCAAACAGTCTTAGAGGAGGCCCAACAATCTTGATGAACATCACTGCTGATGTTGTTTTAGTGGAGAACGAAGATCTTAATAGGGGTTACAATAAGGTTCATCTGTGAAAAACCCCTTTCACATTCACTTGAAGATATCGGAATCATATCGAGATTGTGTATTATTTGAAATAATCTGTCTGGAATTCTTTTTTCCTCTAGGTATTCTCGGAAACTCTGTATCATCTCCCTTTCATTCAAACGAAGTCTTCTAGACAAATTTATTATTTCTGCCTCCCCAAACGTCAAATGATTTTCAACTTCTTCTGGCCACTGCTTCGGATCTAGCACTCAGGCCCATTTAGGTAACTCAGCTTCTTCATCATATAGTAATCTCTTTTCTATAGATATTTTCAGATTTTCATAAAATGAAATAGGACAGATTGGTGGGTCCTCTTTTTTATCTTTTTTGTATATAGGAACCCCCTGGAAAATGAGACATTTGGTGGCAGTGGTGGCTTTTTCATAATATGGTCCAGGATATATTTGTCTCTCTTCAAATACTTGAGCAAGACATTTAATCATTTTATTTGCACAATACAAATTTATGTTGCAATCTTGCAATTTCAGACTTAGCTCAGAAAGCTCTTGAAGTGCATCACACATCAATCCTAGATCTAAAATAAACTCCACTGTTGTAATTTTCTTCAATCCTTCATACATACATCTGTCTTTTTTGTCTTTGGATGAATCATCCTTAGCAAATGTAAAATGATGCACCAATGCTTTGTAATCCTGCCAAACTGCATAAACTGAACAAAAACTGGATGCTACCCAACGAGTGTTTAGTATTTGTCCAATTTTCAAAAGTTGCATTTCCAGTGAATTAGCACAGGCTTGTAATTCTCTACTACTTTTTGGTGATGCATGGTAGAGGACGTATAACTTGTCAATAAATGCCTTGAACCTGTTAATTCCAGAAATTGTCTTGACAGCATTGTGGACGGCTAATTCCAGTCTATGATTAGCACAGTGCCATACAATTATTGATGGAAATTTTTCTTTAAATAATTTCTTAACTCCACCACGAGATCCAAGCATTACCGCTGCACCATCACAAGCAATAGGAAGTAAATAATCATTCAGGTATTCTTCTGTCAATCCGATAGATTGAAGATGACAAATCAAAGCGGAGAAAATCCCAGACGCCATTACATCCTCTAATTCTATCAACTCAATAAATAAATTAACTGGTGCAGTCATTTGACAACCAGAAATCATTACATGGATATACAAGATTAATGTAGACTTTTGATTAAGGGATGTTGCTTCATCAATGATTAATGATATTTTTGATTTGGAAGTTATGATTTTGCAGACCAAGTTTGTTCTCATTTCCTTGCTAATGTGATTGATAATGTTGATGCAAGCATTTGCAGAGTGAAGTATTCGTCCCATATCAACACCATTAAGTTCTTGCAAGTCAATTTCCATTTCAAAATTATTGAACGATTGATTACTTTTTGCAACTTTGTAGGCTGTGTGAAATATTTTGGCAGTAACTTCTTTTTGGCATGAAAGGGATTTCAGGCAAACCTTCTCTAGCGTTTGTTTACTTGCCTCTTCCAACATCTTCATGGCAGTTTTGTGACCAGCACTTTCTTTGTGTTTAAATATCATGGTCCGTAGAAATGTTAACTCCTGTTCTCGAGTTGTACCAAAATGGGTAACTTCATTATTGGCCCATTCCTTTGATATCTTCATACCCATTTTTGCTTCAATTCTAAGCGTTTCAACTTTAAGGCAAGCACCACAACCAAGTTTTCTGTTTTTTGTACATAACCAAACGTTTTTTTCACAGAAATCATTCTTTTGCTCTAAAGTCCATCAAGAAGGCCACGTATTTTCCACTTGTTCATTTGCCTTAGTAGAAAATGGCGATGCCAAAACTGCAATCGATTCAGACGTATCAATTATTTCTTCTGTATCGTCAGTTCTCTTTCTTTTCGACATGGGCATTAAAAAATCCGTTATCTTATTCATTTTATAAAGTTATAAAGTGTCCCGAAAAAACTCAAGATAATACAATTTCTTTCACAATAATGCTCCACTAACAGCCAAATACGGTTTTACACAACTTTTTTACGCGCAACTAGGCAAGCCGGGACGGGAATGTCGAAAGTCTACTGCGACATTCGCAGCCGGGACACATTAGAAGTTAGAGTAAAAACAACTGAGAGGATGCACCATAGAGAAGATACTGTGACGATATTCACACACGATCAGAACACAAATGCTCGCACACGGTACACTCTCGCTCACTCTGTGTTCCGCCGATTTTTCCCGCTACCCTGCGCGTCCCTTTGCAAGGATTCCTAAGGGTCAGTGCCCTCCCAACCCTGTTGCCATCTAGGATAGGCGACAATATCTATGGCATGCGCCGTTGCCTTCTTTCTTTTCGCGGGAAATCTTTTTCCATTCATGCAACGCAGATTGAAACATAGACAAATAAATATTAATTAAAAGAATACGTAACAGGGGAACTAAAAACTCGCAATTTTCTAAAAATACTTTTTTTGTTAAATATTAACACGAAATTTGTAAGTTTCTTAAAATTTAGGATAAAAGCAATAGAATATTTTTTTAAAAGGTGGGGATACGCCGTATCCTCGCGTACCCCCAGAAAAAAAGCACTGGGCTTAACATGGAAAGTGTGTAACAGCGAAATGAACATATTAGGGAAAAGGAGAATGTGGGCAACCTAGTTACCATATTATTAGGAACCAGCAGGCTAATACATAATGATTGTTAATATTTTTCTCTGATTGTTTTTCTGGCTAATAGCCCTCTAAGACTATTAAATCTGTACTTTCACGTATAATGTGGGGAGGGTATGGAGTTAGTGAATGGAGAAGAAGGTCTGATAGTACGCTAAATTACAGGAGTTAATTTAGAGGTTTGGGATAGAGGAGAAGGCCTGGTTATACGGTAAATGAGGGTAAATTATGGATGAATTGGTGTTGAAGGCGAAGGGCTGGTAGAATGGTAAATGAGGATGGGGTATCTAGGTATTTTGATGGAGGAAAAGGGCTGGCAGTACGATTAATGATGGAAGGTTACGGAAGGGTTGTGATTTCCCGCGCAACCTGTTATGCCGATAATAGAGCAGCTGCGTCGTGTTTCGAGGAAACTACACCTAGATTTTCAATTGCTTCGAAATTTCGGTAACTCATGAGTCGGCGATGACATTTGTCTATTAGGGCTGTCGTTTGTCGTACGTACGTTGCCGATGATAAACTTACTGCACAACTTATGTCGACAGAACTGTGAGGTGAAGGGAGACTTCGTAAATAACATTGGAAACATGGCATGCAAGGACGGGGTTAAGGAATGGCCAGTTAGAAAGATAAAGCTAGAAATGAAAAGTGATGTGATAAATGTCTTGGATTTTTGCGAAGTTAAATGGAAAGAAGATGGAGATTTCTAGAGCGATGGTATCAGGGTAATATATGGTGGGGGAAATTAGAGCCAGAGGGGAATGCCGTCAATTTTCGATAAGAAAGTAGGGCAAAATGTCATCAAAACGCAGCAGTTAAACGGCCGTTTAATGTTAGTGAAGGTCATGGCAGAACCACTCAACTCAGTGATTATGCAAGTATACATATATGGCCATGAATTATCACAGCCAAGGGGGAATTGCATGAGTTATACGGCCAGCTCGAGGAAATTATGGTAGTGATGTGGAATCAGAATGCTGTAGCGGAGCAAGATGGTGAGGATTTTGCCCTAAGAAAGAGGAATGAACGAGGACAGAAAATGATAGATTTTTTAAAAGCAGCTGAGCGATAGTTATAATTACGTGGTTTATGCATCAAAACAGACTAAGATAAACTTGGGAAATGCCTGTAGAAATACAGAGATAATATTTACGCTAAGACATAGGAACACCGTATTGAACACGCAGATGCTGACTCGGATTAAAATATTTTGGCCGTCAGATCTCGATTGAAATTAAGAATTAGTAAAAGAGAACAAGGTGCAGAAATGAGATTAAAAGTGCGCAAGAGAAAGAGTTTATCCGCAGGCTGTTACACAAGCCTTAGAAAATGTAGGTTGACAAACAACCACGTATTGATAATGATACATTTGCGTGTGTTAGGGATTCTGGTTCGAGAATACTGGACAAAAATTTCCCGAGAAATAGAATTTTTCTTGTCTCGAGTCACGGAATATTTTCATTCGAGACGTCGAGACTTTATTTTTAATTGGAAATATTCTTGATATAAAGTATTTAAACAAAAAATCCTTTGGTGGGATATCTTGAATTTGAATGGCAACAATTTTGTTACTAGTAACAACATGCATACTCGTTATGAAGATACACTGCGTATCCCTTCAGAAAAAATGTATTGAGCATGTCCGGTGCTGTCTTCAATACGCCTTATTAGTAAAACTAGTTGGCGTGCCCGATGAATTTCAACGGGTTTAGTGAATCTACTTTCGCTGCCTATTCTAGGACGTATGCAGGATATACAAAAACATTTCGTTCTAAGAAAAACTGAAAACCACCAGTAAAGACTTAGCTTTTCTTAACAATTAACCAAATGTTTGTAAACAATCCGTTTCAAAACGCAATTCATTCAGATGTAACGATAATTTGATTTCCATCATATCACACGCGCATTTGTGTGTGTATTGGTGCATATATCTGTGTTATTATTTGTTGAAATTTTTGTTTCGAAAATCCATAAGATCCCATAAACGTTTTATGGCTTCATTAGCTTGTTGTAGAGAAATGTATATGAGTTAAGTTAGCCATTGAAAATCCATACATCTTTTAGAAGGTATGTTTTGGACTTTTAGAAGACTTTGTTACAACTTTAGAATTTATGCATACTTAGCTTCATTGCTCAATTTCTGCTTTTATTTTGTTTTTGGTGCATTCTAAAACTCGATTTAAACATTTTAAATGCTATACCTAGATATACATAAGGCCATTGGCGGATCCGAGGGGGAGGGGGGGGGGGGCCCCTCCTTGGATAACCCCATTACACTCCACTGGGCGCTTTCCTAAATTCATTCCGCGCAAAAATTCTCAATTATACGTCGCAGATTAGGTCTGTATAGCAAGCGAAAGAAGGATTCTGATAGGGGTAGGGATTTTATAGGGCAGTTGGCAGGGGCGGATTCGATAGGTGGAGGGGCGATCGCCCCCCCCTTCCCCTTGAGAAGTTTCTGGATCCGCCCCTGATAGAGACTATATGTTTTTCTTTAATTCAAGAAAATCAATATCATTTATTATGAAAAGAGTATCTCGTTTTTTAAATGCTTGTAGCAAAAAATGGTGACAGCAATAGTTAAAGAACTAATTATGAGAATAACTTTTTATCAATTTTACCCATTATTTAGAATTGACCATTCCACTATTTTTCCCCAAAACTAATGAATGGATTTAGATAAATTTTATGTATAGCATGTACAATTTAGTAATGCCAAATTTAAAGAACGCATTTAAATCAATTAATGGATTAAGATAAATTTGGTATATAATGACAACATCGGCAATTTAAGAATCTCAAAATGAAGGAAAGAATTTGAAAAATCTTTTTAATCTTATTTTAATTTACGCATATCGGGTTTTTTTCCGAAATTAGGAAAAGCAAAAGATAGTTTTAGGGGCTGATGAGAAAGGTATGCAACAACTCGCCTTAATGTCTTCTGCTATGCAGCTCCACTCTTCTACCGTCATGTTACTGGAATCCAAGAGTGTGTCGTATTCCAAAAGGGTATACAGCACTCTCCTCTTTTCTTTAATGTCTCTGAAAATAAGAAATGGGTTTTTCAAATATCTGTTTCCGAATTATTTGACATCCATTCATTACAATTTTTATGAAATTCTCTTGCTGGACTAATTCTTGAATAACTTATAATTATATTATAGATGTGAAACTGAAAATATATTCGGTTGGTATAACGTGCATTTTCTGCATTCTATAAATTTGTCTCTCAAGTTAGTCCAATGCAATAAATACGATTTCTCCTTTTAAATAAGAAATTTTATAGGCGACAGAGTCGTACTGTATATTGCATATCTGATAATCTGAATCGTAACACGATTGCCTAATTCCTTAAAGAAAATCTCAATGCAATGATAGGAAAATTCACGATACTTGATGTAATCTTAATCAAGGTCAGTGCTCGAAATGAGCCGGAATGCACCGGAACGCCGCTCCGGCGCATCACACGCGCCAATGATACAGTTCCATTTCGTCAGACATTTAGAAATACCGTCCCTTATAACAAGCGTTCCGTTTCGTAAAATTACCCTTCCACTACCAATTCAAGCGTTCAGTTTCGTAACATTTTCCATTTCGAACACTGATCTACGTGATCCTTGGTTTCTTAGAAGGGGCAGTCCGAGGAATTTTGGCGCCCCGAGCGAGATAGCGCCCCCCTCCGTAAATGTTTGTTGAGATAATTACGAAGAACATGTTAATCTATTCATCGCTCTGTAAATATTATAGATAAAGGAAAAAACACAAGGGATTCGATAAAGATTACAGCCTGTTCAACGATATAAATCGGTGTCCAATATTTATTAACTTGCAAGTAATGCATATATAAATGGTCGGAATGGCACCCCCAAAGATTTTGGCGCCACGGGCGGCCACCCGTTTCGCCGGTACCTCGGGCCGGCCCTGTTTCTTAAATATTCAAGAAAAGCTATGTACGGCTACTCACGGTAGAACAAAGGGTGTATTGCCTGCATTTGCCGCCAACTCTCCGTAGCGTTTCCTGGCATAATCCTTGTCATGCAAGAAGGGTGATCTCCTGATGTGATGGCCTAAGGAATTGGCTGCAGGTGCAAGGGCTAAGCAGGAGAGCAAATCCAATTAACGCGATAGTGATGGAATGAGAAAAAAAGGGAAAGAAACATGAATTGCCTTTAAAACGAAAGTGACGTTCAGATTTTTATTAGAAATAATATTAAATGTGTCTTTTAATGAGAAAAAGAACACGCTAGAACATTATAGAGCTACCCTTATGGCTGAAAAGTAATTAAAGAATAAGCACTTAAGTATCGAAATCCGTAACATAGCTGTGAAAAACCACATGCACATTTCAGCTACAATTCAGCCATCTCCAGTGATGATTCACGAATAGGTATTATAGTCTAACAAGTAGAGTGTTTACATTTTGCGGTTAAGGAGTTTCCTTTTAAACGACTATTTCGCCGTAGTCTCTTAACCCCTTCTTAATTACATGAACAAAGATAACATTAGCAAGACTTTAGCCTGTGTTTCTTCTATTAAAAAATTTGGTAACATTTTGGGTTTATTTTCGTTGAAGATTTCTCCCATTATCCTAATTGATGAACTGAAGAGAATTTTGAATTTGTCCACTTGTATATGCATACATTTAGTTCACCTACACTAAAAATATTAAAATCGAACAGGCGAATTTCGAGATATTGCCAAATTAACATGGCCGGATAAGGAATTTTAAACAACGAGAAGGGCAAAATTATTCATCAGACATTTGACTAGTAGATGCACGACTTGATAGCTTATATCCAATGAGTGCCAAGAGCTAAAAAAAATCTGTGGCCAACACATGACTTTCTCCATATTTGGGGTATAGATATTTAAATTATTATGAATAGCGTTATGAGGCAAAATTATCATTTCCTATTGTAGAAGAATAGTCATCCTTATTGGCATAAATTATATGTTGAATATGTTCACAGAATTCACCGCTACATGGTGGTGGCGCTGTATACTGGAAATTACAAAAAAGTTGAATATCTCCGAAATGGATGGTTCTACTAAAATTTGTTTCAAACAAAACCTGGAAGAAATATTATTCTCTACAACTTTGGTCCTCACGAAGATTACCAATAACGACGTTTTTAAGGAGATATTTGACGGAAACCTAAAAAACAGATTATTTATAAATGATTCCTAAACAATAACTGCGATGGAAAATTGTTTCAAATGAAAGTTGTAGGAAATTACATTCTCTATAACATTTATATAGAATTGTATATACAATAATGATGTTTTAACGGAGAAATATCGCAAAAACCGAATTGGGTTTCGAATAAACCTCGACCTCCGGTTAACCGTTATTGTCCAAAAACTAATCGGTTCTTTGTGCTCATCCTAAAGTGTTATATATGAAATTTGGTATTAATATGACAAGTACTTTTTGAGTTAGAGCTCCCACAATCACATACACACACAGACATCATTCCGAAAATAATCTAAACGTATTCTAGAGACCTCAAAACGTGTATTTCCGTTGAAATCTCGAAGTCGATTTTTTTCGTGATCACAATACTTTCCCATTACTACATATGGAGAAACTAATAAAAAATTACTATAGCAATCTGTATGTCGATGCGTATGGAGAAAGTAAAAACGAAAAATTGACAGAAGTAAACCGCTACTTCCGGCTAACCGATTGTTATCAAAATCTTTTCAAATCTTAAGAATCTACGTATATCTACTAGCTGAACCCGCGCAATATTTGCGCGTTTTTTTTCAATTAATTTTTAAAAAATTAAGGACTGTGTAAAAAAGTTAATCTCAATAATTCACATTTAACTATACTAATGTATTTTCCAGGTATTGGTAAGGTTCGGCGGTTCGAATCTCGCTGCGTTTGCTTATTGACAATTTATTATGCGAAGTCGATCAGAAATTTATATTTCAAATTTCATATTAGAAAGGAAGTTAATGCTACGCAGTAATTTATTACGAACTTTTCCATTTCCCATAAAATAACACTTAAAAATGGAATTCTCGATCTGCAGGCTTTCATTCCTTTTGAGATATAAATAGTAATGTATTGACCTACAATCTTCGGTTATGAAACATTTTGAATAAAGCATTATAAAGTTTCTTATTCTGTTCATCATTTTCCGCCTACAGTTCGAAATAGTTCAAGTTAACGTTTAATGCATGTAATACTGGAATTCAAGTGGAAAATAAAATGGTGTTTGAAATGGTAAGATCAGTTAATAGATGAATTAAAAAAATGGATTAGGCAACTTCATAGAGATATATTTTTCCACTTGTAGAGAAGAGAAGAGAACTATGTAATGTGTCAAAATAATAACGTATGTCCCTATTCTCATCTAATTTGAATTTTATGCGTGAGAGTATTTAGCAACCGATGTAAACAAATTACGTTTGAACTATAAACGTATCGTAAACATAGAAATAGTTGATGAAATACTCATTTAATATCTCCTGATTTGATTGTATGTTTTTCTTTCATTATCTATGGTCTTCTATACACAGGTTAATTCTGCGAATAAACATTAGTGAACTGTTTCTTTTTCTGTAATCGTGTCATTCGCATTATAGGTATGTTTGGATATAAGTTAAATTGTTTTTATATGCCTTTTGTCTTATTTTATTTCATATTTTGTTTAAGTGAAAATTACTGAAGATATATGAGTAAATTACTACGTTAAAGTTTTTGTGTTTTGTTTTATGTTGATTTTATTTTAAAACACGGGTCGTTAAGGTGTTTGTTTATCATGGAAACAGTTTATCAATAAAAACGGAATTGAGTATTTCATGCTAACATGCATGTTTTTTCCTATGCTCATCAATTTTGCGTTTCAATAATAATTAGATACTTTTTTGTAATATATAATATCGTTTTGAATTATAAGAGAGTTTTATCATCTGGAAATAAGGTTCACTCTTGAATAATTGTTATTTTAATACGAGAACTAAATTAGATTAACGTTTTGAACACGTAACGCAGTGAATTTCGAAAGATTTTATTTGAATAATAGTTTTGTTGAACTTTATTATGTCTTCTGAACTAAAATTAAGAATTCGTGTTTGCGGTACCATGGGTAAAATGTAAACACTACCGATACACTCACGTAATTCATTACGTTAGAAAAGTAAAACATTTTACTACATTATTTAAAATCGATTCGTTCGAATATCTCAAACTATTATTCAATTAATTACGATTTTTTTTATTTAATTACGATGGAAAACACAATTAAGATCAATAATTTTATATCTATTTAGAGTAATAATAGGTATTCTTATTTAGTTTCTCCTGTTATTATGTTGACATACAAACTCATATTCCATGTAATCAATATTTACTCATCACTACGACACGTTATTTTGTGATTGTTGGTTGTTTATTTAGCAACTGAATAGAAAGCGTCAGTCGCCATCATCAGATACATTGAGCTTTAGGAGATTATTCGTTGGTTGGTTTCGGTTAGTTTGTTGTTTTCGTTTGATTCATACTTTATTCATTGAATTGTCCAATCGTTTCCTGTTCATTTTTTCCTTACGTGTGACTTTTCCTAAGAGAATTGTGTGTGTTTGTAATAAGATTTTATTCATAACTTCTGCGTGCTTCCCAAAATTGCCTACATCTACATGATACCCTGCAAATCACCAGACTGGTGGGTGGCAGGGGATGCAGCACACCAAAACCTACCTAATAATGTCCCTCGTGGGAATCACTCTCCTGTTATGATCCCGTATGGTCCTTGGGAAAAACGAGCTCTGATATCGCTCGGTCCTACAGTCGATCTCTCGTATTTTATTCTCGTGATCGTGCCTGCCCATGTACGTAGGTGCCTCTAATATTCCTGAGACCTCCTCTAAGAGAACTTCCGAACTAAATTTCTCCAGAAGCCTTAACCTAGCGCTAATTCTGCGATCCTCTAGCGATATCCAATTCAATTCCTTCAAGAGTGATGTGACGCTTAATTTTTGCTCATATTTTTGCTTTACGAATCTGGCTGCTCTGCGTTGGATTCTTTCTAACTCAAGTATCTGTCCCTTTTCGTACGGATCCCATATGCTGGAAGCGTATTCGATCTGAGATCTGACCAATGATAAATAACACGTTTCTCGTACCTGTTCTGTGCCACTTCTTACTATTCTGCCTACGAAGCCCAATTTCTTATTAGCTGCGCCTACGATCCTTCCAATATGCATATTCCATGATAGATCACGACAAATGGTGACTCCTAAATATTTAACGTACTCAGCAGATTGGATATTCAATCTATCAATTCTGTACTCCGGGTCTAATTCATTGTTCTTACTCTTCCAGAAACTCAATAGGGAACATTTGCTGTGATTAACTTCGATTTTCCAATCTTGACACCATGCTGAAAGGGCGTTTAAATCTTCCTGGAGCGATTTTTGGTCATCCTGACTCGTTATCTCATTACATAAAACGGTGTCATCTGCGAAAAGTCTTATTTTGCAGCGAACTACCGAGCAGATATCGTTTATATATATCAGGAATAGTAGTGGACCTATGACACTTCCCTGTGGAACACCTGATGCGACTTTTACCGGGTATGAAGATTTCCCATCAATAACTACTATCTGCTTTCTGTTTGAGAGGAAGTCTTTTACCCAACTCACGATATTAGGGTTTATGCCGTACTTTCCTAGTTTTCCTATTAATTTATTATGGGGTACTTTGTCAAACGCTTTTTTAAAATCAATGAAAATGGCATCAACCTGAGTGTTTTTCTCTCCGCATTGCAACAAATCGTTTACGAACAGGGCGAGCTGCGTTTCGCATGACCTACCTTTCCGAAACCCGTGTTGGTTTTTGCTTAGCGAAGAACGACCATCTAAATAACGCAGAACAGAGCTAACGATTATATGTTCTAGAATCTTACACGATAATGACGTCAAGGAAATCTGTCTATAATTTTCGTGGTTCTCTTTATCACCACCTTTGTGGATGGGGGTTACGTATGCTATCTTCCAGTCTTTTGGAACGGTACCATGTCCAACGGATTTTTCGAATATTATTTTCAAGTAAGGTGCGATTACCGAGGCTAGCTCTTTCAACACGCGCGGGTTAGCCCTCCGGCCCGGGAGACTTATTTTGCTTAATCGACTCTAGCTGGTGCGCGATACCTGTTTCAGAGAAAATCAAATCTTCCATCGAATTTCCCTCATTATTCAAAGCTGGTTCCTCAAATTCGTTGCTCTCCGAAGTAAACGCTTTCTGAAAGTGTTCATTTAACAAGTTCGCTTTTTCCGCGCTATCGTGTACTACATCACCTGCCTCCGTTCTCAACGACGCTATGTTGGGGCCTCTACCATGAACCTCCCTAACGTACGACCAAAATGCTTTCGGATTTTCTTTCAAATTATTATGCAAAACTTTCTTTTTGTAATCATTAAATGCTTCTCGCATTGTTACTCTAGCTCTTGACCGCGCCTCTCTGTATTGATGCCGTATCATTGACCTCTGTTCCTCTGTGACTTTTGAAGAATTGGTATTTAAGCGAGCGTGAAGTTTTCTTTGCCGTCTAACATAAGAGCGCATCTAACTTTCTGGTTGTACCATCTTGGTTCCGCACCATCACGTTTAAGTTTATGTGGAATGAATTTATCCGTACCCTCTCGCATCATATCCCTGAACACGCACCACAATTCCTCTGTACTAGCGTCGATAGATGCCTCGCAGAAATTACGGAATTGTGTCTGTAAAAAAGACCTAAATTTCGAGAAATCGCCTTTGGCGTACATATATACGCGTCTTCTAGCCTTAACCTGTTTCTCCACTTTTAGCTTAAATTCTACGTACACAGCATTATGATCGCTTATTCCTTCCTCTATGGAAAGCTTGTTCATACGCTCGGGGTAGTTCGTTACGAGTAAATCTAATATATTGTTCGATCTCGTGGGGCATCTTATTAGTTGATACAACTAGTATTTAACGAAGGTTTCTATCAGTGCTTCGCATGATTCATGCTCTCTACCACCTGGATCAAAGCAATTATTATTCCAGTCTATTGAAGGTAAGTTGAAGTCTCCTATTATAATGGCCCACTCTTTATTTTTCGATATTAGCGTTGCTACTTGTTTCTCGAGATTATGAATCATTTCTAAACTTGCATTGGGAGGCCTATAAAATGCGCATATATTTGCTATAGTGTAATCGCTTCCTCTAACTCCACACCAAACACTTTCTATTTCGGCGTCATTAATCGGTAGTGGAAAACTTTCGTATACCTTGGTGACTGCTATAAATACTCCACCTCCCGTCCGGATAGTACGATCCTTTCTAAAAATTCTATAGTCTTGAGGGAATATCTCCTGACTTGCAATCTCGTCAGTGAGCCAACTCTCTGTACCGATCACGACATCGGCTTCTAGACTGCGAATAATATGCTCAAAATCGACAATTTTCTTACGGATGCTGCGGCAGTTCAATACATCTAATTTCTCACTATCGCTTCTCAGATAAACCTCAGCCTTACCATTCGTAATCGTTTTAGGAATACATGTGTTCTTCATACTATTATTACGTAAGCTATTTATTAACAAAAAAGATTATATAATATCTAACATCAAAGAGGAAGATGAATAAAGGACAAAGGGCCATCAATCCCGTGCCCGTTCATGTCTTAATAGGTCTTAATTTAAAATTGATTTTATTAATTTTATATTACATAAAAAACCCGAGCAACGCCGGGTACTTCTGCTAGTCTATACATATCTATAAAGTAAGGTGTCGTATATATGTATGTATGTTCTGCTAAGGCTCAGAAACTACAACACGCAGAAAAAAGAGGAAGGTGTCATATGAACCGTTATCATGTGTACGGTGGTGTAGTAAGGTTTTTAAACCGATTCGGTGTACTATTTAATTATAATAAAATATTTTCCTTTATATGGGATTTCCATTTAAAATTTTTTCGTAAATTTCTCGAATTTTTAACTCCTTACATATATATCGCAGACATATGCTCTCGCAGACTTTTTGGTCGTAAATTATCTCCTCTTTTGGAATAATTTTTTAAAAGAGGGGCTTACAGATCAAATAAGACGAATTGAAGGGAAAATCTTATTTTTCATTATTGCTCAGCATTTGGATATACTTAGCAACCGATGTAAACAAATTACGTTTGAACTATAAACATATCGTAAACTTGGAAATAGTTGATGAAATACTCATTTAATATCTCCTGATTTGATTGTATGTTTTTCTTTCATTATCTATGGTCTTCTATACACAGGTTAATTCTGCGAATAAACATTAGTGAACTGTTTCTTTTTCTGTAATCGTGTCATTCGCATTATAGGTATGTTTGGATATAAGTTAAATTGTTTTTATATGCCTTTTGTCTTATTTTATTTCATATTTTGTTTAAGTGAAAATTACTGAAGATATATGAGTAAATTACTACGTTAAAGTTTTTGTGTTTTGTTTTATCAGTTTATCAATAAAAACTGAATTGAGCATTTCATGCTAACATGCAAGTTTTTTCCTATGCTCATCCATTTTGCGTTTCAATAATAATTAGATACATTTTTGTAATATATAATATCGTTTTGAATTAAAAGAGTTTTATCAATTGGAAATAAGGATCACTCTTGAATAATTGTTATTTTAATACGAGAACTACATTAGAGTAACATTTTGAACAGGTAACGCAGTGAATTTCGAAAGATTTTATTTGAATAATAGTTTTGTTGAACTTTATTATGTCTTCTGAACTAAAATTAAGAATTCGTGTCTGCGGTTCCATGGGTAAAATGTAAACACTACCGATACACTCTCGTAATTAATTACGTTAGAAAAGTAAAACATTTTACTACATTATTTAAAATCGATTCGTTCGAATATCTCAATCTATTATTCAATTAATTACGATGGAAAACACAATTAAGATCAATAATTTTATATCTATTTAGAGTAATAATAGGTATTCTTATTTAGTTTCTCCTGTTATTATGTTGACATACAAACTCATTCCGCGTAATCAATATTTACTCATCACTACGACACGCTATTTTGTGATTGTTGGTTGTTTATTTAGCAACTGAATAGAAAGCGTCAGTCGCCATCATCAGATACATTGAGCTTTAGGAGATTATTCGTTGGTTGGTTTCGGTTAGTTTGTTGTTTTCATTTGCTTTCGTTTCGTGTCCATTTTCTGTGTTCTTTGTTTTCGTTTTTAGTTGTTCATTTTGTAGTCTATGTTTATATTCTTTGGTTGTGCTGTTGATTTTTGTTCCTTGATTACCTATTTGTCGGTTTACACCTTTTATGCCGCCTATTGGTTAGAATTTAATTCATTTCTTTTTTCTTGGTTGTTTTTACATTGAACTTATATTCTTCGGTTGTACTCTTAATTTATCTTCCACGATTATTTATTTGTCGGTTTACATCCTTTTCTACCGGGTATTGGTAAGCGTTTAATTCATTTCTTTTTTAATGGTGGTTTTTGTAGTTTTCGTATTGGTTCGTTTCGTTTTCTTTCCACTTTATTTCAAGACTCCTAATGTAGTTTACAGAAAGGAGAGGAGAAGTTTTAGTATGTATCATTTTATCAAGCTGTCTTCTAAGCGGGAAAAGTATAACTATTTGCAGTCCGAAATGCACCCGGGCGAAGCCGGGTACGAAAAGCTAGTTATCTATAAAGAAAAGTGTTTGTATATATGTATGTTTTTTTACAGCTCAGCAACTACAGCACGTGGAAACAAGAGGAAGGTGTAATTTTAACCGGAATAAAGAGTTAAGTGGTGTAGTCAGGTTTTTATATCGATTTGATTGATCTTTCTAATTTAAAAACATAATTTATTTTTTCATTTTCCCCATTTGAATAAGTGCAGCTTATTTTTCATTTAAATTTATAAAATTAATTAGAAACATGGTACGAACTAGAGACTTGATGGATCTATGAAGGAAAGAACAAAGTTTACCGTAATTTTCTGATTATAATACGCAACCTATATAATACGTACCCATGTTTTCACGAGTACAATATGAAAATTCTCTTATCACTATGTATAATACGCACCTATTTTTTTGTAAAAGATCGATGTAATTTTACTTGACTGTGTGTAGTATCAGGACAGTTCTCGCCTTGCCGCCAAATGAGATACGTGTGAGAGAGTTTACAAGAATATCACGTTACGTTCTGACCCTCCCATTAAAGATCGCTACGCTGCATAAAAACATTTTATCTCAATGTCGCCATTTGTATTAATCTGATCGGTTGGAATAGGAGTTCGCGCTTTGCTGCCAAACTAGATATTTGTGAGAAAGTTTACGAAAATATCACGTTACGTTCTGACTCCCGTTAAAGATCGATACAATGCACAGTGGCTGAAAACTGCAATCTAGATGGACAAAACTATAATTGAAACAAAAGTTTTCTCTTAACGGTATTTTTAATTTCGTTTAGCTTATATATACTGAATATGTTGAATAGAACAACATAATAAATAATTATAACAATAAAAAAGCTCTTGTTCTTATTTTAATAAGTATTTTCAGGTAGGTTTTTTAGGAAAAAAGTACATCTTGTTATTGAATAACAATCAACAACAATCATATAAAGTAAAGTCATCCTTCCAAGGTTATAATGATGAGGCGAACTTGGATTATTCTCAGAGAATAGTGTTAGGAAGAATCGGAATCAGATGAGCATGTTTCAGTCTCGGACTCCCGGAGGTAACAATGACGGTGGCCTTGGCAGCGCCCGGGAGGGGTACAAAAAATCCACAAAATTTCGAAACAAATAGCGTATTTCTGAAAACTTCGACCGTGTAGCATGTAAACTTCGCAGGAATAAGATAGTATAGAGTTTTATTCGTCGAATAAAGCAAAAACGAAAAAAATCAGTCCATATTTACGTATTTTGATGCTTGAAGAAAGAATACCTTGCAAGTCAAGAAATGGATTCATACGTGTTATCTTATGGAAAAATGTTAATCCCCTGTATTGCCAGCACTGATTAATTCCGGTTGACCAAACCTTGACCATTCACTAAGTTAGGATATAAGGAAGAATCGTACCAAATTTGGTAATTCTAGCTTTTATCGTTTAGGAGGAGTTCCATGAACAAACCAACAAACACCCACTTCAAAATATATTATAGTAGAATAGATAATACCTAGTTAACGCTAGTTCATTTACTTGAATCCGAAACCAAGTTCCTTCGTAACTGGAGAACAACCTGGAGAATCGGCAAAATTTACCGTTGAATTATTTCCTAAGCCCGAGTAAATATTTAAACGATTTGAAAGATGTAAAATTGTAGCAAGTTTCCCTTATCTTTGAGAGAAAGTCGTATTTTTTAATTTGTTTCGTTGGCTATAGGGCGATAAAAATTTTCCGCGTTGTCTCATAAAATTCGGTTCCGTGTTCGAGATAATCCGAAAATATGCCTTGAAATTTAAACGGTTGAGGCGCGCTGCAATAAACGATCGTCTAATGTTTATATACAGGGCCGGCATGATATCTTTGGGGGCCCCTATGCAAGCACGATTTCGGGAGCCCTCTTCTTTTTCTGCAACGTTCCAACAATGGCCATTATGTGACCTGGGATAATGAGGTAGTGGCGATACGAGGTACTTCAGCTCATTCATCTGTATCGATATTTATAAATATACTGTGCAAGTTATTGACGACGATGAATTACGGTACATAGAAGCAAAATCTGGGCCCCCCTCTTCCGGGGGCCCCTATGCGTAGCATACCCTGCATACCCCATCACGCCGGCCCTGTTTATATAGTTCACTATTCCATCAACAAAATAAACCATTTATATAAATGTAGAGGTTAAAAAGATATTCACTCACTAAGTGAGGCTAAGACGACGAATTAAACCTATTGTGAGAAAATAGGATACGCTTAGTGCAGTTCCGCTAAACGCTGGGTTTTTTCCGTAGCCAATTAGGTGGTGTGAGCGAAGGTTGCACGTGATTATAGAAAGTCTATGTACATACAAGGGATTTGTCAGGATGACACTTCGAAGGATACAACCGAATGGAAAATTCCGAAACTGCAAAACTTTTCATTTAGTATGGGGAGTTCTCTCCATTTTGTTGTACCTATCGTATCTTTTAAGATTAACGTGCGCGGCTCTCAGATTCAGGTTTTTCCAATCCCGCCATATACAAATATAGTCTTTCATCGGATTGTTTGAAATCATTAAGCCCCTGGAGTTGCTCACAGACGAGACTACATCTACACGCTACCCTGCAATTCACGTAGTTGGTAGGTGGCAGGGGGTGCAATGCACTAAAACTTACCTACAAGTTATCTTTCGCGGATTGAACTTTCCTATTGTGATTTCGTATTGTCCTTAGAAAGAACTCTTCCTCCTACAGTCGATCTCACGTACTTCAGCGTCACGATCACTACATGCACACGAAATCCCTAAAACTGCGTTTTCAAAATCAGGGGTACCAAAAACGTGCATGTTCATTAAAATATCGTTATCGATTTTTTTAAAATTATCACAATTCTTTAAATACTTCCCAAAATTTCGGTATATGATGTACCATTCCCCAGGAGCGCACCCAGGATTTTCTCTTGTGGCGGAGGGGGTTCAATTCTAACTAAAAATATTCCACCAAACATTTGGACAATTTGGGGTCCCCTCAACTCCAGGCAGGAGGCAGAGGCTCCTCCTGAGTAGCTATAAATATATCTTATTAATACAAAGTTTAAGATTCTTAAGTCAGAAAATTTAGCTAAGTCTCCCACCACCTCCTGGTTGCGCGCCTGCCGTGCCCTAATATGAAAAAGAGTCCTTTTACATAACACTCAAACTGATAATTCAACAAATTATAATAATCAGGTATCCTTATACAAATATACGCAACCATCTCATAAAAATTTATCAGATTATTCGGTAACAATATGTCAGGTAATCGTAGTCATTATATTTCTGGCCGTAAGAAGAATAAAATATGTACGTCTTTCGAGTTCCATGAAAATTCTCGTTCGTTCGCCAGGAATTTAAATTACACGGTTAAGAAAAACATAATGAACTCCTCTGGCTGCTCGGATGTCAGTGTTCAGAGTGCGTGCCTCGATTGTTCATTCCTTAAAAGTTCAAATTTGTAATAAGGTCCGCTAAAATTTAGCGATGATTAAGCATAAATACGCAATCAATTGGCATAAAGAAATTATTAATTATGTATCAAAATTTGGTAAACCTTTAGGTTATATCATTATTGATGTACTTTGATCGATCAACCAGAAAATGACAAAAATAATTTAGCCTAAAATTAACAATTTGCATTAAGAAATAGGTTGACTACTGAAACGTAATGTAGTTTTTCTAAAAAAGAACACATGGTGATTACAGTCGTTAAAAAAAATTCATGGACACGTGCTCTGATGTAAAGCTGACATGGATTATTTAAGTAGTTTACGTATAAGCTGAATCCGCTTGTTGTCCTTGATTTCCGTTATTAAGTGGCTTCAAAATATAGTTCAACAATGATCTGTCACTTGTTTCAGTGATTCAATGAAAGACTCGATAAAAGGCGGGAAAGCACATATATATGAACAGTAAAAGATAACTTAGATTCGGTTTTTACTGACGCTATTCATGACTTGGACAAAACTAGCGGTTTATTATTTTACGCACATCTGAAAATCCAATATATTCCTTGGTTATAACAATGGCCTTTAAATCGAAACAGTTTATGAAGACCTTACTTTCAGGAAATGACAAAGGAAAATTTCCAACCTAAAACAATAAGTAAAAAATACTCCGTCGTAAGTCACTTCTTGTGGCACTAACGTAAGACTAAAAGCGAAGGCTCACTATAAACATAAACTTCCCAATTAGTGGTAGTCGAATTCGGAATAGCTACTTGTAGAACAAGCAGCTCAACTTATTTCGTCATAATCTCAACTGCTTATTATAAAGGAATCTTTATAACAGAAGGATATCATACTAAATACATGCTGATAGTTTTACTAACCTCCTTCTTCATTTGTCAGCATACCAATTGTCCCGCCACTATATATTACCAAAACGGTAGATTCCTCTTTGGATTCGCACTTTATTGCCTCCACGTGACTTTGCCTGCGACCCGTTCTTGTGAAGTACGGAAAAGGTGCTCCGTACATCTTTTACAGTCAGTATAGCCACCTGAGATACGTTTCGAACTGATCTGATGTTGAATAACTAGGCTTCCGAGATTAAATGGAAGTGATGAGGCCACGTGCAGCACTCCCTGTCGGCGCTTTCTTTAAGCAGCAACATACTAGGATCCTGTAGATGAATGTAACAAATCAATAACCAGTATCAAGAAATTGTAAAAATAATTTATTAAAATGGCTCAGCACCATTAACTTCAAACTCATTAAAGTAATATTTCTCATTTGTCTAAAGCCAATTTTTCGTAATTTAATTTATATGCTTATGTCATATTGTTTTATGATAAAATATACCTACACCAAACAATTTCTTGTCGGCGCAGCGCCTAATATATTTTAAACTGTGTTACAATTGAGATTCATCATGGAACTGGAAGGAATAGTGTAAAATAAACCTCCGTACTATTGTGTTCTTAACACAATAACAAAGATAATTTTTCGCATTTAGATGAAGTTATTACTCTCCTAAAGAGCATTAAAATTCCATCATAATCTAAAATAGGCCAGTTTTACACTATTAAAAATGAACAATCACTCTTAACATATTCTTGCCGAATTTTAGACGATCCTCTGAAAAAAAGCTATTGTCATTACTAATAGGAACCTTAATGTTATTCAGTTCCAGATATTATTGATTGCAATTTAATGTAAACGTATTAAAAAATCAAAATGACATGAAATTAATGCTATAATCCTTGGAGAAATAAAAGTCACCTACTCGGTACTAAAATTAGAATATAACTGAAATGTCAGAGAAAAATAAAAATAAGACACACTGCCCCATATAATCTTAGGTCTAATTTAATTTAAGTATTTTATTTTATCGTTAACATGGTGAAAATCCTGAAATTTAATTTGAAACCAGTGGCGAAAAAGTCGACCTATCCACAACGAACTTTCGTTGTATGATTTCCATTTGAAATTCTTTGGAAATGTTATATTAAAGAAAAAATCAGGAATGCTAAAGTTTAATTTTCATATGTGAAATATATATATGAATATACATTTTAAGTGTTAATTTGTTTATAAAAAATGCATAGGTCCCACCGAGACTTGAACTCGGATCGCTGGATTCAGAGTCCAGAGTGCTAACCATTACACCATGGGACCAATATAATGTATGTCCCGGAAAGGTAATATTAGTTGTTCTTAAAAATTACGGTTTTTTTAATCAAAGTTTTGTATTTATTTTTTGCTTATGTATGATTCAATTTTTTTGTTAAAGAAGCAGTTATTGCTTACTTTAAATGTTTTCGTATATTGAACTCTGATTTATGTGAATACTTGCGGACAATGTCATTCACTTCCTCATTGTTTTTCAGAATGCTCACTTTCGAATGTGTCGCTAGTTTTCTAAGGAAGTTTACGCTACTTAGCGAAGGGAAAATTGTTTTAATTCTAGGTTGTACTGGCTGTTTACATTAAGTAGGTTTTTTTCCCAAAGATGGTAGGGATTCCCCTAACGATAAAATGTCCGTATATGTGGCTGTAACCAATTGAGTTAATTTGTTCATTCGTAAAATTCTAAACGTTGAGTTCCTTGAACAGGTGGGTCCATGAGAAATGTCCTTTTCATAGAATCTCACTTTCCCCTGGGTAGAATTTTAATGCATAAAGAATATAGTATATGTGTGCCAGATATATGATCCAGCTTTAACTAGCATAGATCTTGTTATTGTAGAACTCGTTTCATTGTACGTTTAAATGTAATGGCAAATGTCAAACTAAGCTGTCAGCAAATGCTGACGCGTACTGTTCATTTTGGTGACCTTATTTTAGTACAACGTCTCTTCGCAAATTTACGTTCATGATGGAGTAGTTAAAATGTTAAGTGAATTCGGTTGGGTTACTACGTTATAATTTCGGAAGGTTTTGAGAAATGCCCCACGCTAATATTGCGAGGTAATGTTCAACATGTTAATATTAATTTTGGTCTTTAAACAGTTTTAATACCATTTTTACCCATTTTTCTGAACTAGATGGAGGTAAAATTTTACATGCAGGCGGGTTTGGTGCGCGATGGAATATGTGCAAGTGACCTCACTCTTCGCACTTTAAAGGATCTTGCTTGTGATTTCGTTAATCAGCATGTGAGTAAATGCGTCAGCTTAATCATTTATGGATAAAACTTTCTAAATCATATAGATGCATTAGTTTTCTTTTATATATGCTGAGAGAATATGCTAGTTTTTTTTGTTTTATTTTAATTTTTTATTAATAGCTTAGTCATTCAAATTTTTAATGATATTTTTGTAAACAATGATTTGACTTTTTTGTTATGATAAATTCGTCTGTACCGTAGACATGTGTTTAAGTGTTAATTATTATTCTTTTTGTCATGTTACGTGTAAACGATTTTGAATAAGTGGAGAGCTAATTTCTTAGGAAATTTGATTTTATTTCATTATGATAGATTTCTAGAGGGAGTGTTAGTAGCTTCGGTAGCGGTCCCAGCAAATTGTTGCAAATGCCATTTTTCCGACCCACATTACTTATGTAGTTGTTTTAACTAACTGTATACATATAACTAAATATATAAAATACTAAAAGTTTTGCTTTGATATGGTGAAAACGATAATACAATTACTTGTGCTGCTATTCTAATATTTTGCTATATATTTACGATAGAACATCCAGTAAAATATTTTAATAGAAGAAAATACAACTATAATGGGTAAATATTCTTTCCGGCAATGTCTTCTCAGTTTAAATTTGGTCAGCTTTACTTAATGTAAGGTAGAAATGGATGGTCCCATTTCTTTTATGCTTTATTATGGCAGACAAACTGCTATACTTATATTCTTAGTGTACAGTGTTTTAAAATAGTTATATAGTAAGTAAGAAAGTAAATCAAGTTTTATTTTGTTGTTATAACTTAGGAGATATATATTTGGGAATGACGATTCTAAAACAGTTTTCATAAATGTGGTTTCCAACTTGGATAACCAATTTGAACCTTTTTCACCTAGCATTAAAATATACAATACTTAAAATTCCTAGAAAAGAACTCTGTTCTTCAACAGGAATTATATAATGGTCTTTCTTCTAATTGAGATATTGAGTCGTTTGAGAAAATTTATCATGAGGATACCAAATGAAATATTAACTTGAATGTCAAATGTCCCAAAATAGGCACTGATACGTATCTCGTCTTTGGTAAGCCAAATGAAAATGAAAGGAAAACCAAATCACTAACTTTCAATCAAATAAACTCATATATATGTATATCATCATCAGCCTTTTTCATTCCATTGGTGGATGAAGGCCTTCTCCAGACTTCTCAAGTTTTCCCTGTCACCTGCATCCCTCCTCCAATTTGGACTTTACATTCTCTCTGTCCCATCTGTCTTTTGTCTCTTGATGTTTCATGGGCTTCCAATGCTGATTATTTCTTCTAGCATTGTGACCACCCCACTAACACTTTTGTGCCTTTACACTTATAGTCACAGACTCCTGTCTTCTTTCTTACCAAGTCGTACCTTTTGTGGTCTCATTGAATGATCCCTAACATTAGGGATGGGCGATCCAAGATCGATCTTTTTACAAGGCCGATTCGATTTTTTGGATCGATCTTTTGTTCTACGATTTTTATGTGGATGGATTCTTTTAGCTCAGAATCGAGAATCGTTCGACCCCACATGGTGGGGTAGGTGGGGTGCCTATGAAGGAGAGGGACGGTGGTGATTGGTGAACTCTAGTTGTGGGCATCAAACCTAGTCGGCAACTTAACCTTATTAGCTGTGCCCGCGCAATGTTTGCGCGGTTTTTTCAATTAATTTATAATAAATTAAGAAGTGTGTGAAATAAATTGATCTCAGTAATTCATATTTTACTCTAATAATGCATTTACCCAGTATAGGATTTTAATGTATGTATTTTGTTTCCAATGTAAGGTTCGCGGGTTCGAATCTCGCTGAGGGCATGGCTATTTATTATGCGAATAATAGTGTCAGAAATCTGTAAAATTAAAAATCATATTAGAGAGGAAATTAATGCTACACAGTAATTGATCGTGACCTTTTATGTTTTTAATTTTCTTTGTTTCTTTTTATTATGATTATAAAATGTTAATGTAAAATGTTGGTTCTTATGGCTTGAATCGAAGATCGATCTTTATTATAATAAAAAGTTGTAACACGAAAATTATTCTTTTAGTTTATAACCTTCCTTGTGGCTGGAATCGATCTTTTTGGTTCGATCTTATCGGTAAATCGATCTTTATCATTACGATCTAGATCGATTCACAGAATCGATCTTTCAGGGTAAGATCGCCCATCCCTACCTAACGTGCATCTTTCCATGCTCCTCTATGCTGTTTGCAGGTGCTGTACTGTTCTGGCATTCATGGTCCATGTTTCGTATCAATATGTCAGAACAGGCAGAACACATACGTACAATCTCCGGTAATCATGAAGTTTAGTCACTTTTATTATCCAAGGAATTCCAAGCTAATGAAGTTTAGTCACTTTTATTATGAAGGAGGTTTTAGCACTCAAGAACACCGAAATTCAATTTTTAAAACATTTATTAATTTTATGTTTAATATAAATTCAAGTGAATCATAAAACACTCCTCAAAAACACAAAGTAAAAAGCCATTAAAAAGATCTGAATCATGAAATGCGTTTCACCAAATAAATTACATTCGTTCCATTTGCGGCGCAACAGTCAAGAGGATATAACGCTGAAAGGATATATTGACGAGTCTTCAGCTCGCTTTGTTTTAATGGGTTGTCATCTCCGGGGGCTACCGTGCCCTTCGCCTCGCCCGGAACCATAGTAACCCTCCACATTGTCTGAAGATTGGGTTAGTAAATATCGAGACAGGCCAATCAGTTTCTTGTCTGGAGATTGGGTTTGTAAAAACTGATTGGCCTGTCTCGACATTTACAAACCCAATCTCCGGACAAGCGCCCGGAGCCGACTACGCATTAAAACATAGCGAGCTGAAGGCTCGTCTGTACATCCTTTCAATGTTGTTTGAAGTATACATATCCATTTACATAATAAAAGTGACTGAACTTTAGCTTGGAACCCCTTCATAATAAAAGTGACTAAACTTCATGATTATCCAATCTCCTTTTTAGGAAGATTGGAATATTTGAATTGAAGATGTTGGCATTTTTGTCAAAAGCACTCCATTCCATCTTCACTCTCCAGTTGATTTCTCAAAGTGATAGTTGATCCAAGTAATACTGGTTACTGTATATTCTGGCATATAAGTCGACCTTTGAAGCCTAAACAAATTTTCCTAAAACTTAAGGTCGACTTATATGCCAAACATAAAATGTGAACCTTAAATTACAGATGAATAACATCAATATTTACGAAGGCCGTTGATCTTTCGATGGAGGTGATCGCTATTTTGAATCAGCTCTTCCAGTGTTTACATTTTATGACATTTAGAACCTGCCAGCCCTAGATACCGGCAATTACACAAATACAATTCATTCTGTATCTCTTTTTCTTTTTTTATGAATTTTTGTGTGAATTGTATTTGTCTAATACCACAACTTCCACTTTAAAATTTCTTAAAATATAAGATGTATATATTACATATTTACTCCGTATACTTCTGTGGCTGCCGAGTAAGCATGGCGTTTTTGGTTACGTAAGCCATTTGCATTGTCTAGATGTTTTGGTGTACTTGTACAATTTCCAGTTTTATCGCTTTTTATTATTTAAAAAATTACCCATCCATTGAATATGGCATAAAAATAAATACCTAAAAGCAAGGAACAGGAGAGAAAAGGTTGGTTTAACACTAACACAAAAGCTGGAGCTGATCAAACGAATTGAAAAAGGAAAAAATAGAGCAGCCATAGCAAAAGAATTCAACATCGGATCTTCCACGCTCTACGATATCAAGGCTCATAAGGCTAAATTAATGAAATTTTTGTCATCTTCTGAGACGAGTAAATCAATTAATAAACATCATACGCTTCATAACCTAAAAATTGAGGAACTGGATAAAATATTATATGACTGGTTTTCACAGAATTGTTCAGAAGAATTAAATAATTTCGTCCTTTTCTAATAGAGTAAATAAAGATAAATAAGAAAGATATAATCCAATAAATTCAATTTTGGGAACAGGTTCACTGCCGTAATCCCCAAACTTCCCGGACGCCCTAAACTTTTCAGTAGTCTTTTTGTTTTGTATGTAAACGTAGCAACGTATTAAATAAGAATGGGTAAATAGTGTCTATATCTAACTACGTGTGGAAGAATTAAAATGGAAAATGCAAACTCTATGCATAGTTATGTTTGGGGAGTACGATAGTGAACCTAAGCCCAATTTTGTTTGGTTATTGCTAAATTTGCGATGTCAAAATCGAAAAACGCTCACCTAACCAGATATTTCTCCTAATCGGCTTTCCACAATCCCCAAGATAGCCGAATAACACAGCTTTTACTGTATTTCCAGTGAGTCGACTTCAATACCGTACTTACATATGCAGAATTAGCGCTAGGCTAAGGCTTCTGGAGAAATTTAGTTCAGATGTTCTCTTAGAGGAGGTCTTTCAGATTGTGTTAATGTCTCCGATAGGGCTTGTGGAGGAATTTCCAGAAATTAGTTAGGGGGTGAGGGAGTTCTCTTCCCATAAACACCTTCACTGGAGTATAGCTTATGTTTGTTACCTTAAGTGGAATGATTACATTGAAATGGTGGTAAAAAAAGTCCATAAAACCTTAAACTTTGTTAAAAGAACCTTAAAAAATTGTTCTAAGGCAACGAAAGAGCGTATTTTAGTTTAGTATTTGGAGTATGGAGTTAGTTTATGGGATCCTTATAATAAAAGTTTACAATCAAAAATAGAAAAAATACAAAGAAGAGCTACTAGATTTGTATTAGAAAAATGTGGGAGAAAGAATAGCGTTAAGGATATGATTAGTAATTTAGGTTGGGATAGTTTACAGAAGAGGAGAAAAATTACAAGATTAAGTAAAATTTTTGAAGTGTTTATGGGGAAGGATGCATTTGCAGATTTAAAAATAAAAACACAATGTGGTTGTTATTATGGAAGGGGAGACCACAAATGGAAGATGAAACTATTAAGTCAAAAGCGGGATATATGTATTCATTTTTAAATGGAGGTATTAAAGAATGGAATGAATTACCTGGAGAAGTTTTTGAGCCCTTTCCCAAAAATTTTTTCGTAAGAGATTGTTTAAATTGAATATAAATTAATATGTTTCATATTACGTTTATACAAATATTATAACATTTTTTATTATATTAATATTTTATATTTAGAATATGTTATTATATTTGTGTGTGAATGTTGTTTTAATAGTTTGTTACACCTTGCCACCTAGCAGATAGCTAAATTGCATTGTATTGATAATAATAATTATAATATATGAAATATTAATTATCTTCAATACCAGTTTCCAGAGAATGGCTTGGGTAGTCGGATGGCAGAGCGCCTTCTCCTGTTTCGTCATGATTTTTCATCCCCTAATATATTGCAGCTGATAAATTCTGCTTCAGATGTCACAGATGACACCACTGTAGAAGTGGTGCTCAGCACAGGTCAGTGTCATTTGTTAACCATGTAGTAAGAAACATTTTTAAGAATTCTTATTGGTATGTTTTTCAGTAGATGTAACTAAAAGTATCATTGATCTTACATAAATGAAAATCACAATGCTAAATGTCGAGTGCAAGTGGGAAATGCTGAAAGCACCCAAAAATTTCTCTCAGACATCATAAAAACTGATGCAATGTGCATAATATGGAAGAGGTTGTAAGTGCCATTAACATTTCCTTTAGTTCCCTACAGCCTCTAAAGATGGTGAATGTCTTTCCCTGGGAATTGTTAAAATTGCTAATCTGTCATTTCACTTTTGGTTTGTAAATAATGTTTAGTTTGATCTTGAAACTCTGACTTGGTTCTGTTTTTTCTTGTTTTTACAACCAGTTTTTCATTGTTGTTGAGTAGTGTAAAGTGTGAAAATGAGGTGCAGAAGAAAATTATCGAGAAAAATAAGGGACACGGTCTGATGTCCTATGGAAAGCCTTATGAACCATGTAAAGGAACGTTTGGACCTGGAGAGATCAAGCTACCTATTGAGGTTACAAGGGCCACTTTAAGGCAGTGAAGGGCCCTGGGCAAAATATGATCTTGGGCTACCCCATCTCTTTACTTTAAAAGAAGAACAATTTCCTTGTTTAGTTTATAAAATGATTTTAAACAGACGGTGTGAAACTTCTATACACACGAAAGTGTCCCGTGCCATAAATCTAATGTCTTTTGCATAATTCATACTTATTTATGTTGCTTTACGTTACCCACGTCATATCTTGATCATAATTGTTTCTTTTTTGAAACTAGAATATTTGACGAGTATAAATAAGTAAAATTGGATCAAATCTACTATAATATATTTTGAAGTGAGTGTTTGTTGGTTTGTTCATGGAACTCCTCCTAAACGATAAAAGCTAGAATAACCAAATTTGGTACGATACTTCCTTACATCCTAACTTAGTGAATGGTCAAGGTTTGGTCAACCGGGATTAATCAGTGCTGGCAATATAGGGGATTAACGTTTTTCCATAAGATAACACGTATGAATCCATTTCTTGACTTGCAAGGTATTCTTCCTTCAAGCATCAAAATACATAAATATGGACCGATTTTTTTCGTTTTTGCTTTATTCGACGAATAAAACTCTATACTATCTTATTCCTGCGAAGTTTACATGTTACACGGTCGAAGTTTTCAAAAATACGCTATTTGTTTCGAAATTTTGTGGATTTTTCGTACTCTTTCCGGGAGTTTCCTGGCGGCCGGCATTGTTACCTCCAATTCTGTTAGCTTCAATGAAGCTTACAAATAGACGAAAGTTTAGCGTTATTCGCTTCGCACTTTTGTTTAAGCAACGAAACGATCGATGTTTATGGATATCAACGTAAATAGATACTGATTATTATTCAGGAAGCGTTTATTGATGAAAGTAATTGAACCTTCTTTCGTCTATTGCATATTGGAATCTTACATTTTTTGTAAGTAAAATCATTATATTCTACATTATAATGTTTATTAACGTAAATAAGCTCACGTATCTGGTACACATTTACCAGTCAGTGCTCAATCACGGATAACTGTACGTTGCTTTTTCACGGTTTCTTGCTTACAAGACATAAAAGTAAATATTTCAGCGAGGCATAATTACACAAGAAATGAAGCTGGATTAGGCGAAAGTAATATGATAGGAAATAAAATTATCGTTATATTTGAATGCAATAGGCTCGGAAACGGACTGTTACAAGCAAATATGATTAATTGTTAAGAAAAGCTAATTGTAATTTAAAAAGTATCTACTATATATTTTAAGAGTTTGTATGTTGTGCTGTAGTAGGGTCACTAAATCCATTGGAATTCAATGGGAAATTCTGCTAGTTTTATTATAAAAAGTCACGATTTGAAACGTAATTAGTTTATGTAAAAAAAAAGGTTCTAGTATGAGTGAGCTGTATAAAATCTTTGTTTCATGGTCTTAGGGTCAAGCACATGGTACCGACGCTTGCATGGCTGGGGCCCCTAATATCATGGGGCCCTGGGTAACTGCCCATTTTACCCATTGGATAAAGCAGCCCTGAAGGTAATCTGTAAATGCTGTTATCATTGCAAGAGCCTCTCGAAAGATCAATGGAAACAGTTTTTTATTATTCTAAAACCTTCAAGATAAAGTTTTCAATTTAATCTCTTAGACTGCAAAATTCAAAAAACCAGAAACAAGTTAAAAAATGCAAAAACAGATTCCAAAAGCACTTTTTTTATAAATAAATTTTTAGAAGCTTTGACCTTCTCTGCCTCCAAAATGTAAAACCCAAAATCAATCAAAAGTTATTTAAAACATATGTTGCCACAGTTAAGCAGTTGTAATATGATTGTTATCCCTTTGTGAAACTAAAATGAGTATTTATGCTTAGCTTTTATTGTTGTAGCAACATAAACAAAACTTTACCCTAAGAATGGACCCAAAAGAGTTCATTAGAGGTTTTTAAAAATCTTATATATAATTTGAGAAACCTCCGTCAATCTATCCCCCATTGTATCTCAAAAACCGTTTGTCGTAGAGATATGTGGTAAACGGCATTTTGTTCCTACTAGGTAGAGGTTCCTGGAAAACTATTTTCATTTTCATGTAGGCTCGAGTTCGATCCGAGGGGATGATTACTTTTTCCCATTAGATAACACTTAAAGATCGATTTTTCGAAGTGCACACCTTCATCCTTTCGCCGGCCTTTATGGAGGGGTGGTTAACGTGTTTAGATCCCAATGCTAGGGTCACAGATTAGAATCCTGCCGAGAGCATGGTTGTGTGTTTCGTCCATGTTATTGCTGTTATGATATTCAGTGTAATTGGCCTTTTGCAGTTTCTGCATTTTTGCCATTTAATAAATTAATTAATTAATTACAATTAGAAAAAATTGACCTATGAACTTCAGATTTTTACTTTTTTGAAGGAAAATGTACAAGGTTTCTTATTCTAATCATCGATTTTCATCTTCAGTTCAATATCGCTTGAATTTTGACAGATAAGTTACGTGTTTGTGAAAAATCTTGGGTTCATTTCTGGAGGTTACCATGGCAATCATGCCATTGTCGTCCCTCGAGATCACATTATTTTCTCAATCCACATTTGTGTAATATATATACGCGCACATTGAATGCCTTAATGCAAGGAAATGATAGTAAATATTCAATACACGCACAGCCATGCCCTCAATGAAATTTGAACCCACGAACCTTACATTGGAATCCAAAGACACTAAAATCTTATGCTGGGGAAATGCATTATTAGAGTTAAATGTGAATTATTGAAATCAATGACAGTTATTATAAGCATAATTACTTACTTCACACATTAATTTTTTATAAACTAATTGAAAAATATCCATGCAATCATTGTGCGGGTACAGCTAGTATTATTTAATTTATAAGATTATTTGATTATCTTTTCAGCCCAGCTTAGTGGAAGCAATGGTGGCAATGCAACTCCAGTGAGGCCTCACACCCTTGTGGTGCATTCATATAAGGCACCGACTTTTTGTGATTTCTGTGGAGAGATGCTGTTTGGTTTGGTGCGTCAAGGTCTTAAGTGTGAAGGTGAGCTTTGTATTTAACTGAGATATGTTGCATGTATGCTAGAAACATTTATTTTATGTGGTTCATATAGGGTTGCCAGATTTTTTAAATCACAAATCGGGACATTTACATGAATTCAAACATTTTTGAAATGTTAAGTCTGGACTATTCTGTGAAATAAAATCCAAGATATAATTATACCAAAAACTAAATGAAGTATAGCCAAATGGGAAGCTTGATAATGCGACCGACGCATTCAGATGCCTGCATGAGACTCTCCGAACTACACACCTCTCGTCCCTCTCACACCAATTTCTTACTCATCTATACGGTGCCAAACGTCTCCCGCGCAACAATGTAATGCCAATATAGATACACGCAACAATATAACCACACGCTACAATTTTACAAGGTAATTAAAAAATTATATTCCAATAGTTAAACAGTGTATCCCAGCAAATATTCCGATTTAAACTTTGGGCATTGAACAATTTTGTTTAAAAAGCAGGACATTTAAAAGATAAGTCAGGATGCAGGAAACCCATTATCAAATCTGGACAATCCTGCAAAAATCGGGAGGTCTGGCAACCCTAGGTTCGTATGTAGTAAAACTTAGCATATCAAACAAAACTTTGTTTTCCCAATTTTATTAGCTTGAACCTCTTAAGTGAACTGTTTTTTGACATATTAAGTCAGCGGCCATTTTTTTGCATTCCTACCAGGAGACACGTCCTTCTGGAATTAACTCAACTATGCCCATTTTTCTTTTTAACACACTAAATGCTTATTATAAAAAATGAAATTTGATTCTGAAATGTAAATAAATAACTCAGATAGCCAAGCATTTAATTTTGTTTTTAGTTTTTTTCAACCTTTATGGTATATTTTAAACTATGGACAAGGACACAGAGCTACAATGCGCTCTTTAAAAGTGGTAATGGGGGCATTGATTCTCATTGGCAGTGGAATTGTTCATGGTGTGCCTCTTAATCTTTTGTTAGGTGTCTTATGTTTCATGATGAGATGGTTTCAACAAGTCCCATATGGATATCTAAACAATATGCAGTAGGACCTCGATAACCGTTGTTAATTTGTTCCTGGAATCCCTGATGATTAGTGAAACGACGATAGTCGAAACCGATTTTCCCATAGGAAGAATGTCATAGGTCATTAATTCGTTCAAATAGACCTTACACACATCATATTAAACTGAATTTTTAAGCCTCAGTTTGCTTGAAATTTTAGACCCTGCATTCACTTTTATTTTTATTTGAAGGGATGTCATATTTCTGGACCTTTTAGAAGCATTGTCACTAACACTGCATTTTGGGACCATTTTTATCACTTGAGGTTTAATAAGCTATAAAATACAGGCGACTCCCGAGATACGACCAACTCGAGAATTCGACCGGTCAAATCGACCCAGTCGATCAATCGGTCGAATTAGAAACTAGTTTACATGAAGTAATTTTTGGCCCGCCCGACCACAAGAGGTTTAGTTTCAGTCTAGACATTGTTATTTCTGCTCTAATTGTTTGAATTTGTGCTGATTCGACATTCGACGGTTCGAGATTCGACCACGTTTTCAAATCTCGGGAGTCGCCTGTATTTAAGAAATATGTTAACTGTTGACAGTTGTACTGCAGCAATCTGCAAAGGAATGTTTTGCTGTTTGATTAATATATTGGAAGGCAAAATTCTAAATACTATTAGTCTTTGTTAAACTGTTTCAATTTACATGAAATTTTTTCACTCTAACATGAACAACTAAATGTTCTCCGAGGACTGCTGCAGTGCGCTGTTGTGATAGGTCACGGGTGGCCAACCTGCAGCCCACCACCTGTGTTTCATAGTTTTCAAAACATTTACATTTATTTTAATTAACTACCAAATATTATTTTCCTTGTAGTAAAATCTGTTAAGATATATAACGTTGAATTACGGCCTCTTAATAATCATTTCTTAATTCAGGTAAATTCTTTTTAATGCTGTTTTTGATTTTTTTCTCAAAGATATTTCTAAAATTGAATTCCATCATTAGTTTAAATATTGAAATGTTAACCCTGAAAAGTTAATTCTAATTTGATTTCCACACATACGGTGCCTAAGAATCTATAGGTAACTATAATCCATTGGATATTTCCAATGCAGTCCACAGAAGGATTCTCTGCCACCAATCCAGCCCACCATGCAGGAAAGGTTGCCCACCACTGTGATAGCAATCTTTCTCTCTCAGACACAGTGAAATCATCTCATTCGTTTGTCTGCTTCATTCAAAAATAGCAGCAGAACTTTTTCATTTTTTTCTATCACTTGGCGACAAACGACGGTTGATCGAAATAATGATTATCGATGGCGATGGTATTCGAGGTCCTATTGCACTTTTCTACCTAATCTATATTATATTAACATAACGTTTTGTTCCCAAACGTTTTTTGCAGGTTGGTGTAGCCTTCAGAGAAGCTTATTTTTCGGCTGTTTGGGCTATTTCGTCAAAAAGTTGAAAGCTTCTGTTCTTCGACAATGCTAATTTCAACCTGAAATACCAAATACTTTTCTTTTTTAGAGGAGTTTTCCGATACCACTGTCCTTCAAAAGAAAGGCACTGGAATCTGTTTCGGACATAAAATTGCATATTAAAATTAGTTACAATGGAGATACGGACCCTGGACTTCGACAGTATATAGACAGGAGAAAGAAGTTCATTGAGGTTACCATGTACAGTCAATTACGTTCCAAATTTGCCAGAAAATCTATTTTTAATATGAAAAAAGCGTAACTTTTTAACAGTGTGAAATTTCAGTTCCAATTGAGCCCGTTGACAGCATTACATTATTTTTTTCTTACATTTCAATTTGGATTAACAACATCATTGAAGAGTAAGTTTTATTTGAATAAAGAGTAGAAATATTCTGTAAATTGGAATTTTACTGTGAATGCCCGCTAAAAATTAATAAAAACAAGGTGAGATATATACCTATTATATTACCATCACTTTTATTGTGACAACAAATATAAACAATCTATTACTGTTGTCTGTAGCAACGAGTATAAACAAAGTACTTTAATTTACTTTTGATAACTACGTACCAGAAGTATTTGCATTAATACAAATTATTGTTTACATTCGTATGTATTTTCTTTGTAACTTTCTCATGGTTTCATTTTTGTAATATCCATCTGTTGGTAATTAGAAAAACAAAGTTGTATGGTTGTAATTCTCTCGATTGACTTTCAGGATGTGGTCTAAACTTCCACAAGCGTTGTGTCATCAGAATCCCAAACAACTGTTCTTTGGCCAGCATTGCAGCTTCTGCTACCACTTCAGTTGTGCCTTCACACTCACCTGCTTTGTTAGGTGTGGAGGCAGTGGGAGATCAAAGACGAAGAAGTTCTTCTTCCACTGCCTCAATACAGCTGTTACAGGTGCCACAGCATCAAGGGGGATCTTCATCTGGAAAGGGGCCTTGCAGCCCTGCCTCTGATACTGGCTCCAATTCCTCTCTCGCATCAGCTTCAGATGAGCCAGGTTTTGTGAGTGCAATGTTTTTTTTTGTTGTGGGATGCATGTGGAGAGAAGACAAGAAGAATAGTGTAAACTTGAGAGATTTTGCAGCCAAAGAAATTATTTAAGAGTTCATTTTTTAAATTTTGCTGAATGGGGCTCATTTCCTTATTAAAATTTCACCCAAGTTGAATGATTCATGGTTGTCGTCATATACTGCAGTGATTTTCAACCGGGGGTCCGCGAACCAAAAGTGGTTCGTATAAACATTAAAGCGGTTCGCAGCTCTAAAGATAAAAACAATGAAGCCTTATCCGCCATGGGTAAATGTTTGTTCGATCAATTTTGGTTCATTAACACATTCATTGCGGAAAAAATAATTGGCACATTCCCGTGTACGGGTGATATTTTTTTTCGGATAAATTCACCATGACTTCATGTTTTAGGTTAAAATATTATATTATTTAAGAAATAAATTGAAATTTCTTTAAATATTAATTATTTAACTGGTACATCTTATGATGTTGTCCACATGCGGGGTTGGCCAAAGGTAGGCAAACCTGCAACACATTTCGGCGACACTTAACGATATTGGATCTTTCACGGCATCTTCAGAACTATATAATGAATTTAATCCTTACATTTTTAAGAGAAAACGCACGAGGGTGTCATATTATACCATCCGACCTGCGTATAGCCCCAAGATTGGCTAACTCTTTTATTACATCTAAAATATCGCCAAAAAATTATTCCAAATTTCTTTTTTTCAGTTTGTAAACTTGGAGAAAAAGTCTAGCTCACATAATTATTGATCTTTATAAATGTATGGATTACTTTTCAATAAATAATAACTAATAGATAATATTAAATAATGATATAATAACAGAATTCACTTTCAAAATAATTTATTGATTATAAAATGTAGTTAAATCTTTGTTTTTACGATTCTGTTTTTATCAGATTTTTTATAATTAACATTATTTACAATTACAATAATCATTTCCATTCAGAATAATATATACAAAATTTTCAGTTTACAATAAAAGTGTCTGTTTACATTACAAAGTCTTCAATTTACATTAGTAGCAACTATTTGCAATACAAGCCTACTATTTACAGTAAAAAGTGTGCAATGAAAGTCACTATTTACAGTACGTAAATGTTGCCATTTCCAATAGAAACTACAATTTATGCTATATAGGGACATCTGGCGGACATGTGTGGGTCCTTGCAAGGGGTGTTTGGGGCTCTAAAGAAACAAAAGCTGTATCTCTTACCACGAGTTGGGAAGGATCATTGCCTTCGTCTTCATTGTCCCAAACATCCTCCCCACATAATGTGTAAGCGTTGCAAGAATAAGATAGTATAGAGCTTTAGCCATCGAATAAAGCAAAAAAGAAGAAAATCGGTCCGTATTTACATATTTTAATGAATGAAGGAGAAAACCTTGCACTCTGAAAAATTGAAAATCCCGTGGAAACTTATGGGAAAATTCTCCAAAAACACCAAAATCTGCTTTTCTCCACAACGGAAAACCCGGCACAAAAACGATGCACACGCTTCGAAAGCTAGTGAGACAATGAGTCTAAAGCTTCATACGGGCCTCCTCTCACGGTCAAGTCCCAGCCACGGAACGAAAAAAACAAAGGAGAAAGGGAAGCGAGAGCGAACATCATAAGATGTAGCCCTCATGTGGGGTTAGCCGGGAGTACATCTTAAGATGTAGTCCGCATGGAACGTGTTAATATCCAACCTTGTCAAAGAGTGCAATTAAATACAGTAAAACCTGGTTAATTCGAACCTCTATATTTCAAAATTCGACGTAATTCGAAATTTTTTAACACGTGAAAGACCGAAAAAGCCAATTTCATACAAGTGTGTTTCAATAATTCAAAAATCTCTATAATTCCTAATTCGAAAAAAAATTTTGCCCGATTCTCGGAATATCAACGCATTTTTGTCGACATAATTCGAAATAAAACTTAACAAAAAGAAACTAAATGAAATTTACTAAAATATTTCTGGCTCTATGTCGGCTGGTTTACAAACATTGTGCGATCGTGATCAGACCGACTGGGCGTTGGGTATTGTCACAAGATTCGCTACATCCCCTCAATTTATCTATTGTTTTGCGAGTTTGAGTTCCAATATTCCTTTGGTTCGTTGTTTGTTTCATATTAGATTGTATTTTTCATCATTGTTAGTTGTTTAAATAATATTCTTAGTTTAATAACTGCAAGAGAGACTATATTAAAATTTATTGCTATAAAATATTTTTTTTTAATATACCCTCCAATGGCTCCAGTTCGTGGTACATATAAGACTCTTACTCTTGCTGAAAAAATGTCTTTGCTGCAAGATCTTGACAAGAAGTTAGAATCGAAAGGAAAGCTGGCCTCAAAGTATGGGATTCCGAACTCGTCTTTATCTACAATTTTAAAGAATCGGGCGAAGATTGAAGAAAGTTTTTATAAATTTAAAGCGTTCACGGCCTGCAAAAAACGAAGACCTCGAAGAAGAACTGTTCGATTTTTTTTCACAAGTACGAGCGACGAATTTACCTGTGACAAGCCCGATGCTCATTGAAAAATCAAGAAGTCTTGCGAACGCTTTGAACATTGAAGATTTTAAAGCGTTCAATGGGTGGTTGGATGGTTTTAAAGATGCCACAGTATTGTTTGTCTCGCAGTATGTGGTGATGCCCAAAACATTTTTACTGCTGCGGGGCATGGCTTTCGGCAGTGTGGAAGGGAACCAGTGACGCTGAGTCATCCATGCTCGAGCACAAGCTTTCTAGCATACCCTTGCGTTTCCCTCTCTTGTTGTTATTGTTATTTTTTGTTAGATAAACCATTATAGAAACCCAGCGTCATTATTCACACACCCCCAGTAGGATAGAATGACATTTGCTGGCGCTGAAATTAATGTTTTCGCTTTCAACAAGTACTCTTCTAATTAGCTTTCGTTACACTATGCTACATTGAAGTGCATGAAGTATCAGGTTTTTAAACCACAGCTTTCCATTGTGATAGAATAGAATTATATCCCAAGGCATCAATCATCCACTTTTACAGCATATGATTGATTTATGTGAAGTTATTCCACAATTGAACACCTCATATTTTTTCCACAGTTATCCCTCTTCATGGGCAACTCGGGCAAGAACCACTCTCAAGGAGGTGCTGGTACATCACTATCCACCTCTCCAGGCAGTGCAGGTACAGGCAGCTCACGGTGCAAGATTCCTCATACATTTGTACTTCATTCATATACACGTCCAACTGTTTGTCAGCACTGCCGCAAGCTACTGAAAGGTCTCTTCAAACAAGGAATGCAATGCAAAGATTGCCATGTCAATGCGCATAAGAAGTGCCTAGACAGGATACCATGGGACTGCCCTGGAGAAGGTAAAAACCTAGTAAACTATCTCCTCTCCACTTTTGCTACTTTGAATTACATCAGGGCTGCCACCAATTTTTGCTAAATCCTTTTACTGACATCAAAATATCCTGTAAAATTCTGTAATATCTTGTTTGTTTTATGCAAAATATACAAATTTATGCTTTTAATATTTTCAGCATCTGCATCTCATGTTTTAAGTAAAATTATTTACAACTGTTTATTCATAGCCCTGTAAGTTAACTTTAATCATGCTTTTTTTATGAATTTTAAATTTCTCCTGCATTTATCCTACAAATCAATTGTATTGGCATAGAAAGTTTTTAAAAATGTATTCAAGTTTTAAACATACAGTAAATAGCACAAATGCATTGAGAACAATAAGTAACCATAGGGCTAGTTTACAGCACAGGCCTTACAATGGACCTTTCAGGTTTGTTATCGTGCGATTGGATTCTAACTTTATGTATTAAGAGTACATGGTGAATAAATACAATTTGTGAAATTTGGCTTGCCCTCGTGACCTGTGAGCCGAGTTATTTGCAATCAAAGTTTGTATGATTTACCACCCGGACCTCTCGGTGCTCCGCAACCCGCAACGTTTGCCAGGGAGTCAACACGAAGGAGACGGGGCGTGCGGTGGTGGGAGAAGAAGGGAGCAGGACCATGCCTAGGGTGTTTCGTGCCCGGGTGCAAGATATCTTTGTGGCGCCCCTCCTACTAGCGAAATTTCGTGGTATGATCGAATACGACTTTTTTTCATCGATAGAGAGTGGAGACTAGCTGATGTATTTCTGTCAATGTATCCCATAACTAAATGATTGAAAAAATTAGTTGCATAGTTATCAATATAAATATATTTAATATCTGCATGAGGGAAAATTATAGAACTCACCGCACATATGATTATAATTCAGTACTCTGTCCTGTTACCTTAATGATCAATCAAAAATTCCTATATTTTTGTCCATTAACAAGCCAAATTAGATTTGTTATTTATTATGACAATAAGAAAACAAAACTTCAATTATTTATGCATTCCTACGTCAAAGTCCCGACTTTGTATTTTCATTTTAAGATATTTTAAAACCCAGTGAAGAAGTAGATGTCAATAATTCTCATTATAGGGAGAAATTGTTTTGGTATTTGAATGTGGTACTATGTATTTAGAAATGAATATGAACGTTAACGTAGATGGGAGATCGTGAAGGAGTAAGGAAAGCTAGTTTTCAGAAAAGGTATACCAAACCGATTTAAAACAGATTTGGGATTTCCAAGACTCAGTAAGTGGGAGAAAAAGGGTAGGCACCTGGTATTCTTCCAGCGAAAAGGTCGATGGTACTTTACGAAAGGATTGCTGCCTCAGCTGGAGCTCCTCGCTAGGGTCAGGATAGCAATTAGCAGAGTAGCGCCCCCACCTCTTGGCGTCTCCTACGGTGAACCCATTTTCGTTCGCCTCTGATATGTGTTCTGGCGACCCTGAGTCATACGACCACGTATTGCAAGGGATTGGAGAAATTTTGCATGGAAGATTTTGTGTCATTTTAGTATCTCCAACTTTCCCTTTTCACTCGGACAAAGGATGAAACATTCCCAAGTCGAATTCCAATAATATATAGATACAGATACCTTGATGGGAAGTCACCCTGGCAAGTTTGCGCCCGGGTGCATTGCATCCACTGCACCCCGGGTAGGCGTGCCCCTGGATGGGAGAAGGTGGTCCGAATATAAGACAAGGGATAGAGACTCTTCTTTGGGTCAACGGTTTGTTCGGTCGCTCATGCTTACATTCACCGCTCTTAACTCTCGTTTACCACTTTTGGTCCTTGTTATCATTATATTTTTGTTGCTGTTGCTCCTGTTATTGTATTTCTGTTATTTTTATTATCATTATTGTTATTGTTGTTATTGCCTTCTTGTTGGATACGTGCATTTACTTTGTTCCGTTTCCACAATTTTATCGTTATGGCGATATATCCTCGCAATGTTATCAAATTACTGGAAAGGGAATTTGCTTCGTGGCCCGTCGCATCAACACAGACTGATGCCGAGACCGAATTGGCAGAAAGGATATCATGTACGTATCTAAAAAGCGGTTGTTTCTTCAATGTGTTTATGAATTAAAAAATGATCTGTTTTCCATTTCAGTGACCTTGAAGTCATGTGTGGAAGGGAATGATTATGCATATGAAGTTGAAGAGGATTTGATTTTCCATGACGACGATGGAAGGGATGAAGGAGAGAAAGTTAAGGAGGATGAAGATGACAGCAACGGTTCTAACAGAAACGAAGAAGATATTTCCCCTACTTCACCTTCTTCTTCCACATCCTACGAGCAGTCGCCAATGAAAAAACCTAAACGAGAACCATCGATGTCACAAAAGGAAATGGCTGTCGATTTCTGGAGGTCAGGAAGGAAAGGACCGTTGAAACTGGAAACAGTTCGACACAACTTCCGGTTCATAAGAAGCAGAATGCAGCTACATCGTTATGAAAAACAAATAATTGAAGCTGGATCTATAAAGGAGAAGTTTAAATGTATTATAGCAGGCCTTCTTTCACGATTCAAGACAGCGAAAGAGGATCACCTCGTCGTTCACGACGAAGACTTGCGTAGGTGGGCGCTAGATGAAAATAAAAGACTAAAACCATCTATAGCTAACTTTAAGGCAGCTGCTTGGTTATGTAGGTGGATGAAAGCAAACAGAATTGTTTCTCAAAAGGTGACGAAAGTGATTTCGAAAAAATTTTCCTCGAAGCAAAAAGCGGATATCGAAAAGGCCCAAAAATTTGTAGAGGAAATAAAAAGTGTGATAGAAAAAAGTGCATCCCAGGTATTGAATACAGATCAGAGTGGTTTTAAAAAGGAAATCCATTCCAGCCGCACTTTGGAATTCCGCGGGAAGAAAACCGTGGAAGCGGTCGCCCAATCGTTACATGCTACAACGCATTCATACACAATTCAGCCTACAATAACCATTGAAGGTGAGCTACTCTCCCCTCTTTTTATCTGCCTACAGGAAAAAGATGGCAAATTTCCAAAAACAGTGAATTTGTTTAAAGCTCAAAACATTTATAGTGTCGCATCAACTTCCGGTTTGTTGACAAAATATCTTCTAGTGGAGGAATATTTCAAAAATGTTTTTTTTCCTAATGTGAAAATAATTGCATACTTTTAGTGGACTCCTGGGGACCTAACAAGGATAATGAAGCAATTACAGGTGTGAAACCTGATAATAAAACAATGGACATAAAGCTAATTCCCCCAAAGACCAGGGCTGGCCTTAGGCCAATTGTACCTATTGGACCCAATCGGGCCCCGCAATGGTGTAAGGGCTCCAAACTATCTATTGGTGATGATTCTTTTTAGATTTATCCCTAGTCCCATCCGTACCCAAGCAGTCTCATAAGAGGCCATCTGATGCTCTCAGAATGCAGGAAATGCGTTGGCAGTCTGGGATCCACCCCGGATCCCCACCACACCCCCTGGCTCAGCCTTTTAGGTCTCGTTGCTTCGGTCATTTGAACCTCATTTGCTGTGCCCCTCCCAAATCTTTTTTTTCAAACTATGCCTTTTAGATATAGGGGCCCCGCCAAAAGTTTTTTAATTGGGCCCCGCAATTTCTAAGGCCGGCACTGCCAAAGGCAACCGGATTTATACAACCATTAGATGTGTACTTTTTCAGAATGTGGAAGGATTTTGTGAGAAAAGTTTCAGATCGAGTACTTTTGGATAGGTTGGATTTTGATCTTTTTCAAAGAAATAATATTTTAAAAATACAATCCCTCACGCTTTACCAGTTTTCTGCTCCAAAATTTAAAAATTTTATTCAGTATGAATGGTTCAAGGCTGGTTATATTGATCAGAGACCCGAATCACACCTAACTGCTGTGCAATATTGTTTTAATATTGAAATTTACAAAGAGGACTCAAAATGTGGAAGAAGAAAGTGTGGAAAGATGTGGTGATTCAACTTTTATAAGGTGCACATATTGTGATCTGCGTCTCTGTTTTTTGCATTTTTTCATAAATTATCATGCTTGTGTTTGAAATGGTTATTTATAATAAAATTGACTTTTAACTATTTTGTTTTGCTTTATTTTTATCAATCTCTTGATTTTATGCGTGCCAAATAAAAGACCATTTTAACGGGTGATTATCTTTCATTGAATATGGTTTGTTTTATTTTTATTATCAATACGTAAGGGTTTATAAGGATAGCAGTTCGGAAAAGCATACGCGGATCTTATCGGTCCGAAGTGGTCTCTCTTCTCCCACCACTGTGTGCCCCGTCTCCTTTGTGTTGACTTCCTGGCGAACGTTGCGGAGCACCAAGGGGCCCGGGTGGTAAATCATACAAACATTGATTGCAAATAACTCGGTTCACAGGTCACGAGGGCAAGCCAAATTTCACAAATTGTATTTATTCATCATGTACTCTTAATACATAAAGTTAGAATCCGATCATGCGGTAACAAACCTGAAATGTCCCTTGTTAGATTAGGAAATTGTTAAATAATTTTCACTTTCAGTGATATCAATATAATGGCTCAACAAAATGAAAACATTTCTACTTGTTTAATTTCCTCACCTTCTTTCTCATGGCATCTGTTGGCTCAAAATCTGCAAGATATTTCTAAATGAACACTGCATCAGAGCATTCATTACAGACCTGTTTGCAGTTTTAATAAGATTCCAGTTGCTAAAAACTCTCTCTCATACAAATCCCTTATGTTGTTAAAAAATATTTTTTTGTCAGCTAAACTGATATCAATAACTTCAAAGAGTTTGTGTTTTATGACCTATGAAAAGGACAGTATATTGAAGATGATTTTCTCGTTTGGAGTCAACTGCTGTTATGTCACATTTTTCAGTTACGTGGAAGTGAACAAATTTGAAGATGCATGAAGAATATATAAAGAAAATCTGATGTGTGCAACAGATGACTTTCTCCATATAGAGCAATGAATATGATTGCTCTTGACATCAGTGTCCTCGGGAATAATTATCAGCAATTACACTTATGAATAATTTTAAAACATTTTCAGTTGTCTTTATTAAAAAATCTGATATGGCCAACACATGACTTTCTCCATATTTGGGGTATAGCTACCATATTTAATCGATTGTAAGCCGACCCCCACTTTTCACAAGGCCACGCAAGAAAAAAATTTGATTTTAACCCTCTCGCGACCGGACCGCCCGAGAATGCCCGTAAATTTTTATACTCCCGGTCGCGGGACTGTCCGAGACCACCCGGAAAATACGCTTTCAAATTTACCTCTGAAAACATTGCCCCACACCTCAGGACGTGAGAGGGTTAAAGTATTAACTAAAATTACGGTGACATAAAATACATTTTATTCACTTATTCATAACAACTTCTACGAAAAAAGTAATTTGACCTTGCGGGATCTTAATATAATAATACCCCGGGAATAAATTATGTAAATAATACATGGTGTGTCAAAGTCTTAAAGAACACAGCGATAGCGCTCGTATGCGTAAGGAGCTAACACAATGTTTCATTTTACTCGTGAATCGATGCATTTGCCCTCCCCTGCCCTCCCTCCTCTACCTATCATGTTTCAGTGTTAGCTCCTTACGCATATGAGCGCTATTGCTGCGTTCTTTTACGACTTTGACGCGCCACGTATTATTTACATAATTTATTTCTTCGTAGGTGTTCAGTCAATTTGATTCTTTTTTTGCATATATTTAAAGATCCCATGTTATAATGTAACTACGGACATAAATTCGTTGACTACTTTTTTTTGCCCCCGATTCTAAGCTGAGTGGTGATTTCTGAGATGGTAAAAAGCTAAAAAAAGGTCAGCTTGCAATTGATTAAATACAATATTTAAATTGTTATGAATAGCATTATAAGGCAAAATTATTATTTCATATCATAAAAGAATATAGTCGTCCTTATTGCCGTAAATTATATTTTGAATATGTTTACAGAATTCACCATTACATAGTGGCGCTGTATACTGGAAATTTATGACTAAATTATTTATCTACTAATTGGAAGGTTCTACGAAAATTTGTTTCAAACCAAACTTGGAAGAAATATCTCTACAACTTTGGTTCTCACGAAGATTACCAATAATGACGTTTTTAAGGAGATATTTGACAAACCGAGAACACTGATTATTTATAGTTCCTAAACAATAATTGCTATGGAAAATTGCTTGAAATAAAAGATGTAGGAAATTATATTTTCTACATTTTTTGTGATGATCAATGTATACAATAATGACATATTATCGGAGAAATATCACAACCGAATCAGGTTTCGAATAAACCTCGACTTCCGGTTAACCAGTATTGTCCAAAAAGTACCTATTTTCCCATCGATAACGCGCACCTAATAGATACTGCGCACCTTGAAAATTTTCATGATCGTGAAAATGTATAGATAACGCGCACCTAATAGATACCGTGCACCCTATGCAATTTGTCATACTCACTGTGATATGTAGGTGGCGCACAATGAAACACATGGACAAATGAATAACGGAATACAAATAAAAAGACCAAAGATTGTTGTTTCCGGTTTCTGAACACGTGAAATATTCAAATTATCTTGAGACATCCTAAGATTCGTTCCCGTAAAAGTTACGTAGCCATGGAGAATAAGAAAACTGTTCGAAGAAGATCCTACACGGCGAAGTTTAAGTTGGAAGCCGTTAATCTCGCCAAAGAGAAAAGAAATCGGGAGGTAGCCAGGATTTTAAGCATTGGAGAGTCTAGTGTACATGAATGGAGGAAAGAAGAAGCAGTTCTGAAATGTCTGCACCAGAAGAAACGTGCAATGCGGTAGAGGAGATGCTTTTTTCGAAAAAAGACTTCTCAAGTGGGTTCTTCTGGAGAGATCTAAAGGGCATAGGATGTCTACAACAAGTATTTTGTTGAAGGCAAAAGTGCTTGTGGAAGAGGAGAAAATTGACAATTTTAAAGCTTACCCGTCATGGGCTTTTCGATTTATGAAAAGAAATAAACTCGCAGTTCGTTCATCAACAAGCATTGGGCAAATACTGCCCGATGACTGGGCAGTGAAAGTGGAAAAATTTAGAATTTTTGTGAAAGAGAATTTGCATGGTGTGGATCCTGTGCATGTTGGTAATATGGATGAAGTGCCCGTTAGTTTCGATCTTCCTGGATCAAGGACTGTAAATTTGAAAGGGGCAAAGGAAGTGTCCGTTGCCGCTACAGGGCATGAAAAATCGAACTTCACTGTGGTGTTAAGTGTTACCTCTGATGGTTCCAAGCTGCCACCAATGGTGATATTTAAAAGAAAAACATTGCCAAAAGGAAACTTTCCTAAAGACATTTTAGTTGCTGCGAATGAGAAGGGATGGGTTAATGAAGACATGATGAGAACGTGGCTTGAAAATGTATGGAAGAAAAGGAAGCAATCATTTTTCAATCCCAAATCTTAATTGATAATGGACTCTTGTCGTGCGCACACTACTGCTGATGTGAAACAGTTAGTAAGCAAATACTCAAAATTAGCAATTATTCCTGGTGGGTTGACAAAAAAAAATTCAGCCACTTGATTTGACTGTAAACAAGTCTTTCAAGTCGAAGTTGCCTTCTAGGTGGGAGAAGTGGATGATGAGTGGGATTAAAGACTATGGCAAATCGGGAAAAATTAAAACAGTTTCATACGAAGAAATGTGTTGTTGGATTGTTGAGAATTGGAAGGAGGTAACGGCAACATGCGTAAGAATTGGGTTTTTGAAAGCTTTAGGCGAATTACGGGATGATACAATGCCAGAATCGGAAGACGACGAAGAATCGTCTTCAGAAAATGAACTCTGTGATGTACCTTCTGAAATTATGAATGTTATTGATTCTTTTTATGTAGATTCTGATGATGAATTTCTTGGCTTTGAATGATGTGATATTTTGAGTTGTGTGTGCAATAAATGTTGTTTAACATTTCGTGGTTAATTTTGTTATTTTACCCTGTTTCCTTTATATTAAATGAACATTGCAAATTGTAATTGAAAGATTAGATGACAGGAAAAAGTAAATTTGTAAGTTGAAATTAATGTAAAAGAGCTGTTTGGTAAATATTTGCAAAGACTTCAGCATGGTTCGTAATTTTCCCACCTAACTTACGGCATTTCTGATGTGTTAACTTTGTTCACAGGTGTCTATAGAAGGGGGAGGAGGAAAAATATTGACATTTTCACTGTTTTTCGCTAATTTTTCCACATTAGAAGTTACTATTTTTCGAGTTTGTCACGGAGGCCACCATCTTGGATGAGTGCCGATTCTCTTTGTAAAATTAAAATTTTTGTATGCTTTGTTTTCTTCAGTTTTTAAATAAAATGTTAATGGTAAAGTAATTTAACATATAGTTAACAATTCCATGTTGCTGTTTTATTGACAGTTTGATTGAACATGGTTTCAGGGTGGTTTAAAATAGCTTCCGGTTGTGTTATTTGCGGTAATTGTACCTATTTTCTCGTTTTCATTGTATAACGCGCACCCTTGTTTTTCTGCATCAACTGAACTTTATTGTATAGATAACGCGCGCGGTATCTATGGGAAAATACGGTAATCAGTTCTTTGTGCTCATGCTAAAGTGTTATATATGAAATTTGGTATTAATATGACAAGTACTTTTTGAGTTAGAGTGCCCACAATCACATACATCCATCCATCCACACACACACAGACATCATTCCGAAAATAGTCTAAATGTGTTCTGTTGAAATCTTGAAGTTGATTTCGTGATCACAATACTTGCCCCATACTATGTATGGAGAAAGTAAAAAACAATAAGTAAAGACAATTGTTAGCTGTTTCTATGGATAACAAAATACCTATGAGTAATAATATCACCCTTGGAGGCATATGCAATACTATCAACAATTAGAAAATTGTATCATAGCAGGGGAAACAATGGTATCACTTACAAGGGAGGACTTGAGGTGAAATCCACGGATTCCTGTCACACTTTGCGAGTAGATAACTTCACTCTCCTAGTGTATGTGTGCAAAACGCTAGGTGTAGATAAGCAGTCGTTATTGAGAAATTAGCGATTAAAAATTTAAGGCAACTGAAACTCAAGATGAATACAATAATAAGGCATCATTTATTAAGCGAAACGGTGGTCTAGTCGCTAGAGACATGGCCACCGAAACTTATTTTCGCGCGTTCGAGACCCATTATCGCCAATTTTTTTTTCCATTTTTTATTTATTCTTGCATGACACAATAATGCATCATTTATATTTATAATCCGGCAGAATATTCTGGTTTGTTTCATAATAACAATGAAAGAATTTCTGCAATATCCTTTCCCCCTTAAGTACCCCTTCCACTACAGGGGTTCCGCTCCGAGAATAGACTAGTCCAGACCAAAATTCATCTTCTGCGCATCGTCAGCCGCCAAGTTTCAATTTCCTCACACACAGTTTTCTGATTGTGGATGGTAGTTGTCATAAAAACACACGAAGCATAAATATTTAAAATGCCATGAACATTTATAAATGCGGGTTCACCACAGTCACACTTTTTCTTATGTAGTTCCTCCGGGAACGCGACATCATTGACATTGAAAAATATTTCTCTGTCTTCTAATAGCTTGGAAGCATACCAAGCATACCGTAGCATTTTTCCGTAGATCGGTGTTCGAAGTTGATGGTGGATAAGAGAATGAATTTTTATTGAATCCTCTCTGTTTGCGATTTCTCCGTTCTGTTTCATCAAATAATAACAGTTCTGTATCCGGCGCACATAGTTTTTTACCTGCAAAAAATTGAATGATTTATATTAACAATAAAACTTTTACGATGCAGTCAGGATTTCTATACAAAGTACAGTAAATATAGTGTGTCTACTTACCTGACAGTAAAAATACACATCGCAGGGTTGGCACAGGGGAGTGCATTTGGGCGGTATAATCTTCAATGTGCATGTTGGCACGTCATTTTCGTCCACAAATCTTTCGTCGTATTGTCCAGGATTAATCTGCACGCCCCACAAATCGACGATATACAAGAACGGCTACATCTTCACGTAAGGATTTATGACCTTGTCCAGGAACACGGAATACGTCTCTGAGTAAGCTTCCCCGATTTTGTGGCCATAACAACAACATTGCTGATCGACGTCATGACGAACACGGGGACCAAACTTTCCGCCAACTTCTTGCAGACAGACGAACACATGCGGAAATAGTTTTCCCAAGAGCACAATTGCATACTGTGCAGTATATGAGTGAGTGAGTTTGTTCAATTGTTCCACAGCTACTTCCGTTACTTTTTCACCACAGTGTGATAGCGGTCGTTCGCTGATGACGCAATACTCGCAGCCTCTTTGATCCGTATTAATTACGAAATCCAGATCGAAGTCGGAAATAATTGTCCGTGTCTGTTCTTGAAATCTCTTTGCTGCTTCCAATGTGAATCCTAACGACAGCCTGTCTTTATAGCTCACGTACTTCGTCACTTTTCACACTGTAATTCCGAATTTTTGTTTGAATCTAACTATCCAGGTGTGCGAGGCCTTGAAAACATAATTATCACCACCGTATTGAAATGCAGCAGCGATTGCCCATTGCTGTAGCATTCTCGTGGTGACAAGATGGAGATTTTGCCTAGCTTCCTTGAAGTGATCGAATACGTACGATTCGATCATCACTACTTTATCAGCCAACGTTCCACCACCTTCCACTTGCTTTTTTCATCTCCATAACTGCAAGTTGCTTTGTAAGTGATGCGTTGTTTTCGATCGCAGTGATTTCAAACTCCACATTGGATATAACTGCGATAATTTAACAGCTTTGACCTTCATTGAAAACAGAATATTATCCACACTCGTGACTCCTTCATTACATGATGAAGAGGAAAGAGAAGACTGCTGTGATTCAACATCCATTCCTTTAATTTCCTCCCTTTGCATGGTGACATCTTCACCATCAACACACACTGCTTCTTCCAACAGTTCTTCTTCATCCACAAATACCATTTCACAAAGCATATTTGTGATATGGTTCTTGATTTCGCGTCCCATGCCTTGAGAATGGATGGAAATTGTAGCACTGACACTATCTGTGAGCAGTTCTTTCTCTCGCAGCATTCGTATACAATATTCTATCGCATCCGTCAGTTCTTGTTTTTGTGTAACACACAAAACAGGCACATTTTCGTGAGATTCCGAACTACCAGCTAAAGTCTCCATGCTTGCACCATTCGCTTTGATTGTGAATATTCTCCACCGACTGACCACTCCAGCACTCTTGATATCTTTCACAACCAAATGTAGTGAACTTTGGACTACATGAGTCTATTCTCGGAGCGTTTCATTGTTATTATATCTGTTGTTATTATAACTATTGTTATTATATCATTGTTATTATATCTATCTCGTATTATTAATATACACAAAATTAAATATAGATAAAACAGGTTAACGTAAATAATTTCACAATCGTGGAAAATGTGAATTTTTCGCAGGAAATACCGATAAAATATAAATGATTATTGTGTCATGCAAGAATAAATAAAAAACGGAAAAAAAAAATTGGCGATAATGGGTCTCGAATGCGCGAAAATAAGTTTCGGCGGCCATGTCTCTAGCAACTAGACCACCGTTTCGCTTAATAAATGATGCCTTATTATTGTATTCATCTTGAGTTTCAGTTGCCTTAAATTTTTAATCGCTAATTTCTCAATAACGACTGCTTATCTACACCTAGCGTTTTGCACACGTACACTAGGAGAGTGAGGCTACCTACTCGCAAAGTGTAACAGGAATCCGTGGATTTCATCTCAAATCCTCTCCTTGTTAGCGACATATTCAACTTAAATTTAGAAGATAAATCATAATATCTCTTAAACTATTGACTTTATGAAAAAATGTTTCAAACAAAATGTGTAGAAAATTACATTGTCTACAACTTTTATAATAACAAATATTTATGTAAATTGAGTTTTAAAGGAGAAGTTTGTGAAAAAAGAAAAATTATTAGAATACACCACTTCCGGTTGAACAATTTCAGCCAAAACCTTTTCTGATCTTCATTTACTAATAAAAATCTGAAGTATAAAGTTGTGTGCTTATCTGATTATTAGTTTTTGAGTTAAAGCACCCACAAAATTTTGTCACATGCATCATCGTGAAAATAGTCAAAACGTACTCAGTGTACCTCAAAACGTGCATTTCCGTTGAAATTTTGAATTTGTTTTTTTCATGAATACAATACTTTCTCCTATACTACGTATGCAGAAAGTAAAAATATAAATATGCCTTAGGTTGCCAATCCAGTTCAACAACTAGTTTTTGTGTTCAGTCACACAATAAGTAGCGAGTTTTAGCGTTTCATCCAAAGTATATTAAGATACGTACGTACTTATGGAACAATTTCATCGAATATATATTATTTACAGGATTTGTATTAATCGCATAGAAATATTAATAATCTCTGAATTTCTTAGTAGTCTTATGTACAATTTATGCAAACATCTCAGATAACTACCGAATTTTCCCTTATAAATATCCGTGAATCACAGAAATGTCTTTTTTGTTAAAAAATCTGTGAAAACGGATAAAATCTGTTAAAATATCAGCCCTGCTGTAGATTATATTTAAACGTTTAATATAGTAAGTTGTGAACAGCAAGAACTGCTGTTATCAAATTAATGTTCAAAAATGATGTGTTTCTCAAGAGGTTAAATGGCTTTTCTCTGTGCAATTCAGGGGGAGCGGGAGGAGGCTTGCCTGGTGGAGGTGGATTGTCTGGGGACCTGTTCTCTGAAATTGGGGTAGATTCTGAGAAAGGAGCTAACGAAGATGACGAATCCAGTTTATCACCTGGATTAGGCCATTCACTTGCATCTGGCGAAGATAGAAACTCTTCTCCTTGCTCCATTTCAAATGGAGAATTGAGCAGTGTGAGTAATTGGGAATATTATTTGTCAGCCGCAATGCTAAAATTTCATTTACTGGTGTGATATAGTTTAATAGTTTAGACTAGTATGTCTATAGTTCCTCTACTAGTAAATATTTTTCGTTGCCTTTTGATTTTAGAAAGAAATATGTTCCCATTTTTAGGTGAAAAATTAGAATAAAAGGAGTTATCATCCAATACATGGATATTTACTCTTCTTTTATGGAAGTTTATTCCTTTTCTATATAAATTACTAGTGAGACGTGCTGGATGCGGTGGCCAAATAAAATTCACAATAACAGTTAGATCTTAAATGTATTGAACATGTACAAAGAATGTGAATAACAATTAAGAGTTCTGTCCCGCATCTTCTGCCGTGTTCTCTCTTCAATCTCTCGGCGTGCTCTCCAATCTCTCAGAGTGTTCTTCATCCAATCTGACGGCGTGTTCTCCCTCTAATCTCACGGCGTGTTCTCCCTTGCTCACTCTCGCCGCCAATCCCTCGCCGGGTTCTGTCTTCAGCAAAAAAGGAAAGTCGAAACTTCCAGCGCCGCGACCGGCTGCAAACTTCTCCCGTGCTGTGCCTGGTGCGCGTTTCAAATTTTAATCAAAAAATGCAATGGCACACTAGGTGGTTCGCTCCCGAACGCCAACCCCCTCTTTGCTCGCTTTTCTCGGTCACTTAATAATAATAATAATAATATTTTATTGAATGCAAACAGGTACATATCCCAATTACATGCATTATAATAAAATACCTAACACAGAATCAATACAGATACATAAAATAACTTATAATTAAGACAGGATTACACATCACACTTACTTTAACGAGTAAGACTTTTATAAATTTTATTTTTAAAACATACATGAATCAATAAAAATATCAATACCATCATTAATTGACAAAATTTCATTCATGGACCTTACGATCCATATCATTGGAGAGTGCTTGTATACATCAACTCTCGCTGATGCTTCCCTAAGAAGTGGAGTATGCCTTGACCTTCGCACTGGGATATTAAAGTCAATAGCACTCAGCAAATCACTACATTCAATAAAACCTGTTAAAATGTTTCTACAAAAAATAATGTCTGTAACTTTGCATTTAATTTTTAAAGGAGTCAATTTATACCTGTGGCAAAGGTTGGTATAATCATACCTATGATAGGGAAAACCCTCTTTCATACGCAACCATTTTACAAAGCGCATCTGTACTTCCTTGACAGCATCAATGCCGTTTCTGTGATATGGATTCCAGACTATCGTGCCATATTCGAGCACTGGTCGTACAATAGCACAAAAAGATCTTACTAAAGTTTGTACCGACAAATGTTCATAGGAATTTCGTTTTACGAAACCCAAGAGTCGGAAAGTCTTTGAACAGACGGCGTTAATGTGGCTACAAAATCTCAATTTTGAGTCGATGTTTACTCTTAAATCATTAATTGAATCAATACGTTCTAGAGAAGTTCCATACATATTGTATTTATACTTATGACATTTTTCTTTAATGAAAAATACACTATCTTGCACTTAGATAAATTGGGAAATAATTTCCACATACTGCACCAGTTTTCCAGACTTTCAAGGTCTTTCTGTAATTAGGTGCAGTCGGCCAAAGTGACAATCTTCCTTGAAACCTTAAAATCATCAGCATAGAGTAAACAAGAGTTATTTATACACATAGGAAGGTCATTTATAAACACATTAAAGAGAAAAGGGCCAAGGATAGATCCCTGTGGGACACCGGATGTAACCTTCACTACCGGGGAAACAGAACCACTTTTTGATTCCTGCCCTTTAAGTATGAACTAATAAGCGCAAGTAGGTTACCCAAAATACCAAAGTGCCGAAGCTTAAACAAAACGAATTCGTGGTCAATTTTGTCAAATACCTTGGCAAAATTGACATATATAGTATCTAATTGGTTGGCGTTATGAATGGCAGAAGAAATATCATGAACATGTAAAACCAAATTAGTAACAGTGTAACGATGCGGGAGAAAACCATGCTGCTTATCCGAGAATCTCCCTTTGCAGTAAGCTAGAAGTTTATAATGTTTATAATGTTTATCAAAAGCTTTTGAGAACATGGGTAGCAATGACACTGGCCGATAGTTTTTAACATCAACTTTGTTACCACTTTTAAAAATAGGACAAACCAATGCCTGTTTCCACAATGCAGGGAAACATTGAGTGTACAAAATCATGTTAAATAAATGAAGTAGAGGATTACACATCTCCATAGCACAGGCTTTAATAATGGATATTGGTATGTTATCACTACCTGAGGATACATTGCTCTTTAAACCCTTGATGGCACCCAAGACTTTCTCTCTCGTGAACTGCACTGAGTGCAAAACATCAAAAGTTTCATCAGTAGGCAAAAGTGCTTGAATTAAGTATGTGTCTTTCACTGGAATACTAAAAACAGTTGAAAAATACTCTGCAAACAAATTACAGGCACCTTGGGCGTCACAAGCAACTTGGTTTTCATAAAAAACTGAAGTAGGAATACGTCTACAACCCCTTTTTCAAATACTTCCAGAAAAGTTTAGGATTCTTGTTCAAAGAAGAATCAATTTCAGTCAGATAAGAATTATACTTCAAAATTTGTAAGTCTTTAAACTCTGAACGTCAAAGTGAAAAAACCACGTAATCACACTGTAATTTTGAACGTTTGCATCGTTGGAACGCTCTCGCTTTCGATTTCAAAGCAGTAATTAATTTGTCGTCGTACCATATGGGGTATTTAAATGGATTAACCTTCAATGTTGGAACACAATCCAATATACATGCATCAAGTAAAGAGTAAAAATAATCACAACATTCGTCTACAGATTGAGCGCTATCAAGGAGTGCCCACAGGCAATAAGTTAGTTTCTTTAAAAGCCTTAATATCACAACGTTTCCAATTATGTCTTAATCTTATGCCCTTTTTGCGCTCGACTAACTAATTCAAATTTTAATTCACACAACACCGGGACATGATCGGACAACACATCAGCGCAACCAAGAATTCTCTCAACTTTATGAGCGAGGGTCCCTGTTTTCCCTACAAAAAATAAGATCAAGGTAATTGTTGTTACATGTTGGAAAAGTAACAATTTGCATTAATTTAAATTCATTTACCCACTCGAGTACAGTGTTCGTCTGAAAACCAGTTTGTCCACTGGGCGAAAAAAAATCTAACTTTGTCCATAACCCAGTGGACGTCTCGGAGATTGAAGTCACCCAGTAGAATGAACGAGTCACTGTCCGTCATCTCCTGTTGAATTAACTCGAGGGAACTATGGAGCGCTTCAAGGTCGTTGGCGGAAACTGGGAGAGGGAAGTATACACAGGCTATGAGTAACCTCGAACTCAACACCGGGTTTAGGCATAGCTCAATAACAGTTACCATATATTGGATTTAGATAAGCACAAGGGTACTTTCAAGTTTTTCCTGGACTTTATTTATTTTTAATCTTACTAGGGGCTCTGCCCTTATTCGTTTCTCTCGCCTCTGCGCCCAGAGCCTTCTCACCTGCTTTGTGGTCTTGTTAGTAGACTCATGTGGGTTAAGAGGAAGGTGTGAAGAGGAGAAAAGAAATAAAAAGTCAAATGAATTCATTGACTCTTGATTGTAGCACTTCTTTGAACATGATATTTGAAATCGTGTTCTCTTGTCCAATGGGCTTTGTGCCAGCCAGATAGATATTGACCCTGTCTCGATTGTGCTCGAGATAGGGCCACGTACAATTGACCGTGACCGAACAGAGGCTTATCCTGATTAATGTAGAGACCAACTCTCAAGAAGCTCTGATCCTGTACCTTATTGATGTTCATCATGAACGCAAGCCGTAGGAGGAACTGCTTCCTGTGCAGGACAAGCAGAAGTTCGTTGTCGTCGAGAGTTTGATACGGGGTATGACTGCAATCTTGCCTTGGCAATTGCCCGTCATTTCCTCATTGACATTATCCTCCGGTCTTGCAAACTGCTTCACCTCTGTGAAGCTTCAGAAGGACTGCGGTTGGGGGCATGGTTTAAGAGCGAGCTCGATGGATGCCAGACAAATATTGGTCTAGGAGGGAAAGGTGTGCATGGAGTGGGGGGTACTCAGAAGGGGAGGCCCTAACATTAATATTGAAATTCATAAAACTCTTTTAGGAGGTGAAATTAGAACTAAAAATACCAAACACGTTTCTCTGCATTTTTGCCAATGGGCTTTTGTTTAAAAGATATTAACAATGTAAAATTCAGGTTAAAGCATGGATGCTACATATATCATCAACGTTAAGGTTTCATTCAGAAGTGCCGATAACCAAACGGGTAGAGTGAATGTCTAGTAATTGGATGGGCAGGGGTTCAATCCCAATTGACAGCATTTTTTTATTCATAATGCATTCATCAAAAATAGTCTGCATATATATTTTAACTAGTAAAATTGTATCCTTATTATGTTTTTATTGCATTTTTTGTATTTTTGTCTTTTTTGCATTTTTTTGTACAGGAATGCGTTCCTGAAAACGTGTTCAAATCTTGAATAGTCGAATGTCGAATGCCGTTTTTCCATATACTTGCATGTTATAATCGGGGGATACGTTCCCGCATCTCGAGAAAAAGTCTCCCCTCACATTCTATAAAGATAAAATAACATTACTAATATGTTAATACAACAATATTAAATTATGAATAAATTATATATTAAATATTTTAAATGTATAACATTTTTTGCACTAAAAAGGAAAAAATAAATTTTTGTTCTGAACTTCAAAGATAGATGTATGAAATATGCTGTGCAGACAGCCTGGTCCGGATCGCGCGAGTTGGATAACATACCTGCATACATCTATATATACATACAACTATTTATCGTGGCGAAATTAATATAAAAGTTATTAAAAAAGCACAAAATAACTTAAGAATAAAGAAACAATAAAATTAAAAATATTTTCATACTTTAAATCTTTTTCAACTGCGCTTACTGGACTTGGTTTATTAATTGAGAAGTTGGAAGATTTTAGTTGGAAGAAGAGGAGCTATTGGGTGGGGAACTGTTTATTGTTGTTATCAAATTACCTGAATTTATCACGTTCTATAATTTTCTCCTTCTGTTTCATATAAGTGCTAATAGTTGAATGACACATTCCCAGCGATCGTGCGATTTCAGTATGGCTTTCACGTCTCAACACGCTTTAAAATTGCTAATTTCAATTCATAACTATGAGTCTTATGCACTCTTTTATTTGATTCACTTACATTATCACTATTACATTTCCTTTTAGATGCCATGTCAAGTGATAAATTTATAAATAAATCAATAAAATAAATAAATTTAAGTAAAAGATTAACAGATAAAAGAGTGTAATCAGCACAAATTTAAATAATTAGAATAGATATAACTACGTCTACATCAAAACTAAACCTCACGTGGTTGGTCGGAACCAATTACTCCGCGAAAATTATTCTACGTGAAGTAGTTCCCAATTCGATCGGCTGGGTCAAAATCTCGAAGTTATCGAATCTCGAATGTTCGAAACTTGGGAGTCGCCTGTACTTGTTTTTTTTGCCTTTTTTCACTTACATTTTTGTACTTGATATTTTTGCATTTTCTACATATAATTGTAACATCATAATTATAACTTACAATTACTCTGGTTAATCGTAATCAGAGTGTTCCTCTTCTATTTTACTTCTACAGGATTATAATATTTTGGATGATACAAATTATACAAACAAGGGAAACATAAAATGCAATAAAAACATAATAAGGATACAATTTTACTAGTTAAAATATATATGCAGACTATTTCTGATAAATGCATTATGAATAAAAAAATGCTGTCAACTGGGATCGAACCGCAGCCCATCCAATTACTAGACATTCACTCAACCCGTTTGGCTATCGGCACTTCTAATTGAAACCTTAACGTTGACGATATATGTAGCATCCATGCTTAAATCTGAATTTTATATTGTTAATATCTTTTAAACAAAGGCCCATTGGCATAAATGCAGAGAAACGTGTTTGATATTTTTAGTTCTAATTTCACCTCCTAAAAGGGTTTTACGAATCTCAATAATAATGTTAGGGCCTCCCCTTGTCAGTGATGTGTACTGTTTTCAAGGCCAAGTATCTGACACAATGACCATCCTAACATTTTTATTAGTATAGAGAGATATTTAATGCAATAAGTTAACAAGGTGTGTGCATTATCATTATAATATTGGCAATACAAAAGAATTTGTTTTGTTGCCATAGTAACCTATGTCAGAACTTATAAAAATGGCATCTGAATGTGTTTCTACTTTAGTAGAACAATGCATTATTATTTATTAATTTCTCTGCATGGAAGATGTAAAAGGGCTTGAAATTCATTGATGGCGTACAGTATGACGAATCCTGTCTGTCTCAGTTTTCTATGTTTGGGTTGTGCAAATCATCCAAGGAGTGTTGCAAATGCGTGGAGAACAAGAACACAAAGCAAGACCAGCAATTGCAGTCAATGATGTGACAATTTCATGTGTTGTTGAGCTCGTACAGTGTGACAGGCGAGCATCAATGTGTGAAGTAATGTTGTAAGTAACAGTAGTGTTTGTAGTGTTGAGACCATACTTCATAACAACTTTAGATTCAGCTGTCAGCGCTCGATGGGTGCCCAAAGAGTTTTTACCAGAACAAGAGACAGTGCGAGTTCAAATTTCAAGAGTTCTGAATCAACAGTTTCTGAGGGAAGGTGCTACTTTTTGATCGTGTTTCGCTTCCAGCATAAGCTCCTATTAGGGTCGAATTGTCGGTCCATCCATCCGCATATTAGTTCTTGGCTACTATCTAACAGATTTTCTTGAAATTTGATACTATTAAGGACTTATAGTCAAAGACAATAAGAAAGTCACATAAATGAATCATGAGCCAATAGGGTATCACTTTACTGATGAAAAAAAATACTTTCCATCATATCTCATAAAGTATTGGTCATTTCAAAATAGTTGTCAAATAAAACTTGTATAACTAGTAAACCGGAGTATTTCTTTTCCCTTACTTTTTTATCATTGGAGTTGCCGTTATCCATAAAATCGAACAAGAATGTCTTAATTCGAGTTGAACTTTGAAATTTTCTTGCATGGTTACTTCTACATTGTTGCTAACATAAACAATCTCACAAAAATACATTTAATTTACTAACATGTGCATGCAGTGTTTTTAAATAGGAAGAAAATGGATTATTTATGTCGAAGAAAAGAACTTTAAAGTGCTATATCCCTTACATATACATATATGATTTCTTTCAAATACTTCATTGCACAAAACGTACCTATTTGTGATACGATGTATGTACACTTTCCTAACTTGTTTAATCTTATCATAACCACAGATAAAACATGGGTCCATCACTTTACTCCGGAAAACAAACGTTCCAGTATGGTGTTGGAAGCACACAAATTCTGCCTCTGCCAAAAAAAATCAAGACCATGGCATAAGAAAACAAGGTGATGGCCACCGTGTTTTAGTATGCTCAAGGCATCATTCATATGAATTCCCTAGAACAAGGGCCATGCAATTAATGCTGCTTATTACGCAGTGTTGCTAAATAACACAGTGAGACCAAATCTAAGGAAAAAACAACCAGGTCTTCTGTCCAAAGGAATTTTTCTATACGAAAATCCCAGACCACATAAGGCTGACTTTACCATGAATATAATGGCTGAATTGGGGTGGGATGTTATTCCTCATCCTTCTTATAGTCCTTACATCTATTTGCACCACTGAAAGAGCACTTAGGAAGCAAGAAATTCAGTTCAAATGATGAGTCCTCAACTGGTGTCAACATCAAACGAAAGATTTCTTTGTTACTGAAATGCAAGAACTACCAGAATGCTGGAATAATTTTATTCTTAAGGAGGGAAAGTACAGTAAAGCGCCGATTATCCAGGGCCCTATTATCCGTGGGGGTGGATTATCCATGGTTGTGTGCGGGAAGTTGAATTATTAGCACGTTAACATTGTTGGTGTCTGATCTTGTTTTTCTCACTCCCATTACACTTAAGGTTTAGTTTGTCGTCATTCTTTGGCGACGTATTCACACATTTACATTGTTTACATGGAGTATTTTATTTTCTGAATAAAAGTGTGGGAAAGTGAGTTAAAATTAAATTTTAACTTTAGTTTGTCGCCAATCTTTGTCAAAATATTTAAATGTTTACATTGTTAGAGTCTGACCTTCTATTCACATTTTGTTTCAATTATGTATTCTATTAACGTAACAATAATTCCAATAAATACATTCAATTTGGATTATTCGTGTTTTTCGATTATCTGGACCCTGGTTCCCCCCAATTACCATGGATAGTCGGCTCTCTACTGTACGTCGAAAAGTGACTATTATTATTGTGCTGCATTACTTTTGTGATGTAAAAATAATTAAAGTCCAGGTCAAGTTTGAACATCCCTCATATAACAGAAATCGGTTTTGAAAGTTAATTAAATAAATGTATTGATATGGAATGTATGCTTAATTTTTAATAACAAATTAACAAAATAATGAGTAGTAGTAATAATTAGGTTTTTAGGTGCATCAACAACTAAGGTCATTTTGCACCGTCAAATTCTGTTAGAGAAAATCAACATACAGTAGACTCCCGATTATCCGGGATGGTAGGGAATAAACTAATCCCGGTTAATCTAACATCCATTTGATATACAGTAAGTCCATGACCAACATGGTTAATTCATTCACAAAATTCCCATGCAAGCCGAAAATCATGTAAATCGAACAATAATTAAACCAATACCATTTTGAAAGCAATGCAGTCAGCTGTGCGGTACTTGTGGAGACGTAAAGAGAGCTTTAGCGGAAACGTACAGCAAATGCGATCTTTTGAGCGTCAGTTCAGATAACCTGATTCATGCGGCGATTCAACAAATTTGTTTGAATACAGTTATGAGATAAACTTCACACACTTGATTTAAAAAAATGTAGTTAACAATATCACTTGTCTGCTGCTTTTCCTGCGCGTAGCATTATATATTGAGCAACTAACGCACGGCAGTTAAACTACTGCGATTAAACGTGCTCATGAGTTACTCCGTGTTTCCGTGTGTCTGGTTTTACTGCATTAAAACAATAAGATTATAGAAAAAAATTTTAATGAAAAATGACAAGCACCCGTTATGACACATGAAAATAAAGTGAACACTCGAAACATTCTGATCCATTTCCGTGCAAGCGATCAGGATCTACTTCACAGCGATCATGCGCCGTCTACGCAATGGTTTTATAAGTGAAATGCATACAATGTGATAATATGTATGTATCTCTAGCTCACACGAAGTAGCGGGAACTAAGTAGGTATCTTGTTACTTGTCTTTCCCCCTCCTCCCCTCTTCATTCCTTCACTCTGCACGTCGCCCGTGGTTTCAGTTATGCTGTCGCATCGTTTTTCAGCTTCCGATTTCTCGTACTATATATTCTAAATTATTTTCGTATTACATTTTTTTTACATCTCGGTTAATCCGCATCCCGGTTAAGCCGATCCCGGATAATCGAGAGTCTACTGTACATCACAACATCCGTGACTGAAGCGGGATTCGAACCCGCGACCTTTGGGTTAGAAGGCAGGTGCACTGCCTACCAGTCTAACCTGGCCTGCACAAAATAATGAATTTGAAAGAAAATTAAGTTAACACTTCATTATAAACTATATTATTAATTAACCCCTGTTTCACTTGATATAAAGAGATTATCATTTTTCAATGAATATGCATGCATTTATTGTTGATTTTCAAAAAGTACTTTGCACAAAATTTCTTGTGTAATTATGCTCTTTCTTACGTTTACTTATCCGTAACTTTCTGAAATGTTGACTTTGATGTCTTGTAAGGAAGAGACCATTGAAAAGCCAACGTATATTTGTCCATGATTGAACATGGGCTCTGGTAAATGTAAATGCCTATTTGCGTTAATGAACATCAAAAATGTAGAATTTAATCATTTTACTTACAAAAAAAGGTAAGACTCCAGTATCCATATGATGAAAGAAGATTCAATTGCTTTGGTCGATTGTTTTAAATGCTTCCCCTACGCAGTTTCCTAAATAATTATCAGTAACTATTTACATTGCTATGTATAAAGATTGGTGTTGTTACAACGATAATTTTGATGCTTAAACAAATGTTCAAAGTGAATAATGCCATTCTTTCGTCCATTTGAAGGCTTACTTGACGCTAATTCAATCGGGTGCAACAATGAGGGTCGCCTTGGCAACACCTGGAAAGAGTAGGAAAAATCTACAAAACTTAGAAAAAGGATGCCTGTTTCTGCAAATCTCGACTGTGTAACATGTAAAAATAGAAATAATAAGATAGGATACAGTTATAGTCATTAAATAAAGTAAAAACAAAGAAAATCAGTCCATATTTAGTATTTGGATGAACGAAGGAAACAATCCTCACACTCTGAATGAAAAATGCACTCATTCCCACGGCGTTACACATGATGATGACTGCTATATTTTTATAATATGTAAATATATGTTGCTAGGCTGAAGAATCATAAGTGTTTTTGATAAACTGACAAGCTCTTGTTAATGATTTCATATTGAATAAAAAGTTGGCATTATGAATCTTAAATAGCACTAATTTCAGTTGAAATTTTTCTTATAGGACACCATTCCCATTCGAGACCCTGATAATGAGAGTGGAAAAAGAGAAAGAGCGATGAGGTAAGACTTTAAATAGTAGCAGTAACTTACCTTCCTTCCTTTTTAAATAATTTTATGGTTTTTAGGAGGGTTGTTCACTGATTATAATTACCTTCCTAATATATTTGTTGTCCTGGAATCTAGTAAGAGCTTTGTTCCTTTGGATAACTCCATGTGCACGCCTTTTTCTTTGCTTAATGTTTATTTATATGAAATAAATGTTGGATTACTATTCTTTTCGAGTTAATGATTACGTTTGTGCAAGTATTTTAGCAGCATCATTCATTGTTATTTTTTGTTTGCTATGTGTTATTGTATACAACTTTATATTTGGTTTAAATGGTTATTTTTTGCTTTGAGCCGAAATCATCTTGCAATTTATTTGTAGGGGAGACAAAAATTTGGGGAAAAAACATTATTATCTCTGCTTGGCTTAGATTAAGCTACAATGCATATTCATAGATTTGATGTAAAGAATCTATAATTACTAACAACAGTATTACAGGATCATTTCGAAGCCTAATGACATTAAAAGGCAAGGTTTAAGTTGTCATTCTTCATTTATATAAATGGGCATCTTTGTTTGATATTCTTAATATACTGATGGTTTAAGTGCAATTCCAAGCACCTCCATTGTTTAATAAATTTAAAATGATTGCAAAAGAATAATGTTGTTGGAATATATTTATGTCCATCATAAATGATATTTAGCTTGTGTGTATGCATGCGTGTTATTGCCCAACAAAAGTGACTGGAGGTAATAAATAAATAATGAAATTGAAATCAAAAGATTTTAAGATCTTAGAATTTATTCAAAATAGCAAACAAAAATAGACGAGTCCATTGGTATTTAATGAATCTAGGAGAATATATTTCATTTATATCATTATTATTTTTGCTTTAATGATTTAAACATTGATTCAAGTAACTTATATAATTTGATATACCATTTGCTTTGGAAACAAAGCCAAAGTGTGGTTAAAAATTAAATCAAAAACTTACGGGTGCTATCTAAACAAAATTGCATTTAACTATTGAAAATCTGAATCTTGATTAATATTTCCCATATAAAAGCATTGAACTTTTAAATATGGTGACATTGTGAACTACCACAATAATTAATAGTTCTTATTATTCAAATTTTGAAAAATTACTCTTTTAGAAAGAAATGAAACTTTCTCAGTAATAAAAAGAAACTTGATTGTATGTTCCATATATAAGTTTAAGTGTCAAGTAGTAACCTATTTTGGAATGCAAATTAAAAATATCCATAACTTGCTTCAATGAAAATCAGTGGGGAAAAGAGAAGTTCCTAGAATTGAGATATTTGAATATTCTCAATAATTATAAATTATCTATGCATGTATTAGATTTCAGCAATCATTGCCAACTGGAAGTCCGTAAAAAAACATGATAAATAAATTCTTATGAAATAACAAATTAAAGAAAGAAAAAAGGTACTTCAGGAGAGTACTTAGTTCGTACTGCCTAGTTCAATGTTTTGCCACTAGATGGCACTTCTTATGTTCTGCCTCCCAAGAACTTCCAATTTAGGCCATGATGAGGCACTGTGTGCATTAGTCGCTTAAAGGTGATGTTTTTAACGTTCTCTTTCCCGGCAGAGTGAGATTTTCCCGAATCCAGAGATCACCGCAACCCAACCATTATTTTGAAACCCTGATGTGAGACAATAGCACCGTAACAATTACGTTTTGCATGCAAGTTAAAACAGGTGCCTTAAATGGAACCTATCCCTCAGTCCCAGTTTGCAAGCTAAATAGGCTTGCAAGCTTTGTTAGAACACTTATGTTTTCAGTGTCATGTCATGGCCAGAATTGAAAGTTCTTGGGAGGCGGAATGGTGTGCATAAGAAGTGACATGTAGCGGCAAAACGTTGAACTATGTAGTGTGAACTAAATACTCCCTAAGTACCAAAAAAACTTTAGCATAAAACCTTTTAGTGATACGTAAAAAGTTTTTCCCTTTGTTTAGCACCTAATGATGGAATACCACAAAGTTAAGGCTGAGATGGTTGAGTGTACACCTATTGCTTATTTGGTGCAGCAGCCACATTCCTGAAATACACCACACTAAATTAAAACATGATAAAGAAAATCGATTTCCCATAAGAATGCATGTAATACTGCTTGCTTTCGTTCCTGTCTCAAATTTTTTTCAAGTGTAATACACCAATTCCGTTCCACGAAAGGGATGCATTCCTTAAAATTTGGTCGTTAAGTGAAAATTCGTTAAACGAAATTGAATTTCCCATTAATTTAAATTTAGTAACTATAGACACAGTGACCTGAGAAACTGCATACATCTATTATAATAATAAGCTATGTATGTCCCTGATGATAATCTGATTGGCTGCCGAGGAGTCAATCCGACTTTGTCGGATACTAAAAGTTGTAGATATGTGCCCTCAAGAATTTTACAATAGCAAATGTCCTCGATCCAGTAAAATTTTAGTCGATACCTTACAGATCACAGGGAAAGCAAAATATGTTTTCTTAATTGTTGCAAATTATGTTTTCTACAACTTCGATAATGATATATACATTGGAACCCGTTTAAGATGTTCTCGCTTAAGATGTTTTCCTGCCTAAGATGTTCAAATCTTTCGGTCCCGAAAATTTCCTCATAAGAACAGTGTACAGGTGAGCCCCATTTAACGTGGCCCCGGCCAACGAGGATTCGTTATAACGCGAATTATATTTCAAATTAAATTTTAAAAAAAATATCTTATGCACAGTGTGACCGCAGTCTAGTATCTTATGATTTTTTAAATTTCGCAGTAATCAAATTTCATAAAGTATTCTAAATATTGTGATATTTCAGTAGTGTTGCATAATATTGCATCGTCTGGTGCCCAGTTTCACTCTTTTCTCCGTAAATTTCACCGTCTAACAAAAAGGCGAAAAACATTTGAAAAACGGAAATAGAAATATGATTTATTCTTCATGTTTCTTTGGCATCATTGGATAGTATAGAATGTTTTTCATTATTTATATTTTTATAATCTATAATTTTCGACAATTACTTTATTGCAATGTTAATTTACTGTATTAACTTGTCATTATAAATAATAATAAAACAATAACGCTACACATCAAAAAATTATATAATTTTGATCCTCATATGAAAAAACATGTACGTGCAGAGGGATGTTAATGTTTGAATGCATGTAATGTATAATAATATATAATCAGTGATGAGCTGGAAAAAAATTAAGAACCGGCTCTAAAAAAGGGGAGGGGTTAGGAAATTTGATAACGGTGGCAGGAGGCCTATATTCCAGGGGCACCATATCGCTCTAGTTTAGTAATACCGTTCCGCTAGCTTAACAAGTGTTCGGTTCGTAATAGATTCCATTTCATACGCTGTTGGTAATTGACTATCAGATAGGGCAGAATATACTTGAAAGGACAAAATCAATAAATTTTCATATTTTATAAAAATATAACAACCGGCTCGCAAATTCTGAGAAAAATTAACAGGCTCGAGCGAGCCGTTGGGAGCCGGCTTCAGCTCATCACTGTATATAATAATATATAAATTACAGAAAGCCCAACACGCGCTACTATGGGTTTGATCTATAAGCGGAGCTGCAAGAGCATCGTCGATCAGTGCATGACTTTGTTGGAGGAGCGCAAGGACTTCACACGAGTGAGTGCCGTGAAGCGGGGCTGCGACGGACTATTTGAATTCTACCGACAAGTTTTACGTAATAAGCAAAAAAAAGCTAAGCAGTCGACCCTGGACTCATTTTTAAATAAAACTTCGTAAGTGTTCTAAGAAATATTTTGAAATTATGTACGTCTACCGCTAAAAAGCTTTTTTGTCTTACTGTTTACTAGGTAATTTTTAGTTTGTTTAACAAATTACGTTCTAAAAGTCCGGTAGAATTATATTTTACATTGAATATGGGTCCAAAAATACCATTTGGGAAGTTATTTCTCTAGGGCCTCTAAAGGTTATGGTGCCCCGGCAAACACGGATTTTCGCTTAACGCGGAGACCTCAGGAACACATGTTAAGCGGGGCTCACCTGTAATTTTTTCCCGTTTAATATGTTTCTGTTTAAAATGTTTTCCTGCCTAAGATGATCATAATGAACCTTAAAAAATGGAAATGTACCCGTTTTATATGTTTTTGACTACATTTTACATGACTCGTCAACCAAAATGTTTCAAGTGTACATATGCCAGAAACTTTAATTTCATTTCTTACATAAAAACTGAATGCGATTTGTGCATTTCCATGTTAGTCCAAATGTAATTTTACTCTAAATATTTTAAAAACTTTTCTATAAAAATAAATCTAATATCCCAGTCATTCATTCATTTTGGAATGGAACACCTTGCCACCTAATATTGTTTCTATGAAATAACATTACATTGAACATATTACGCCAAGTGACTACACAGAACAGACGAAACAGCTGACAAACTCGAAGCGACAAGCGCAAGAGGCTAACTTGCATAGCGGTAAAATTTTAAAGAATGAAATCGCTGGACGCAATGTTCCGAATAATCACCAAAAAACCATCGCCTTATATTCCGGTCAGTATTGTAATTCCCTATGTTACTGTAGTTTTCAGCTTTGACCATTCAGTTATAATAGAGTGTTCGAAGTATTCATAGTGTTCTGTGTGTTTGTGGCTGTGTGGTAGATGTCCTTTTATAAATTCAGTTTATTAACCCACGTATATTATTTTTGAATAGAGATTCATCTAAAAAGGGAATTAATAGAAAAGCACTTTCACTAAATGAAAAACTGGAGATTATAAGTAAAGTGGATGCCAATCGAAACTCTACACGTGTGAAGATGGCAAAATTACTTAATATTCCCGTATCTATGCTCAATAACATCATGGCTAATCGGGAGAAAATACTGAACGATTCTCTTGTTCAGCAACAAGTCGAAAGAAAATGAAATCTGCAAAAAATGAGAAACTGGAAAGTGTGTTGTTGGAATGGTTTAAACAAATGCATGTGTTAAACCTTCCTATTGGTGGAACTGTTATACGAGAAAAAGCGAAAGAGATAGCTCTTAAAATGAATTTGGAATTCACTGCATCGAATGGATGGATTGACCGGTTCAAAAAACGTGCAGGACTCGTTTATAAGACAATTAGTGGTGAATCAAAAAGTGTAAATACTCAAAACGTTGAAGCATGGAAGGCTGCTGTACTTCCTAGACTAATGGAGAAGTACAACGAGAAAGATACATTTAATGCAGATGAATTTGGCATATTTTTTAACTTGCTACCAGACAAAACGTTTGCTTTTAAAGGAGAAAATTGCCATGGGGGAAATGAAGCAAAGAAAGAGTGACAGTTCTAGTGTGTACCAATATGGATGGATCTGAAAAGCTGCCACTACTAGTCATTGGAAAGTCAGAAAATCCATGATGTTTCAAAACTGTGAAGTCCCTCCCATGCACCTATCGGCATAATAAATCTGCATGGATGACATGTAAAATCTTTGAAGAATTTATGACATGTTTAGATAGAAAAATGACGTCAAGGAACTGAAAAATTGTTTTATTTATAGATCAATGTGCAGCTCATCCTAAGGATGTTCACCATCTGAAAAATGTGCATTTAGAATTTCTTCCAGCCAACTCCACATCTGTACTTCAGCCCATGGACCAAGGCATTATAAAAGGCTTAAAAGAAAGATTTCGAAAGCGCCTTGTGTATAAGCTATTCCGGAATTTAAGTGGCAATATAAACAAAAACAAATTGTCCTCGCTGGAAGCTGTATCTTTCCTGGCAGCATCTTGGGACACAGTACCTCCTGAGGTTATAAGAAATTGCTTTCGGAAAGCAGGATTTGGAGATACACGCTCAGAAAGTGAAGAGGTGGAGGAGGAAAGAGTGGATGATGATGTATGGAACGTTCTTCAGAAAAAGCTTGATTTCAATGCCACATTTGAGGATGGCATCAATGCAGATGCCAATCTTGTACCTTGTGGGATTAAAGGTGTTGAGGAACTTTGTCATGAAGGAGATTCAGGAACAGAAGAAGATGAAAATGAAGACCTACACAAATCAGTGCCAACTTGTGCTGAAGCTATACAAAATTTAGAAGAGTACAAGAGATTTCTTGTTAGCATCCCTGATGTACCTAGCTCAATAATGCAAAAATTAAGAGACTTAGAAAATTTTACTTTAAAAGCATTTGAGAAAAATGTGAAGCAGAGTACACTGGACAGTTTTTTCAAAAATGAAGTTATTTTTCTACTTTTGTTTGGAAATTTAATAAAATCTTTGTAAGTGCAATTATTATATGGTTTCTACTTAGAAAATATTTCATTATTTGTTTATTTAAAATGATTTAAAATAAAGTTAATAAATGTTAACACCTATGTATGATTTTTGGAAAGTATCAAAATATTATATTCTATCCACTCCCTTCAAAAATTTCAATTAGAAGTAAATTTGGTTCTACCCTTTTAAGATGTTTTCCTGCTTAATAAGTTCAAATCACTTGGTCCCTTGAAAAACATCTTAAGAGGGTTCCACTGTATTTACATAAATTAATTTTTAGAGGAGATATTGGAAAAAATGAAAAAAACGGCTGACCAGCTTCAGCCAAAACCTTTTCAGATCTTCATTTACTAATAAAAATCATAAAACTAATATAAAAGACTGTCACTTTGTCCCTTTGTCATGTACTTCTTTTTGAAGCTTAATATCTCGCAAACGACAACCGAATTTGATGAAATTTTCGGGTTAGCATTATGATATAATAACAAAACGTTTTAATGTATCGAACTCGAGATCAAAGACTCCAAGGGATAATTTTCATTTCCAATAAGTTAACACGTAAAGTCGGCTTTACAACGTGCAGGCTTTCATTCTTTTTTAGAGTAAAATTAGAAACATTTGACTTACAATCTTTGGATATGAACCATTTTTAAGAAAACATAATAGTTTCTTATTCTGTTCATCTTTTTCTGCCTACAGATCAAAATTTCTCAATGTAAATTCACACAGTTTGAGGAAATCTTGCCATTTTAACAGGATGTTGCCTTGCCCACTAATTCCATTGTTAGACCTCTATATCATATTGTTAATTCAATCCTTATGGGTATAAACGTGCTTTGAATGCTTTTAATATGAGTGAGAGAGAGGGGGAGGGAGGAGGAGAGAGGGTGGGAGGGGGAGTGGGAGGGAAAGAGAGGCAACCATTTTAAGTTTAACTAAAGATATTCTATCAACAACAGAATATTCACTAGAAATGTTGTATATGACAAAATATTTCATATGTAAAAGTGTGATATTATTTTAAATGAAAATTATAATAATCTATCTATAATTCTTCCATTGATATTTCAGCAGGCATTACACTAGTTCTAAATATAATAGTTTGTTCTGATCAGAGTATTAGTTTCTGAGTTAGAGCATCCACAAAATTACACACACCCCCGCACACAGATAACATTGAGAAAACAGAAAAAAACATAGGGGACCTTGTATTTCTGTTGAGGTCTGGAATTTGATTTTTTCAGTAATACAAAACTCTCCTATACTATGTATGGAGAAAGTGAAAATTTGAGAAAATCCTGATCCTAATTTGCTCAAAAATCTCATAATATAGTTTATATGTATACAAGTTGTATAAAAAATTATTTCTATTTTTTACTAAAAAATTTATCAGTTACTTTATAGAATAAGTATTTAGAATATATATTTTCATTTACTTTTGCTTCAATAAATTAAACCATCTCACAGCAATGTGTTCTACCTTTACACATTAAGCAGGGTAACATGTACACAATAGTTTAATGACATTGGAAGTAAATAGTATTGATTTAATTACAAAATAGTAATAGTTCGTTAATTGGATGGTAGAGAGAGACTGACAGCACTGAGGGGAGAGGGGGGGGAGGGGGGGAGAAGATGAGAACCTTAAAGAGGCGCGTTGCATGCAGAAATGATCAGCAATGGGATTTCGCTTGACGACAAATGATTTTTACCTCAAAAAATGCAAAATCTTCATGTTCAAAATGAATTTGTGGAACAATTCAATGCATATTCGAAAATTAAAGGTAGGAAAATGAATGTTCACACTTTTAAGCATTGCTTCGTTCAAGTCCCATATCTGTGCAACATTCCAAAGTAATTTTCAAATGTGATTGAAAATTATGTTGCACTGCTTCTCGTTAATGTAACTCCCATATAAAATAAATGAAGGCCTCATATGTACTGACACATTTGGATGCACTCAGCTTCACACAAAAATTATAATAAGATGAGAAACCACAATAATTTAGCTGTAAATGTCATTTTTGATGAAAATAAAATCGGCAGTGTTATAAATAAATAAGGTATGTAAGAACATTTATGATATTTTTAGCATGAATAATAAAATTGTGAAAACCTAAGCCAGGCAGAGTTAGTATTAAATGTCTGTCATTTGTTGCTCTATTTGGAAAAGCTTTTGGTTGGATTGTAATGGTGATATCTCTTTTATCTTTTCCTCCTTTTTCTCATCTGTTTCCAATCTCAATTACAAATATCATTGTGCTTTGGATCCCCCTCACTTTCTTGCCACTTCAGTTCTGTGCCCAGCAACAACATCCCGCTAATGAGGATTGTGCAGTCAGTGAAGCACACCAAGCGACGGGGCTCCAAGGTCATTAAGGAAGGCTGGATGGTGCATAGCACCAACAAGGATCGGATGGTGGGTGCCCGACATCTTTCTCTCTTCTGTTTCACACATCTAAAGTGTTTGGTGATGGCTTAACTGCTTCAATAACCTTCCTATTATATCAGCTAATCTGAAATAATTCACTTTCAGTCCTTGTATTTCTTGCAGGCATAGCATTACAAACAGTTATACTTGTATTCTATTGAAAACATAAATCAACCCAATTATCAAGCTCGTCTTTTGACTAAAATTGAATTAACAAAATAAGTATTTTAAAATCAATTTGAAAAAATAAGCACTTAAGTATCTCTGATAGTCTTGCTTCTTATTTTGTCAATTGATTTTAAGAACTTGTTTTTTCAAACCAGTTGTTGGATGAAGTAAAATTTTATATTAACTTGGATACCAGCATGGTTGTCCACCTATCTCCCAGTTTACATTCATATTTACCAAATCATTCATGTATTAACATTGATTGTTCTTAAAATGTAAAACAATGTCTGAACTTATCTTCTTTCTCTCGATTCATCTACCACAAAAAAGCTAAACATGCAATCTAATATGGCAAAAATTTTCAGTGGCATATTAATTTATTCTACCCTTTGAGTTGAAATTTCTTGCGCAATATATATATTTTTTTAAGGATGTTTTTTTTTGCTGCCCCGACCAAAGCCCACGTAAATAATGTCTGATCAAAAAGTTCTAAGACTTTATTTGCAAAAAGGAAAATAAATTACATAAAACATTTTTACTAGCTGTCCCCTTCAAAGTGGTCTCCCCCATTGATATACAGGTGTCCCAGTGTTTCTGCCACTTCTAGAAGCATCGCTGGAAGTCTTCAACTTCGAGGTTGTCGAGTTCCGATGACACATTCTGTTGGATGGTTGGAATGTCCTCAAATCTTTGTCCTTTTAGCTTCATTTTCATTTTAGGGATTAGAAAAAAATCAAAGGGGTGAGATCAGGTGAGTATGGAGGGTGGGGTACTACAGGAATATTTTTTTGGGTCGAAAACTCTTGAATGGAAAGGGCAGTGTGAGCAGGAGCATTGTCATGGTGGAGAAACCATTCATTTTGAAAAACTGGGGGCCTGACATGATCCATATGATATCCCCAGTTCATCGGCGATTTCTCTAATGGTTAATCGTCAATCAGAATGAATTTTTTCATTCACTTTAGCAACCATTTCCTCACTGTGTGAAGTTGGCAGACGGCCTGAACGTGGGTCGTCTTCAACAGATTCTCGACCATGTTGGAAACGGTTTATCCATTGACAAACAACTGGCTTGCTTAAACAAGCATTGCCATAAGCAGTTCTTAGCATTCGGAGAATTTCTGCTGCATTTTTCCCATTCTTCACACAAAACGTGATGCGCACACACGTTGTTCTTCTTTTGTATCCATTACGACTGCGACTGAGGGCAAAGACATGTCTCAACATGGCAATGCTCTGCTCAGAACTGGTTTGGTGGAGGGGGAAGCAGCATCACTCCTGCATGTAATGAGTCATTGTCTATGCTGACTTAGCATTTTAGCACATTACCTTCAACGCTTCTTTTGTAATACAATGTGTCTTACAAGGGGAGTGTCAGGTTAACGGGAAAGGGATTTGTCTGAAAATTTGTGAGCTGCTAGAGCTAGACTTGGGAATCATGATTTACCCCCCTTTTGGGCATAGACGGTCAATAGTCTAAACAATAAATGGATTTGTTTATTTAGACACTGTTTAAGTACCTTGTTAGATTCGCTTGTTCGCTAAGTACGTTTGGCCGTGAGGTTATAATTGGCATTACGAAGTCAGAGGTTCCTGGTTGGAATCCGGGTGACTCCTTTTTTTTTGCATTTACGTTATATTTATTTAATTTTAAATATTGTTTTCAATTTGTATTTTTTCGTACATTCCTGGTTTTTATTTTACTTTTAACGTTTGTGTTATTTTTTTCAATTTTTTCTGTATATTCTTTATTAGAGTTACTATAATGTTTTAAAAGTTTTTCTCATTTTTTAAAATACCTTTTTTATTTAAAAAAATACCTTTCTCGTCTTCTATTACTTTTTTAAAAGGGATTTCACAATGAATCCTCACAGTTTCCTGGATGATACATATCATAGAAGCAGTGGAAGCAATAATATTTTCGACACCGCACACATTTGGAGAAACATTGTTTGCCAAAGTGACATTTATTCGTTTTGACTTCATTAGGAAACACTATCTGATTGACACTGAGGAAGAATTTCCTCTGTTTTGTCAATCGTGATGCGAACCAGGCGTAAAGAACCATGTCTTTAAATATGGAAGCAGACTGTTGATTGTGCACAAGAGCATGTATTTTTATCATGTCCGCTCGTCTAGTAATATCGCGCTTTTCTTGCAGTAGAACTGCTGCATTTTGTAGTCGCGAAATAAAGATCTTTACCTGACGGTAAAAATACACGTCGCAAGGTTGGCATATGGGGGTGCATTTTGGCGGAATTACCTTCACGGTGCATTTCGGCTGATTTTCGTCATCGATGAAGCGCTCATCAATGTAATTTATCAATGCATTAACGAAACCGGCATCATATTATAAAATCAGAAAACTATCCTTAAATAATTTATCACTACTTACCACTGCGACAAATTAAATAAAACGTGCTTTCTTTTACTTGAGAATAACTCTTTCGAAAGGTCAGAAACCAACTAGAAAGACCGGCGAGTGCGGAAGAAAATCTCACTGCAGATCTCCTACAACAAATTGTCATTCACTGGAATGTGTGGTTTATGGCTGATGTAAACCGATTCACCTCGCACGTCACTCACAACATCCAACTCTCTCCCTACCTCGGCGGCTGCTGCTCGCCCACACTTCCGCCAGCGACATTGTCTAGCTCGACCGCTTTACACACCCTCCTGAGAGAATGTCTTCCGACTCGCGACAATGCATAAAGCGAACGAGGTCTAGTAATAGCGTTCCCATTACATATTTTTGTATTTTATCTCTATCAGGATTTCAATATATGACAGTGAGCCGAGAAGCCGAATTCAAGAATCTCACTTTGGCAGACAATGTTTCTCCAAATGTGCACGGTGTCAAAAATATTATTGCTTCCACTGCTTCTACGATATGTATCATCCAGGAAACTGTGAGGGTTCATTGTGAAATCCCTTTTAAAAAAGTAATAGAAGACGAGAAAGGTATTTTTTTAAATAAAAAAGGTATTTTAAAAAATGAGAAAAACTTTTAAAACATTATAGTAACTCTAATAAAGAATATACAGAAAAAATTGAAAAAAATAACACAAACGTTAAAAGTAAAAAAACAAAGAATATACGAAAAAATACAAATTGAAAACAATATTTAAAATTAAATAAATATAACGTAAATGCAAAAAAAAAGGAGTCACCCGGATTCCAACCAGGAACCTCTGACTTCGTAATGCCAATTATAACCTCACGGCCAAACGTACTTAGCGAACAAGTGAAACTAACAAGGTACTTAAACAGTGTCTAAATAAACAAATCCATTTATTGTTTAAACTATTGACCATCTACGCCCGAAAGGGGGGTAAATCATGATTCCCAAGTCTAGCTCTACCAGCTCGCAAATTTTCAGACAAATCCCTTTCCCGTTAACCTGACACTCCCCTTGTTAGAACTTTTTGATCAGACCTCATATATTATATTACCTGATTTAGTGTTTCTCGATTTTGTGATTTGCCCACATTTAAGGGACACAATTCTGGTCCCTAGACGGACATCGTCTCGATTTAAGGTGCGTTTACACAATGTTGGACAACAATATGTTATTTAGTAGAGTTGTAATGTAATAATTCATACTGTTCATCGACGATGCAACACATACTGGAAATGTTACATTAAATAAACTCAAATAATTAACATTTTGTCATGCTGTGTTTTGTCAATCCACCTTTAATCCGTAAGTCATCTGTTATGTAATTTATGAAAATTGCGGTGACGTCATTATGTGAACATGGATTTTGTTACGCTTCGGTTTCCAGGTGCTCGCTCTCTAACGTGACGTGTTAGCTAGTTGTGCCACTTGTGTGTACTATGGCCATATTTACCGTGTTAACCCGAAAGGAGATAGTCCCCCAAAAATGAGAAGGTTTATTCAGAAAAATTCTTCTTTTACTTCGAGGTAATATTATTCAAACTTAGGATGTACCTACTCATCCGTCGCTGGAGCATTTCCCTACCCTGCACAAGACAAGCAATCATATTTAAGTTTTTCACATAAAGCACTAAAATGTAACAATTGTGCTTAAAATCTGATGATTACAAGGGCATGGGAAACTCCATCTTCTAGTGCTGTCTTTTTGTGTGCAGCGTTGTGCACGCTCAGCCGAGTACACATGCTGACACGTCTGCCAGAGCTCACCGCACTACTTCATTGCGGGATTCATTTTTCGAAGTTCGTATAAATTATTTCATATGATCCATGCGAGCTCAATTATCATATTTACTTGAGTAATACCTGTGCCCATGTAATGCCTGCAACCCCGTTTTTAGTGCTAAATATTCGGGAATGATTATATGGTTGGACAATACGAGTTCTCTCGAGGGAAAATATTCTGGGGGACTGCCTTGAGGAAAGCATTTGTCGAAGGTAACTTACGCATAGGTACTTGGAATGTAAAAACCATGAGGAAGGCAGGAAAGCTAGAGACCCTGAAAGAAGAAATGAGAAGAATAGGATTGATATCATAGGGATGAGCGAAGCTAGATGGGAAGGAGAAGGACAGTTCGACTCGGAAGAATTCACGGTAGTTTACTCTGGAGGAAATAGTGGGGCAAGGGGAGTAGCTCTGCTACTTAGGAAAGATATGATGAAGAGCGTGACAAAAATAACAGCAACGAACGATAGGTTGATGGCAATAAAGCTAAAAGCAGTCCCAGTGGACATGTTGATAATCCAGGTATATATGCCAACGCCTGCTCATGAAGAAGAAGAAATTGAGGAGATGTATGAACAAATTAACGAGATTTACGAAGAAGACGGAAGAGGAAAGGTAAACTGCATAATAATGGGAGATTGGAACAGCATAGTTGGAGAAGGACAAGAAGAAAATGTTGTCGGTCAATAAGGACTTGGGAAAAGAAACCGAGGAGGAAAAAAACTGGTAGAATTCTGCGTTAATAACGACCTAGTAGTGACTAATACATGGTTTAGAAACCATAAACGAAGACTGTACACATGGAAAAGCCCAGGAGATAGAATGAGATGCCAAATAGATTACATCCTAGTAAAACAAAGATTCCAGAACAGCATAAAAAATGCTAAGACATTACCAGGAGCAGACATTGATTCAGATCACATCCTTCTAATAGTCGATGTAACTACAAAGCTGAAACAAATAAGGAAAATTAGAAGAGATAGACAGACTAGGGACCTAGAAAAACTGAAAGAAAGGAAAGATGCCTTCAGCACGAAGTTGGAAGATCGCCTTAGAAATTTGGAAAACAAACTGAAGACCATGGATACAGAATGGGAAGAAATTAAAGCCAGCATCAAAGATACTTTGAATAAAGAGATTGGGAAACAAGAGAAGAAAATCAGAAAACCATGGATCACTAAGGAAATGCTGGAGAAAATGTCACACACTTCAAAGATCATCACAAGGATTCTTAATAAAAGGCTAGAGAAAACTGCAGAAGAAATGCTAGGGGAAGATCAATTTGGCTTCTGAAAAGGGCAAGGAACCAGAGATGCTATCGGTGTAGTGAGAATCATATTAGAAAGGGCAATAGAATACAGCCAAGATTGCTGCATGTTTCATCAACTGGCAGAAGGCCTTTGATGGAGTAAATTGGGTACTGCTGATGAGGATATTAAAGCATATAGGTGTAGACTGGAAAGACAGGAGACTGATCAGGAATCTATAGGTGAATCAAATTGTAAAGGTCAGGTTGGAGAAAGCAGACACCAGCGGAGTAAATATCGGTAGAGGAGTAAGACAGGGCTGTTGTCTGTCGCCGATCCTATTCAATATATATGGAGATAGGCTAATGCAGGAAGTGTTAGAAGGCACGGGAGATTTCAAAATCGGAGGAAGGATTATAAGAACAATGAAATATGCAGATGATCAAGTACTTCTAGCAAGAAAGCAGAAGGAACTTCAGAAAATGATAAATAGACTAGTGATAACAGGTAGAAAATACGGTATGGAAATTAATACAGAAAAATCCAAGGTTATGCGAATATCAAGTAAAGAAGAAGAAAATTTGAACATAAGTATTGGAGGAAAGCCATTAGAGCAAGTTTCACACTATAAATACCTTGGAAGCATCATAACCAGAGAAGCAAAATGTAAAGATGAAATCAGGACTAGAATAACAAAAGCAAAAGCTGCTTTCAGAAGAAAGAAACTCCTACTAATGGAAAATATAAAGGAGGATATCTGCAAGAGGTTGATAAAATGCTATGTATGGAGTACAGCTTTGTATGGGTCAGAAACATGGACGCTAAGGAAAAATGATATTAAATACTCGGAAAACTTCAAAATGTGGACATGGAGAAGAATGCTGAAGATAAAATGGACAGATAGGGTGAAAAATGAGGAAGTACTACGAAGAATAGGAGAAAAAGGAACGATTATACAGACTATAAAAAAGAGGAAGGCGAACTGGATTGGGCATTACCTGAGGAGAGAGTGCATGATTAAAGAAGTGCTAGAAGGAAAACTGGATGGAAAAAGAGAAAGAGGTAGGAAAAGGTTTCAACTGGTAGACGACTTGAAAGGGAAAGAGAGCTATCAAGTCATGAAGAATACTGCGGAAAATATGAGTATATAGAGAACCAATTTTAACCAGGAATAATCACAGTCTTGTCAACGGACAGACTACCTATGATGGTGATGATGATTCGGAAAAAATGGAATTCATGTAATGGCACTTCCAAAATTTCAATGAATTGGCAAATCTCATTTAATGTCTGCATCCCCCCATTTTGGTGGGAAATTTTGGAGGAAAAGTACGGGTATTACACGAGTAAATATGGCATATCATGTATTCATCATTGTACAGTAGAACCTCATAAACCCGGTATTCTCAAAAACTCTGCACTTTTTTGAAAGTTATATTTCTAAAAAATTAGGAATTACTTTAAATGATGTACGCTTATCTATTTTCATTGTTTCGTTTACCTCATTAGAACCACATGTTTAGATTCGTGGCAATAGCAATTGTTTTTCGTTAATGCAATTAGTACTTTTGTTAAGTTTTATTTTGACATGCCTTCAACAAAAAAGAAGACAACCCATAAGTGGTGTTACGAAATGTAAACAGAAATATCTCACGATTGAAAAAAAAGTGGAATTACTAAGTGAAGAGACTTTGCGAAGAATATAGCATTGGTAGTTCCACTGAGTACGACTTAAAGAAGAAAAAAACGGAAATATTGAAATTTTATGCAGAGAGTGATACACCTAAAGCAATGTGTAGCCGTAAAACACTACACGTCCTGGGTAAATATTGTTGATAAGGTATTGTTTGAGTGGTTTTGTCAGCGAAGAAGTGAAGGTGTACCTATTTCATGCCTAATGCTGATTCAACAAGCGAAAATTTTTCACAATAGCAAAAAGAGTGGTAGAAGATGACATTGAAAACTGAGTTGATATCGACAATGATGCGCCTGTCGTACTTCAGCTGATGTGAAATAGTGGACATGGTTTTGAAACATGAGCATGAAAAAGATGAAGAAAATGAAAGTGATGATGATCAAGAGATAGTGAAGAACAAACCTTCAATAGATCGCTGTATACAGTTGGTCACAAATACAATATCTGCTTTAGAACAACGCTCTTTCATTGATTTTCAAGAGATTACGTGTTTGTATCAAATACAAGATAAACTTATGAAGGAAAAATCAAAATGCAAGAAGCAAGCTAGTTTGCCTGATGTTTTTAAAAAATCTCAGAATGACGTGTGATGAAAATAATGTTGTAAATGCGTATTAGATATACGCTTCATTTCACGTTCGTTACTTACTTTTTTATGGTTGTTAAATAATTCTTTGTTTTAGTGCATGTATAAGCAGTAGTCTTTATTGATAATGGGTTCCCTTTTAATTGTTATTCATCATTTGAATTATACCTATAATCAGTTACCAAAAATGTACATTACTCAAAGATTTTTTATAAATTTTCGAAAACCCGGCATTTTCAAAAACCTGGCAAATGCTAGGTCCTGAGGTTGCCGGGTTTATGAGGTTCTACTGTATATGAACTTAAAAAATTGAAACGATCTGCACGCTCGGTTGATACCTGCTATAGTAAGTATGCCTCAAGTGTGTTTATTTGCATAAAAGTTTTAGGAAAGTTTGTTGTAAAACATTATAGATTGCAAATGCACAGCTAGGAGGTGCAATGAGGGTCACAACCATGAAGTTACAACTAATTTCATTTCCAAATCGAAAGCTTAACAAATCATCTTCGCCGGAGCACTTGCAGTATGATTCTCAGCCATCCTCATTCCGTGAAATCTTACGAATGAAAAAATTGATCATAATCACTTCAGAAGTCAATCAACGCTAAAAGCTGCAAGGTTTCTGAGCAACCTAGACGGAGCACTCATGGTTTTAAGAGAAATTAGGCGACTTTGTGTTTTTTCCCTAACTGTGCATTTCTTCTCTCACGGTTACTCATCCACTGGGATGAGCGTGTGATTACCATCCCTTCCCCACTCCAGTATCACCCCTCTCCTGCCTCTTTATGCATTTGCCATCTCCTACACCGTTTTAAGTGATAGACGACATTTGTATCTGTTAACAATGTCAGCAGTGAAAATTAATATGTGCATATACTTGGTGATGAGCTGAAAAAATTAAGAACGACTCAAAAAAAAAGTTCAAGGAAATTTGGATAAATGTGGCAGGAGGAGGCCTACCTGACAAGGGCACCAGATCGCTCTATTTCATCACGTTCATCGGCAATATAGTTCTCTTTCTTCAGAAATTTAGTAATACCGTTCCACTAACTTGGTGTTGGATTCATAATATATTCCATTTCATACACTGTCGGTAATTGAATGTCAGATAGGGCAAAATGTACATGAAAGGATGAAAATCAATAAATTTTCATATTTTCTAAAAATTTAACAACTGGCTCGCAAACTCAGAGAAAAATTAACAAATGGCTTGCGCGAGTCGGCTTCAGCTTATCACTGCATATGCTTGTTACATATTATATTTCAACCTCTTCATATCATTTCTCTCGGCCGTGTAGAAGTGAATCCCATTGTATGGGCTTATGGGTGTGAACTGGTCAATATGCTGGGGAACTCTTTGACAGTGTTGCTTTTCACTGTGATGGCAAAGTAACTCCTAATGTCCTAATGTACTGGCTTTCCAATGTTGAGTGTTGTGTTTTCATGCAGGTATACACACGCAGTGTTTTCTGCAGGGCGTTAAAAACACTCGCTAGTTGTCCCTTTCGTGTGCATGTCTATTTTGTTTTGTGGAAAAGATATTTAATTCGGTTATATTTTATTAATATGGGTACCAAAATGAGTAAGCTTACTTTAAGCGAAAAAGTTTCCGTTATTCATCAAGTTAAGGCCCATCCAAACGTAACAAGAATAGAGATGGCAAACTGCCTTACACTAGCTCCATCTTCTTTGAGCAACGTTTTCTATCTGTACTCTTAATTTTTGTTTTTCAATTAATAAAAATTTGATATTAATAAACATCTGTTTAGTCTTTACTTTAAGGTACAAAAAACATTAAATGGGGATTCCGCTGTATATCATATTTTTCTGTAGAAACATTAAATGCAGGCACTCCCTGGGTTATGTAAACCCTCACGTAAATCACTAAAAAAATTCATTTTGCGGAAAGTTTATGTTAGCAGTTTGCGTAAGAGAGGAGGAACTACATACATGCACGGAAGAAGAACGCAAGGCATGGGTTGTAATGCAGTGTTCTGTGTTCCACCGCTCATGCACATATGCTTGACCTCTTAATGAGTGTTTCACTAACCGATTACTTGTACTGTATTGATGCAGTAAATTATACTTTAAACACATAGCATCCGTAGTAATTTTTGACCTATGCAAATTTCAATTTATGGAACAGATGCTGGAATGCATTCCTTATGTAACCCAGGGAGTGGCTGTACTTTCATTCCCAAGGGAACATCACAAAGGTTGCTCTTATGGCAATGGTAATGATAAATGTACAATACAAATCTGATACACTATAAAGCAGGGTTTTCAAACTTTCTGAAGCAACAAAATCTTTGTGTTTAAATTTAAATTAAACCAGTAAAGTAAAGCGATTAGTAATCAGTCTCTCATGGAATCCCTAACTTTTGTGGAACTCTAGGTTTCCATGGACAGTGATTGAAATTCCCTGATAGTGCATGAAATTTCTATGCAACAAATGTATGCTCTGGATATTTTTATAAAACTAATAAATGTGCATTAATCCAAAAAATATATTCAGTGGACATTAGCAAGTAAAGACTGACAGTTAGCATGGGCAATTTCTTTGCTATATGATTACTACCTTTGAGCAATGCATTAGTTCACTAAAATAGAAAATTTTTGAATTTACAAGGAATGGCAAATATAAAGTCAATTGAATATAGGATTCAGAATTAAATATATAATTATTTATGAACATTATAACATCACTAAATGGTCAATAAAAAGAACATGATAAAACATATGAAAAACCTTAACCCCTTCAGTCCTGAATTTTTTTCTTTAAAAAATTTCATATGTAGTAACTTATATGGGCACTAAGGAACTATAAAATATAACTTTAAAAAAATTCTCCTCAAGTTACAGTATATACATTATAATGTACAAACCGTCCCTAGTCATGCAAAATTCCAAATATCCAAGCATTAGAAGCAAAAGAATTTCATATAATCATTAATCAATACTTTATCATTGGATTTCAATATAAAGAAAATAAATAATTGCAACATTTATAAAAAATATATTACAAATAAGTGTGACTTACTAGGAGCAGACTGGTTAGGCACCAACATCTTGTTCATTTTTATTTAAATGTCGCATTTTGCGCTATAAGTGGCAGCAAAAACGTCAAAAATTGCATTTCTAAGATATGAAATATTATGTTCACAAAGTTTATTGCTGGGAAAAACTTATTGGATGGTCAGGAAAAATTTTAAAAGTTAATGTACATTATAATGGACACCAAGGTTAAACTCATGTTTGCTAAACATGCTGACGGAAAAGACAACATGCAGCATGAAAGACTAACATTTCTGAAGTAAAAACATAGCGTTGGAAAAGAAAATAAAGTAAGTGGAAAGCATTCTTTGAACTATACATAGCACTTTCAAAGGATGATTATGATAAAAAATGTACCAATGTACTGACAATGTAGTAGCAACATTGTTTAAGAGCTCATGACAGAATTTCAAGGTACGTGTTGATTAGATCTTCAGTTTCTTTAACCTTAGCTCACTGTCAAAGAATAACATCAGTTCAAAGTCTTCTAACATATTATGTATATAGAAAAGTATCATTTGAACATCAGTGGTATGTGATTCGTGTACACACAGGAACCTTTTTCTACTGATATATCTCATTGAGCATATTTTTGATAACTGCATACCACTATGACAATTTTTTTATAAATAATCTTATGTACCCTATTCCTTAGATCAGGGTTCCTCTAACTTTTTTGGCCACATACCCCCTTAGAACTCAATCAATTGAATTATCTATAATATACAGTAAAAGCTCATTTTAATGGCACCTATTCTACCGGCAAACGTTCTCTAATGGCATCTTCGGTGAAATTACATTTTCCAGTTGTCTAATAGATGTTGACACAGTCATGACTGATCTTCCGTAATCTTAACCACATACTGCAAGTAGTTCCTCTTCTGCTTCAAGATGTCAACAGTCGTGATGTAGTGCGTGATAATTCTATAAACATTTTAAGATACCCTAAAGAACATGAGTAGTAGCACAGCAGTAGAAAATGGGAAGAGAATGATGCTGACTTTACGACAGAAAATTGACATTTCCAACGTCTGGATAGTGGGGTATTAATGAACGAGTACAAAATAAGCACATCTACGATATATGACAGTGAAGCAAGAAAACAGCAACTTCTAAAACTTTGCTGACTCAGAGAAAAATGAAAATAACCAAAAACGTAAAAATTTTAGGAAGCCAAAGCTAGAACAGTTGGATGGTGAAGAGTTCTAAAGGTTTCCCAATCACAGGTTTACTATTAATTGAAAAGGCAAAATACTTTTATCAGCAAATGGGCTAAGCTTGCTAATTAACCGGCCATCTTCCCCGTTGTGATTTCCGATCTTTTGTTTTTTTTTTTGCTGAGCTTTCATCAAAAATTTTATTTTTAAAAATTTTTCAAATTCGGACAAGATAGACCAAAGGAAATCAACAAATTGTTCCCGTTATACCAATTCAAATCCTAGCAATAAACAACAAAAGAAGATTGGGGGTGTGGGCAGGTTGATTCGCAAGCTGTTCCAACAAATGAATATAAAAATTCGTGAATTTACAAACTGTTGATATTTACTTTCAATGAAAAAAGCAAAACAATCTGTTGTGTATAAAAATGATGGTAGTAGTAGTAATGCTATTTTCGATGGGTTCTTATTTGGTTCCCAAAATGAGCATTACAAAAATTATAAGTTACACCGTGATAATTCCGACAAAAAATAGTGCGTCAGATAATGAAGAACAGCGTATATAATATCTTATAGGGAAGAAGATCCTTGAAAGATAGGATATATGCCCTCATTGTAATTGGAATGTGATTTTGCAACACCATTCGTTATATCAGCATATTCACTTTAGCGGCACGACTTTGGTCCCATGGTGCTGTTAGAATGGACTTTTACCGTAGTATAGATGCTTCTTACTTAGGATATAGGAGGATACAAATTATGAGGCACTTCCCGATATACTAGAAATTTGGCAGGTTTATAGGTTTTAGGTCACAACCAAAGGAAAAAATCCAACAATGTTGAAATTCCAATTTTGAGGGGCTATTTTGGCCCCATTATTGCCCCATTAGAAAAACATGCAAATCGGTGTAGAGGCCTTTATATTTGCTTTTTCAAATTATTTCCCATCAAGATTCAAACTTGGAACTTGAACTTTTGGAATGTTTAGAAAGTTTAGTTTCTTATTTTGAAGACTTAATTCAAATCCTTGTTGATTTAGCATAAATTTATAGTATTTGTCGGAAAAAGGGAGAATTTTTCTGGGCCTCAACAATCAACAACCATGACAACAAGCTCAATGCTTTTATATGGGTAAGTTTTTAATGGGAACTCAGAGGGCTATATTATAATGAATATTAAACTACAACCAATGGAAGAAATCCAATATTGTAATAATCCCCATTTTTGGGTCTGTTTTGCCCCACTATTGCCCCATATGAGGACAAAAATTATGAGGCAGTTCCATATGAGCTACAGGCTTGAAATTTGGCACTATTAGAGGTTTTCGGTTACAACCGATTGATAAAATCCAATATTATATGAATTCAAATTTTTTGGAGCTATTTTGCCCCATATGAAGATAAAAATGATGAGGCACTTCCAGATGAGCTAGAGAGTTGAAATTTGGCAAGACTATAGATTGGTCACAACTGATGAAAAAATCTGATTTTAAGAGAATGCCAATTTTTAAGGATTCTTTTGCCCCATATGAGGATAAATATTATAAGGCACTTCCAGATGAGCTAGAGACTTGAAATTTGTCCAGATTATAGGATTTTGGTCATAACAATTGGGAAAAAATCTGACATCGTTAACATTCTAATACTAAGATTTTGTTTTTATATTATAATAGAATGTAGGCTGAAATGCTTTCAGAAGGCAAGCACCGTCTACTAGTAAAATAATGCAAGTATTATACAAAATAGGCATTTAAAAATGAACGAGTTTACATATAATAAATAACACTTATTGAGGTGAATGTGGCTGTTTTCCATGACATAAAGAGTTAATCATTGACTCGATTGAAAAAAGCCTCAATCTTAAGTCAGGTTCAACATGCAATTTTTGATGATTTTTTGCCTGAATTAAAATCATGAAGGAAAAATACAGATTAACACATGCACATTGTGGGGAAAGGAATGAATATTTTGATTGCTGTTTTAGCCACTTCCCCATACTAGTTTAATAATTTTGCTCAGAGAGCAATCAAAGATACCTTCAAAAATTTAATTTTCTAGTCATCCTCAGCAGAAATATCCATGAGGCTTTATTGTTCTTTTACTGTTAGATGTGGAAGCGAAAAATCCACATCAAATGGCTTGTATGCTGAATTATTAGAATCGTATGTTTCTGGAAAATATTATCGTAATTGTTTTATGTGGTCTTCCAAATGTTCCTTTATATCTGGCAAATCCAGACATGAATAGAAATTTGTACGTATTTCAGATTCACCAGTTTGGTTTCACCTGGTTTTATGACTTAATCCATAACACATATCCCTTGGCACACAGAAGCAAACAAAATACTTAAACTGTCATCCTCAGTGATAATACTGCAGTTTACTGTTATGCACACATTCAATGTTTTTAGAGACAAAATATATGCACACAGTGAAGAAATTTATTATAAAACATATTCTATAACAACATCAAAGTGAAAAAAGCTGATTTGGAGTGTCCAATGTCAAAATATCAGCCATTACATAAATTTTCTCAAGTACCCCCTAACACCTTTAAAAGTACCCCCAGGGGTATGTGTACTCCACTTTGGGAAACCCTGCCTTAGATTATGCTTGTACACCCTAATGCATTAAAACCCTTTCTCAGGCATCTTAGATGTCCCAACCATTCTCTGGCAGGCCAACTTTTATCATTCCATGTAAGGGTCTGATATTACATGACAGCTAATTTTGAGGATTGGTTAGGGGAAGAAATGTTTAATAAATAAGTTTTTATGTAAGAAAATGTTGTTTTTAAGAAACCAACAATTTAAAGAAATTTAACTTTGCAACATTTACGAACTGATATTTTGTGTTAAATAATGGCAGTAATTTGCGTAGTAGCCACAAAAAAAAATATTTCCATTGTTATTGTATAAAATATTTCTAATTTTTTCAGATATAAAATCAGTTTGTAATCTTATTAAATGGAATTTTCTTAAATGAAAATAACTTTTTGATACTAATATGTTTAAATTTGTATGTTCATATCTCAATTATAACTGATTTTTAAATGTAAATTAAAATTATCCTACGGTCATTGATGTGTTGATCAAATGGAGAAAGAAAAATTCTTTATTTTGAACCCATACAGTTATGGTAGGTGAAAACCCATCTAAAGTCGGCTTGGGATTACTCGGGTATCTGGCAAAAGAGATGTATAAATCAAAGCAAAATTTAATTTCAGAAACCTTGCTCTTTAGTAGATTGGGGAACAAGGTAACTATCCTCTTGGATTGGCAAGGTTTACTCTGAATTAAACTCAATCTTTATATAGAGTTATCAATACATTTATTTCTTTAGGATCTCCTACATCAATCATGCTTAACAACTGTAAAGAATTTAATTGGGGTATTGAAGATACCCCATAAAACATGTCTTTTATTCAGAAACTATAAAAAATTAGTTCATCTTTGTTCTATAAACTTGAAGGTAATCAATTATTGCATATCACAAAAAGGCTAGAAATATATGGCAATAGTTCATTTTGTCTTCAAATGAAGTTGAAATATTTCTCAGGAAATATTTTCTGGAATATGTATATACTTGTGTAACCACCCATTAAAAACTGCAGGTGGGCAAGGAGTCTTATTAATTAAAAGATGCTGATTTATTTTAATATTATATTTTATTACACTTTCCATCTGCCATATTTACTCACATATAATCTGCTCCTACACAAAAGCTGCACTCTCGTTTTTCTTGACTGATAGCAGAACAAATATTTTGTTGCATATTAAACATTTTTTAATCATGAAAAATACAGCAAACCCTCCTCCAATGTGTTCTTCCAGCATGGATTCACTTATATGCTCAAAAATAAATGCAACCAATTATCTGCCGAATGTGGAAAATTTGAATATGTACGGTTTGCCAAACACACAACAGTATGTGTGCCCTAGAACTTTATAAACGGTACCTGTTAAATGCTGATTAGTAAACTAAAAATCTCTGCAACAACATTGTTTCCGTTTTCATAGAACTCACATAAGACAAAGTAACAATGTTTTCATTTGTTTGTTGAGGGCTGCTCTCTCCTCTCCCTCACTCTCATGTAAGCTGTGACTGCGTAAAGTTCAGTGCCACTTTTTGCAGTTTTTGTAATAACCTTTAGTATGGAATCGAAACGTAAAGCATCTTCAAGTGGTAGTGAGGCAAAGAAAAGTTATGGCATTAGCTGAGACAGTTAAGATCCTTGATAAGTTACGAAGCGGCGTAAGTGTAGAATCGGTAGGTCAGGAATATTGTATGCATGAGTCTAATATTTACAGTCATTTTCAAAAGTCTATCCACAAATGGAGTGGGGTCACTTTCACCCTCGTTGATGTATTAACTTCATCCATTACCTATGTATTCCATGACTGAACTAGAACCGAGTTTTCCCACAGTGATTTATGTCCAGTATTTTAGTTAAATCATCTTTTTATCAATGATTACTGGAAAATAATATTCAGAAGTGAATCGATTCCATCTATTTAAGTAATTTAAATCCTTTGCATCTAAATTTTCATAGACCATTTGAAAGTAATATATTATTTCTCCGCATATTGCTACTGGCGATTTTGGTGTTTAGGTGCATTCATAGCATTAGCATTAAAAACAAAACTCTATAACCATTGCATTGATCAATTCCTTTCTCGATATCTTTTTGAATGAAACTCGAAGGCAGACGTGAAAAGTAGAGAGCTTACAACAATTTCATAACATCTACATCACAGGTTTATGTGGCAGAGTGGGTAGAGCGTCCGCCGTCGTTCCTTCCGTCGCTTCTGATCTCGTATGCAGGGATTCAATCCTCGATGGGCTTAATTTTTTAAAGTTGTTGTGATTACTTAGTAGTAAATGAATTTTATGAAGCGATTCATTGACTACATATCACTATTTTCTTGAAATAAGGGAATGGTGACGAAGTTTGCGCTAGTATTAATTGAGTTATAATTAGAAGCCAGGAAGTGCCAGATTAAATTAATAGAATGTGTGACTCAAGTGAAAGAAGCGGAATCAAAGAATGAATATTCATATTTGATACATCACTTTAGTAATTAGATCTTCAGTTACAGTGATTCGCTTGCCCTGCAATGAATTCCATAAATAAGCACAACAGTGATGGATGGAATCGATTCACTTCTGAACATTATTTTCCAGTAATCATTGATAAAAAGATGATTTACTAAAATACTGGACATAAATCACTGTGGGAATACTCGGTTCTAGTTCAGTCATGGAATACATAGGTAATGGATAAAGTTAATACATCAACAAGGGCGAAAGTGGCACCACTCCATTTGTGGATAGACTTTTGAAAATGGCTGTACAATAAGGAAGAGGAAAGAGAAAATACATGCAAGTGTTTAGGCTTCAGTCTCTTTAAGTGCACACAATATAGGTATGCCTTTCCATTTATGTGTGTATTAAAAAAATCTAAATATCTAGGTATTTATCGGAGACTTCACGTATCCCACTCAATCCGATATGGTATTAAGTTCCTCCAATGTGGATTTGCCCAACACAGCATTCTCAAGGAACGTAACCCCTGCATTGGAGGAGGGTCAACTGTATAAGCTACCTGTATTTGAGAATCCAATGCTTTTATATGGGAAATAGTTTAACATTATGCTTACTTGGTGCGTTTTCTGTTTGTTGTTTGTTTTTTTAAAGTACCTAACTACCATTATGTATACGGTTTCTTATGCATCAAATCATACATATTTATGCTTTGTGTATGTTTGTCATTTTTTAAATGTCATTCTGTATTTAAGATTTTATATCAAGGGTTTTCATTGATCCCAAAAATCAATTTTCTTGAAAAGTTAGAAGATTTCTTCCATTTTGCATGGCAGAAGTTAGATTGTTATTTGGTTGCAAAGAATGTTATTGCATTTTTTGTCGAGTAAAAACTTTAACTAATGTACGTATATTGACGATACAGTCATGCCTTGTTCAGTGAAAAGGAAGCATCTTTGCAGCAAATAAACAGTTTATAACATATTACTTAATAGTGATCACTTCACAATAGTAAATGGTTTGCTTTATATTTAAATTAAATTTTTTAAATGTTTACTGTATATCATGGCATATAAGTCAACCTTTGAAGCTTAAAAAAATTTCCTAAAACTTAAAGTCGACTTATACGCCGAATATTAAATGTAAACCTTAAATTACAAATGAATGGCATTGATATTTACGAATACAGTTAATCTTTTGGTGTAGGTCATCACCATTTTGAATTGGCTGCTCCATTTTGACATTTATTTTAGAAGATTGAAAATAATTAATTTTGGAAGATTTAAAATAATTAGTTTCAACACTGTGTTTACTCACATAACCCGTGCCCTTGTGTACCACACACATCCATATTTTTGGGCCAGTTCAGAGGGAGAAAAATAAATTCGTGCTGGAATAAGTTGATGTCTATGACGGTAGAAAATTAGAAAAAATAAAGAAGTGCGGGGATTCTCCGTAGGTGTGTTCTCTCCCGGGTTAAAAGAGCGTCAGTGGCTCAAGATGAATTTGGCGAACACAGTTACCAGATGCCAACTTATTCTGGCAAAAGTATAGGTAGAAGTTGATAGTAAATTTTTAATTACAGAACTACTTATTTTGAATAACAATAATAAACGTAAATTCAATTAAAAGGTACAGCTTTAATATTATAAAAATACTAGCGTAATTGCCTGTCAATATGACAGGATATCTTTAGTTAACCTTGAAATAGTTGCCACCCTCCCCCCATCTCTCTCTCCTCCTCCCTCCCTCCCTTCTCCTCCCTTCCCTTCTCCCTCACTCCCTCTCTCTCCCTCCCTCTCTCTCTCTTAAATGTAAGAAGAGACTATTAGTCTCAATTTCGTCTTCAATAAAGTCGTTTGTTTGTCTCCCTCCATCTCTTTCCCTCCCTCCCTCCCCCTCCATCCCCCTCCCTCTCCGTCACTCCCTCCCCTGCACTCCCACTCATTCTCTCCCTCCCTCCCTCCCTCTCCCTCCCTCCCTCTCTCCCTCCCTCCCTCCCTCTCTCCCTTCCTCCCTCTCCTCCCCTATCCCTCCCTCTCCTCCCCTCTCTCTCCCTCTCTCTCCCTACCTCTCTCTCTCTCTCCCCCTCCCTCTCTCTCCCCCTCCCTATCTCGTATTAAAAGCATTCAAAGCACACTTACACCCATAAGGATTGATATAACAATAGGATTTTGAGGTCTAACAATATAATTGGTAGCCAAGACAACATCCCGTGAAAATGGCGATATTTCCACAAAATATGTGAATTAAATGTATAACATGAGCGATTTCGAATTGTATGCGGAAAAAGATGAACAGAATAAGAAGCTTCATAATTTTTTCTTCAAAATGGTTCAGATCCGAAGATCGTAGGTTAAATCCTTCTAATTTTAATTTCCAAAACAATAAAAGCCTGCATGCCAAAAAATGGATTTTTACGTTACCTTACGGAAAATGGAAATGTCTTCCTAGGAGTTGAACCCATGACTTTTTGGAGATTTATTTTCGTCATTACCTTAAAATATGTTAGTCAAGCATCCTTGCCAAATTTCAATCTTCTACTTATTCGGGAAGTTTGTTAAAACACTCTATATCGGCCATCGTGAAAGCGTGACCAACCAACCAACAGACTTGGGCTATTATGACATTATCTCACTGTTGAATATCCACCAACGTCAGTATAAACCGTGCATTTAAACCCTAAATATTTGCCTGGTTGTATAGATACACGTCTTTTGCGAGTATGAACGTAGACATAAGCGTGTTGCAGTAAATTTACTATTGAAACTCACATTTTTTAAAACTTGCTCAGAAATCTTCATGTATGAAGCGGTCCCTTTTTTACTTTCTCATATACAAAGTATATTGAGAAAGTATTGTTTTAATGGAAATATATGTTTTAGGTGTACCTGAGTCCAAAAAATGGTTTTCCCAATTCCGTCTGTCTGTTCATGGCCCTAAATCAATGGTTCTCAACCTTTCTGGAGCCGCAGACCCCCTACAAACCACAGCTTCTGCGGACCTCCTTCCCATTAAAAGTTCAAGAATGTTGTTTAAATAGAGTAAAAGCTTAAGTTTTTTACACTGAAATATAAATATGAAAAGATCCTAAATTTAAATTTTTATTAAAACCTTATATAATTAAGAAGTTGCTATAAGCGAAAAATAGAATATTTAACTTAAGGGAGTAACCAGTCTTGATATTCCTATGTACTCGCAGCTGATTTGCTTCCTTTCCTTGAACGTAATGTCTTGTTGTTTCTAGCAATAACGAGAGCGACAATTGTCTTGGTTGGGGCACATGCCTAATCTGTTCATGAAATACAGTAGCCTTGGCAAATAATATTTATACAAGAGAGGGCCACTAATTCAGTTTACAGCAAATGGTACCTACGGTTTCTACTCTTTTAAAAACACACACTAAAATGACATAGACGGCTAATGGGATTTTTGCTCTAGGATATTTTTCATTCATTCATCTCATCACCCATCTACCCAAAATTTCTAAAATCCATTGGATAGGAGTCAAAATCATACTTAGCGTAATAAAGAATGTAATCTATGCTATGAGACCTTTTACTTTCTCATATACGAAGTATATTGAGAAAGTATTGTAATTGGGAAAAAATTCAACCTCTTGATTTTGACAGAAATATACGTTTTAGGTGTAGCTGAGTCAGAAAAAGTGGTTTTTGCAATGCTCTCTTGTCTGTTATTGGCTCTAGAGCCTAAACGGTAGAGCAAAAATGAATGAAATCTCGTACTTAGGAATTTTATCATACAGAGCAGATTATATGAAGAAATGGTTGACATTGCTCAATAATTAAGGGAAGTTTATTCTACGCATTTTTAACAACAATTTGATTTTCTCAAAAACGGCTCTAAAGATTTTGAACAAATTTTGTACAATTAATTGAGTTTACATCTTCAATAATACTATATAGTTTGTATTTCTCAAAAAATGAATATAAGGCTAGTTTATTCTAGGCATCTTTAACAACAATGTGATTTTCTTAAAAGTGGCTCGAATGATTTTGATCTATTTTCGTACAGTTACTTGAGTTTACGTCTGAAATAATACTACATACATATTTCTCAAAGAATGAATATAAGGGTAGTGTATTCTTTGGCAACTTTAATAACAATTGGATTTTCGAAAAAACGACATACGATTTTCATCAAATTTCGTATAGTTATTTAACCGCTCAAGCCGGTTCAATGTATATGGACACGTCCATCACTGGACTACCCTGGCAGTGGTTGGACGTATACGGACACGTCTGGTGCCCTGACATAAAGAATGCTCCATGAACCCCCTCTGTTGATGGATAGCGCTACTTTAGGGATCCTATCCTATACTGTAAGCATTGATGCATTCTGCCATCTATAGGTTATTACTGAAAGTTACAGATATGATCACAAAAAGAAATACCCTCTTCTCATGTTTTGCATAAAAACAAAAATGGATCGCCTTTTGTAAGTTTGATACGAGTGAAGATATTTTGAAAATATTAGAAGAAAGTGATGATGACAGTGTGCAATTTAGTGTTTCTAGCACTGAGGAAGGTGTGGTAGATTATACACAAGAGGAAGGAGGTGAACATTTAGGTGAAGACAGTGATAACGAAGATATTTCTGAATCCCAAAGAACCTCAGAATATACATGGGACTGGAAGTGAATAGCACCTGATTTTCAGTCTCATAAGAAAACATTTTCTGGTAGTAAAGGTCCTCAAAGAAAGGTAGGGAATATTTTGGAATCATTTTTAGTTTTTTGATAAGGACATCATTGACGTTATTGTGCGAGAGACCAATAGGTATGCTGATATAAAAATAAAAAGTAGCTTACTATAACCTAGATCGCAGATGAGGAATTGGCAGCCGGTGAGTGAAGAAGAAATTTATGTGGTACTGGGAATATTTATGTTGATGGGAATAATTCAGAAGCCCACAGTTAAAACTTATTTCAGTAGGGATTCATTCATCGAAATCCCAATATTCTCAAAAATGATAACGCAAGACAGGTTTGAAACAATTACAAAGTTCCTGCACTTTGTTGACAATGATTCAAAAAAATCCTACCTTGGACCTCCTAAATTATTTAAAATTTATGACATTCTAGAAATGCTAAATAGAAAATTCCAATCTCCATATTTGCCTGAGGAAAATATTTGTGTAGACAAGTCGCTGACTCCATGGAGGGGCCGGTTAGGTTTCAGGCAGTGTATTCCTCTGAAATCAGCAAAGTTTGGCATAAAAACATTTGAGTTGTGTGTCTTCGTCTGGATACTTGTGGAAGTTTCTGGTTTACACTGGGGCTGATAGTGACATTTCAACTAACATTTGTGTTCCAGACAATCTAAAATCTTCCGAAGTAGTTATTAAATTTATGGAACCACTTTTCAGTAAAGGATATAATCTCAGGATGGACAACTATTATAATTCTCCCTCTTTGGCTGCCCTTCTGCGAGAGAATGGTGTGAATGTGGCAGGAACACTGTGGCTAAATAGAAAAAATGTCCCCGATATTGTAAAGAAATTAAAATTAAAAAAGGGTGAGTTAGCAGCAATAGAATCGGATGGGATAATGATTTTAAAGTGGAGTGATAGGAAAGTTGTTTCATTCATTTCCACCTTTCATGATAGCTCGATGGTAACCAAAAATGTGAGAGGGAATAATGTTACAAAGCCAAAATGCATGTTAGAATACAATTGTGCAATGGGAGGTGTGGATTTAAAGGACCAGAAATTGCAACCGTTTTTGATAGAAAGACGAAGAGGAATGAAATGGTATATAAAACTATTCAAGCATCTTCTAAACGTAGCAATTCACAATGCATACTTAGTATATAACGCAGAAGTTCCAATTAACCACCTGGCATTCAGGCTTGATTTGGTGAAAGCTATTCTCTTTACTCATTAGCCACAGATTCCAGTGTCTCTTGGGGTGGGGAGACCTTCAATAAATCCTCCACCGAAACGTCTGCTAGGAAGGCATTTCATAGAGAAAATTCCACCTACTGGGAAAAAGGCAAAACCGCAATGAAAATGTGCAGCATGTAAATTGAGGGAGGACAAAAGGACTGACACAACATTCTGGTGTCCAGACTGCCAAGTAGGTCTTTGCTTTGATAGGTGTTTCAAGGACTATCACACAAAGCTAGACCTTAGGAAGACAGAGCAATAGAGTGCGTTTTTGGCAGTCGCAATATGCAATTGTGGATGTTTCTTGCACTCTGTGTTTATGCAAAATAAAATATTTCAGCCACCCTTTTTAAATGCCTCCTTCTACTCCAATATGTGCTATAGGTGATAAAAGGAAATGGGTTGTGCTAACCTTAACCCAGTAACTTGATACAATAAAATGTTTAGAGAAAGTTGAGAACTGCAATGTTTTAATGAAAGAGGTCAATGTTGGTTCTTCCACTATTTATGACATTAAGACACGGAAATCACAGTTAATGAAATTTGTTGTCTTCTGAGACAATTAGAGGAATTGAATATCGGCACACTCTTCATAAGCCAAAACTTGCGCAATTGGATGTTGCTATTTATGAATGGTTTTCTATAAAGTATTCCGAGGGAGTCTCTATTTCTTGACTAATGTTCAGAGGCGTGGCTTGATGATATGGTGCCTATGGCAAAATTTTCAGAAACACCTTGGTTATGTAGGATATCATTTTTATGTGTTTTAATAAAGAACAGCATTTTTATTATAAATAAACCAAAGTTTGAAATTAAAATAACACTTATTTATGGGAAAATTAACTTTTCGCACTTTTTGTGGGAAAATTTAGTGCCTTTTGCAAGCGGCACCTATGGCAAATGCCACCTTCGCCATACCCTAGTTATGGCACTGCTAATGTTGATTGAAAAGGCTAAAGATTTTTATAAACAAATAAAGATTAGTGAACCGTGTGTATTTTCAGATGGATGGCTATCACGGGTTTTAAGATTAGGCATGGGATCAGACATCTAGATGTTTCGGGTGATAAAAAATTGGTCGATCAAGGAGCTGCCGATAAATTTTGTGACTTTGTTGAAACATTAGTTAAGGAACATGGTCTCACTCCTGATCAAATTTATAATGCCAATGAGACCGGTTTATTTTGGCGACGTTTCTCTCCTTTTCTCGGACAAGGAAACATTTTTTTTGTAGGAAAATCCTAAAGGTTGGGCTAACAATAAGTTAACCTGCACCTCCAGTTGTTATTAGAACAAAAGAGAAGCTAGTAGTGATAGTCATACGAGAAACTCCATTGGATGTAATGTAGTTAGTAAATATAAAAATATTCCAATTAAACGTGTTGAATACTTGTATATTTGAGTTTCATTACTTCCTTGAATGTCACGGAATTATTTAAGAACAATTGTGAGTAGAATACCTAGTATACAAGTTTGCAATTCCAAGGTGAATGTACAATTCTGCATTTGTTCCTTATTTTGGTATCCAAATGCTTTATTGAGGCCTATCCAATAAAACTGTCAAGCAGCAAGATTATTCACCTAACCAAAAAACCCAATTCTCCAAGCATTCCAGATAACTGGAAGTTTACTGTATTTCAATTTTAGACCTATTCCTGATTGACTTTGTACATTCTTCAGCTGTACACCAAGTATTGAAGGTAGAGCCATGTGAAAATCAATTTCAGTGTTCTATGTTTTACTTAAAAAAGTTAAAATGTCCTGAGATGTAAATTGTGCTATGTCAAAATTTCCCTAATTAAGGCATAGTCATTATTGAGAGAATTATGCCGGCTTATGGATAGTGCCTTCATTATATTCTATAGCTAGCTGTTCAATGTAAAGATTATTGAAAGTACAGTCGACTCCTGATTCGACAGTTCGAGATTCGACAAATTCGAGATTTCGACGCAGCCAATTGAATTCGGAGCTAGTTTACACAAAGTAATTTATGCCCCGACCAACCATGCGAGGTTTAGTTTTGACGTTGACGTAGTTATATCTATTCTAATTATTTAAATTTGTGCTGATTACACTTTTTTCTGTTAATCTTTTATTTAAATTTATTTATTTTATTGATTTATTTATAAATTTATCACTTGACATGGCATCTAAAAGGAAATGTAATAGTGATAATGCAAGTGAATCAAATAAAAGAGTGTCATTCAACTATTAGCACTTATGTGAAACAGAAGGAGAAAATTCTAGAGCATGTGATAAATTCACGTAATTTGATGGCTGGTTTGACAGATTTAAGAGAAGGGCAGGTTTGCATAACCTTAAATTAACTGGCGAGGCTGCAAGTTATTTTGTGCTTTTTAACTTTATATATAACTTTATTAATGAAGACATGCATTATGTACAAGTTTGGTGACATTTGAAACCAGTGATAATATAGTTTAAACACAAAAGAAAGAAATAACACAAAAAAAGAAAAAAACACAAAAAGAGAGAGAAAAAAGAGTTACTGGTACATATTAACTTTCAGGTCCCCCTGAGGCTTTCAAAATCGAGGCTCATCAGGAGGTGCCATTTTGAAACATACAGTTTAAGTTTAATAATTTTATATTAATTTCGCTGCGATAGATAGTTGTATTTATAGATAGATGTATGCAGGGATGTACTGCAGATGGCCCGGTCCAGCTCGCATGAGTCGTTTATAACAAACGACTTGTGTGAGCCGAGATGCGGGAACATATCCCCCGATTATAACATGCAAGTCTATGGAAAAATGCCATTCGACTACGTTTTCAGGAACGCATCCCTGTTGAATCTCGGGAGTCGCCTGTATTTAAAAACTAGCATAATTGCCATCAAATATGTGGGTATTTATATCCTTGTTAATCAAATGGAGAAAATAATGGTCGTAGAATTGAATCCATGACTTCAATGTAGACAGTACCAAGTTAAAATTTTAAAAGGGGTAAGACCAAATAAATCCTGAAGGTATGACTCAAATGGGATTTATCACAATTCCCCTGGATCTTAGGCCGTCGGTGGTGCTCAACACAATGCCCCTTAATCTTATGCCTCCAGTGGTGCTCTGAGTGTTGCAGCAAAACCTGCAGAAACTATATACAGCAGGGTTGCACAACATACGGCCCGCCGACGCATTTTGTGTGGCCCACTCGAAGCAGGGAGTAAGCCCTTTCATATCACATTTGCAATTAAAATTTGTACGTAAATTATATTTGTTTGCCACTTCATTTTTTGTTACATAAAAATTGCATGTAAAATTTATGGTAATTAACAAATCCACAATAGTGTACTTAAGTTTTTATTATGGACAAAATTTTCGCTGTGCTCCGCTTAGGTCCAATCAAGGTTGATTTGGGCCCATGTCGACTTTTGAGTTGTACACCACTGATATGCAGTATAGAAACTTCTATCCAGCAAGCTTGGGATATGGGGATAGCCGGTTATCTGGAATGTACTCATAAACAATGCTCGGAAAGAGCTAAAACCCACTGGAATGGTGTTCTGGTCCATCACATGTGTCAATAATATCGGTCCATCTAGTCAAACATTTAGTAATAGCGTTTTGTTAACTTATTTAATAAAAAAAAGTTTTTACTTTTCTTCACCGTAGTATATAAGGAATAATTCAAAGTTTAACTCGATTGTAAATTTAATGTTCTATCAGTTATTTCACATCCACTGCTTTCAGTTCCACTACCAGAATGTGCATTCTGTTTTGTAATATTTTCCATTTTGAACACTATTACTGTACAGTAATAGAAATACTAGAGTAATTGGGTACTTTCCAATATAAATTCCTTCTCTTCCAAAATACTTGATCACCGGAGCGCATCCAGTGTACTGTAGTGGGCCGGGTAATTACTAGTGCGTCATTAAATTTAAATTTCTTTCTCATAACAAATTTTGGAAAAAGCATTATTTTTTTAAATAGCCGGTTAACTGGATTTCTGGCTAAGTGGAATCCGGAGAAAAGGTTCCATACTGTATATAATTATTCACAAGTGTAATTGCCAATAGCAATTATGATTTTTACTCTGTATGGAGAAAGTTATGTGCTGGACACATCAGATATTTTAGAATCAGCTCTCAGTGAATCACTGCTGAAGACAGCTGCTTTGTAGTCAGAATGCAAATCTGGCTTTTTATAAATTTATGGCGATTCTAGATACGTAAGACAAGTACTTAATTTTTCAGTTTTTGTTACTAACTGCTTATTTACGAGATATTGTCATGTTAAAGAATGTCACCTGCATGATTGACAGGGAAAGGATTCAAAGCTTGGTAGCTGTTATCAAACTAGATCTGGGCCACTTGAAATTTACCATTCCATTCATGTAATAAAGCATACTTTAAAAAATTGATTAATTATGTTATTTTATCTTTAACACATTGAGTGCATTCCTATTAATCATGTTTCATCTGTTGTGGCGAGAGTATTTTTTAAATGAATTTTAGTCCAAAAGCATTTGTCTTACATTACTGTATGATGTGTTTAACTATAGAAATTAGGGATTGCAAATTTACCGACTTTTGATTTACTGGTAATTCGATAAAAATTTTCACAAATACCGGTTTACCAGTAATTTACCGGTAATTTATAGTTTCAAAAAATGCTAAATTGAAAGAAAAATGATAGGTAAATATTAATGGAAGACAAATTTTATTCAAAACATTTATTCCAAACATAATTTTGTTTAAAAGTAATATAAACAAAAAACACTGAACAAAATTGTATTCCAAACATAAGTATAAGTTTAATATTAATATAAACAAAACACTTTGAAAGTCTTTCTTATTAGATGTCTTTTTGGTTAAAATATGTTCGCAGAAAACATAATTTATTGAGACTATGGTCACCTAACTGCAATCTTATTTTAGTACATATAAACCCAGCCATTGAAAAAACTCGTTCAGATTCAACACTTGTTGGTCGACTGGTCATTTGGAAATCGAAATCCATTTTAAAGTATTTTTCTCTTATTTTTTCTTCTTGAAAATACATTAGTTCCTTTCTTACGACTTGTGTTAGGTCTTTCGTGTTTTTTTTTTGTTTTTGAGATGAATCTTCATAGGCTGAGTCAGTTTTTTTCTTTATCGCCAGTTGAAGTTTTTCCTTCGTAGACAATGCAGTTGATGACGAAGGAACTGAAGTCGGTGCATCCTCAGACTGGGAGTTGGAATCGTTGACTACTGTTGATTCAGTTTCAGAAATGCGTTCAAGTAACTCTACAATTACCTTTGTTATTGTGGCCTTGCTGGTTTTATTGAAAATTCTGTAATCTTCATCAGTTGATTTCTTTGGATCATAAAGAAACTGTAGAACATCAGAATAAGTTGTTCGTCTTTCCTTTATGAGAGCTATCAATTCTTCTTTAAGGTCATTGCTTAAAAATGTGTTTTGATTTGTTAGTTCACCAAGCATAAATTTTAATGTTACATCAGCAATATAGAAATTTACATTTTTGGATCATAGTGCTTCTACATCAACTTTTATTGGCTGCAATGCTAGTATTGTATTAGAGAGCAGTTCAAGTTCATTTTCTGTAAAGATCAACAGATATTAGTGCTAAGATATTAACGTTTATAACGCATTATCTGCATTAAACATATTCAAGGAATAATATTAAAAACAGAAAAATAACTACTGACATTACATCACCATAAAGAAATATTTTACTAAGGTTTAAAAAGTTCATGTAGGAATGAATCACTTCGTAGGAGCCACCACTGTACATGATCAAATACTGTGGGAAAATTACTTTTGATTTACGCCATTTTCGTTTTATGCCATAAACCTCAGAACGTATCTATGGCATAAATCGAGTGTCGCCTGTACTTTCTTGACTACTGATTATTGCATCAGCCTTCAGCGCATGCGAAATTGTCTGCCGAGAGAATCAGGACTTGAGAAACATTGAAACCTTCAAACACGGGAATATTATTATTTTTTTAACATGCATTAAAAACATTTTTTATTTACCGAATTACCGGTAAAAAATTACAAAATTACTGGATTTTTGAGCTATTTACCGGTAAATCGGTAAACCGGTTTACCGGTATTGCAATCCCTAATAGAAATGAAATTATAACCGTTTTCTCAAAAAAATGCGTACTTCCTCGAGCAGTATTTTGCAGCATAAATGAAACTAACTTAGGCAAACCCACAACACACCCGTGGCACGATCTTTATTGGTGTGAAAAGCATACTATTTATTTTTTGTACTATAAGCTTTGTTTACTTCTATCATTTTTTTGGCTTAGCAATTTTGTAAATCTATGCTTGTTTTTAAAGAAAAGAATGCTGAGTCCATGAATCTTCAACGTTGTGGCGTTTAAGTTTGTGATCATTATGCATTGATAGAGGACTTATGAGGAGGAGCATAATCATGAAAGACAGAAAACTATTCTATAACACAAAAACTAAATATTTATTATTGAATTCATTAAATCTTTAAATTAGTTTTGGACATAGTGTGAGTAATAGCGTAAAATAATAGACATTTTATACATGTGCATAAAGGCACAAAACATGAAAATTAAAATTATACACAGTTTATACAATATTTTTTTAGAATTATATACAAAACAATATTTGCAAAAAGAAAGTTTTGGAATAATATTTTATAATACAGTATAAAAATAATGTGTTATACATAGTTAAACAATAATGAGAATTAACTACATTAACTAGTTATTAATACCGTGGAAAGCTGTAAAACAACCATCTAAGCAGAGACCAGGTTTGCTTTACAATCAGGGCAGTAGGTAATAACCTGCTTTTTAATGTTATTTCTGTAGCACTGCCGGCAATTTTTTTGCTTTCTTTTTTTCTTGCATTTCCAATAAAAGAGAAATAAGCAGGGAAATGGAGATGTCTATCGGGTATTTTTGGTGGGACTGAGGTTTTGCCTTTTTCGGGTACCAATTTTGCAATTACTGCCACTCTAAAGTCATAAAAGCTCATCTTTTTATCATTGGAAAATATTTTATGCAAATCTAAAAAGTTAAAAAATTATTTAATTACGATGTAATTTATAAAGAAAAACTTAAAAATCAAATGGAGCATCATTTAGTAAATAATGTTATTGAAATAGACGTAAATTATTAAAAAGCACAAAATATATTTCGCATTTTTAAGAAAAATACATAATATGGCACAAATTAAAAAAAACTCCAAAAATAAAAACGGCTGATTGAAATGTGAAGTCTGAAAACTCAGCTATAACGAGACGCTAAAACGGAACCATTCACAACAAGCGGTAGAAAAGGGATGACCTGCTTGAGGCAGTAACTTTCAGAAAGACAAGACCCCCACTACTGCCTCAGGCAGTAATCTGCATTCAATGTGTTAAGTGAGGGTTTGGAGCTCTGGTTTAGGCATAGCCATCATTAAAGGTTATAATTTTTTCATCTGCAGTTACGTTTCTCTTTACAACTTCAGTATTTGGTGCAACAATGGGGAATAATATATGGTAACATTGCAACTTTGTTATGAGGTAAATTAATGAGGTACCTATGCACCATATTTGGAGACCTTTCTTATGTCCAATGCAGTTTTTTCGACAAGTGGTAAGGTGAGGATTTACCACAATCTAAGCATCAATCTTCTGATTACACTGGGCAACAACCATTTTGCACCAGAGAAAACAATAACCAATTCTTACTAATTCAAGGTCGCTGATTACGAAAATGACCATAAAAAGTTATGGTTGGTTACAGTTTTTGAGTTGCAGGTGGTATGTTTTTTCTCAAATTTTGCCTCTCTCAACTATTGAGAGCTCCAGAGAAGCATTTGGCAACATTGCGGCATGATTGTTTGGCCGGCCTTGCAGTTTCTACATTTAGAAGTCGACAAAAGGACCTAGTTCCTTTCTTTTCTCAGGACAAGGACCTCATATTTTGCAATAACATTGATGGTATTATGTGTGCCCTCAATATGCAGCATGACACAAATGATTGGAGATTTTTCATCGACTCCTCCAAAACAACTTCAAAAGGTGTTCTTCTTCATAATGGCAACTTACTACCATCTGTTCCCATTGCTTATTCTGCGCACATGAAGGAGTATGAGTATGACAATATGAAGACACTTTTAGAAGCCATCTGTTATTCTCAGTACCAGTGGAATATATGTGGGGATTTAAAGGTGATAGCTCTGATACTAGGCTTACAGCTAGGGTATACCAAGTTTTGCTGTTTTTTGTGCGAATGGGACAGCCGCACAAAAAGAGAGCATTATAAAGTGAAGTATGGTCTGCGCGACATTCACTAGAGCCTGGAAAGAAGAATATACAACACGAACCACTTGTAGATCAGAGCAAAGTGATTTTACCACCTTTACATATCAAGCTAGGGTTAATGAAAAATTTTGTGAAGGCTATGAACTGGGAAGGTGAGGCATTCAAGTACGTTCAAAGCAAGTTTCCGGGTATCAGTGATGCTAAGGTGAAAGAAGGAATTTTTGTTGGGCCGCAAATAAGGGAACTTATGAAAGATGAACAGTTCAACGATGTTTTGGAAGGCTGTGAGAAAGATGCCTGGAATGCTTTTAAGGACGTAGCGACGAAATTCCTTGGTAACCGTAGATGGGACAACTAAAAAGAACTGGTGGAGAATCTGTTGGGGGCATACGAGAAGATGGGTTGCCATGTGTCCCTGAAGCTACATTTTCTGCATTCCCAGCTGGATTTTTTCCGGATAACTGTGGCGAGGTCAGTGATGAACACGGGGAGCGGTTCCATGAAACTCTTTCTTCCATTGAAAAGAGATACCAAGGGAAATGGAACCCTAACATGATTGCTGATTACTGTTGGAGCATTGCTAGAGATATTGCTTACAAGAGGAAAACCAAGAAACATAAGATTTAGACAACATTTTGGTGAGTACTTACCTTGAAGCACAATGTTTATAGTATTTTAAGGTAGGATTAGCACCTATGCGATTCCTTTGGAACTGTCACCAACTTCGGACTTTCTCGATCATTTTCAGAGTTTATATCTTACAACTAAATGATTAAGCCATTTGTTTCCTCTGGCGCAAAAAAAAGTTAAAATTTGTTGACCAATGTTATCAGTGGTGAAGACAGAACATGGATTTTCAGATATGTCTCAGTTAGCTCTTGAAAAAACCAATGTGATACATTTAGTGCATTCTTTTTGTAGACTTAGTATATGTGTCTATTGCTTAGGTAGCATTGATATTTACATAAACTTCAGAAAGTGCAATTGTGAATATATTTATTGTTTGCTTCTATTTCAGCATATTGTGTGGCACTGTATGCTTTGATTCAAATGAAAATTACATGCAAGGTATCTCTTTGACTACTACTTGATGGCATTGATGTAATAATATATAGGTTTCAAATTGGTTAACAAAATTTGGTAACTTTTTATCAAATTTATTTTGAATTCCAGATTCATTATATATATATATATATTTAGGGCAACTAGGTGTTGAAGGAAACCCAGTGAGCACTTACCGGAAGTAGAGCCGCTGGGGTGTTGGAGAGACACATTTGTAGAAGTTATTGGAGCTTTTGGAATGATCCCTTCATCAGCACAAGAGAGACACAACTGATTAGGCAGTGACACTGTAGTGAAGGGGTGGGGGTGGAAGGGAAGGGAGCATGGAAAGATCGGAGATTGGAGGATGCAGAGGGGGGGAAGGGGAAAAAGAGAGTGGAAAGAAGGAAATATTAACGGAGATTGAGGCTGGGAGGAGAGAAAGTGTTTGTTTCATGGTGAGGGCCATTCGCACTCTCTCGGACAACGCTTCAGCCCCCCAACTCCGTCAATGGGAATTGGCCCACATCCAAATCTTAAGCTCTTTCTCTCCTCCCGGCCTCAATCTCCATTAATATTTCCTTCTTTCCACCCTCTCTATCCCCTTCCCCCCTCCCCCTCCCCTTTGCATCCTACAATCCCCGACCTTTCCACGCTCCCTTTTCTTCCACCCCCATCCCTTCATCCCAGCGTCACTGCCAAATCAGTTGTCTCTCTCTTGTGCTGACGAAGGGATCATCCCAAAAGCTCCAATAACTTTACAAATATCTCTCTCCAACACCCCAGCGGCTCTCCTTCCGGTAAGTGCTCACTGGGTTTCCTTCAACACCTAGTTGCCCTATATATATATATATATAGTCATTTCTGTTGTTAAAATAGTAAACAATTTTCTATCAAAGTCTTTCTAAGGCTCAAGATATTGTACCAACCAGCATTTACGTAGCCTAATATTCTATTTTGTAATTTTAATATTGATATGGGAGATTTCTGAATTTGCAAAACTGCTTTGTTCAATTGAATATCTGCCCTGTGACCTCATGTCATACAATAAACAAATTTAAGTAATGTTGTTTATGTCTGCACCTTCATTTCAGCGCAAGCGACACTATTGGAGATTGGACACCAAGTCACTGACTCTGTTCCAAAGTGAAACTGGGAGCAAGTATTATAAGGAGATACCACTCTCTGAGATCCTTGCAGTTGAGCCTGCAAGGAATAGCTCAGGAGGTATATTTATTTAATTTCTTTTAAATTCCTTATCAGTTTGCTAATAGATCCATTAAATCACATTGGTCATGAACTCTAACATATTCCCTCACCAGCCCCATACTTGTTTGACAACATTGTTGCATATTATGCTCGAGGTGCTAGCAATGATATATCATTGCCTACAAGAAGCTGTTTTGAATCAGTTATGTTGAATAACTTGTTACAGTTGGTTATCATCAACACTCTGCCACTGAGATGAAAGTTGTCATTTCTTTAGCTAAGGAACAAAATCGATGAAAAGTTAGGGTATTATACATGGTAACAAAAACATACAACTTTTTCCACTCGAAAAATAATTGATATTTTCTGACGCATTTTTATATAATCTTTTATATGCGTTCATCTGATATATATATATAAAGGTGGCAACAAGGTGTTGGAGGAAGCCCAGTGTACACTTACCTATATGGGAGAGCCGCTGGGGGTGCTGAGGACACACAGAAACAGCACAAATATGGAACTTTCGGACTGACGCCCTTCTTCAGCGATGTACATGTCTCTCCATCGCTGAAGAAGGGCATCAGCCCAAAAGCTCCGTATTTGTGTTGTTTTTGTGTTTTTCGTGTGTCCTCAGCACCCCCAGCGGCTCTCCAATCTAGGTAAGTATCCACTGGGCTTCCTCCAACACCTTGTTGCCACCTTTATTATTACCTTTCCCTTTCTTTAAGCTTATACACACACACACATATATATATATATATATTGTAGACCTTTTTCTGTTCCCTCACATCTCTTGAACAAACAATCAGATTGTAAAGAATGTTATATTGATTGAACGCTTATGGCTTGTAGATGGTTTTTAGATGATAAACAATTTTGTGTCTCATCTAGAAGTTAAACTGTGAATGTTCAAACTTTCCAAAGTTCTATTCCGTTGTGGTGGCTCCGCCAGTGAGTCTGGGGGTGTTTTAGTAGCAAATCACAGCATTCTGTGCTCTTACAGTAGAAACGATAGCTGGAAATGTGGATTTCAACATGAGTTGTCATTTTGACCAATATATGGCAAGAGAAGTGATAATGCATAATCGTGCAAAAATTTTTGCTTTCATTCTATTATGTCATTTTATACCTCTACTAGCTGGAGTTACCCCGCATTGCCTGGGAAACTGGAGGAACAAAATTTAAAAAAACTAGTCCATTATCTTTTTTTGAATGGTAGAAAAGTTGCACTGATTTCTACAAGGATTAAAATATATAAAAAAGAATTATAAAACAACCAATTTTACATGTTATCATTAAAAACTTTATTGTAAACTATATTTTCTGTTTCATTATTCTTAACAAATATTTACAAATTTTTTCCACTTCCATCGAATAAACCAAAATGAAGAAAACCACTCTGCATTTACCTATTTAGATGAATGAAGGAAGAAAATCGTGCACTGTGAAAAATCAAAAATTACATGTAAACTCCCTTCCACCCTCTCCTTCCCTTCTCCCCCTCGCTCCCTCCCCCTCGCTCCCTCTCCCTCACTCCCCCTCCCTCCCTTCCCCTCTCCTCCCTCCTTCCTCCTAATTCTCCCTCTCTCTATCTCCCCCCCATCCCCACTCTCCCCCTCATCCCCTCTCTCCCCCCTCCCCCTCATCCCCTCTCCCCCATCCCCCTCATCCCCTCCCCCATCCCCCTCATCCCCTCCCCCCTCCCTCCCTCTCTCTCTCCACCTCCCTCCCTCTCTCTCTCCACCTCCCTCCCTCTCTCTCCACCTCCCTCCCTCTCTCCCCCTCCGTTACCATCCATTTCACTCCCTCCCTATCTCGTATTAAAAGCATTCAAAGCTTACATCCACAAACATTGATATAACAATAGGATTTTGAAGTCTAACAATATAATTGGTAGCCAAGCCAACATCCCGTTAAAATGGCAAGATTTCCACAAAATATGTAAAATAAACGTTTAACATGAGCAGTTTCGAACTGTAGGTGGAAAAACTGAACAGACTAAGAAACGTAATTTTTTCTTCAAAATGGTTCAGATCCGAAGATCGTAGGTTAATTCCTTCTAATTTTAATTTCCAAAAAAATAAAAGCCTGCACATGCTGATAGATAGCACTACTATATTCTCCGGACAGACAAAAACTGTGTATTTTATATATATATATATATATATATATATATATATATATATATATATATAGATCGGTCCTGAGATATTAGCGATTGTTTTTTGTTTAATAATTAACTGTAACTTTATTGAGGTAAGCTACTCTTGTTCATTTGTTTTTACAATTACTGTATTTTTTATGCAATTATAAGCAAGTTATTTTTTATTTTTACAACTTAAGATCGGGACCAATCGAGTCCAAAAGTACCTTAAAACCTTCTCCTGGATGAAAGGCTATCCCATGCAAAGTTTGGTTGCGGTAGCTCTTATAGTGTCCAAGTTATTAGCAAACAAACTTACATTCTTTATATATTAGATAATGTTCATTATTAGTTTTTAAAATTTGAACTATTTCATAAAACAATTGACAACTCATAAATAGTAGAAGATAGAGAGCAGATAGACGGAAAGTATTTTTATTCCTCATGCAGCGGTAGATGGTTTCTGGGTAGAAAAGTATTTTGAAATTTCAAAACTTGCGAAATGGGATGCCAAGGTTGGCCTGCTATGCTGTTGAAAACCTGTGAAAGTGGGATTTCTTCAATTGATCTTGCGGCCTCCTATTTGCATGTTTAGAGGAGGTATGCTAATCAACGCTTCATCCTTCAGAAGGCACATAAAGCTGTTGGTCCTCCTTGGTGCTTTTCGAAAAGAGTAGGCTAATGCCAGTACCAGGTTTCTCTTCTTATTAGCTTTGTGATTTAAACTGACAAGCCTACTAGTGTTAGTGTCGTTTGAAGTCACAAAATTCCACAAAACACAAACTTTGACATCAATCATTGTAATAAAGCGATTGAAATAAATTATTTACGTTCGTTATTTTTCATTGAATGTTATTCATTTTCGCTCTTAAAAGATGAAAACAAGAATTTTTAAAAAATTAAAAAAATAAAATCTTTTTGCTTTACAAAATAGGCATCCTTAAAAGGATAAATCAAGAAAAATTTCAGACTATTTGTTCATTTTAAAAGATTTTGGTGTCATATTCTTTTCATTATTATTGCTTTATACAGTGAAACCTCACAAAGCATGAATTCACAAGATGCGATTTCGCTAAGACGCGGTTTACATTTCACTACCAACTCTCACAAGACGCAGTTCTCCTCGCTAAGACGCAGTTTGAAAAGTCAAAGCTAAAATCATTCTTCAAATTTCCCATAACCTACAAATGATAAAAACTTCAAATTAAAAATTTTAAAGAAAAAACACTGAAAAAGTGATTCATGTAGTCATTTTATAGAAATGTTACATCGAGGGATTTGTATGCATGCTTCTCAATACCTTATGGCCAAATTTGTTACACTGTTTCACTTGAAGTTGCAACAATGTTACTTCTTTCCCTGCCCTTTTGTCTACCAATGTCATGTTACAGTCTCGATCTATCGCATGGTGCTCGATAATTTCTAAGCTGAAAGAATTTTGGGAAGTAACCCGGTAGTAACCTCGTGTTCGTATTGTTCGTTCAGTCAGCAGGCTCTCTGTGTGTCTTATCGTAAGTGGTTGTCTTAGCCTTGCCTCCTGTGATTTAAAATATTATTCTTATCCTTAATATTTATCTTTCTTATTGAAAATGGAACGTAAACAAAAAAAGTGATTTTTCAAGCGAGAAGAAAAAAGTTCAGCACACAACCAAAAACTTGAAATTTTAGATAAACTTAAATCAGGACACAGAAGCACAGTGCTAGGGTGGGATTATGGGGTGAATGAGTCGACTATTCGTACCATACGAAAAAATGAAGAAAAAATAAGAGCCAGTGTAAGTGCAGCAACTTCTGCAGGTGAAAAAATTAAAAGAATGTCAAAACAAAATGTGCACTTAAACACAGTGGAAAAATTACTATGCATGTGGATTGAAGACAAAACCAGAAGAGGGCACCACTGAGTGGCTCGATCATACATGATAAAGCATTGCGTCTTTATAAAACAGTAAGTGAACAAAATGCTGAATCATCCACTAACGTTCCCTTTAGTGCAAGTGCAGGTTGGTTTGAGAAGTTCACAAAATGCTTCAACTACTGCAACGTAAAATTAGTGGGTGAATCTGCCTCTGATGATCACCAGGCGGCCGAAAATTTCATTCCAGAATTTACTAGGTTAATCGAAGAAAAAGTTATAAGGCGCAACAAATTTTTAACGCAGACGAAACCGCCCTATTTTGGAAGCGAATGCCAGAGGGAATGTACATGTAATTTTTTCCCTCCGAACCGGCCCAAAAAAAGGAGTGTGTGGGGTACACGAGTGGGTGGGTTACAGGAGTAAATACGGTATGTACAACCTGGATTATCAATAATTCTTTTGCCCTTAATTCATCCCAAAATCTAGAATCTGATGTTAGGTATGTTCACTTTAATTTCCGATTTTAAGTGCCCAAAAGTGTTACACATGTATAACATGCACCTCTACTTTATGACCTGAAAACTTGGTCTTCAAACTGCTCCTTATACACGAGTACAGTCATGCCTCGTTTATCGCATGTTTGTTTAGCGCAATTGGAATCCTGTGGTATACATTTTTTAAATTTTTTAATAAAATAAATACTGTATGTATGGTACATACTGCAAAATCAAAATACTGTTCATGGTGCGCATTTTTGCTGGCTTTTGTTTGCTTAAAAAAATAAAGAAAAACTGTTTTCACGTAATCAGTTCCAATGACATATTTGCAGTGCTATGTTTAATACCGTATTTACTCATGTAACCTGCGAACTCCTATTTTTGGGCTGGTTCAGAGGGAAAAATTTAATTTGAGCCAGAATGTTTTTTTTTTAAGTCACCGATTCCCACACTCTGAAACAAGTTCTGCTCATGTTAAGCATCTTCTCCCTTCTACATGACGCAATTTATTGGATGATCTCTTTATGACGATACTTGCAGCAATCTCCTCACCGATAGTCCTCTTTTGTTAACCCCTTAACTGTTTTTGTTGTATTATTATGCAACTTCGTCCCTACTTCTGTTTTTGACGTAATATTATGAACACATGCAGAGCTTCACGAAATATTTATTCATCTATGAACGGGAACTTCCTTAGGTGGATGGGGAGTTTTTTCGTATATCGTCTCGTAAATATTGGTAGGTTAGGAACAAACGAGTCCAAACACTTAAGATGTGGATTTCTGTCTTCCTTTCGAACGATGAAATCTTTCATTCACAAAAAAATTTCACCACTCCGAATTCCTTGAAGTGGATGAGGAAAAAGGACCAAACGTGAACCTACCTATTTTCAAGCCAGCAAACCCTCAGTAGTCATTGAACTATAGTTATCAGTTAGTCGGCATATTCTTTCTGCCTACATTTGCGAGTTTTTGCCTGCAGCACGGGCGTAACTTAGACGTTTGTTTGGTTGCATAAATACGCATATACTTCGTAGAATTCGACGTCTTTTATGAATATAAACGTAGACACAAGCATATTGCAGGGAATTTACTATCGATACAATTTATGTAACCTGTTCAGAAATCCTCGTGTAAGTCGCGCATCCCCTTTTTTCCCAGCATTTCGGGAAAAAATGTGCGTGGGGTACATGAGTAAATACGGTATCTATGGCAAATTAACATTTTAACAGTAAATAGGGGGAAATAATTTCAGTAAATCATGGCAATCATGGCAGAAAGGAGAAAATTAAGTAAAGGCAATCAAAGTGTAGAAAATAATCCTAAATTATCAAGGAAAACATAAATCTTGAGAAAAAACAAAGTGATTCAATGTTTTGAACAAGGTGAGCATTAGAGCAATATTGCATGTAAGTTTAACTTCACAACTTCTACAATTCATACAATTTTGTTAAATAAAGACAAAATAAAAAGTTCCATTGAAGCAGCCAGTGCAGTAACTGAGAAGAAACACATGATCACTTATTGTTAGTAATATGCTTGAAAAATGGAGAAACTGCTAGTGTTGTGGATTGATTCTAAGTGTTGTAATGAACACATGCCCCTTAGTCAAGCAATAATTTGCAGTAAAGCACTTTCCCTGTTTGAATGTGTAAAGCAAGAAAAGAGTGGAGATTCTTCAGAAACATTTCATGCCAGTTCCAGTTGGTTTCAAAATTTTAAACGCCGTGCAAATATACATAGCGTTCGTTTTACAGGTGAATCAGCAAGCGCTGATAAAGATGCAGCTATAAAGTTTTCTGACGAATTTCAAGCAGTTATTGAAAATGGTGAATACACCCACACATACATACAATAAGTAATTTACACGTAGATTTGAGCGCTGCAGTGACGAAAATGATAACTCGCAGAACCTAGCAATCTATGCATAAATGCGAGCACCGCTGCAGAAGATTTAAAATTGTATTAATATTGATTGTTAATGATAATTAATATTAAATAAATAAAAAGTAACATTACCGAACGTTGCCATTTCGCGAACTGATCACTACTAAGTACATGCTATAATCGGTTTGTTTAGCGCAAATTTGGTTAGCGCAAAGACCATTCGGAACGTATCCTTTGAGCTAAACGAGGCATGACTGTATATACGGTAAGTGAAATTTTGTTTTTATTTGTTCTCTATACAAATCTATACTTTTGAAGATATTGTCACAAAACTTCGTGAAGCTCCGCATGTGTTCGTAATATTATGCAAAAACTGAAGTGGGGACGAAGTTGCATAATATTATAACAAAAACAGTTAAGGGGTTAACAAAAGAGGACTATAGGTGAGGAGATTTCTGTTAGTATCGTCATAAAGAGATCATCCAATTAAACTGTGTGACGTAGAAGGGAGAAAATGCTTAACTTGGGCGGAACTTGTTTCAGGGAGTGGGAATCGGTGACTTAAAAAAAACTTATTCTGGCTCAAATTAATTTTTTCCCTCCGAACCGGCCCAAAAATAGGAGTGCGTTGGTTATATGAGTAAATACAGTATTTTAGAATAGATATAATAATTAATTTTAATACTGTATTTACGTAATCCGCATTCTCGTGTACCATGCATACCCCTATTTTTGGACCAGTTCGAGGAGGAAAAAATAAATTCGTACTTTAATAATTTGATGTCTACGGCAAATTAGAAAAAATCAAAAAAGTGGGGATTCCTTGTAGGTGTGTTCTCTCCATAGTCCCCTCTAAGCTGTGCGACTGCACAGCCATGCAGCAGTTTTTGAAGTGCTGCACACTAAAGTTTTCAAGCGCGCACGATTGTGTAATTTAGAATATATCGGAATGGGACCGCGTCAACCCCATTGCATATCTGTGCACTATCATCATGTAGGCGTGCATAGCGTTATTCATTCCTCCCATGGATGAAAAAAATTAGGAACTATGGTTCTCTCCCGGGTTAAAGGAGCATTAGCGGCTCATGATGAATATGGCGAATAGAGATACCAGATGCCAACTTATTCCGGCAAAAAGTGTAGGTAGAAACTGATAGTAAATTTTTAATGACAGAACTGCTTTTGTTGAGTAACAATAATAAACTTAAAACTTAATTAAAAGGTACAGCTTAAATATTATAAAAATATTACGTCATCTCAATGTTGAAGATGCACAAACAGCAGTATAAACAGAGCATTTAAATCCTAAACGTTTATTGGTCGTGTAGATACGCATAACTCCATAGAGTTCTTCGTCTTTTGCAAGTATAAAAGTAGACGCAAGCGTGTTGCAGTAAATTTACTATCGAAAATCGTAATTTTTAAAACTTGGTCAGAAATCTTCATATATGACCAACATTTTGGGGAAAAATGTGTGTGGGTTACATCTTTTTGATATTTTATTGAATTTCGCTACCGTAGAGATCGATCGCGATCACTAGGTATAGTTCATTTCAATAGTATCATTAGCAGCTGAAATCAGTTGAATTATAGGAAACCTTATTTAGTGGGTCAAGCTCTCCAAAAATAAGTTTCTTATTGGTTGTAATTAAAACATCTGTCACATGGAATGCTCAAGAAGAATAGCACGGACTCTAAACAATATATATATATATATATATATATTTTTATTATTGTTTATTTCTGATTTGTTAAAACTTGGATTGTACATGACTTTGATTTTGTCTGAAAACGGTTTCATTAGAAGTATTTTTAAGTGAAAAAGTGGGGGTTGACTTATACAGCGAACATATGCCTAATCATGTATTTTCATCCAAAAAAGCAGGGGTCGACTTATATGCCGGGTCGACTTATATGCCGGGTAGACTTATATGCCGGGTCGACTTATACGCCAGAATATACGGTAACTAATTTACAGTAAATAATAAATTTAATTTACCTTTTGCAGAATCCAGGACTCAAAAAATCTAATATTTGTTCATACACAGATATATTTATAATAAACAACACTTCAATAATGAAAATATACAATTATTTGATTTTTTGTTCTGGATTCTGCGAAAGGTAAATTAATGTTATTATTTATTGTAAATTAGTTAAGTATAACCAGACTTTGTACTCATAACTTCTTATTTTAAAATGCTCGAATATTTCTCAATAAAAACAAATTTGTTTACACCCGTTCCTATGAATGCAATTGACATTAAGGACTCGGAGAAGTAACAATCGAAAAACCATATTTTGCGTTCTCTAGTCCTTATGTGATCTGTGAAGTATAGATTTAAAAATTTATTCGTATAGAGGATAACATTTACTATTAAAAAAGTCTGAGATCACATAAGTACGACTCATAGCTTCCGAGATAAAAATTCCAGAAAGTCCCGCCCTATCCTTTCCATGTAAATCCTATGAGGAATTGAAATCATTCTCTTGGAGTCAAACTCTGGGTTTCTTTCGAATTTTTTTTGTCATTCACTCCTAATGCGTGATTAAAGCATGAACGGCCACGGGTAGCTGTCGTTTAAGACTAACGCTGTTGCGATGGCCGTTCATGCGAATGTTGAGGGAATTACAAAATTATGAGGCACTTCCAGATGTGCCAGAAACTTGAAATTTGGTAGGATTATAGGTTTTTGGTCACAACCTAAGGAAAAAATCTGAAACTGTCAAAATTCCTATTTTGAAGGGCTATTTTGGCCCGTTTTGCCCCATTTTTTGCCCATAAGAAAACGTGTAAATTGGTGTAGAGGTTTTTATATTTGCATTTTAAAATTACTTCCCATCAAGATGCGAACTCGAGACTTAAACTGTCGGATAGGATATAAATTGTAGTTTATTATTTTTGAAGACAGAATTCAAATCCGAGTAGAATTAGCGTAATTTTATAGTTTTTATCGCAAAAAATTGCTAATTTTTCTGGGTCTAACACTAGGCTTCCTTGGTAACAAGCTCTATCCTTTCATATGGGTAAGCTTTTAATGAGAATAGGATGCTTATATTTTAATGCTGTTAATTTTAAACTACACCTAATGAAGGAAATCCCATATTGATATAATCCTCATTTTTGGGGCTGTTTTGCCCCATTATTGCCCCATTCGAGAACAAAAAAGGCGATGCAGCTGCATATGACCCAGAGACTTGAAATTTGGCACGGTTATAGATATTTCATTGCAACCTAAGATAAAATTATAAAATTACAAAAATTCTCATTTTTAAGGACGGTTTTGCTCCTTTTCGGCCCCATGCGAGAACAAAAAATGCGAGGCAGCTGCATAGGACCTAGAGACTTGAAATTTGGCACAATTATAGAATTTTCGTGGCAAACTAAGATAAAATTGTAAAATTGCAAAAATTCCAATTTTTAATGGGTGGCTTAGCCCCTTTTCGGCCCCATACGATTGTGATAATTATAAGGCACTTCTTAATGAGATACAAACTTAAAATTTGGCAAAATTATGGGTTTTTAGTTACAACAGATGGAAAAAATCTGAGTGTAATAATTCATAATGTTAGAGGCTGATTTGCTCCATTATTGCCCCATACGAGGATTAAAATTATAAGGCACTTCTAAATGAGCAACGAACTCCAAATTTGACATGGTTATATGATTATGTACAACATTGATTGGGAATAATTTGAATTTGTAAAAATGCTAAAATTTGAAAATGCTTGCAGAATGCAAGCACATATTATCTAGTATATATATATATATATATCATGTGTAAGAAGCCACAATTAATGAGTTTTGTTATTCAAATACAGTCTCCTTTTTAGGAAGACTGGAATATTTGATTTAAAGATGTTCGCATTCTTGCCAAAAGCACTCCATGCCATCTTCACTCTCCAGTTGATTTCTCCAAGAAGCAAACCATCAGTAGTGATGAGTTGACCTAAGTAAACATAGCTGGTTACTTCTCCGAGTTCTGCTCCATTGATATGTATCTTCTCATAATTTGTGAAGGAGTTGTACATAACCTTTGTTTTATTAAGATTCATCTTAAGTCCAGCTTCTCGGCTTGCTTGCTCAAGCTCTTCAGTTCTTCTAAGGAGCTCTTCTGGGCTTCCTGCGAACAGTATGATATCATCTGCAAAGCGCAGGTGACTCAGATATTCTCCATTTACCTCTATGCCTTTTTCCTCCCAGTCTAGCCTTTTGAATACTTCCTCTAGAGCTGCTGTAAATAACTTAGGGGACATAGTATCTCCTTGTCTCACTCCCTTTTCGGCCTTAAAGGTACTCGACTCTTCATGCAGCTGGACAGATGTTGTCGCATTTTCGTAGATATTCTTGATCAAGGTTATGTATGTTTCTTCTACTCCTTGTTTCTTTAGTGCACGTAACACCGACGAAGTTCGGATAGAGTCAAATGCTTTCTCATAGTCGATAAAGCACATACATAGAGGTAATTCATACTCGTTGGTCCGACTGATTACCTCTCTCACGACTTGGATGTGGTCCATCGTGCTATACCCACTGCGAAATCCAGCTTGCTCTCTGGGTTGGGCAGAATCAAGATGGTTTTGAAGGCGCATAGTGAGTATTTTGGTGAATATTTTGTAGACTATTGGGAGTAGGCTGATCGGTCTGTAGTTATTCAAGTCTTCTTTGGAACCTTTCTTGTGCAGAAGGATAATACATGCGTGGTTCCATGTTTCTGGTATCTTTTTCTTCCTCAGACAGGAATTAAAAATCTTAGCGAGAATTGTTTCCGTATGATTCCCCATTGCTTTGAATACTTCCGCTGTGATACCATCCATTCCAGATGCTTTTCCATTCTTCATACTTCTGATTGCGTGTCTCACCTCTTCCGGAAGGATACCTGGGACCTCTTCGGTGGGCATGTTTGCATCATCATTTACTTCATCATTTCCTAGAGGATCCTCATACAGCTTGGTGTAAAATTCTTGTACCTGTTTCAGGATCAGTTTCCTACTATGGGTTATGGAGCCTTCTTCTAGCATCAAAGCCACCAGCTGTCTCTTTCTGATCGAGAGATGTTGCTTCATTTTCTTGTAACTTCTATTGTTTTCTATGGCTTTCTCGATTAGCTCATAATTATATTTTTTCACATCTTCCTTGATGCACTTCCTTATAGTTTTGTTTAGTTCTGCAAAATGGATCATTTCTTTAGGATCATTAGTAATTAACATTTTCCTTCTTTTTTCCATCAGCAGTCTTGTTTTTTCAGTCAACTTTTTCTCTGGCTTTGTTTTAACTGTTCCGCCTATTTCTTCAGCAGTTTCCTTGAGTATCTCTATAAATTGGGATTCAACTTCTTGGTCTTCCAGTGCACTGAATCGATTTTTCAGTTGGAGCTGAAATTCTTCTTTTCGTTCTTTTAGCACCTGCGTGTTGATAATAGACTTAGGCTTCTTTAAAAGCTTTTGTCTTTCTGACTTTGAGTTGAATTTTATTCTGCATCTTACCAAGCGATGGTCGCTTCCAGTTTTAAACTGGTTAAGGACGGAACAGTCTTCAGCCAATTGCTTCTTATTGACTAGTATGTAGTCAATTTCGTTTTTGGTACCATTGGGTCCTTTCCAGGTCCATTTTCTATTGGGATTCTTTTTGAAGAAAGTGTTCATTATATATAGACTAGTACATTCAGCAAAGTCTACAAGGCGGTCCCCTCGTTCATTTCTGTCTCCATAGCCCCATTTTCCAACTGTGCTGTCGTCTTCCTTTTGTTCTCCTACCTTGGCATTGAAATCACCCATGACCACTTTTAGATGGCAGCTCCCTTTGTCGTGCAGTTCTCCAACTTCTTGATAAAAATCTTCCACTTCCTCATCCGAGTATGATGACGTTGGCGCATAAACTTGGACTATTTGAAGTTGATATCTTTTATTTATTTGAAGCACTAGTCTAGCTGCCCGCTCGGATGAACTTTCCATTTCCACGATGTTATTCTTCAATTTTTTGTTGATGATGAATCCAACACCTCCTGTTCTTCCTGTGTCAGTTCCCCTGTAATAAAAAATATCTCCACTCTTCAACTCCAATAGGCCTTCACCTTTTCTTCTCACCTCACTAAGTCCTAAAATGTCCCACTTGATCTTCTCCAGTTGTTCTTGGAGCTCTTGAAGTTTATCTTCACTGGACAAAGTCCGGTAGTTAGGTTGAGGTTAAAGGAATTGGGTAAGGATGAAAAAGAGTGGCAGTGGGCATTTAACCTCCGGGGATTCTTAGCACCCTCTGCCTTCCTGCCTTGTTCCTGACCACTGCCACGGTCAGAGGCAACCCAGCCTCCGGAGAATGAGGGCCATTTTTTATGGGGGGATTGTGGGCCTTAAAACACCACGCTGGCCCAGAGCGGGTTGGTGAGTACCTCTTTCACTTTGGCCAGAGATATTGCAGAAAGACTTCACAGCATGGTTGAACCTACCGGTGTCCGAGGACACCACTGTTCTTCGCCCTTTAGCCTCCGTTTACACCCTTCCGCTGACTTTGAGGCAGTGAACTGAGGCAGTTGGAAGGGTCGTCAGAGATATATATATATATATATATCATGTGTAAGAAGCGTCTGTATATTATAGATATATATATAGGAGGATTCAAAATTATGAAGCACCTCCAGATGTGCTACAAACTTGGTAGGATTATAGGTTTTTGGTAACAACCGAAGGAAAAAATCTGAAACTGGTGAAATTCCTATTTTGAGGGGCTATTTTGACCCCATTTTGCCCCATTTTTTGCCCATAAGAAAACAAGTAAATTGGTGTAGAGGTTTTTATATTTGCATTTTAAAATTACTTCCCGTCAAGATATGAACTCCAGTCTTCAATTATTGGATAGGATATAAATTGTAGTTTTTTATTTTAGAAGACAGAATTAAAATCCGAGTAGAATTAGCATAAATTTATAGTTTTTATCGGAAAAAAGTGATAATTTTTCTGGGTCTAACAATAGGTTTCCTAGGCAACAGTCTTAATGCTTTGATATGGGTAAGCTTTTAATGGGAATCAGAGGCTTATATTTTATTGCCTTTACTGTTAAACTATGCCTAATGAAGGAAACCTATATTGTAATAATCCTCATTTTTGGAGCACTTTTGCCCAAGTATTGCTCCATACGAGAACAAAAATGATGAGACAGCTCCATATGAACTACAGACTTGAAATTTCGCCTGGTTATAAAAATTTTATTACAGCCGAAGATAAGATAAAACTGCAAAAATTCCTAATTTTAAGGGCGATTTTACCCTATTTATGACCCATATCAGTGTGAAAATGATACGGCAATTCTTAATGAGGTACAAACATGAAATTTGGCAGAATTATGGGTTTCTAGTTACAACTGAAACAAGTAATCCGATATCGTGAAAATTCAAAATCTTAGAGACTGTTTTGACGCATAATTGTCCTATGCGACGATTAAAATTATAATGCTCTTCTAAATGAGCTACAAAGTTGAAATTTGATACGGTTATATGATTTTGTACAAAATTGATTGAGAATAATTTGAAATTGTAAAAATGCTAAACTTAAAAAATGCTTGCAGAATGCAAGCACACATCAACTAGTATCCTATATCCTCTGTAAGAAGAGTCAATATAGAATGATATATAGGAGGATGCTAATGTCTGACCCAAACTACAATAGACAGAGAGCTGAAATTTTCAGTAATTTGTAGATGGCATGGAGAAACCGCCAGAAAAATTGAGATCTCATACCTTAGTGTGATTGGTTCGACTCCAGAAATTCCAAAATTTCCTTTTTTTCCTATAAGAAAAGCATTGTGGCATATTTGAAAATTAATTTCTGGAACTTTCCGATAAGATAGAGAATTAAAACTTGGAGGGTTGTTATTTATCCACAAGATCTATAGGGAACCATTATCACTTTTATCGCAAGTGTCCTGGGTTCGACTCCAGATGACCCGGTATATCTCCCATAGGAAAGCATGGAAAAAATGAGTTCCTTCATATAAACGAAACTAAGAGGAATAAATAGATGATATCTTCAGGGTTTGTAGATGTCATGAGTATATCTCCATAGTATTTGACAACTCCTGCCTAGGTGTTATCGGTTCGATTCCAGGTAGCCTTAAATTTGAGATTATTTCCCATAAGAAAGCCATTGATACGTCCAGGGCGCTTTTGCATTTAGAACTTTTTTGTTTATTAAATGAGAGAAAATGCTTGCAGAATGCAAGCACACATTCACTAGTATCCTATATTATTGAGGACGGGGTGTCAGCTATCACCTCGAAAACTTCTCGAAAGGGAAGACCCAGTGCTAGCCTGGTCCCATTGAGGAGTTTAGAGGCTAAAGAAAACAAACATAGGCCAATATAGGAAAATCGCCTTAGATGCCGTGTGTGTGCAGAAAAAGGAAAATACACACGGAAAGTGGCAAAGTGTAAAAGATGCAATGTTGGTCTACGTGTAATTTCCTGTTTCGAGGAATATCACATGAAAAAAGATTTATAATATTTATCAAATAAATATATAAGCTATAAAAATTATCATTAATATCTTTTATTGAATTTATCCTTGGTTTTAGTTATCTCGCAGAATTACGCCAGTTTTGCGCTTTTTTGTTTTCTTTTTCGATAAAAGACGTAATTCCGCTATTCACCAAACGATTGACTAAATGATACTTTTTATTTGAACGTTTTATCACTAATAGTTCATGAAATACAAGACAGTTTATGATCGATTGCAAGAAAAATTTAAAGACCAAAATTAAATCCAGCAGCAGGAGTCTACAAAGGGACATTTAAATCCTCCTTTTAAAGGATTGAAAATTTTTAAAATTACGCTGTAATGCATTGTTGTTTGACAAAATGCAGTAGTGCAACATATGACGTCATCCTTACTGCGTATAGGCCCAGTATTTGATAATTATTTTTGTTCCATCCAAATATCGCATAAATAAAGGACTGCGGAGGCTATCTGGCTTGAAAATCTGAAATAATTTATTTAGCATTTATACAGGGATAATTTGAAAATATTCATGAGTAATGCAACAACAGAATATCTCTTACTTATTTACAGGTATGCCACTAGAGTAACTGGAAGAGTTCGGCGTTACGGGTAATATGTAATTCTGAAATTCGAAAATTTCCAATTAAGAAATATTTTACTAATGGTTCTAAAAAGTATTAATTTGACAGATTCAAACATTAAAATAAATAATATTCCATTTGTAAGAGAAAAAATAAGGCCTATCTTAAAAATCAACGAAGAGAAAGAAAAAACGAGTTTATACACATCCGGCGCAGAAACGAACTTCACCGCACGAATGCTAGAGAAGAAATGAGGCTAAAACGTCCTACGGGACTTCTCTCGGAGCCCAAATACCTCTACGGACGAAAGAGAAGAGGCGGAGTGTGAAAAGTGCGAGAGTACTGCATATGCAGTGCTCCGCAACGAACATGTTAACTTGTAAGACTTGTGACATCAGCATAACACATACAGTGATAGAATGAGAGCTGCCTTTTATTATATGCGATATTTTCAATAGCTTTTAATCACTATTCTGTTTTCTGGCCTATATCACATGCAGTTAACCATAAAATTTAATTTAAACTTTTGCTAATATTCACAGTAATGATAGGAATTGATTATTCTAAATTAATTTCTACAAATTTTACCCATAGTATTTTTAATAAATGAAAAAATTTTAATCCTAATGCTTTTATCTTTTAAATGCAATACCTGGCAAGCTGGGGGAGAGATGGTGCACTGCTTTGAACTTCGTACTGCCAACGTTGATTATTTTGTGGGAGAGCGTGATGTCATCCAGATGGCAGCCAATGATGATGCTAGCCAGAACTGCCCACCAGAGTCAGGAGTGGGCTTGCAGTTGGCCTTGGGCTGGGAAGTAGCCATACGTCGTGCCCTTATGCCAGTGCATTCATCCTCTTCAACTGTGGCCACAGGGTCATCGGCCCTCAGTACAAACGGCACCAATGAAAGCACCCAAGGGGGATCATCGTCCAGCGTTGGAGGAACCAGTGAGTTTAAATTGTTTCTCAGACATTCCATTTTTATGATGAGCCAAAAAGGTAGAGCATTATTTTAAAGTAAATACGATAATTATTTTAAACTTGTTAGGTAGAATCAGCGTTTAAGGATTATAAACAGGTATGTTTTACATGATTTACAGGAGTGGATGAGAGAGAGGAGAATATCACTGATATCAGTGCCCTCTACCAAATATTTGCCGATGAGGTGCTTGGCTCTGGACAGTTTGGCATTGTTTATGGTGGTAAGTACACTTAAAGAAGAATGTGATTATCATTCAACACAAGCAAATTAAATTACATTCTTGATTATTCTGGCCAATGAACAGGAAGGGGTGCATAGTTAACACGTTCACACCGGGAGAGAACCACCATAATAATAGAATGACATTTCAGTCAGTTGCTGGGTTACGTTTCCTCACAACAATTTGATCCATTCATTTATCTCTGCTCCTTAAGTATTTTCCCTTTTTCTTGGAGAATAAACAAATTATAAATAACTTGGTACTTTTTCCACAATCTTATATATTAAAATCCGTCGATGTCTATGTGGCCGCCTGGCATTCACATAATTCCAGTCATAACTCGACAACTATGATAGCTAGAGAGACGCGGTTTTCACACTTCGTTTCCAAATTCCGTGTAGATTTCTCCGTTGTCATTCTAATTTAGAGAAAATGCGCGGGTTCGAATCCAGGAGACAATTATATTTTCCCATAAGTTTACACGGGATTTTCCATTTTTCAGAGTGCAAGGTTTTTTTCCTTTGTTCGTTAAAACACGTAAATATGGACCGATTTTCTTGGTTTTTGCTTTATTCGACGGATAAAACTCTATACTATCTTATTCTTCCGATGTTTACGTGTTACACGGTCGAATCATTCAGAAACAAGCAATTGTTTTCGAAATTTTACGGATATTTCGTACTCTTTCCAGGCGTTGCCAAGGCGACCGTCATTGTTGCCTCCGATTCAATTACTATCAATTATACCTTCAAATACGTGAAAGAATTCGATTCTCAATTTTAAGCATCGAAATTATTGCTGTAACATTGTCAACATTTATACATAGCAACATAAATATTTACGGATAATTAGTCACTTAAAACTGCATATGGGATGCGTTTCTAACGATGTAATGAAAGCAGAGTAGTTGAATCTTCCTTTCATCGTTTGAACGCTGGAGTCTTATCACTTTGTAAGTAGAACCATTATATTATACATATATACTGCTTATTAACGCAAATAGGCTCACGCATAAATTTAAAATTAAATGAGAATAGGGACATACGTTATTTTTGTTAACATATTACATGGTTATCTTCTCTTCATTCATAATCTACATAAACAGTTGCATTGATTGTTATATAAAAAAGAAAGGACATATATTGGAATTTTCAGTTACAAATTTGTTTATTTGGTTTGTTTTAATAAGTTAAAATTGTTTTTAGTTTTTCTTTGTAAGTATATAATGGCCCCAAGACGAAAACGAAGCTTAACTGGAAGAAAAGAATCTGATAAGAAATGAAAGGTGGTAAAAAAGAGCAATGCAATTGAGGAAGGTGTATCTTATGAGAGATTTACTTATGAAAACTGTTTGTTTAATTGTTTCCATGCATTTGTTCGGTACTGTGGAACATCACAACTTCGCACTCAAGCTGTAGATTTTGTATTGACCAAATGCGATGATTATCAACTGTTTACATGCAGAATATCTGCGTAGGCCTGCTAGTTTATTTTATTAATCAGTCACAACCATGGTTTAACTACACAGTAGCATCATCAGGTAACAAGAAAGAGAAAACATCAGGAATATAATGTCCTGCTTACATGATTCATGTTTTGGTGAAACCCAAAAAGTCAGATATGAGAACTTATACCGTAAATATGATCATTCAATAGGATGCATGGAAAGTATTTGATAAATACAAGAGAAAATGCGATGGATTGTATTTGCATGCTTGCATTTTATTAAGAAGCAAACCCTAAAGTATTACCAATCTTTATGTTGCAGGTGTGCACAGGACATCTGGTAGATCAGTAGCCATTAAAGTAATAGACAAATTACGCTTTCCTACTAAACAGGAGGCTCAGCTTAAGAATGAGGTATCAATTCTACAAAATCTCTCCCATCCTGGTGTGGTGAATCTGGAACGCATGTTTGAAACGCCAGAGCGCATATTTGTTGTGATGGAGAAGTTAAGAGGAGATATGTTGGAGATGATTCTCTCGAGTGAGAGAGGGAGGCTGTCGGAAAGGATTACCAAATTCCTTGTCACTCAGGTTGGTTTTTATTGTCCTTTTATATTATAGATGCACCCAATTACTTGTTTCATCCATTAACTATTCTCATATCCAGAATGATGAATAAGTTAAAGCTTTAAATTATTCTTGACATAATACAGTATGGGACCTCTTATCCAGCGAGCTCGGGACTGGACGTTTGCTGGATTTGGGGATTTTCAAGATTTTGGGTCCTTTGCATAGTACTGTAATTTTCCGATTATAATATGCATTTTTTTCACGAAAAATTGACTAAAAGTTAGAGTGCGTATTATACATGGTAACAAACATACAACTTTTTTCAGTAGGGAAATAATTTATATTTTTGGACATTTTTACCAATAAATTGTACATTTCTATGCATTTTGATAAATTTCTGTTAAATAACATATATACCTGAATATAAGACGAGGTTTTGTTCCAATTTTTATGACCGAAAAATCACTAGTCGTCTTATAATCGCGCGGTGCGTAATAGTTTGACTGACAGAGGAACCGAATGCAGAGTATAATCAAAATATTCGATTCTTTAAATCAATCGATTATTAAAAGTAGTAGTAGAAAATGAATCGATTCAAATGTATTCTATTACAAATACTCTTTTGAATTTTATCCTATATATTATGCACGTAGTGAAGCTGCGTGCATCCGTATGAAGTCTCGCGTAATTATATCGGCATATTTCTCGAAAAGCGTTCGTCGTAAAAGATATGCGGTAAACGGCGTTTTGTTTCTACTGGCTATGAGGTCCCTGGAAAAATATTTTCGTTTGCTAAAGTGTCCCGGGTTTGAATCCAGGAGAGTTATATTTTCCCATAAGTTTACACGGGATTTTTGATTTTTCAGAGTGCAAGGTTTTTCCTTCATTCATTAAAATACGTAAATATGGACCGATTTTCTTCTTTTTCACTTTATTCAACGGCTAAAGCTCTATACTATCTTATTCTTGTGATGTTTACATGTCGCACGGTCGAATTTTTCAGAAATACGCATTCTTTTTCGAAATTTTGCGGATTTTTCATACTCATTCCGGGCGTTGCCAAAGAGACTCATTGTTGCCTCCGATTCATTTAAGGCCAATTAAACCTTCAAATAGACGAAAGAAAAGCGTTATTGTTATCGAGAAGACACTTCATTGATAATCTAAATAAACGCATGCATTGACGTCACCTTTATAGTAGGTCCTGTAAGAAGTTAAAATCAGTCGTTGATAGACACTTGAAGGAAAGCAACTGTATATGCCAACTAACACTACAAAATTGTTTGTTTCAATTGGTTCAATGTTTATTAGTCACTGGTATAGTAAACCTCTGTCATTGTGTGCATAATAAATTTTTTCCTTTTATTAGGAGTTCAAAATGGGAGATCGTCTTATAATCAGAGTTGTCTTATATTCGGGTATATATAGTATCATTTTTCAAAACAAAAATAGGAATAATTATTTATTTACTTTTAGCTGTCTGAATCTTAGCCTCTGAATTCATTATCACTGCCCCCACTGTCCTCAGATAGTTCATCGGCGATTTTGTGTTCTCCCTCATCGTCTACATAAATGGCATCGCCGAGAACATCGTCTTCATCCTCACTATCCACTTAAGCAAAATCATCATCCCATATGATGTCGTCTTCAGAACCATCCATGGCGTTTGTGAGGCAATACTTTTATCAGCGATGGATCAACTGCATCCCAGAACTCTTTGATCCATTGAGTAATAAGTAATAGGTCAGGTTTCTGTCGGTTGCCAGATAGTGTAAAGGAATGTGCACCAGCATAAAGCCACTCATTCCACTTCTGCCACATCTGCACGTTAAATGGTCAGTTGAAACTGACATCCATCACTTGCAACTGGCTCGTCATTCCCCTGGGAATGATGGCAAGATCAGTGCAATGATCATTTAATATATCCTTATTATTTTACATACCTCGACTGGCTTGTATGAAGGCAGTCAGAACTAGACGTGATATTCACGTAAACTATCTCGCTTGGTGGCAAAGCGAGAACTGTTATTCCAACTGACCAGATTATGACACTCTGCAACATTGAGACGTTTTTATACATTGTATTGATCTTTAAAGTGAGAGTCAAAACTACATAGACGTAAAGTTTTTGTAAACACCCTCGCACATACATATCTCACTTAGCAGCAAGGGGAGAACTGTCTCAATACTGCTAATAACCAAGTAAAAAATTACAGTGATCATTTTTACAAAAATAAGTTGCTTATTATACATGGTGATAAGACAATTTTCACATTTCACTCGTAAAAACCTGGGTGTGTATTACATAGGGTGCATATTATAATCGGAAAATTACGGTATATTCTTATATGAAAGAAGCATTAAAAGTAAAGAATACATGGGTTTTATTTGTTTACCAACTCACTGTCACTTTTCTATTTACAAATGAAGGCCTATTATAATTATTTTCTCAAAATTGAAATCTCAATTGTATCTTTACCTTTTTATCATAAGACCTGCTGCATATCATTATATATTGATGGGCCTTACTTAGGATACAGGATATAGGATGATACAAATGTCCAGCCCAAACTACAATAGTTGGAGAGCTTTAGGTACTTCTAAATGCGCTATGAAGCTCAAATTTTTTCTACATGTAGAATTTGCCAAATAATGAAAACGAGATTATGGAAATTTGAAAAATCTTCTTCGTTCGGATGTAATAAATTCTTAAATGTTTAACAAATTGACTAATGTTGTGTACTTTCTGAAGATCCAGGAAGCTGAAAATGTTATCAAAGTTAGTAAATAATGTTCCGGCTGTAAATAACATTGAAAATTTTAGAAAGAATTATTGTTGTGTCTGTTAAAAAATAAAAAATATATTAAATTCATATAAATGCACTTCTAGAGGTGCTATATACATGAAATTTTGCATAAATGTGAGGTATTCGTAACAAATGCTACGAACCTATAAATGTTTTATAATTATAAATTTTAGGGGTTGTTTATACCCAATATTTTCAAAACGGACAAACTGTTAATTCAGAGCCGAGATGCAAACTGACGCGTTGAAAATTATTTTTTGGCTTTTATTTTTACTATAAGGTGAAAGAAAATGCTTGCAGAATGCAAGCAGAATTAACTAGTGTCCTATATACTCTGTAAGAAGAGTCGATATAGAATGATATATATAGTAGGATACTAATATCTGGCCCAAACTATAATAGTTGGAGAGCTGAAATTTAATACATAGGTGAATCGAAATAAATAATCGTAGGAATAATTGGAAAATTGCAACGTTTATTTTCTTTGCCGGAAAAAATTATAAACTATTTTACTAACATTTCATGGTTTTTGTACTTCTAAATACACTATGAAGCTGAAAGTTTTTCTATTTGTAGAATTTGCCAAGTAATGAAAACAGAATTTTAGAAATTTGAAAATTTTTATTCGTTCGGCTGTAATAAATTCTCAAATGTTAAATAAATTGACTAATGTTTATGTACTTTCTGAAGGTGCAGGAAGCTGAAATTTTAAAACTAGGTAGGGAATGATGCTCCCGTAGTAAATAACATCGAAAATTTTTAAAATATTTATTATTGTTGCTGTTAAAGGTTCATAAAATTTAAACAATTAAATTTATATGAATGCCCTTCTAAAGGTGCTACATTGATGATATTATGCGTAAATGTAATGTATTCAAACGAATGATGATAACCTAAAAAAATTATAATTATACATTTTAGCGCTTGTTTTTACCCCGATAATTTCAAAATAGAAAAACAGGTAATTCGGGGCAGAGGTGCAAACTTATGCGTTGAAAATTATTTTTTGGATTTTATTTTTCCTTTAAGGTGAGAGAAAATGCTTGCAGAATGCAAGCACAATTAACTAGTACCCTATATTCTCCTCTGTAAGAAGAGTGCTTATAGAATGATCGGATATAGGAGGATACTAATGTCTGGCGAAACTACAATAGTCGGATAGCTGAAATTTAATACATAGGTGAATCGAAAGAAATAATCTTAGGAAAAGTTTCACAATAGCAACAATGTTTATTTTCTTGGCCGTTAATAATTATATACAGTTTTACTAACATTTCATGGTTTAGGTACTTCTAAATATGCTATGAAACTGCAATTTTTTCTATATGTAGAATTTGCAAAATAATGAAATCAGGATTATAGAAATTATAAATTTTTATTCGTTCTGTCGTAATACATTCTTAAATGCTAAACAAATTGACTGATTTTTATGTACTTTCTGAAGGTGCAGGAAGCTGAAATTTTTAAACGAGGTATGGAATGATGCTCCGGTAGTAACTAACATTGAAAATTTCAGAAAAGTTTATTAATGTTGCTGTTAAAGGTTCATAAAATTTAAACAATTAAATTTATATGAATGCACTTCTGGAGGTGCTTCATCTATGGTATTTTGTACAAATGTGAGGTATTCGAAGCGAATGATGAAAACCTAAAAACATTTTATAATTATATATTTTATGGGTTGTTTTTACCCCAATATCGTCCAAAAAGAAAACACGTAATTCGGTGCAGAGGTGCAAATTTATGAGTTTGATAATTATTATGTCTGCTATTACTCTTTATAATAAAGTGAGATAAAATGCTTGCAGAATGGAAGCACACATTCACTAGTGCACTATATTCGCATCGATAACACACACCTAGCAAATAAAGCTATCATTATAATAAAAAGCAATTCTCTGTCTATAACGCTAACTTAAACGCTGATAACTCGAGTAGTAATGAAGATAGAAACTCGAAATTTGGCAGGGATGCTCGTTTAACACTTTTTCCGGTGATGACGAATTTAAATCGCGAAAAAATTCCTTGGTTCGACTCCAATGGAGGCATTTCCATTTCCCATTACTTAACATGTAAAACACGATTTTTCGACTTGCAGGCTTTTACTCATTTGGAAATTAAAATTAGAAGGAATTAACCTACGACCTTCGGATTTGAACCATTTTTTAGAAAAAATTATAGTTTCTTATTCTGTTCATCTTTTTTCGCCCACAGTTTGAAATATCTCATGTTAAACGTTTAATTTACATATTTTATAGAAACTTGCCATTTTAACAATGTTGCCATTGTGACTAATTATATTGTTAGACCTCAAAATCGTATTGTTAAATCAATCCTTATGCTTTGAATCTTTTTAATATGAGATAGGGAGGAAGAGAGTGTGATTGTAATGGAGGGGTGAGAGGGAGGGAGGGAGAGAGAGAGAGAGAGAGAGAGACACAGACACGGACAGACAAACGACTTTATTTCGGACTAAATTGAGGCTACATAGAGAGAGGGAGGGAGGTAAGGTTAACTAAAGATATCCCATCATATTGACGGGCAATTACGCTAGTTCTTAATATTTTTACTGCTGGTTAAACATACAGATGCCAAGCAGTCAAAAATTTTGTTTTATAAAATAAATATTAGTACTAATAATAGCCCTTGTCTGTCTGTCCATTGGTCTGTTGGTTGGTCTGTTGGTTGGTCACAATATTGCATATGTTGCATGTCTGGTGGAGAATTATGGTTTAATGCAAATAACTCGAGAAAGAATCGAAATATGAACTCTAAATTTGGCAGAAATCCTCGATTCACATATTTTAAGGTGATGACAAAAATAAATCTCAAAAAAGTCATGGGTTCAACTCCAAGGAAGACATTTCTTTTTCCCATAAAATAACACATAAAACTCTACTTTTCAACGGGCAGGCTTGCATTCTTTTTGAGGTGAATATTAGAAATAATTAACCTGCGATCATCGGATCGGAACCATTTTGAAGAAAAAATTGTTTCCTCTTCTGTTCATCTTTTTCTGCCTACAGTTTGAAGTCACTCATGTTAAATGTTTAATTCACATAGTTTGGGGAAATCTTTCCATTTTAAATGGTTGTTGCCTTGCCTACCAATTCCATTGTTAAACCTCAAAATCCTATTCTTATTTTAATCCTTATTGGTGTAAACGTGATTTGAATGCTTTTAATACAAGAGCGAGGGGTAGAGGGAGGGAGAGAGGGTAGGAGGGGGAGGAAAGAAAGGATAGGGAGAGGGTAGGAGGGGAAGTTTAACTAAATATTGCCCATCATATTGACGGATTTTATACTACTAGTATATCTATAATTGTGGTTAAATGCAGGACTTGAATGAAAGGTGGCATAAAAGAATACACATGCTTTCGCCAGTCGCTGATTTTTAATACATGGCAAATCTCTTCATATACCTCTTTTCAAGATGAAAATATTAGGTTTGTACTGGTAAAAAATCCTTTGACCAATCCAGTGTCATCAAATTGTACACATTCACACCATGAAACATTGAGAGACAACAACCATACATAAAACTTTTTTTTTAAAAAGTCACTTTTTAAGTATTTACTTGTTTTCCTCTGTATAATGTGCATAATCTTTTTCTAGATTTCAATTTTTGTATTGATTAACATGAGTGTTATATATAAAAAAATGCGGCATTCTCATTTTATATTGATCTAGAGGTCTCCCCCCCCTTACTCGCCATGCTCACCAACCTCCGTTTCACTCAATATGCTATAAAATTTAATATCTGAGGAAAAAATAAACATTCAACAATCAGATCACCAATATCAAGTATTTCAACATCTTCCACTTTTCTTTCAGTCAAACCCTTAAATAAACTTTGATTTCTGCCCTTTTTACTATTATATACTACCAATCTGTGCTCATTAGTGATTTTTTTACAAATCATAAATGTATTCACGTTGTCTGGCCACTCGTATGAGTGTGCAGGCGATATTTCTGAAACAGTTCAAACTAGATAAACCAAATTTTCAGGATAAGTTACTACATATGATAGCTACATGTGGCAATCCAAAATTCTTAAAATTCCAATCTTAAGGGATCAATTTTACCCCATGATTTCTTTGTAAGAAAAACACTTAAATTGGTGATGAGGTTTATATATTTGCTTTTTTAAATTATTTCTCGTCAAGATTTGAACTCACAAGGTGACGTTGTCAAGTCGATGTCAAGGATCTGGTTGAAACTTCTTGAGGTAAAACTAGAGACAAAATAAGCGGACACGTGTCCCGGCTTTCTTCCCCATAGGCCCGACTTCGAGAAAAAATGGGCAAAATAGATTTGCACGTAAAACGTATACCGGTATTTAACTCGGCCATTTCATAGAGCGCCGTGGCTGCGGTCGCTAAGGTGTTGGCATTGTTAAACATAAGGTCGGTGGTTCAAATCCCACCGGCTGCGAACTTCTTTTTCGATTTTATTTCCGTCTATTTTTTCAAATACCAAGCTGGGTACATTTCTCAACTTCGTTATTTGTGATTAAAAGTTTTTTTATAGTAATAAAATAATTTTTCATATTTTAATCTTTCATTTTTTATTTGCCAGCGGGTGGTCCTCTCACTATTCACCATTCAACTGAATATTTTTAAGGCAAAGGCTTGGATGGTATTTATCGTAAAAACAAGGTAAGCACAGATATTCCTTGCACCACGCGCATCTTACGAAACTTATTGCGAAACATATGCACTTCCGTTTGCATAGGTCTTGGGGAAAACAATCCTGCCGAACGCTCATGAAAACACTTCTGGTGTCCGCTAATTTCGATGCATACCTTGCATTCTGGAGCATTTCTCGGAATGCGGGTGAAGACAGCCACAAGATGCCATATTAATGTAAATTGCTTACCCATAAAAAACGAACAGCCCCCGTTATATCTTGTTTATCGTGATTATCTGATAAAAACGAAGCATTGACGACGTCTTCATCGTCCGGTGCAAAGCTACTTCCGGAGGGTCCGGCAACTGGATCGATCTCCATCGATAAAGCGAAATGGTTCATGAAGGCAAAAGTCCAAATCAGGGAGGTAATCAAGAATCGTAAAATATTACGATAATCGTAAAAAAACGAAAAATCGCAGTACTGAACGATCAAACAGCTAAATCGTAATCCAAAAAGAGCGCAGAGGTCGTTAACGGTAGAGTAAGTGATCCGGGAGAGCAGAGGTCGATATCAAAAAAGCAAATCAAAGGAGTAAAGCGAGAGAAGCACGTAGCAAAAGCAGCGAACGGCAATAACTGAATTGGTGATGATCTGTGGCCTTTAATTGTAAGAGCGATCCACAAAAGCACGTGTATTGCAACACTGTCGCGGGGAACTATGTAGAGTTTTAGCATGCGCGTCACCCCACTTGGCGTCACGGGCACCGTGAGAAACGCTCATTTAACGGCGTGGTGTGGCTATCTTTGCGTTGCACGTTTTTTCTTCATAGAAAAGCAAGGTCGGCTTCGTTTTTCAAGCTTCGACGATGTGTTACTTCTAATTTTGGTAAACCCGAAGAATAGTTCCTAGTTTACCAAAAATTATTTTATTTAACTCGTAAATACTATAAAAAAACTTTTAATCACAAATAACGAAGTTGAGAAACGTACCCAGCTTGGTATTTGAAAAAATAGACGGAAATAAAATCGAAAAAGAAGTTCACAGCCGGTGGGATTTGAACCACCGACCTTATGTTTAACAATGCCAACGCCTTAGCAACCGCAGCCACGGCGCTCTATGAAATGGCCGAGTTAAATACCGGTATACGTTTTACGTGCAAATCTATTTTGCCCATTTTTTCTCAAAGTCGGGCCTATGGGGAAGAAAGCCGGGACACGTGTCCGCTTATTTTTTCTCTAGTTTCACCTCAAGAAGTTTCAACCGGATCCTTGACATCGACTTGACAACGTCCCCTTGTCAGAACTTGAACTATGAGAAAGCTTAGAAATTGTAGTTTCTTATTTTTAAGACTGAATTGAATATTGTTTAGAATTAGTGTAAATTTATAGTTTTTATCTGAAAAAAGTGGGAATTTTTCTAGGTTTCAACAATCTACTACCATGGCAACAAGCTCAATGCTTTTATATGGTTAAGCTTTTAATGGGAATCAGAGGGCTATATTATAATGTCATTAATATTAAACTATGACTAGATTTAGCTTATATTTTTAGTTTTTATCAAAAAAGGTTTTTTTGGGTTTCAACAAAGGAAATGTTTAACTTTTATTGAAACGAGCTCATTGCTTTTATTTGTGCACTGTACCTTCAGAATAGCTGGAAATGCTTGCAGAATGTGGATGACTAAGTGTTTTCAGGGGATATCTCAAGAACCATATCCTTAGTACAATTGGTCTCGAAATGTGCAATTTTTATTTTGATGATGCCGCTAACAATTTTTTTCAAAATGAACCCTAAAAATTGGCCTCAAATTGTCATTTCGCCTACAGAAACAATGTTTGGGGATTCGATCGCTACTGCGGTTAATTATCCGCAGTTAATTCATTAATTAATGATCAGCAACGATAACAGTATAATAAGATAACAAAGTAACGATAGCAAATAATACATTTTAACGAAAACAATGGCGGCACGCATGTATACGTTTAAAATTTATTTAATTTAATTTCTTCGCGTTGCTGTTCTCGTTCCCGGGCAATTGTGCATCTGCCTTTAGTCACATGTGGTCGCCTGTTGTCGGCTGCATGCCGTGAAGTGGGGAACATTGGTTTTTTCGAGCGCTTTGCGGGTTCTCTGACCGACAATGCAGATGCCGTGTGAGACGGAGGCCGCTACCTAATCCATCCCTAGGAGAGCGAGCGAAAAGCGACCCCACCTGGCGGTAGGGCCCACCGCCAGGACGCATCGAAAGGACTCGAGAAACCGTCAGAACGTGGCATAAAGTGCTCCTTATTCGGCACGTAAACTATGCAACTCTACAGTGGAAATATCGAGGAGGGTGTTCGTAGAAAATGTTGTATATATTTATCAAGTATCTATATAATCCGAGTATGTCGTAAAAAGTGCGTTGGAATTGGTTTAAAATTAAAATACTGGCCTGAAAAAAGAAAGAAAATTATTAATGATGTAATTTGGACAACTTACATAAAACTAAAGTCATGAAACATTGATTGGAGAAGAAAAAAAATTCGGCAATGTCGAGGATCGAACCCGCGACACAATTTCCGCAGCCCGACACTTTATCACTAGGCTCCGCCACCTGTTGTCAGGGTGTCGCTCGTCATGGTATTAGTGGGCAAGCCACTTGTTTTTCAATTTTCAATTGCAAATATCTCGAAAACGTGGGCTCGTTAGACGCCTTTCCGAAAATACGTGTCTAATTATTTTTTGTTTTCTTTCATCCTGTGAAGTTTGGTCGTGATCCGCCACTTACACTTGGGTGCCTTCCCTTGTTAGATTTTTTTGAAAATCACCTTATTATGTCTGCTTTCGCAGTATTTTCCTAACTTGTTTTTATTTTCATGGTACTCTTCTGATTTCCATTTCTTTTGTATTTGCCATCTTTTATTTTCATGTATTTGAGCGTTTTCTCTCTTCATCTTCTTTTGGTACTCTCTTTTCAGTTTTGTTGATCATCTTAAAATACATTAACATGCTAAAAAATAAATTTTAAATAAAACAAACAATTTAAATGCCCATCTTAAACCATCCATAAACAGTACATACATTATGTCAGTAATGACGAACCTTCTATTGCCTACATGCCAATACTACTGAAATTGTCAAATCTTTTCCACCTCGCATCCCACAAAAAGTCCTTGATTTTTTTTTACATGCCAAATAAATTAAATTTTAGATCAAGACATGAAAATTTCTAGCCTTAAAACTAATGTTTACAATAGATAACTAAATCACACAAATGTTTTTGCAGCACTAAATCAGTACAATAAATGTTCTGATTGGTTTTTGCCTTTCATTGGCATGGCAACCAAAATCATCTTGCATGCCACTTATGGCATGCATGCCATAGGTTCGTGATTACTACACTACGTTATAGTATTATTATTGAATTATTACTTTAAAAATACTTATTTCAAACTTGCTAGTTGATCTGACAGATCAAAGGCAGATTAGAGTCAAAACAGCTGACTCACATTTACATACTTTGTGTTACGGACTCGCATTGTCAAGGCAAGCAGTAAACAAGTTTACAATGGAATTTGACTCTTATACATATAGAGAGATTCCAAAGAAAATCTCAGGATCTATTTAAAAAATGTAAATTCGAAAAAGAATTGGCAAAAAATACAGCAGTTTTTCCTCCATTTTCCAACATCAGAGTAGAAGGAAATTGAAGCCTTGGCATTTTGTTATTTGGCCTATCTAAATACATAGCAATAATAGGAACTTTCATGAGTAGTTTTCTTCATCATTATATATTTTCACAGAAATTTTTGTGCATTGGTTCATTACTCTATGTGGCCTACCAAACACCAATATAAAAAAATGGGTACAATATACATTGTACAAAATTTCTCATATACTAATGTGTCATTTAGTTATCTTTTGAAAAATATGAACTATATAGAATCATTATAAACATCAACTTAAATAACTAAAAATTTGATGAAAATTGTATAAACTGTTTTTCAGAAAATCTAATTGCTATTAAAGTTTCCCAAGAATAAACTAGCCTTATATTTATATATTGAGAAATATGAGCTATGTAGGACCGACAAACAGACGGCATATCGTAAATCACTTTTTCAGACTCAGGCACAGGCGACTCCCAAGATTCGACCGTTTGAGATTCGACCGGTCAAAGCCCGCTTATTCGACCCAGCCGATTGGTCGGTCGAATTAGGAACTACTTTATGCGAAGTAATTTTTGGCCTGCCCAACCACACGAGGTTTAGTTTCAAGCCGCGTCCAAAATGCCTACTTCTGGCTAGATAGCATGCTTGGCCTTGTAGCTGGTGGACTTTCACCTTTCATGGAAACACCCGAAGTCCGTCCGAAATCGTAGCATGCAAGATCCAAGCCGGAAGCCGAAGTCTAAGACCGTAGTCAGAGGAAGTGCAGTCTTAGAAATGAACTTGAGCAGACATGGAGGGAATCTTTTAAATCAGGGGTTGGCAACCTACAGCCCCCATGCGTTTTATCCGGCCTGCGTAGCCATGATGAAAAAGTGATTGGTATAATGTAACACAGCCAATTCCATATTTTTCAATGAAATTATGGTCTAAAAACCTTTTCTGGTGGACTTTTAATGCTAGTAAATGAATAAGATTTTATTTTCACTAATATTAGAGCACAAAATCTCAAAGTAACTCCTAATTTAAAAGTTTATCCGGTCCGCCAAAGCTCTCATGATTTCCAATGAAGCCCTCCAAAGCATTCGCAACAACGAATGTGGCCTGCCATATAGAAAAGGTTGCCGATCCCTGTTTTAAATGTAACGACGATCGTTGTGCAACTTCTTTTAAATGTGATATATATTAAATTGTGAAGTTGTAAGTTTAAATTAAAGAACTAAAATTGTCCTGTCAAGCATTGTATTAATTATAATAAATGCCTAAACTCCATATTAAAACTTAGTACTGAAATACTACCACGTTTATCTCACTAATGTTTAACTATGAAATACTTAAATATCTCCTATAATATATTTTAAAGGGTGTGTTTGTTGGTTTGTTTGTTCATGGAACTCCTCCTAAACAATAAAAGCTAGAATAATCAAATTTGGTACGATTCTTCCTTACATCCTAACTTAGTGAATGGTCAAGGTTTGGTCAACCGGAATTAATCAGTGCTGCCAATATAGAGGATTAACATTTTTCCATAAGATATCTTGACTTGCAAAGTATTCTTCCTTCAAGCATTAAAATACGTAAATATGGACCGATTTTTTTCATTTTTGCTTTATTCGACGAATAAAACTCTATACTATCTTATTCCTGCGAAGTTTACATGTTACACGGTCGAAGTTTTCAGAAATACGCTATTTGTTTCGAAATTTTGTGGATTTTTCGTACTCTTTCCGGGTGTTGCCATGGTGGCCGTCATTGTTATCTCCAATTCAATTAGCTTCAGTGAAGCTTAGAAATAGACGAAAGTTTAGCATTATTCGATTCGCACTTTTGTTTAAGCAACAAAACGATCAATGTTTATGGATAGCAACGTAAATAGATACTGATTATTATTCAAGAAGGGTTTATTGATGAAAGTAATTGAACCTTCTTTCGTCTATCGAATACTGGAATCTTACATTTTTTAAGTAAAATCATTATATTCTACATTATAATATTTATTAATGTAAATAAGCTCATGTATCTGGTGTACATTTACCAGTCAGTGTTCAATCATAGACAACTGTACATTGCTTTTTCAAAACATAAAAGTAAATATTTCAGCGAGGCATAATTACACAAGAAGTGAAGCTGGATTTGGCGAAAGTAATATGATAGGAAATAAAATTATCGTTATATTTGAATGCAACAGGCTCGGAAGCAGATTGTTACAATCATATATGATTAATTGTTAAGAAAAGCTAATTGTAATTTAAAAGGTATCTATTATATATTTTAAAGAGTTTGTATGTTGTGCTGTAGTAGCTTCACTAAATCAGTTGAAATTCAGCTGGAAATTCCGCTAGTAATAAATAAATGGCTACGCATTTATTCTTTGAGGATGGACGATATTACAATGAAATTTATAAAATTACGAATTGAAGCAGACAGAAGGTTCACTGGAAAAAGAAATGTGGCCAAGGCAGCATACGAGTAAGTACGGTTGGACGTTGTAAATAATTATATTTTAATCCTTAGCATAAAATTAAAAATTTGAAACATAATAATCACAAAACATATAGTTAAGAAAATTCAGTACATAATCGATCACATTTTCATTTGCCAAAATATTAAAAGAATAATAATGATTATGCGCTCTGAAAAGTTTTCCGGAATTATCATTCTATAATTGTCAGATTCCTATTTTGACGCCTCCATATCGCCATTACAACTAAGATTCTTTCAATGTGCATCTTCCAAACCTTAACCGAAAGCATCAAAATCTCAAGCTCCTTATTACGCTGACAAACTCACTCCAAACCTGATATGTTTAATGGCCGTATCATATCACCAAGAGCAACCGAATCTGAAGTCCGTAGCCGGATCTCTAAGCAGACTATTTTCTACGTCATGTTCTAGCATGCTACCAGCTAAGCATGCTACCTTGAAGTATGCATTTCAGATGCGGCTTCAGTCTAGACATCATTATTTCTGCTGTAATTGTTTGAATTTGTGCTGATTTCACTTGTTTTTTCTGTTAATCTTTAATTTAAATTTATTTATAAATTTATCACTTGGCATTGCATCTAAAAGGAAATGTAATAATGATAATGCAAGTGAATCAAATGAAAGAGTGCATAAGACTCAGTTATGAATTGAAATTAGAAATTTTAAAGTGTGCTGAAATCACACAATCGTTGGGGGATGTCTCGTTCAACTATAAGTACTAATGTGAGACAAGGAGAAAATTCTAGAACATGTAAATTCAGGTAATTTGATAACAACAATAAACAGTCCTAGGCATGGTGTTGTGATTCCTTAAATGGAAAAACTTTGGGTAGATGATCAGTGTCAGAAACACATTCCTATTAGTGAGGCCATGATCAGAGCAAAGGCTAAGGATTTCTATGATGATTTGAAGGAAAGGATGAATGAAATGTCTGTTGATGAGCCTCCATTTAGTGCAAGCCATGACTAGTTTGACAGATTTAAGAGAAGGGCAGGTTTGCACAGCCTTAAATTAACTGGCGAGGCTGCAAGTGCAAATACTGATGCTGCCTCAAGTTATTAATTTTGCTGCGATACGCAGTTGTAGGTATAGATAGATGTATGCAGGGATGTGCTGCGGCCGGCACTGTCCGGCTCGCGCAAGTCGTTTTTTAAAATCTTTGAAGCTCAACAAGTCGAATGTTGCACGTTACTGTTCTGTTAACTTTGGTGGTAAAATACTAATACTACTCATTCCTCCATTTAAATAACATGGGAATGGATGAGGCGGATTTGATTTAATTTGGATTTTAAAATTACATAAAATAATCATACAAACAAATTTATTTTTTCTTTTTAATGCAAAAAATAAGTTATACATTTATAATATTCTTTATTTAATTTATTCATAATTTAATATTGTTGTATTAACACATTAGTAAACTTATTTTATCTTTATATAATGTGAGGGGAGACAATAATTTTTTCCTGATATGTGGGAACGTATCCCCCGATTATAACATGCAAGTCATGCAAGTTCGACATTCAACTGTTCGAGATTCGACCGCATTTTCAGGAACGCATCCCGGTTGAATCTCTGGAGTCGCCTGTACTGTACTATCAAAAGTAGTACATCTGGGAACCCTAGTTATGACCTAAAGTTTTAATGTAAAAAAATTATTTAAAAAGTATACTGTAAATCAATTGCCAAGGCAGGTTTAGTTTTTGTTAAAGTTAAAAGAAGTAGATACAGCAGAATTTTTAGAACAATGCAAGGAACTTCAAATATTCTCACTGATAGTGCATCTTCTGATATTGATGGTGTCGAACTGCGTGAAGAATTAAAAGCATTAACACATTTAATTCCTCAGAATTCAGTTGACACAATTTTAGATGTTTTGAAATACATATTCCAATGGATTAGAAGAAATTTATCCTAACTGTACAACGGCACTAAGGAGTTTAATAACGATGCCTGAGACTGTGGCAACAGCGGAATGCAGTTTTTCAAAGCTGAAATTAATAAAAACCTACCTGAGATCCTCAATATCTCAATAGCGATTTGTTGGTCTTTCTTTCATATCAATTGAAAAAGACATTATAAAGTTACCATCGACTAAGGCCAGCAAAATAATGATTTAAATTAGTAACTTTGTACACTTGTACCTTTTTTAGGCGTGCTTCGCTTCCAGCGTGAGCGCCTATTATCGTTGGTCTGTCCGTCCATCCTCATGCTTGTTCTTGGCTTCTACGGAATGGATTTTCATGAAATTTTATATTAAGGACTTAAAATCAAATATAAGAAGAAAATCGCAAAAATGAATCATGTATGCCAATCAGGGATACCACTTTACTGGTGACAAAAAATTAAATTTTTGTCTTATCTCGTAAAGTATTGCTCATATCAAAATATTTTTCAAATAAAAGTTGTATAACGGGTAAAGAAGAGTATTTCCTTTCCTATACATTTTTATTGTAGTAGTAGCCGTTATCGAGAAAATCAAATGAGAATGTCTTAATTCGAGTTGAGCTTTCATGCATGGTTACTTCTTCATTGTTGCTAACATAAACAATCTCACAAACAAATGTTTAATTTCCTTATGTGTGCATGTAATATTATTAAATAGTAAGAAAATGGATTATATATGATGAAGAAAAAATTTAAAACGCTATTTCCCTTACATACAGGTATATAATTTCTTTCTAATATCCCATTGCACGAAACGTGCCCATTTGTGATACATTATACACTTTCCTAACATGTTATAATTAATAATAAACATTGTTTTTTATATCTTTAAATATTTTATACTGTCCATTCTCTCATTCCCAGACCCCCCTCAGGGCCGGTTTCACCATTAGGCGAACCTAGGCAATTGCCTAGGGGCACCAAGATACGGGGGCGCCTGTCTTACTCATAAACAAAGAAAAGATAGATCGTTAAATCTTCGTATTCTCAGAAATAAGAGTAAAAAACCAACTAAAATGTCAAGATCTTACAAAGTTAATGGTTATGTTATAATTAGTAAAGCAACGAACGTCAATATCAATACGTCTATGAATGGCATATATTTCGATTTTCATTTTAGATTTTAGGCTGCGCTTACATTTATTTATTTTTTTATTTTAGTCTATCACAGATACTTGTAAGTTACAGTTATTGTACATTGTGGTTTTAATCTTTGTTTAAATATTCTCAGTTGTCGGTAAGTATACTTATACACTTACTATTTATTTATTTTTAAAAAAACGTACACTCGCTCTACGATGGCTCAGGAACGACTCACTGGTCTAGCAATAATATCTATAGAGCATGAAATTGCATCTACAATCGATATAGATGAATTAATTCAAAACTTCACCAGAGGAAAAGCCCGAAAAATTAATTTTTCATAATTTTTATATTTAAGATGTAATAATTTTCTTGCTATACAGATATTAGGAGTAATCATATATATATATATATATATATATATATATATATATATATATATATATATATATATATATATATATATATACATATATATATATATACATATATATATATATACATATATATATATATATATATACATGTATTAGTGTTAATTAATAAAAAAAATTTAAAATGTTCATAATGATATTATTTTTATAAATATCCACATGTGTAGGTGTAGGTGTATGTGTGTGCTTGTGTGAGTATGACAATATATATATATATATATATATATATATATATATATATATATATAGACAATGTATAGGGGCGCCTAAATTTTCTTTGCCTAAGGGCGTCAGATACTCTTGCGCCGACCCTGACCCCCCTACACGTCTGCCCTCGTAGGCCCATAATCTATTTTCGCACCTGGCCCTGCAAACCCTAGTGCCAGCCCTGTATGTGCTCCTGTTTGTCATTTATATTTCATTTTATCAATTTTCTTTACGTTAAATATTTTTACACCAGATTTCATAGTAAAAAGCCTAACATCCTGTAAATCATTGGATTTACAAGTTATCCCCCTCTCACGATGAAAGTATAATTCTTACATTTTGTCCACTTTAACTATTTAATTAAACACTTTTTTTATGAATTTCATCAGATTTTGGTGGCTTTGAAGCATCTTCACAGCAAGAATATTGTTCATTGTGACCTGAAACCTGAGAATGTGCTGCTTTCATCAGACTCTGACTTCCCACAAGTAAAGCTCTGTGATTTTGGCTTTGCTCGTATAATAGGAGAAAAGTCATTTCGTAGATCTGTTGTTGGTACTCCTGCATATCTAGGTAAATATGCTTTTTGATGCTATATATGATGTAATTGCTGTTATTGTTTTAGTTGAAGAAATAGATGCAATTTTAGTTTCATATTTTTGCCATTTTAATTATGCCATAATCATTTTATTAGACAGACTATATAGCATTGATTTACCACATATATTCTCATCAGGAGCATATATTCTGGGTGTGCTAGGTGTGTGGCGGACGCCCACCAAATATCACAATATATACGTATATGTAATATTATTAAAACTATGGCAACTGTGAAGTGCGGTTGTGCCAAAAAAGTTATATGCACGAAAATACATTCACTGAAAGATCTCTAGCAAAGTCATGCTATCGGACATTGCATGATCTATAGCATTTAACTGAATAGTGGAGCGGTGGAGAGAGACTGGGATCTTGCGTAGTAGATTAGTGCATGGAAGTTGCGCGATGAGCCAAGAGCGAGCGGCTCGTCTCTCGCACACCCACGATAGCGATGTGGTGGAGAGATACTGGAAGTTCCTAAGTCAACAATCCTAAGGCAGAGCTGTAACAGCGATTACATGCCTAACCACCCTGAACCACCTTGAGCTGTAGACAAGTGCAGTGGAGAGATATTTGGGTTATGCATGGTAGTATATAGCCGTCGGGGCATGCTGATATTTTAACGCACCCAAGTGAAGTTGTAGTCTTCGGGATTATTGACTGTGTTATCAATAACGTGGTCGCTAATCCTGCAGAAACTTCAGACCAGCTCTTAGGAGTGAATTGGGTGTTTAGTCAGCAGGAATCTTAAAGTGAATATGGCATTGTGTTACTAAGGGTTTGTTTATTCTATTGTGGTTTCTATTATTTTAGTTTTTTGTGCGAGTTTCTTTAAAATTTTCTGTTACTGTTTGACAGTTTTAAAAATATTTGCCTTCTTATACAATGAGAAATAGTGTTGAAGATTTACTGAGTGTACAATTTTCAACTCAAACCTTTGCTGATCATATGAACATTGTGGAAGAAGGTAAGCCTTGTCCAAATGTACTTTGTAAACATAAAGATGCAAAAACTGAATATACGAGACATTTTTCCATTTCACAATATGAAATGGTGGAATGGTTAACTGGCTGAGAAATGCTATCTAGACTTTTTTGTTGGCCATGTTTATTGTTCTCAATAATATGATGGATCAAGGGAGGTTAGGGGAGGATATGAGAGATCATAATGCCACCCATTTTTTATACAAATTTTTTAATAATATTTTTTGTCCAGGAAAAAATCTTTTTCTACCTTCAGTGCAGTTTTAAATAAAAGTAAAACACTAAGAATGTGTTTTTTGCTTAATTTTATTTTTTCCTATGGGATGTATGAGCTTGACACCAGTTCCTTAAGCTTTAGAGCAGGGGCATGCAACCTGGTTTTAGGTAAATTTTTCGAAAACGAGTTTTTGGAAAGCAAGTTTTTCAAAAACCAGTTTTTCGAAAGCAACTTTATCAAAAACAAGTTTTTCAAAAATGAGTTTTTTGAAAGTAAGTTTTTCGAATGCAAGTTTTTCGAAAATGAGTTTTTCGAAAGTGAGTTATTCGAATGCGAGTTTTTCGAAAGACAAGTTTTTCAAAATGAGTTTTTCGAAAGTGAGTTTTTCGAATGCGAGTTTTTTGAAAAACAAGTTTTTCAAAAATGAGTTTTTCGAAAGTGAGTTATTCGAAAGACAAGTTTTTCGAAAATGAGTTTTTCGAAAGTGAGTTTTTCGAATGCGAGTTTTTCGAAAGCACTTAGCATTCCGCTAAGTGCTTTCGTTAAGTGCGGAGTTGTGGGGGAAAATCGCTGCAACTGCAACGAACTAAATAACGTGTATCTAATTCAGATTGAAGAAACTTGGATGTTTAAGTCCTTGGGGTCACAAAGACCATCTTGGATTCTTCATGTACCCAAGAATCATTTCTGTCTATTTGTAGGAAAATATTGTAGGAAGAAAAAGTTGGATCACAAGGCATTGTTGGATCAAGGTGTTATCGCGACTTTTAAGGCATATTACCTTCGTCGAACAATGGGCCAACTCATATCAAAAACAGATAAAGACAGGCAAATGATACCAGAATTCTGGTGGTCCTATAACATCAAGAATGCCATCGAAAACATCAATAAAGCCTGGAATGAAGTGACACCGGTGACATTGAATGGTTGCTGGGGATCGCTGTGGAAGGTATGCAAACACTACTTCACTGATATTCAGGGGTCCGTTCCTGACATCCACAAGAGGATCGTTGACCTTGCCAAGGATGAAGACTTAACCAATGAGGAATTAATTCAGCTCGGAGAAGAACAGGCTTCATTATGTGATGATGGCTCTGATGATGATAATAAAGAATTATCTACTCCTGGTTTAACCCTGCAGCACTTGCCTGAGGCCAACAAGCACATCGAGACAGCGATTGCTATCTACACTAAGAATGATCCAAACCAAGAAAGGAGCTGTCAAGTCTCACTTATCATACGTGAATCATTTACATGCTACAATGAGCTATAGCGGGAGAGAAAGAGACAAGTTTCACAGCTTCCCATCATAATGTTTTTATCCCATTGCAAATGTCTCCAAGCTTACAAATATCTCCACAACCGTCTACAAGTGAGTTGGTCATCTTCAAACACAAGAAAACACCACTACAAGACAATTCAGAGGAAGAAGTCTACAATCTTGCGATTCCTCCCACCGAATAAATTCATCTACAATTTAAGATAAATAAAAAGTTTCTACAAGAACTTCGAATCTTTATTTTTGGTAAATGTTCAATCTTCTTTTTTAATACTGAATTATGCATTCTTAACTTTTCTCATAACTGTTCAACTTTTTGTTAATTATTTTCCTGGAGATGTTTAAATCACGAGGAATTTTTAATTCTTTATTGACGGTGTTGGTAGGTTCTGTTTTTTATTCAAAAGTTGAATTTTCTCGTATCATACAATAGATGGCACTGTACTTCTATGTTCGATTGTTGTTGCTTTTGTTTTCTAGTTGATCCAATATTGTAGTTGCTTTAACAGACATTTTAATAGCTAAGAATTATAAATTCAAGAATAAAAAAATCTTTTGTCTGGAACGCATCTGGAGTTTTAACAGGGAAGTCAACAGAAAAATGATGATCATTCAACATATTTCCATTTTACTTTCCAGGAACGCATGTCATTCATTGAATGAGAGTTGACTGTATATAATTTTAGAAGCATCTATCCACTGTATCTCAAAAATAGTTTGTCGTAGAGATATGCAATAAACTGAGTTTTGTTTCTACTAGCTAAGAGGTCCCTGGAAAATTATTTTCATTTTCATAAAGACCTGGACTCAATCCCAGGAGATAATTTCTGTTTCTGATTAGATAACACGTAAAGATTGATCTTTCACTGGCCTTGGTGGAAGGTGCTTAACATGTCTAGATCCCAATGCTAGGGTCGCAGGTTAGAACCTGCCGAGGGCATGGTCCTGTGTTTCGTCTATGTTATTGCTGTTATGATATTTGGTGTAATTGGCCTTGTACTGCTTCTGAATTTTTGCCATTTTTATGAATTAAAATTGGAAAAACTGACCTACAATCTTCAGATTTTAAATGTTTTGAAGGAAAATGAATTCTAATCATCGATTTTCAGGAAAGTAGCATTAAGGAAATCGGCATTCGGGAAATTGGTTTTCGGGAAAGTGACCTTATCCTGTTTCATTGAGATTTCAGTTCCTTTTAGTGGTAATGGGAATTATTTTCTCGAATCAATGGTCACACTCAGCAATATTTTTTTATTTTTTAGCTCCAGAGGTGTTAAGAAACAAAGGTTACAATCGATCTTTGGACATGTGGAGTGTGGGTGTGATTGTTTATGTGAGTCTTAGTGGGACATTTCCTTTTAATGAGGATGAGGACATCAATGAACAGATTCAGAATGCTGCATTCATGTATCCTCCAAATCCCTGGAAAGAGATATCATCAGATGGTGAGAGATTCTATTTTTTATACATTCTACCTCATATGTAACTTTTTTCAGAAATTTAGTTTTTCTTAAAAAAAATAGCTCCTCAATTCAAAGTAGAAGTATTTTTGACTAAATTTTATTGATAGTTTGATCTTTAGTTGAACCCTGTTTACATGTTGGCATTCATAGTGGTTGTGTTGTATTTTCCCCTCACTTTGATGCATGTTGGTCAAATATGACAATCAAGTGTTGTTGGGATTGAAGGACACTCAGCCCATATAAGACTAGCTTTACATTGTTATTCAAAAGTAAATTGAAAAAGTGGTCTGTAAACCTTTAAATGTTTGTTGTTCCTAATCATTACTTTTAATATTGTTGCTACATTAAAAATAATATTGTGATATGAAATATTTTATACTTAATATATTTATAAATTTTATCTTGTAAACAGTATATTTAATAATAAGCGTAGGCCTACTGAAGTTGCAAGCCCTCGTTCGCTGGCATGGATACAAATGTCATTGTCATCACCAAGATAGTGTTGGATGAGTTAGATCAAAACTTGACGTTGGATATGAAGAACACGTATTTTATGAACAAACAGATACATATATGTGCACATATGCATTAATATCGACTACCATTAACATAAAAAACTATCGAAATGAAAATTAAAAACATTTGTATAAGAAAACATGAGTCATCACCTCGTTTATTCCTATAAAATCACTTTTTTGAAAGGCAAGAAGTTTCTCCTCAAAGTCTGGTGGCAACATCTGGCAAATTGCGGTTCTTCACCATAGAGAAAACCTGTTCTTCTGCATCATTTGTACACACCACCCTATGCTATATTTAGCATCCTTGAGATTTCTCATGCTTTGAGTTTAATTATGTCACATGAAACTGGCATTCCATTCTGTCTATGAGCATGTACAAACTGAACGACTCATTCTTTAACTTCATAAAAGCAACCACTGAATGATTTTCATATAGATTTGGCATTCTTAAGTTTTTGCTCCTGTTATTTCCACCTTCAAACGTTTGGCTCAGAGATGACAATGTATTTTCTTGCTGCTTCACACTTGCGTGTTTGCTCTGCATGTTTGACCACCATAATCTTAAAGTTCGCATTCTAACTGCACTTGATACCTTTTTGATATATTATTCCCTTTTGTACTAGAACCTCTTTTCTCGACATGTTCTACCGCTCAATGGTGAGGGATACTTCAGTTAAAGGAAGCACGGAATTTCAATCTAGCTGAAAAAGCAGAAGTTGCCAGAAGTGTTGTATCTTTGTAGGGAATCAGCACATTCGATTCATAGCTTCAGTGGTACTTTGGGCAAACTCATGCTAGCTCTTGACTCCTGACCTTGAAACCTATTTCTGTACCGCTTGCTATGCTGACAGTACAGTATTGTTTAAATGTTAGCGTATACTACATTTAAAACATCCCACTAAAAGCTTAAAATGTTTAAAAAACTGCATATATTTTGCACTTGGATTCAAGATGACTTTGTTTTTTAACTGTTAAGATAAGGAGCAAAAACCTCATCCTCTGTTTAGGTAAATAGAGTATTTAGAAGAATAGAATGTCCATATTATTATTATAAGTTGATTTTGCAGAATCCTTTAATTAAAAAAATGTCACTTATTTTTTTCTTTAGTCCAGTAATTTATCTTATATTTAATTTATTTTAATATAAATAATACTTTCAGAAATTCTTTTTGTCCAGTTATGGAAAGGAATTGAATTTTTATCCTTTATTAATAAAATGTAGCATTTGATCATAAACACAATTAATTTCCAGAAGTATTTAAGGGATAGTTCTCTCTTTGTTATTTCAATTCTTTCCTTTTAATTTATCATTGCCTTTATATGTTTACTATGCAAAAAATCTCTTCTTTAATTTTCAGCAATTGACCTAATCAACAATCTTTTACAAGTGAAGCAGAGAAAGCGTTACACTGTTGACAAGTCTCTTTCACATGTCTGGCTACAGGTATGGCATTTCTGTTTTTTATACAATCTTTTACTTTAGTTATTCTGAAGTTGTGCAGAAGAAATTAATCAGCACAGTAAATCCTTGACCTATATTGGTTTACACAACATGGATTTCATTATGAACTGTTAAGTAAATGTGACATTTATTGGCCCAACACCTATAAAATGTAATTACACAGGGTCCTGAACTGGAAACAGTGCACTCAGTGTATGTTAAGGTTGCCAGATATTTAAACCAAAAAGGAGGATAAATCAAGTTTTCTCTTAGCAAAACCAGAGGACAAAGAACAAATGTGATGATCATAAAAACCAATAAATATATGGCTATTCCATATTTATTTTTATAAATAGATTGTAAACAAGTCCATGCACTATAATAGGCTTAAAGCATTTGACTTTGTTCATTTTAAAAATGTCAGGTTTACAAGAAAGAATGAATGCCTTCATATAATTTTAGAAAAAATAATTTCACAATGCCATGGCATGTTTATTCAGAATTGCATGATGAGAAATCATATCACAGTAACTGCAATGATTCCAACTGATCTTTAAAATTTTGAAGAACTGATGCCATTTTAGCTGAAGATATTTCATGTCATTTTATTTGTTAAATAATTGTCTGGCTATGTATTAAATTCAAACTTCAATTAACAAATTTTCAAAATAAATCTTTTAGTGTTTTTGGATACTGATAAACACACAAAAAATATGAGCTTAATGGCTCTAACTACAGAAAAATATGTTCAATGGTTACCGTTAATGCCCTCTACCTGCTGTTTGAAAAGGCTAATAATTTCTAATACAGATGGTTCTCAACATGTTTCGACTTATGATAAACCCGGACTTATGACATTAATACATTGATACCTCAAGTCGGCATCCGATATCGTATTCCGGACATACAGTATTCGACATCCGATGCGCTCCGAGTCTACTTTCTTGCGCATATTTTCGGCTGATATTCAGTTGGACAATACAACTCATCTGCATTGTAGGTACTAATTTATTGATTGTTTTAAGTCTTAAAAATGTTTATTATATAATATATAACACTCATAGGTTCTTAAACTTTTAATTTATAGCCTAAATACGGCTTGATACATATTTTTCCAAGGTCCTGGAATGTATTTCAATTTATAAGATGTAAGTCTTTGGGAAATTGATATTCGACTTGGGATAATTTGACTTACGATGCGATTTTTAGGAACGCATTATAGTCCTAAGTTGGGAACTACCTGTACTTCCAATAATGGTACATCTGGGAACCCTAGTCGTGGTGCCTAAGAGGAAAAAATATTTTTTTCATGCCTTTCTGAATGAATTATGACCTTTCCTTTGGGCGAGACTAAACAAACGTCCCTCCTGGAGTGGGTCATCTGAGGTTGTTTACTCTCTGCTTCTCATGAGATGCCGAGTTTGTTATCCTAGAGATATGCTTGGATTGGCTGTGTTCTTCTTTGTCTCCATCCATTTTCCTACTAATATTTATTACGTAAAATATACGACCATTGAAATAATGAAATTTATTTATAATGAAGATTTGTAAATTGGTGATAAAAAAGTAAAAATATCATCATATGCACAATTTTATCGATTAGGAAATATTTTTTATTTCAGTGATTTATATTATATGATATGTTTAAAATAAATTATTTTGCTAAACGCTACACCTAGCAAGATGGAAGAGAAAAAAACCTCGGCTAGCGCAGTATACACAGGAAAAAAATTTAGCATTGTTTAATGATGTCAGCCAAAGGGGCAGCTATGTATTTGATAGCAGCTTTAATCACTAGCATAGGGATGTCTTCAAGACCCGAATACCAGGTGTTGTTAAAGGCATTGACAGTGTTCACCATTTCATTAGCGTTAATGGGAAACAAGAAAAGTGACTGGCCACTGAAATGGGAAGTACATATTAATTGCGACATCTTCAGAATCTTCCTTTTCAGCTAAGTGTACCTCTGGTACAGACATTTCACTAAATTTTAATAGTTCCAGCTTAATTTTTTCGCATTTGGTCTGTAAATTTATTAGATTAAGTTGTTTTTAATAATACTAGCCTTTGCAGTTCTTGGAGGGATATGTTCTTAGTTTTATCTGTTTTGTACTTGAGCGTACTTATCGTTGTGTTTACGTGTCACGGACTGTTTTTTATCACCAACTATTCTGTCGTCTGCTACTCAGTTTTAAACAAATCCTTAAAATCGACTAGCAAATGCTTATAAGCAAAAGCAAACTTTTATTCACTCAAAATGAAGCAAATTCTTTTAGAATTTGCTTATGCTTTTAGCAAATGCTTTTGCTTTTACTAAGTTCTTTAAGCATTTGCTTAATTTTTATTCACTTGGCCCAATAGCACATTCATTCATCATGGTCACATGCACAGCAGGTGTGCGACAGCTTTTACTTCAAAAACGGATGTTTTGTTTCTTTTGACTTATGAAAAAAGCATCATATTACAATACATGACCTTTATTTAGTATGTAAAATAACATTACAATGAAACCTCGATTTTACACCATTTAAGGGACAGCCTAAAATAAATGTAAAATTGAGGAAAGTGTAAAATCGGGGAACGGAAGATCATGTAACAAAGTAAAATGTGGGTTGCTTGATATCATAACTTTGGTAAGCCATCTAAAATATATATGTTTGAACACAATAACAATGAAATTGCAAATAAACTAACCCACATAACATTTTATTTCTTCAACCAGTCAAAAAGTTTGATACGTGTTCCAACATATGCATCAGCTTGAGCTAAGATATTAATTTTATCACTTATCGTAAATACTTTCCGTTTTGCTTTATTATCCATATTTCAGGCCAAAAATTAATTAATGGTTTGCCACGTTTATAAACAACTCCAAGTGTTGTGTAGATGTCGTCGACTTCAAACTAAAATGACCGATGTATAAATGGATTACTGCGTTAACCGTATTTACCCGTGCCCCCCACGCACATTTTTTTCACGAAACACCAGAGAGAAAAAGGGGGTGCGCATCTTACACGAGGATTTCTGAACAGGTTATATAAATTGTGAGTATCGATAGTAAATTCTCTGCAATATGCTTGTGTCTACGTTTATATTCATAAAAGACGTCGAATTCTACGAAGTATACGCGTATTTATGCGAGCAAGCAAACGTGTAAGTTACACCTGCACTGCAGGCAAAAACTCGCAAAAGTAGGCAGAAAGAATATGCCGACTAACTGATAACTATAATTCAATGACTACTGAGGGTTTGCCATATGGAGAATAGGTAGGTTCAAGTTTGGTCCTTTTCCCTCATCCACTTCAAGGAATTCGGAGTGGTGAAATATTGTTGTGAATGAAAGATTTCATCGTTTGAAAGGAAGATAGAAATCCACATCTCAAGTGTTTGGACTCGTTTTTTCCTAACCTTCCAATATTTACTCATAGGATGCTACTTGAAAAAAAACCCCCTCTGCATAGGGAAGTTCCCGTTCATAGATGAACAAGCAGTGCATAATATTATGCCAAAAACATTGAAGTAGGGATGAAGTTGCGTAATATTACAACAAAAATAGAGTCAAGGGGTTAACAAAAGAGGACTATTGAGGAGATGTCTGCTAGTATTGGCATAAAGAGATCATCCAATAAATTACATCACGTATAAGAGAAAAGATGCTTAACTTGAGCAGAACTTGTTTCAGGGAGTGGGAATCGGTGACTTAAAAAAAAACTTATTCCCGTTCAAATTAACTTTTCCCCCTCCGAACCAGCCCAAAAATAGGGGTGTGCAGGCTACACGAGTAAATACGGTATATACTACACCTGGCATCGTGTTAATATCATCTTCCTACAAAAACAAATGGCTGCAACTACGCAAACATGAAGTGTGTTCATTTCTTCAATTGGGCGATAAATGGATTGCCACGTGAGGTTGCAAACATTCTTATGTAAACATATGCCTATTTAAACATGAGTTTGACAAAGTTACAACTAAAACTACCGAATAAAGCCTATTTTAACCTTGAATACGAGCAGAACACTGCCAGTGCTCCTTCGCATTTTCCGAAATAGAAAATTGAAAACGTAAAATCGGGTGAATTTCCATTGTCAGGACTCAAAAAATAAGATGCAGATTCAGGGGGAATGTAAAGTCGAGGAAATGTAAAATCAGATAAAATTTTACATTGTTCTTATGAGCATTTGGCCAGGATCAGACAAAAGTGCGTAAATGTGGAAAAAACGTAAAATCAGAGAGTGCAAAATCGTGGTTTCATTGTATTTAGATTGAGAAAACCTCAAAATATTATAGATAGAAGAAGAGCAGCAAAAATTAATTCATACATAGTGCCAAGTTGTCTTGAACCAACAATAAAAGAAAATATCTACATAGTTTCTTAATAGCTCAACAGAGTTTAAAAAATATAGCAGATGGCAGAAGGAGCTTGCATAAGGTACAAAAGGAACTTTGAATCTAGTTCCTTACCCCACTGAGAAATAATATTTTTTTGTAAGCGTGACTATAGTCACGCTCCCCACCGTTTAGATGATTATGCGCTGTGACTTATGTCACAACCCCAGTTAAGGGGACCCCATTATTTATTCCTTTAATCCTACATTATGAAAGAAAGGGACCCAGGCTTGATATTCTGGAACAATTAGAAATTATGCAACAGTGTGTGGCCTCAAATAACTGTGAAGTGATAAATGACATATTGTATCCTTTTCATTCCCCAATTCTTGACCTTCCATTAATATAATTACTCTGCCCAATTAATTGTTTTTCCATACCTCCTTACACCCGCCTTACCAGCTCAACTGTTTTCCTCCCCACAAACATAAGTTTCCTTCAGTGATCGCTCACTCCACCATCCCTTTAACTAACCTAGATCAAATCACCCTCTCCCAACCACCCATGCTATCTATAAATTTCTACCGGCTATGTGTTTACTTCACCTGATAAAGAAACCTAGGTATTATAAATGTTTCTGTGGAATTACCAGGTAAGTCTTTTTATTTCTACAATATGAAGAATTTCCACAAAGTGACACCTAAAACAATTAACTACCTTTTATCGTATTTCATTTTATCAACAAATGATGTTGCTGTCCTAAATTGAAACTTGAGTGCCAAGTTCTTTACTTTTATTTTATTTGAGCCCCTCCCTTCAACCAATAACTGTTAATTGTTGATAGTTTGTATAATCCATGACAAAGTAGCTGTTCATAATGACAATTCACCATTCATTTGTTTTAATATCTGGTATTAAATGTTTCTAATTATATAACTTGTCTGTACATAATGCCATTGCTGTTTGAGAAATTATAATTGCTTATTATAGGATTTCCGTACATGGAAAGATCTCCGAGAATTAGAATGGCAGGTTGGCTTACGCTACCTAACACACGAATCAGACGATGCACGCTGGGAGCGAATGCAACCCTGACAGGGATGATATGGTAAAGGTGCTCAAGAGTATGACCTCTGCTCTCAAAGTGATAGGCATCATCTGGGCACTATGGCTGGCCGACACAGTTATTGTTACCACACAAGTGCTCCTCGGCCTATCTCATATTTAGGCCACTTTGATACAATATTTTTTTTAGAAAATTGTGTGTGTTGAGATTCATGAGGTTTTTCTCATGTAGTGAGTTCTCCTAACCAAGGAGATGGCCTACTTAAATATAAAGCAGTTATTGGATTGCAGCTTTTATTTTTGAAGTTGTCTTTCAAATGCATGGTGGTGGTTGTCATACTCTGCATTGCTCTTACTTTTTCTTGGCAAGGAAGTTATCTTTAATTAAAGAGCTCATAAATACAGCTCAAAAGACTTGTTACTTGTCTACACAACGAAAATATTTGGCTGTTTTTAATACTTGGCATTATAAGACCTTGATTGTTGTTGAAGCAATGAATGTTTTCCAGGTGAAATATTTATGTTCCAAACTAAATGTATATGAAATTTGAATTTCTATAAGAAAATTATAGTGTGGCAACGATGGAAAAAAGACTGCCTATGATATGATTGTAAGCCTAATGTTTTATATTTTTATTGGAGGTGTTGGACTTTTTGTTACATTTGAGATTACTTTTAAATGGTACTAAATGTCATTTATTGAGATATTTTATTATTTGAAAGTTTTTATTGCATATTTACATAATGACAGTTTCTTCTATCAATATACACTTATTGTTTTTTGTATTAATTTCAGTGTAGATATTTGAAAATAATGAACCTTCTTATAAAAGTTAATCATATTCAGGTAATAATACTGCACCACAATAGCTATGTGATATTTAAATTGTTATCTCTTTTTAGATCGTATTGTGTGTACCCATATTTTGGTTGAAGGGACTAACTTTTAATTGCTCATTCTTTTAATGACGACAGCTAAAAGCCATCCTTCGTTCCATTCAGTATTAAAACTATAATGAAACTTGGAACTAAGCTCCAATGAAAGAATAAATCTTCCTGTTAATGCTTTTATTTCAACATCGATTATAAGTGTATCTGAAAAGAATTGTAATCTTTATGATACTTTTAAGAAATTCTTTAACATTACAAACTTGCAGTTGACTGCAATTCAAACTGTGAATAACGTGTGGTATTTTTGGTAAAAATGTTGTAATTTTTTCCGGTTACTGCTCTTAGCAAAGAATAATTTGCTAGTCTTCCAAAAGAGAAAGTGGGAATTTTACTGTAACTATAATGAATCTTGCAGCCATAGAATTTAAATAAATAGTTACTATCCATTCTTCAGTATTATAAAAATACAATTAAATGACATATGTAATCTGCCTACCTAAGTACGAATCAAAATAATGGCTATGAATATAGTCTCCATGCATAATTCACTGCCTAGTTTAGTGCTGTGGGCAGTGAAAAAACATAAAAATCACCCTCAACTTTCATCTGGTATTCAGCTACTAATTTATCTCATATTTAATCATTCGTTGATACTGTTGTAACTTTTCATAACATTTCTTGTGTATGAGTATGGTTTAGGATGGAAAACATGAAAAAATTTTAACTTGTCAAAAGAAATGTCAGCAGAATCTTGGTTGCGGGTGACATTAAACAATTTTAATATTACAGAATAAAATCGCCCACATATTTTATTCAGAAAATTGGTTCAGTCTTCGTATTTTCCATTGTTAGATGAACCTACAATAAAGAAAATGGCGAGTAGAACTGAATATGCATGTTCTTCAACATGTGAATTTTCTGCTGGTTTAAAAGCAGATAAATTATTAGAACCACAACTAACAAATTTATTAATTTAATTCATCAAAAGAATTTATTTCTTCAAACCAGTCATTGACACTTCAGGTACAGTGAAATCTCGCTACAGCATACTTTGAAATTACGTATCTTTCAAATTAACGTACATTTTTTGAATACCCATCAATTTTCTCATATAAATTACTGTATAAATATTTCAAAATAATGTACTTCAACTTAGCATACTTTTCAGTACTATGTATGAACTTCAGAGGTCCTGAAAAAAGATTTTTGTGGTTTTATTGTATGCTTTCATCTGTAAATGACTCAAGTATAACCCATTCTTTCTCATTCAAGTCATTTTACACCAATTTTGAAGGCATCTTTTATCTTTAGTGCAAAAAGATGTGTAACTCTGCCAAACTCCCAAAAGGAGAGATTTTTCGAACTGAAAAATTTAGAACTGATGGTCAGTTATCCCTCTAGTATTTTCACAATAGCATTGAGGTGAAATCTTAAATTCTAGGAATTATCTCGCTTGTTAGACTCTCATTCTGGCTGGTACCTGCGAGAATTCCGATCCCCCACTGAGATGCTTCTACAGAAAATGCTGCACTCCTTATAGATATTTCAGTACACCATACTTTCAGTATAAAGTATAAAAATTCATGCTCCATAGAAATACATTTAATCGAGATATTACTGTCAATTTTTTCAGCCTGTGCTAAAGAAAATCAATGATTACGTTACACTTCCTATGTGTGTCTATCTATATAAGTTTTCTCCTTCCCCAATGCTCAGGGATAAATAGGAGGTAAATGTGCACACATCCTGTTAGCAAGAGATGAGAATTGCATCAGTCAGAGGGGCGGTGAATGCTTATGATTAGGGAATTCGCGATGAGAGGTGAATTTGAGATTTTGTCAGTTACGATTTAAGTAATGAATGTAATACAAAGTAGCTATTCTTTCTGCCATTTTCATCTGCCAGTGGTTGTTTGTTGTTCGTTCTTTGTTCGTCATTGTTGCAAAATATATACGGTGGAATTAATGTACGTTCCTTAATAAACATTTATCAAACTGTTACATTGTATTTTAAATGTGCATGCAACCTAGTAAGGAGAGAGAAAGGGATTAGAATTGCATCAAATAGGAAGGGTGGAGAATAGAAATTCTTACTGATATGCTCGGCCAACAGATGTAAAAGTTTATAAGGAAGCAATGATGATAAAGAATCAAATAATTCTAATATCTGCAGATTACGCAAAGCCAACTTTAGTCAGAATAGATTTCAAATCAATTTTTCTTCGATAAATTCTTCACTGAAATTTACATTTTTAAGCAAATTAAAGCATTTGAAAGATAATATTTAGGTAAGTTTGGTTGTTACCAGTTTACAATGTTGAAATAAATTGGTGATTTGTTTTTGTTCAGATAGTTTTCAAAGAAATTATTCCGCTGATTGATTAATTAGTAAGTTCAATTTTTATTTCATGTCCCAAAAAAATAAGCTTTACTCATTCATAGCAATGGATGTAAATGGTGAGACACAAGCAGATAGAAAACAAAGATTAGCTAGAGAAAGGAGACAGCGTTGGGTTTTAAGGCAAAGTCAGGAGACGTTATAAAGAATCAGAAGAGAGAACGCTGCACGGTATGCATTGAACCGTGCAATTGCAAGTCAGCAAGCAAAGACGAAGATTAAATAAAATCATTCAAAATAAATTATTGGTCTTATGAGAGAAGGGGAAGGAGAGAGGGAAGGAGGTAGGGTATATAGCGGCGAGAGGGGAGGGAGTGACGGGGAAGTGAGAGAGAGAGAATTAACCAAAGAGAGATTGCACAACACCTTTGTTTTCAAAGAAATGTTCAATTAATTATAAAAGATTTGGAAAATGTGAAAACCGCCGTTTGCATTGAGCGTCATTCAAAGGAGCATCAAAACAATTTCAGTCCAGGAAGGATTTTCATAGTGCAGAAGACTATAAAAGGAAGCAGCTAACCAACTCTGTATGTGCATTGTCCGAATTTATGCCCACTCAATATATTATTTAATTTGTACCTTGCCAATAAACCAAATCATTCCCCGTCATTTTTGACTGGCACTTATACTAGTATTATTAATAAATGGCTTAGGAAACATGCACTGTAAAGCACTATATAAAATTTTACCTTTTATCAGAGAAGATTCAGGTATCCTTGTAGAATTTTGTCCATTAGGAAAATGGCAGTTGCCTTACCTTGAATGCTACGAAATCACAAATGAGCTCCATTAAGTCCAACAGCTGAGCCAATTCATGTGCAATTGAAATTGTTGCTAAGCCAACCAGAGAAGAGGAGAATGGATGAGATATCTAGCGGGTAGAGGGGGGTGTTGTATGTTAAACCCCTCTCACGAGCCAAAAATTTTTTTACTTTACTCTCTGTTCTAAGATAAGATTTCTTCATTTATTTAAAACAGCAATCAAGAATTAGTTAGTTCAAGTGTACAATTACATAACTTGAATTATGTGTGTATCAGTGTTTTCTAAGCAGACAAGAAGTATGCTCCCATGTACAAGGTGCAGTCAGGGAGGGCAACTACGTAAACCCTGGCTGTTTCTATGAATAGACCCAGCTGAAGAAGCCTTCATGTGATGGAACTCTGTATTCAAGAAAATAGGGACAGTTTGCACTTGTAAAATTTCCACTTTATTGGAATAACAGGTAATCGGTTTCAACTATAAAATATTCTTCATGATGATGACTAAGTTATAGTTGAGTAAAGTGGAACTTTTATCAAGTGTAAACTGTCCCAAACTAAGAACTAATTATTTACTGTAATGATGCACTCCACGTACGAGGTGCTACCCAAAAGTTTCGGGACTGTAACCATAAACTACCGTTGGCTTACCTGAGGTTCTAATCGCCACCATCATCCTCGAAGTAGTCCCCTTGGGAGTTGATACAATGATATCAGTGCTTCTGCCAGTCATGGAAGCATCTCTGGAACTGATTTTGAAATGCTGTTCAGCACTTCCTGCAGTTCCGCCTGGATGTCGTCAACGGTGTCAAATCTCTGTCCCTTCATACAAATTTTCATCTTGGGGAACAGGAAGAAGTCGCAGGGGGCTGTCGGGGGAGTAGGGGGGATGGGGGACCACTGTCATGTTGTTCTTGGCCAAGAACTGCTGCACAGACAGAGTGAATTTGGCTGCAATCTGCCTCATGTTTAGTTCATCAGACAGAATTTGTTGACATGTCCCATAGGACAGGCCAACAATGTTGCTGACATCTTGTGAAGCAGTGTGCCGAGTGTCACATTGATACACGCAAGCGTTTTTTTTTTCACGAGCGTTTTTGTGCGTTAGTGATAGTGCGAGAAGAGAAGTTGCAGACTTGAAGGAGCAGCACGTGTGCATCAAGTTTTGCTTCAAACTCCGCAAAACCGCATCGGAGACCCATGAAATGCTTAAACAAGCATTTGGTGATGACACCATGGGCAGAACCCAGACTTTCGAGTGGTTCTCGCAGTTCAAACGTGGGCAAACGTCGGTTGAGGATTCTGAATGTTCTGGTTGGTCCTCAACCAGCAGAACCGAAGAAAATGTTGAAAAATTGCATTGGGCCATCCACGAGGACCATCGGCGAACGATTAACAACATCTGCAGCATCGTTGGTGTATCGTTCGGTATATGCCAATGCATTCTTGTGGAGGAACTCAACATGAGGCAGATCACTGCCAAATTCGTGCCCTGCTTGCTGACCCAGGACCAGAGGCAACACCGGCTCACTGTGTGCAGAGACCTCCAGGAACAGGTCAGAAACCGAAACTTCCTTTCCAAGGTCATCACTGGTGATGAAAGCTGGGTTTATGGCTATGACCCAGAAACCAAATAGCAGTGATCCCATTGCTGCTCCTTCAAGTCTGCAATTTCTCTTCTCGCAAAAATCGCAGAACACCACTAACACTAATGCACAAAAACGTTTGCTTGTATCAATGTGACACTCGGCACACTGCTTCACAATGAAGCTCTTTAGTGCTACCTAGTGGCCCAAGTCTGTACTACGTCCAGTTAGAGCTACATGCGGCCAGTCCGGGAACTTTTTGATAGCACCTCATATAGTGCTAATTGATCTTACATGTGCTACCTTACAAGCATGAGTGGGCTCGCACGAGCCCATTGTTAAATTTTAACCGGCTCACTGACCCCATAGTTAAAATTCATCAGACACACACTTTGTATGTACAAACTTCCCATATGATAGGGAACATGTTTATCTTAACCCTTTTACTGCTGGCCAATTTTGTTGAGTATATGCAAAAAATGCGAGGCAATTTTTAGCAACAATGCAAGGTTTATTTTAAGAAATTCTAGTAGGCTTGTTTTTGCCTTCCCAAACCCAATATTTTTTATGATGTGTCTAATGCATCTATAAAGTGAAATAAAAATTATTTGGTTTGATCACAGGTTATTTCATAAATATAAAAAATTCACATTTATTGATATTATAACAAAAATATAAAAAAACTATATAAACAAAAATGAAACTCGATTACATTATTAAAAGCGATTATTACATTTAGTTTTCTACCTGAAATTACATTTTTATGTTTATAGCTACATTTTTTAAAGTATTATATGTGTTTTTATAAGTCTCTGCACGTAACTCTTACCACGTTCAGCGCTTCCAGGAAGCATGTGCCATGAAGGCCTTTCTCACATTTTGCACACTTTTTTCTTTTGCCTTTCTGGTTCTTTCCTCGTCTACTACATACACAGCAGTCTTTTTCTTTATTCTGAGGTAATTTTATGAGCATTTGTCATCCTGTGTCGCTGATTTCCCAGATATGTTGTTCTCCTGTAACCATTCATTTGAAAGATCCTCAATAATGTTTATATTGAATAATAGACGAGATATTGCTTTTTTCCCTGAGGGGAGATTTTCCTTATAAATAATATAGCTATTGAGGACCATACGGGAAAATATGTTGATTCATGGTGTGGGGCATGTTTTGGTCCTTGGGCTTCTTGGTACTCACAAGGTGGCATCAGAGGATTATCAGAGTTCCAAACACTTCCTCCCATTCAATATTCTCAAGATCAACAGTTTCTTCATCTCTCTCTGAATCCTGTGAATCATCAGTCTCCAATGAAGATAAAATTTGCAGCCGGGAAGATGTTAACCGGATGTATTTGCCAAAAGACTCATTGGAGAGTGATGCAATACTCTCCTCAGTGGTGTCCGACTGTAATTCATTGTCACTACTAAAATCAGAGTCAAGTATAATATCCTAGATATCTTCTCTTTTCATACACTTAGACATAATGTACTCCGAAATATTCCCCTAAAAACATGATTTGATGTTTTAAAAAAAATTTATCATAATATCAAGCAATTTTAATTACGTAAATGATATAAAGTTATTTTTTATTTTTATAATTATCAAAATCTTTGTACAACATGTATCACAATTAGGGTTACCAACTTTTAGATCTTCATGAACCGGCGATGTTGTTACAGGTTGCCTACTTTAAGATATAAACCGGAGTTTGCTTGAAACCTGGATACTTTAGAAGTTTAGATGAAACCCAAGAGGAATTAAATGTAATGATAAATATAGTCAATATTCTTAAAGGCACTCATGATTTTAGGACACATGATTAAAAATCGGTTTATTTTTTTAAATATAGCTAGTTAATGAAATTGTAAGAGTATCGTCAATTTGTTTTTTTTTTGTATAAAACAAAATACAATGGAAATTAAAGTGCAAACTATCTTAATTCGAATCATTTATAAAAAATGCAAAAAAGTCATAAAAAGGACTTTCCACTGCAATTGAAATTGAACCAGAGATTTGTGCTACTCACCTGGAGATTAGGGCAATGATCCTGAGATCTCCGGCCCGAAAGCCGGAGGTTGGCAGCCCTAATCACAATCGATACTCAAAATATTTCCAGTACTATATTATTTTGTTTAGTCGGTGAAAACACGTAATCACTCAAAAAGAAACTTATTGTTCTTTACCTGTTATGATAGAATATGAAGGTTACACAGCTTTCCAGCAAATCTTCGGAATACCACTAAATGAGGTTGGACACAAATATCTCCACACAAGTGAACGCTCAACAATAACCCACACTACTGATAGCAGAGCAGAGTGGAAAGAAAAAAAATGATAAAAAAAATCTTAGGTCGAGAATGAGTCTTGGGTCTACCATCATGAGAAAGAGTAAACACTACAGATAAAGGTGGCTCCGTGACTCATACCATCCAGATCTTGCTCAGATTATTTGAGTTTTCGCATAAATTGAATGGGCCGATAGATCGGCCGGCCTGCAGTAAAAGGGTTAAGGTATCTGTCAGATTGTCGCAATATGTAAAGAGCACTCAAACAAAGGCCACAGGGGATGAATAGAAAAATTGTCCATCGGGAAAGAAGAGCCGCAGGAGTAAAAGTCCCACTGTCCTCACTGTGATATACCCAGATATTTATCTCAGGACTGCAAAGGGAGAGGGGTGAGAAAACCTAAGTTAGAACAATCCACGGAAAGGACATGAAATATTTTGCCCACGAAGATTTGCACCCCAAGAAAGAGGATTGCTTGCGCTCTGATTTCAAGTGCCGTGTTACATATTATTATATTCATTTCCCTATTTCGAAAAGTATCACTCTCAGACTTCTGAATCAACGTTGCTCCACAAATTCATGTCATCCATTAAGACAGTGGTTTCCAAATTATGGGGCGTGGTGGGCAGGTCAGGTACAGCTTGTCTGCTTTACGAAGGCAGTGCGCAGTACAACATACGCAGGCAGGTGAGGCCGTGTTTAGGCCCAGGGAAGATATCATCTTCCAAACCAAAACGGCGTTATTGCGCATGCCGTGTGATGTTGTCTTTCCCCTTAGGTTTCCCCCCCTCCTTCGTTACCTTTCCCTCTCATGCGTCGACGGCTGCCTTCACAAAACGGACAAGCTGTAATATGACTTCACATTGTATTTACTATCATTTCAATTGTCACAATCGCCGCATTCTAGCTCTCAAGTGTCTAGGGTATATCATTTGCCACATATGACATATATGGGGGCGCAAGGACATTTTTCTTAGTTGAAGGCGGTCGCGGATTTGTTGTTTGGAAACCACTTCATTAAGGCGTGTAGGAACCACTTTGCAAGATAGCAAATAGAATAATGTTTCCTTGCCTTTTTTCTTGTTACTTTCTGCATAAGTAGTGTAGGAGAAAGTATTGTATTTATGAAAAAATCAAATTCGTGATTTCAATGGAAATACATTTTGAAGTCCCCAGAGTATTTTGTTTATTTTCTTGATGGTGTCTGTGTTTATGTGATAGAATGTTGTGGGTGCTCTAACTCAAAAACTGATAATCAGATCAGCACAAAACTTCATATTTATGATTTTTATTAATAATGAATATCTGAAAAGGTTTTAGCTGTACCTGGTCATCCAGAAGTTGAGGTTTATTCTTGTCGTTTTTCCTTTTTATTTCCAAATATCTCCTCGGAACTCAAGTTATTTACATATTTGTCTTAATGAAGTTGTAGAGCATGCAATTTTCTACAAGTTTTGTTTGAAACATTTTTTTCATAAAACCGAGTTTAGGAGATATTTTGATTTTTCTTCTAAATTGATGTAAATTCGTCACTAATTGATACCATTGTTCCCATTGCTATGATAAAATTTTATAAATATTGATAGCGATGCATACACTACCAAGGGTAATTTTAATTGTGCATCAATATTTTGAGATCCATAGAAAGTTACAATTTTCTCTACTTGTTTTTTAAAATAAAGACTTGAAATTTTAAAAAAATTATAAGTGCAATTTATGATAATTATTTCTGAGGATGCTGATGTTAAGAGCAATCATTTTCATTGCTCTGTATGATGAAAGTCATGTGCTGGACACATCAGATTTTTAAAATGAGGTAAATTTTACTGTGTGCCATTTACACACAGGAAAAGACAAAATCTTTTCACTTAAAAAATATATTTTATCAAGTACATATCTCACATTCCAGGCTAGGAACCCTTGCTCTATGGGCAAATGAATGCTTATATTAACATTTGTCTTACTGTCCCATCTTTTTCATATACAGGCATAATGAGTTTGTCAGAATGAAGACTCAAAAATAAATTTTAATTTTCTTTCGCCCAAATTGCAGTTTTTGGTTCAATTGACAGCTTTTTATTTATGGTGTGCAGCCTGTTTTAATTAAATAAATCTGTATAGTACTTAATAGACATTACACTAAATTTTGCCTTGAAAATAGGATCGTGTCTCTACCATAGACCGAAGTAACACACAATTCGGGGTTTTACTGCACTTGAATAGAAATCAATTTTTTAAGTGCTAATAAATGTAAATCTTAAAATTCACTCTGCCATAAGAAAATTATATTTTTTCAATTTCGTACCTTCACTCCAAATGTATGACCACTTACAATATCATTTTCACAATTTTATTCATATTTATGTAATTTACACATTCTGAAAGCTTGCCAAAAATAAACATTCTTAATTTCTCTTCCATTTTTCTCTGTAGCTAATCCAAAAATATTAACTTTAATAAATAGGAAAAGTTCAATATAATGAAATTTTAATGGTAAAAAAATCTTACATAATGTAAATATATAAGACAGTTAAATAATTTTATGATAATTTTATGTACAGCTATAAATTATGCAAACTTCTACTATAATGCTTTTATTTATATATTAATGGCTCAAAGTTTCCAGAGCATTTTTACTGCACCGGCAAGACCAATATCTGTGCACGAAAAGTAGCATAAGCTACCTAGTGTCACCATCGACGCGAAGTAAAGCAAGCCCATAGAAACCTTAGGTAGAACAGGTCCTACTACCCTTGGCCGCACGTAGTCTACGATGATTGCTTCCAGACCCCTAAGAAAAGAAATTCGTCACTTTTCCTCCATAATAAAATTCATTTTAAAAGTTCTAGTTATTACGACTATATTCACGATTCGATACTCAAGCCTTACCAATGCGAGTGCATGACCAATGAGAGAGATAATAAACAATCCAATGGAGGAGATTGAAATATGAAGGCAGCCGGCAACAAACCAAGGATATTGATGGCAACAACGCGCTCCACGGTCCACAATTTTCCGTGATCGTGAACTCCAGACGATAGCTGACGAGGGCTTACAGAAAACTGCTTTACAACTGTGTAGCTTAACAAATTTTGATTAACATTAATGCTGGAAAGTGGGGCACTTGATCTTAAAATAGATGAACCAATGAAAGGCAGGGATGAGAGTGCTACAAGGAAAAGATTAAAAAATTATTAGAAAAACCATTCATTGATAAAAATATATTGTCTATATGGTACTGTACCATACAAGATCCGTCAACAATACGCCTATGTAATTCAATAAAATACAGAACGCCACTCGGGTCATTATTCAATATATAAGCCCTAGAGTGAACAGCCATTTAAAATATGTAGTTGTTGAGCTATTTCCATCATATAACACTTTGAGAAAAAGAAAACCAATAATTTTCATGTAAAAGCTCGAAAATGCCAATTTCCAACGAAAATTTCGTCTGCTAGGTTAGCATTTAAACTTTTAAAATACTTAATTATTAACCTTTAAAATACGATGACCAATGATTTACTTAAACCCTGTAATGTAAATCTCAAGAGGCAACTTCATTTACCCACCTTCGGTACTCCTAGGTACGGTGCGTAAAAAGCATGAAAGTGCCATCTTCTGAAATGACTGTATCGATTATTTAATAGAATTTAATTCAATCACTTCCGCAATAAAAGACAATGATATAACTACAAAAATGATAACCTTTAGCAGATCACCAAATTAGAAGTGGGTTGTAATCACCACAGTCGCGACTCTCGTTATAAAACGAGGCACGAGTGGGCGTAAGCGTAGTCACGTATCGTTTGGATCACTTCCCATTGGTCCGATACTAGCTACGTAAACAGCCCCCCTCTTCCCTCACTCTACTCCCCTCCCTCCCCGTCATACGGCCGCTTTTCTTAGGGACAGGGAATTTTCCGTAAACCAAATGGAGTTAATTTATTCCATAAATTTCACGCTATGATCCTCCAATTTTTTTTGTTCTGAGAACAATTTACCCCATCAAATGTTTGAGCGGGAATTATTCAAAGAACCAAAAGAAAATTAAGGAATTATAACGTCAAATTTATGAACAAATGAAACTCCATTTGGTTACCCGAAAACTTCCTGTACCTTTATAAGGATGTGGGGAATTGGTACACACTTCTTAAGGAAAAGAACATATATTCCTTTACAAATTTATTGAAAAAAATGAAGGCAAATTTACAAAATATAACAATAATAATAGTAATGACAATAATAATAACAGTTGTATTCAGTAGTCCTTCGGTCTGTATAAACAGATATAAGACAAGTCAAGTTTGACTTTGTACAAACAAGAATGGATATCTCATAAGAGCTTCTCTATTAGCACATCACAAGCAAAAACAGTAAATTCTAAACATTATTGGCATATTAAAAGTGCATACATTCAAAGGCAGGGTTGGCCTTCTAGGGTATACATCCGCTGCCTCCATACAGAACAATGAATGATTGCTCTAAACATTATTCTCAAGAATAATACTAATATGGAAGAAGTAGACTTGCTAGATGAAAATTTCGAACGAATAAATACGTACATATAAGGGATTTTATGTAACAAAAAGTATTAATTTTGCTAAAAGATTATATTTGACTTTTGTCAAAGAACTTACCTAACTCGATTAATAAACTTTTCGCCGCAATTGATGACACAGCACCTCGGGCTCACCATGATCACTTCCAATGGCTTCCACTTTACAACGAAAACGGTTAAAACGTGTGAATATGATTTGAATCGCGACGTCAACGAACCACGTGACATTTGGATCGCTTCCCATTGGCTCCTCAGACGGTTCTAGCTCCGCTATATCAGTGCGGCCCCTGTGGTATTCACAGTTGAAGTTCATGAATCGATCGCTGTAAATGTATCGTTCAGTGTACTGAATCGATTCACCTGTCGAAATGAATCGTTCAGTGATTCGCCGATTCGTGAATTGTTCTAATGTAAAACGTTCTGAAACAGCGAATTGGTGAATCAACTGAATCGGTGGAACAGTATTCTCTCCAATTCTCTCTCAGCGATTCCGAACCATTGGGCCGAATCAAATAATTAAAAAATCTGATGTGGCCAACACATGACTTTTTCCATATTTGGGGTATAGTTATTTAAATTATCATGAATAGCATTATGAGAGAAAATTATTATTTCGTATCGTAAAAGAATACAGTCGTCCTTATTGCCGTAAATTATATTTTGAATATGTTTACAGAATTCACCGCTACATGGTGCTGGCGCTGTATACTGGAAATTAAGAAAAAGCAAAATATCTCCGAAATGGATGGTTCTACGAAAATTTGTTTCAAACAAAACTTCGAAGAAATATTATTCTCTACAACTTTGGTCCTCACGAAGATTACCGATAACGACGTTTTTAAGGAGATATTTGACGGAAACCGAAAAAACCGATAATTTATAAATAATTCCTAAACAAGAACTGCTATGGAAAATTGTTTCAAATAAAAATTGTAGGAAATTACATTCTCTGTAACCGTTATATAGAATTGTATATAAAATAATGATGTTTTAACGGAGAAATATCGCAAAAATCGAATCGGGTTTCGAATAAACCTCGACTTCCGGTTAACCGGTAATGTCCAAAAACTAATCAGTTCTTTGTGCTCATGCTAAAGTTTTATATATGAAGTTTGGTAACGATATGGCAAGTACGTTTTGAGTTAGAGCGCCCACAATCACATATACACATACACGCACACAGACATCATTCCGAAAATGGTACTTTCCTGTTAACGGGAATACCTCCAGGACCCTTCGCAGGACCTAGTACTTACGAATTATCCCCATGCCATACTTACGTACAACATTAACAGAAACTGATTGGCCTGTCTCGACATTTACAAACCCAATCACCGGACAAGAAACTGATTGGCCCGTCTCGACATTTACAAACCCAATCTCTGGACAACGTGGAGGGTTTCTTTGATTCCGGGCGAGGCGAAGGGCGCGGCAGCGCCCGGAAACGGCTACCCATTACAACAAAGGGAGCCGAAGGCTCGTCAGTATATGCTTTCAATGTTAAATCCTCTTGACTGTTGTGCCTCAAATTGAGAGGATATATCGACAAGCCTTCGGCTCGCTTTGTTGTAATGGGTAGTCGTCTCCGGGCGCTACCGCGTTCTTCGCCTCGCCCGGAACCAAAGAAACCCTCCACGTTGTCCGGAGATTGGGTTTGTAAATGTCGAGACCGGCCAATCAGTTTGTTAATGTTGTTTTTAAAATAAAATATCGTAAATCCAACAATACTTCAATATATCCTTTCAATGTTATATCCTCTCAAACAGTCATAACAATACGTTCATTTTTAAGGTATTCCCGTTAACAGGAAAGTACCCCGAAAATAGTCTAAACGTGTTCTAGAAACCTCAAAACGTGTATTTCCGTTGAAATCTCGAAGTCGATTTTTTTCATGATCACAATACTTTCCCATTACTTCGTATGGAGAAAGTAAAAAGTCGCTAAATTTAGCGACAAACTCGTAAATTGGCAACTACGCTCAGGGGTTCCATTATTACTATCTCCATGCGTAGTAATGGGAAAGTAGGTATTGTGATCACGAAAAAAATCGACTTCGAGATTTCAACGGAAGTACACGTTTTCAGGTCCCTTGAACACGTTTAGGCTATTTTCGGAATGATGTGCGTGTATGTGATTGTGGACGCTTTAACTCAAAAAGTACTTGCCATATCGTTACCAAATTTCAAATATAACACTTTGGTGTGGGCAGAAAGAACTGATTAGTTTTTGGACAATAACGGTTAACTGGAAGTCGAGGTTTATTCGAAACCACATTCGGTTTTTACGATATTTCTCCGTTAAAACATCATTATTTAATATACAATTCTGTACAAAGGTTATAGAGAATGTAATTTCCTACGACTTTCATTTGAAACAGTTTTCCATAGCAGATATTGTTTAGGAATTATTTATAAATAATCGGTTTTTTCGGTTTTCGTCAAATATCTCCTTAAAAACGTCGTAATTGGTCATCTTCGTGAGGACCAAAGTTGTAGAGAGTAATATTTCTTCCAGGTTTTGTTTGAAACAAATTTTCGTAGAACATCCATTTCGGAGATATTTTGCTTTTTCTTAATACTAGTATACAGCGCCAGCACCATGTAGCGGTGAATTCTGTAAACATTTTCAAAATATAATTTACGGCAATAAGACTGACTGTATTCTTTTACGATACGAAATGATAACTTTGCCGCATAATGCTATTCATAATAATTTAAATATCTATACCCCAAATATGGAGAAAGTCATATTTTGGCCACATCAGATTTTTCTTATGTTAGCGTTTCATCTGTTTTTTGTTACTTTGTGATTTTCTATATAGAGGTGCTGTCGTCGATTGTCGGAGGAGTCAGGAGGGGTCTTCTGTGGTCACGATGTGTGTTAATTCGGTTTAAAGCATTTTGAGTGATTCATGTTTTAGTTTTGTATAATAGAATGGCCGTGATAATTAACCCTTCAAATGTAAATAGGTATGTATTCACGCCAAATATCGGGAATTTATTTAAATATACGGGTCCTTTATTGACTGATTATAAGGTACATATAATTTTCTTGTAGGTGTTTGAAGGAGCCTATATTAATCCATGAAAGCACGTCTCAAAAAATACCTAGCAATTTAAGTTTATTATTGTCAACATTTAATGAGAAATTAAGTGACGTTGACCATTTAGTGATATTAGGCTACACAATGATGGTAGAAACCGGATTTATACCTTATGACAAAATTAACGATTTCAGAAAATTCAAGATTTCGCCCTTGTTCAATATTAAATTATTAACTGCAGCACAAACCCTACCAATGAGTTGGAAAGGCGATAAAGGAATTTACAGGATTAACTTCGTTCTTCCGTCCATCTCAGACCGTTTGGTGTGCTTAATGGCACTATCACGTGGCGAAACCATTATATTTATTGGTAAACATGCTACTGAAGGATTCAAAGTTAATTCTGGCTGTGCTCGTTGATTATTTCCTGTCTTTCCTATTTCAGTTTGGCTGAAAAATGTCAAGACGCCTAGCTGGAGCCTAGCGTTGGAATGTAGAAATTATGTTCTGAACAGACAGACCGAGTTAATGAGCCATGTTTTTTTAAATTTAAAGGAATTGTCACAAAAATTCAAAAACAAAATTTCATTGCCGATTCGAAATTACCTGAATCAAAACGGAAATGTAGAGGTGTGTGATTTACTTTATTTACCTGTTGAATTGAAAGTTTTGATATGTACGTATCTTAACCGTCGTGATATTCTTCGGCTGTCTGAAACATGTAAACTTTTATACATATTATCCAGGTCGGAAATAGTATTTAAAAAACTTAATCCGCGTTTTAGTCAAATGATGTAATAGAAGATTATTTTATATTTTTGTGTATTTCCTTCTATGAACCAGACATTTTAATCCAATGTTATACCAAAAAGGAAATTTCGGATTTTTTTAGTTTTAATGGAACAAATAGTGATATGCCAGAGAACAAAATATCATAAAAGATAGTGACAGCTGAATTAATTTCCTTATCATAAAAAAAGAGATTTCAAGCCATACATTGCATAATAGCTAGTGCTTATTTGGTAGAATATTGTTCTGCAACAGTTATTGCAATAAAATACTAATTTACAGAACTTAAAACAAGGAAAGTAATTTGCTATGCAATAAGTTTTGCTCCTATTGTATAATACGATTAGGTTTTTTGTCCCAGCCAAAGAAATCCAAAATTGTTGAAATTCCAATTTTTAGGTGCTGTTTTTGCCCCATAAGGAAAGCACAAATCGGTGATGAGGTTTGTATTATTTGCTTTTTTAAATTACTCCTCGACAAGATTTGAACTGTCAGAAAGTTTAGAAATTGTAGTTTCTTATTTTTGAATATGGAATTCAAATCCCTATAGCTTGAGCGTACATTTTTAGTTTTTATCAAAGAAAAAGTGGGAATTTTTCTGGGTCCCAACCTTCTAATGCTATGGCAACAACCTCAATGCTTTAACATGGGTAAGCTTTAAATGGGAATCAGAGGTCTATATTACAATGCCATTAATATTAAACAACGACCAATGGAAGAAATTTATTTTTTTGTAAAAAATCACAATGTGCTGCTTTCGCAATACTTCCGTAACTTGTTATGTGAACATGTTTAACACGTGTTTACGGCATATGTGGACATGTTTTAGTCGTCATTGTATTATAAAAGTTTCAAGTTTTATGTATTAAAATGCTTTAGTTCTTAAGTAGACATCTTTTAGAGGTTTTGTGAATAATGATCATATTTTTGGATGTTGTTGGGAGTTGATATTTTGACAGCTCCTGCCTAGGAAATCAAGAGGAGAAATTGTAGGAAGTTGTATTATCAGAAGCAGTATATGGCCACAGTTAAAAATAGTGAAAATAAAATATGCCCAGTTAAAAATTCTTTAGCCGAGTGGCTTCTTAAAATTCGAGATGATAAAGCAGAAATACCTGATAACTGCATTTTCAAAGATACGAATTGTGTAGATTTCCTTTTTGGTGTTCCTATTAACCCTTAACTGGTACAGTGAGATTTTTTTCAGTAAATGGTACGGTGCCGATCAAATTGACCAAAAAAATGTCATTATTGCTAACAGAATGATATAGTTAAAATTAGATTGTATTATGCTGTGATTATAAAAATTGTTTATTTAATAAAGTTTTACAAAACATAAAAATTATTCAGCATGAAAGATACAAATAGTTTTTGTATTACAAAGCACAGGTTTCGACTTGAAATTTCTGGATACTGTATATAACTTTATAAAGACAAAAATACTTATAATTATTACCCTGAGAAGATGCTTAACTAAATAGTTATTAGAACAAAATGTAGTGAACATGATCAAGTTTCACAAAAAAATTCCAAAGCTGTTTTACTCAACATTTTCAGTGCAGTTAGTGCAGACTTTCTTTGTACAGATGTTGCATATTGGAGTTATAAATGCAATAATTTCAGGTTTCCCTGTGCCTTCATTGTTTTGTATGGAGTGGTGCTTGCTTGAGACCAAAATTACACATTTTTTTTGGAACGTATGAAATCAAAGTCATTCTTAGTAAAACCACATAAACTTGATTTCTCATCTGTCGACCTTTCTGGAAGAAATTCAGCAGGGATCTCCTTTTTAGGCGCTTACAGCGTGAGCGCCTATTATCGTCGGTCGGTCCGTCCACATCTTCTACTTAATGGATTTTCATGAAATTTGTTATTAAAGACTCAATCAAATATAATAAGAAAGTCGTAAAAAAGGATCGCGGACGCCAATCAGGGGTACCACTTTACTGGTGACAAAAAATTAAATTTTCGTCATATCTTGTAAAGTATTGCTCATATCAAAATATTTTTCAAATAAAAGTTGTAGAACTGGTAAAGAAGAGTATTTCCTTTCCTATGCATTTTTATCGTAGGAATAGCCGTTATCGATAAAATCAAACAAAGTCTTATATCGAGTTGAGGGGAAGGCACTACTGACCCCCAACGGATTTGGTTGAAACTTCGTAGAGATAATGTCCATGACGTCCGATTAACGAAAATATATACATATCATGGCCAATACCCAGCCGTTTTTATTTTATTAATAAAATAAGTTAATATTTCCCGAGTCACTCCTTAACTACCATACACGGTAACGAATCTCATAAGCAGAGGCGCTGGCGTAGCGGTTGGCACGCTTCGCTGTAAATATCAAAATGTTGTTCGAGTCCTTATTTCGAAACTTTTTTCATTTTTTCCCACATTTTCACTTTCCTCATTTAAAGTATTTATTACCTAATTTCCTGATATTGCTTTAAGTTTAAATATACATTTATTTCTAAATAAAATTCCTAATCAGAATGGTAATATATATAACTATAAGCTAACTCGATTTCCTCATCCGTGTATTTCGTCGACTTCATCGGGCCCCGCCAGATCGTAATCTTCATGGAAGTTCATCTCGCCAAGCATATCCGCAATACGTGTATAAATTTCTTGGGCCATTACAACACTACCTCTGCTTATGAGATTCGTTACCGTGTATGGTAGTTAAGGAGTGGCTCGGGAAATATTAACTTATTTTTATTAATAAAATAAAAACGGCTGGGTATTGGCCCTAATATGTATATATTTTCGTTAATCGGACGTCATGGACATTATCTCTACGAAGTTTCAGCCATATCTGTTGGGGGTCAGTAGTGCCTTCCCCTTGTTAGAAAATTTCTTGCATGGTTACTTCATTGTTGCTATCATAAACAATCTCCCAAACAAACGTTTAATTTCCTTACGTGTGCATGTAATATTATTAAATAGGAAGAAAATGGATTATTTATGATGAAGAAAAGAACTTTAAAACGCTATTTCCCTTACGTACAGGTATATAATTTCTTTCTAATTCTCCATTGCACAAAACGCACCCATATGTGATACGTTGTACACTTTCCTAACTTGTTATCTTTACTCATCGTCCCAACATAATTAAGTCCTTTTCCCCCTTAATTTCTCAGAGAACACAAAGAAAGCATACATACAAAGAATCTGATGTGGCCAACACATGACCTTCTCCATATTTGGGGTATAGATATTTAAATTATTATGAATAATATTACGAGGCAAAATTATTATTTCGTATCGTAAAAGAAGACACGTCCTTGTTGCCGTAAATTACGTATATTTTGAATGTTTACAGAATTCACCGCTACATGGTGTTGGCGCTGTATACTGGTATTAAGATAAAGCGAAATATATCCGAAATGGATGGTTCTACGAAAATTTGTTTCAAACAAAACTTGGAAGAAATATTATTCTCTACCACTTTGGTCCTTACGAAGATTACCAATAACGATGTTTTTAAGGAGATATTTAACGGAAACCGAAAAACCGGTTATTTATAAATAACTCCTACACAATAACTCCTATAGAAAATTGTTTCAAATGAAAACTGTAGGAAATTACATTCTCTATAAACTTTGTATAGAATTGTGTATACAATAATGATGTTTTAACGAAGAAATATCGCAAAAACCGAATCGGGTTTCGAATAAACCTCGACTTCCGGTTAACCGTTATTGTCCAAAAACTAATCAGTTCTTTGTGCTCATGTTAAAGTGTTGTATATGAAGTTTGGTAACGATATGGCATGTACTTTTTGAGTTAGAGCGCCCACAATAACATACACAGACATTCCGAAAATAGTCTGAACATGTTCTAGAGACCTCAAAACATGTATTTCCGTTAAAATTTCGAAGTCGATTTTTTTCATGAATACAATACTTTCCCATTACTACGTATGGAGAAAGTAAAAAGTTATGCAACTGGTATGGTGCTGGTGCTGATGAGCAATTAAAATTACCCTAGGCAGCATATGCACAAAAAATTTTCTAATTGTTGGTAGTGCCTAGGGTAATTTTAATTGAGCATCAGTATTTTGCTATCCATAGCAGCAGCTAACAATTTTGCTTACTTATTGTTTTTGTAATATGAAATGTGATTCTAAGTATTTTTCAATGTGAAATTTATTCACAAGTGCAATTGACATTAATTATTCTTGAGGGTGCTGATGTCAAGAGCATTCATACTCATTACTCTGAGGAGAAAGTCAATTGCTGGACATATCAGATTTTTTTCATATAAGATAGGGCAATGATGGTGAACCTATGGCACGCAAGACAATTTTGGTTGACACGCCAACAAAAGGTGAAAACCAATCAAAGCATTTATCGTACTGATTTAGTTCCTCAAAAACATTGTTATTTAGTTAATTGTGTTGAACGGTTTTATTGTTACAAATTTCAATCTCTTATGTCTTGATCACGAATTTAATTTAGTCATGCAAAAAAATCAAGGACTTTTTTGTGGCACATGAGGCGGAAAAGATTCGAAAATTTCAGTAATATTAACATTGGACAATAGAAGATTTGCCGTCACTGAGATAATGAAGAAACTAGTGTACTTATTAATCAATCGATTTCATCAAATAAAGCTTTGTTGGGGGTTGTATATACTAGGAAGAAGGATGAGGGGGTGAAGGAAAGGGGGATGGTTAAATAACTCACAAGTAGGAGGGATTCCCTAGGCCAGGGTTTCCCAAACCCAAGGGTCCCACAGAAGCTAAATGGTTCCTTGATAGACAGAGAAAGAGACCTGATATGCTCTTCCTTCTCTTATTTACAACAGAAAACATGAGCCTGACTTGTAAACCGTATACTGTAAGATACATAAGCTATGCAAATAAACATTACAATGATTTTGAAGTTAATTTTATTGCAATTTGGCTTATCACCTCTTAGGGTTCTGAGAGAAAAAATATTTGAATATAAGGGTTCTGTGGCTTCCCAAACAATAAAATTTATAACTAAAAAGATATGAGCACAGAAAACACTTCGAGAGCCAACAACCAGCCAAACTGTTCCTGATGATTCCGATGATGCTCGTCATGCTGCTCTGAGGATGAACATTTGAAATGGGTTTGGGCTGTTCGTTGGTGCTCGTGTTTATGGTGCTGTCCACAGTACATACTAGGAGTGTTCATTGTTCGCTGTGCTCGGGATGCTCCTTCGCCAGTGCTCGTCTTAGTCTGGATGCAGCTTAAGAAAAGCATGCTTTGAATGAGGGTGGAGAAAGTAATTGTGCAATTCTTTTGACTTGATCTCCATATGCATTTCTACTACATAGCAACGAATAAGTTCTTGGTTTTATTCTAAAGCATGGTTCTTAACCTTTTTTGGGTCACGCACTCCTTTGAGAATCTGATGAAAGTTATGAACCCCCTCCCCAGAAAAATGCACCTAAACAACATACAAAATTTTGCATACAATTTATTGTATTGCTTTGGAAATTGATTTCCTTCACATAGAATATAAAAACAATCTTTACAAAGAATATGTTTCTCTCACTCTTGTTTTTTAATACAAAAATTAATGACCAATTCCTGAAAAAAATTGAAATAAATCCAAATTGTGCAAATAAAACAAAAAGTAAACTTTAATTCTGCTCAAAAGTAAATTTCAATGAGAAAGCTGTTGTTGTTTGGATTGAATAAGAAGTTGAAATTGTGGAATGGTCTTTGACATGGCAACACACGTCATATTTGACATCAAATTGATTTCGACTTTCGTTTTGATGGCAATGTGTGCTGAAAACCCTGACTCACAAAGGTATGTAGTATCAAACGGAATCAGAGCTTCCATAGCTCGCTTTGCCAGAGGGTAGGCTTGCATCAAGGAACACCAGAATTCTTCAAGACTCTTCAAGTTGGATGCATGTCGCATCATTTCCTTCGTCCTCAAGTCAATGAAGTCATTTTTGGCAAGGTCTACATCATTGATACTGTCTATGCCAGCAAAGAAAGGATTACGAATCCATGTTTCAATTTTAAGGTCGTCTGATTGTGAGCAGAAGTAACCTTCAAAAGAGTTCTGCAGTGTTTCCAGGTTTCTGCAGATTTCTGCCTGCAGAGAAATTGACAAGGTTTTGTCACTCACGAATCCAGCCTGCAGGAGCACTTCCTCCAGCATTGGAAAGTTTACATAGTTGCCCGCCTCCAACCTCCTCTTCCAGAGTGGCAGCTTGGCCAAAAGAGCGAGTAGTTTTTCAGCAGCATCCATAATGGTGACTGCAGGGCCTTGAATCAAAAGATTTACCTCATTCATATGACCAAAAATATCCGCCAAGTAAGCCTAGCTATGAATGAACTCCCTGTAAATTATTCTGAGAGTGGGCTTTCCTTTTCTCTCAAAAAAAGTGAAACTTTGATTTCTTTATATTACACTGTGAATACATGCTATTTCCTTGCCTACCTAACATCGAACATCCACGAGTATTAAACAATATTGTAATAACTAGTCTGGAACGAAAAAAATTACAATGAACACTTGAAAAGACTACATTTTTACCTTAAAATTCACAATGACCCGATGTAAACAAAGATGTCCATAATCATAATGGCAGGGTACATTTTCTTTAATTCCTGTCAATGGGAAACTATTCCAGACGTCATAACATGGTGACAGTGATGATTGTACATTACCTGACTGTGTACAATAGCATCCCATGCCACCATACACTTGTTTGGAGTGAAAAAATATCTTAATAACATTATTTGACATAAAAAAGAATTTTTTTCACAAAGTCTTTTCAAAGTAATGAATGAAATCGAAGAAAAAATACTTTTTTTGTGTCCGGTCTACGGACCCCCTGAAGCCCATTCATGGGCCCCCTAGGGGTCCATGGACCACAGGTTAAGGCCCGGTGCACACGAGCTGTAAAGGATGTTGCGTGAACGGTGCAGGGCTGCAGCGGTAACGTTTGTGAGAGGTGCACACACAGCGGCAAAACGACGCTCAGTCTTGCCTGAGCTCCATCAGTGCATGATTTGATAATGGAAAATTACAGGAGAAAATGCGTAGTTTTTGCTTATTTAGTTTATAAACCATTTACTAAGGAGAAGAGGAATTACTGGGTTCACCCTTTCGTTAGTTCACAACTTCTCAAAGGTGCTTTTTCTTCGATGTTCACAGACTTGAGAAATGACGAAGAAAAGTTTTTCAATTATTTCCGCATGAGTAGCAAGTCATTCGATGAACTGGCAGCAAAACTGACTGATAAAATCAAGGCTCAAGATGAGACTTGCTATACCTCCAGTGGAAATGTTGGCTGTAACATTGAGGTAAGTTATCAAATACTTCCAAAAAGTAACATAGCTAGGCGCACGTGTGCATTCACCAATGCCTACTAAGGTACTGCTGGAATGCAGCATCGCTGCAAGAGACCTGCGTGACGCTGCATTCGGGCAGTCCCCGCAAGTCAACTTTTGGACGTTGCAGCACCGCACGTTCGTGTGCATCCACCAATATAAATCTTAGTACTGTTTGGATGCGCGTGGACGTGCGGCAAATGCACTCATGTGCACCGGGCCTAAGAACCCCTTTTCTAAAGCGTCTTTTTATGTTTCATTAATTTTTCCACAGAAAGCGGTCTGGTAAATGGAGTTACTTGTTCGACATTTATATTATCAAGGTATAATAATAATGATATCACTGACATTATACCACATACACTGCATTATACCTCAAATCTCCTCTTGTGATAAAATAAATAAACTCATGTAATGTTACTTTATCCAATGTACTTAAGAAGTTGGAACAATTGAAAGATTCCAGATCATTAGATCCGGATGGAATTTCACCATTTTTTCTTAGAAAATGTAAATTTGCTCTGGTTTCTCCAATTGTAAATCTGTATAATCTCTCCCTACAAACAGGTAATTTTCCAGACTTTTGGAAAATTAGTTACTTGAATCCGTTCCATAAAAACAGAGACAAATCAAACATACAAAACTACAGACCAGTTTCTAAGTTATCCCATATTGCTAAAATATTTGAATCAATAATTGTAACTATTTAACTCCTCATTTCAAGTTAGTTTTAAATGAAGAGTAACATGACTTCATTGCAGGTAGGTCTACTTGCACCAATCTGGTGTGTTATGAACAGTTTTTACTGAAAGCACTTGAACAAAGAACTCAAGTTGATTCCTTGTACACAGATTTTAGTAAAGCATTTGATTCGGTTAATCATAGTATTCTAAGAAATAAACTAAAAGTCAATGGAATAGGTAATCTCTGCTATCCTGGGTAATCTATACATATCTATAAAGTAAGGTGTTTGTATGTATGTTCTGCTAAGGCTCAGAAACTACAACACGCAGAAAAAAGAGGAAGGTGTCATAATAACTGTTATCGTGTGTACGGTGGTGTAGTAAAGTTTTTAAACCGATTCGGTGTACTGTTTAATTATAATAAAATATTTTCGTTTATATGGGATTTCCATTAAAAAATTTTTCGTAAATTTCTCGAATTTTTTAACTCCTTACATATATATCGCAGACATATGCTCTCGCAGACTTTTTTGTGGTAAATTATCTCCTCTTTTGGAATATTTTTTTAAAAGAGGGACTTACTGATCAAATAAGACGAATTGAAGGGAAAATCTTATTTTTCATTATTGCTCAGCATTTGGATATACTTAGCAACCGATGTAAACAAATTACGTTTGAACTATAAACATATCGTAAACGTAGAAATAGCAAGTTTTTTCCTATGCTCATCCATTTTGCGTTTAAATAATAATTAGATACTTTTTTGTAATATATAATATCGTTTTGAATTAAAAAAGAGTTTTATCAATTGGAAATAAGGTTCACTCTTGAATAATTGTTATTTTAATACGAGAACTAAATTAGATTAACATTTTGAACACGTAACGCAGTGAATTTCGAAAGATTTTATTTGAATAATACTTTTGTCATGGTACTCCTAAACAAGGTAGGTCGTTGCGCATGTTTCTACGTCTTCCTCGTTCGAGCGTGACGTCACTTGGATCACAGAATTCACCGATCTACATAGCGCCACCTATCTCAATAAAGCAGACCGTGTTCGACGCTTTGTTTTGGTAGGACAGTGTTTTAGTGCTAATAAAGTTTTATCCAGCGGACTTTGCCATCGTCTACCAGGATGTCACATTGTGTAGTATTTGGTTGCAATAACTGCTACAGAAACAGCAAGGGGAAGGTGAAATTTTTTAGATTTCCTTCTGATCCTGCAATTCAACAACTATGGATACGAGCATGCCGAAGAAGTGACTTCTTTAACGTTAATACAGGTAAAAATATATTTTTTCTATTAATTTCAGATAACTACTATTATTAGAAATAATTTCCTCGTAATTTTGTGTGTAATTTTTAAAGTAAGTGTTGGTAATGGATGTATTAAGGCCAGACTTTATAATCATATATCGTCGCAAATTATTGCAGCTCGCATTTGCTCGGTGCATTTTGAACAAAATGCATTTGAGAAAAGCCTGCAACAGCAATTACTCGGCTATTCCCCCAAACGCTGTAGAAAGCTTAAACCGGAAGCGGTACCCCGACTTAATTTACCGGTGTGCATGGTGGAAACTGAAGTTTCAAAGAGAAGAAGAGAGAGGATCTCTAATAGAGGCCAGAGTAAGCTCGTGCATCAATTATTAGAGGATAATGCAGTACAAGAATCATCGAATTCGTAAGTAGTCATACTCAGGGGTGATATTCAAAATATTTAACAACCGGTACGCTAATATAAATTAATATAGGTATGAGTTAAAACTAAAAAAGAATATTTTTGCGTGCATGCTTAAGGAATGGATATACGTGAAATTTCTCTTTTATTTTCTAAATAAGCTGTATTATTATAAAACTATTTACTTACCAATTGAAATAAATTGTAGCTCAAATTATTCTCGGAATTTCCAAATCATTTTTTGATTTAGAGAAATTGTTGGCGTCATCTTTTGTTTGACGCGGCTGTCGCTAGCTAAATAATGCCCCTGTCTGAGCCATGATTTGACATAGGGAACCGCATCAAACTCTTCCAACGATTTTCCCATTAAATTGATGCTCATTAAGTGACTTGTAGTCTCAATAAGTAGAGAATTTCTTTTAACATCAACGATATTGTTCATGGTGCTGAACTAACGGCAATTACATTCAAAATGTTTTTAGCCCTTATGATACTGTCTGGGACTTTTATATATTCAATATCTCTATTATCAATAAAGTCACGAAAATCGTTTATTGAAATGTCATATTTAATTATTTGGCTTAATTTCATTAATTTATGTTCACCTTCAATCCAAGGAGCTTCACAAACGTCATTTGGCCAAGTTTCAGGATTTAATAAATTGAAATAAAGTTCATTTTATTTTTCACTTTTGTCATCAAACAGCAAGCGCATTTTCATATGATTTATTAGGCAATCTAATAGTTTTTCTCTTGGAATTGATACTTTCCTTTGTTTTGTTTCAAACGGTATATTATATTTCTTCGTTTCTGTAATAACTTCCACTTCTTTTTCATAGTTTCCTTTATTTAATTTTATATGTTCAATTACTTTTATCGTTCGTCGAATTAATGTGTCTGCTTTCAGTACTGAAACATCTCTTTCTTGTAAAGCTTTAGAAAGTATTGACATCTCTGTTAGAATGTCGTTTATTAAAGCCATATCTCTAAGAAAATGTTCATTTCTCAAATGTTTAATTATTCCCACTTCACAATTTCTATTAAAGTGAATATACAAAGCTTGATATGATTTCCAAACTGCTTTTGCAGCTCTAGAACTACAGGCTGCCCATCGCGGTCCAAATATTCTTCCAATTTTCATTATTTCAATTCCAAGCTCTTCAGATATGTTATTTAATTCTCTCTGATGCTTGTTTGATGTATGATAATAAACATAAAGTTTATCGAGAAAGTTTGAAAATAATTTAGTTGATTTACATCTTTTATTGCATCACCCAGAGATAATTGTATACGGTGACTTAGACAATGCCAAATTAAAACATCCGGAAGTTTTTCTAAACGTTTGGCTGAAACTTCCGACTTTCTCCCTAACATTACACTGGCACCGTCTGTACAACATCTAGTAAGGTTTTCATGTAAATATTTCTCATTGAAACCATTTTTCTCGAGTATTGACAATAAAGTTTGATAAATTACTTCAGATGTTGTGCCCTCCAGCTCCACGAGATCAACAAAAACTATTAAACTATCTTCAAAGTCTTGAATTTCGCATTTTAAGTAAATGATTAAAACACTTTTATGTGAAACAGTTGATGCTTCATCGATAATGATTGAAATTTTACTGCCTTGATTTATAAGTTTTCCAAAAAGTTGTTTTCTCATTTCAATAGATATATAAGTTTTGCAACAAGCGGGACCATAAATTTAGAATGCAATATCATATCAATATCATTCTTTTTTTGAAGTTCTATTAAATACTTCATGTCTTTAAATGGTCTATTATTATACAATAGATAGTGTTAAAGATTTTAATAGTACTTTCCATATATTTTTCGTTAGCTTCATCGACACTCTTTGATATAATATTTTTTTCGGAAGTTTTTATTATTTCAAATGCTTTACTGTGTGAAACTGATTCATGATGTTCTTTTAATTTTTTCCTCATTGATGATTGCAAATTTATTATATTTGAACCATGGGCCTTAACAGAACATGATTTCCATTCTGATGAAATATGCAAGTGTTTGGTACTTTCAACATTTAAAGACAACTTTTGAGCACCATCGGCATCCAACATTTACGTCACTAGCAATAATAAGCCACTCATATTTTCTTTTGTAGTAATCAAGTTGTTTTTCATTCCAGAAATATAAATTATTTGTTTTATTTTGTACTGATTCTTGTACGGTACCGTAAGAAGTTCCAGGTTGTTCTAATATTTGCACAACATCAGAAGATATTCCAGGTTGCGGCTCGTTATTGTTATCTTTTCTTCTTTGTTCTCCAGCAGATTTAGCAGATTCATGTTTTTGAGATTTAGAAGGAACGTTAAAAAACTTAGCCAAACTTTGCTGTCTCTTCATTCTGGGGGTTTTATTTTTAATATCTTATTAGAAATTCAGAATTTATAAATATAAAAACACTGCACACTTACTTTACCGCTCACATTTACAGAAGGTGTAAAACGCACTAACAAAACCAATGTAAAAACTAAACTATATGAAATTTTGATGGTATCGATTATAGATAAATGAAGAATGAAATGTGTAGTTCACATTTATGCTACGCTTCGCATGTTTTGGCAGCTTATCTACAAAACAATTACAAAACAAGCCGCCACGATTGTTGTTTATTATTATTAGTAATTGGAACTTCGTCCGCTTGGAGCGCTAACGAAAGGCTTTACTTGCCTTGAACCTTAAACTAACGAGTTTATAATAGAATTTATATTACTTATAATTTTACCGCTTACCACAATTATTATTATAACATTTAACAACCGGTACGGAAGTATTTCCATATTTTAACAACCGGTACGGCCGTACCGGTGCGTACCGGCTGAATATCAGCCCTGGTCATACTACTCATAGCGTTCATTATGTATAGTTTAAATAATGTTGTTAATATTAATTAATATATTTTTATAAATCCTGACATGGTTACATGCACTAGTATTCTTGAGCAAATCCCTATTCAAATTATATCAAATGTGTTTGTAAAACATATGTCATTCTTCCTTGAAGTCTATCAACTAAATAAAACAAAATTAGTAGTTAAGAACTAATATTTATATCATAAAATGGCTAATAGTATTGAATGAGCTCTCATACATCTTCATTTTTCTTATATATTTTGATAATTTCCAGGTGTGAAGTATCTGCAATGGTAGAACATGCAAACGTAGAGCCAGAAAATTTACATACGAAAATGAAAAAGTTAGAGGCAGAAAATGAAAGCTTAAAAGTTAAAGTAAAAGAGCTTGAGGATGAGAATGTGCAATTGCATCTAAGATTAGAAGAACAGGGTAGAAACATAAAAGAAAATACAAGCAAATATGTTGAAGACGTATTGTTGCAGCTGTTTTCTCCAGGTCAAGTTAAGTGTATTTTAAACCCAGGAAAAAGAATTGTTTGGTCAGAAACAGACATTTCAGCAGCCATTTCCCTGCGGTATGTCAGTGCCAGGGCCTATAGATATTTAAGAAATCAGCTAAAATTTCCTTTGCCTAGTCCTACTACACTTAAGTCTTGGGTTGGTAAGTATGATTTCAGCCCTGGTATACAGAAGAATGTCTTATCAATAATGAAAATTAGGAGTGAACACCTCTCAGACCTTGAAAGATTGACTGTCATTTCTTTTGATGAAATGAAGGTAAAGAATGAATTGTGCATGGATAGGAAGTTAGAACAAATTCTTGGTCCCAGTGACCAAGTGCAGACTGTCATGGCCCGTAGTTTGTTTGGTAAATAGAAACAACCAGTTTTTTTATGGATTTGACCAGGTGATGACAAAGAGGCTTTTATTAGAAATTATAACTGCATTGGAGGAAAATGGTTATAAAGTAGTTGCTCAAGTTAGTGACATGGGCCCTACAAACAGAACCCTTTGGAATGAGCTTGGTATCAGCATTGAATGTACTTCCTTCAAAAATCCATGCGATAACTCAAGAGATGTCTTTGTTTTTGCTGATGTGCCTCATGTTATGAAGTTGTTTAGAAACCACTTGGTGGACCAAGGTTTTGTGTTATCCAATGGCAACAAAATTTCTGTATATATTTTAGAAAAGCTTTTCTCTTTGAAAGATGAATTGAACATTATTCCTAAAATAACCCAAGAGCATCTAAATCCGACTCTCTTCAGGAGACAAAAAGTTAAACTTGCTACACAGTTGTTGTCAAACACTGTCGCAAAAGCTCTAGAATATTGCCATGAAAAAGGGAAGATTCTAGAAGACATTGAAGACACAGCCAGGGTTATTAAACTTATGAACAATTTCTTTGATGTCTTTAACTCATCTGTGCTCCATGATAAGCAAGGTCCCCGCCATGCTTATGGGACAAATTTAGAGTCCCAAAATAAGATTCTTGATGATGTGCTGAATTTGGTTGAGGGTTTGCGAGTGGTCAGATTTAAAAGCTTGCAGCCTTTTCAAAGAGGAATAATTGTTTCCATAAAGTCCTTGAAAGGGTTATACAGTTACATCAGGGAACATCATGGGGAGAAGTTTCTTTTGACAACTAAGTTAAACCAGGATGTCCTCGAATGCTTCTTTTCCTACATGAGAGGGATAGGGCATACCAATGACCACCCTAACTGCATAGATTGGAAGCAGAGAATCAGGGCATTTATAATGGGTAAACACTCAGAATCCATTTTTACTGTGAATTGCAATACAGTTGATAATTCAAAGGAGGAATGCCTGATTCAATTTGATAAGGAATGTACAAGAATCACTGAGCTGGAAAAAGAACTATGCATCACGGTCGATGTCTTGAAAGACCTTTTTCCATCCAATCCCCTACATCAAGAGAGTGACACAGAAGAACAGGAATTGCAAAATGTTCAATTTGAGAGTGATGCAGAGGAGCAGGAATTACAACGTGTTTCATATGACCAAGGAAATGATAGCTTGGAGGATGATGGACTAATATATATAGCAGGTTATGTTGCTTTCAGATATAGAGCAAAATATCCTTGGTTGGGCAACACTACATCCACATTAGAACCTTCAAGAGAGAACTGGATAATGCACCTCTCGAAAGGTGGCCTAATGCATCCCTCAGATGATTTTCTGGAAGTTATCAGATAAGCCAACAGGGAATTTAAAAATTTTCATGGGGAATACATATCCAAAGAAAAATTTATATTCTCCAAATTAACTGAAGCAATTACAACAAATATTGACTCAACATGGCCAAAAGATGTAATATCCTTGTTTGTAAGGACAAGGACTTACATTAGAATAAAAATGTTAAATTGCCACTTGAAAGATCCAGTTAATGGTAGGCAGTTGAAAAATAAATTAAAAAAGATAACAGCTTAGAGGTATTGGCAAATTAATTAGTTCAACTATTATAGCTATATCTAGTTTGGTGTGGATTTTTTTGTAAAAAGAGTTTGAAAGAAATTCCTTGTTATATGTATACCTTGTTTTCAGTGGTGTTTTATGTCACAGTGTCTCCACTTGCTATAAAATAATCAGTTTATTGTAACGATTTCTTGGAAATTTAACAGATTTTATGATGATGGCTTAACTTGCTATGAAAACAGTATTTATACAAGTTGCATTTCCTGATTTGACTATTGGGAACATATTTTGTCACAACGGATGGATAAAATGCATGTAATAGGAATGTCTTGTTTTCTGTGGTGTTTTATTTAACAGAGTCTGCACTTGCTATAAAATATTAGTAAAACCAAACTTTATGTATAATCTTTCTCAGGTGCAAAATTGGTTTAGTGCCAATGGATTATCTTTAAACACTAACAAAACTCAAAGCTTAATGTGTAGCTTGAGTCGTAAATTTTCCGATAATGAATCAGTTAATTTATTAGGTATTTATATAGATAATAAGTTAACATGAAATCAGCATATTGTGTATATTTCCAAGAAGTTATCTAAGTCACTTTTCATGTTAAGAAAGTTGTTTAAGATTATTCCTAAATGTTATTTAATGACTATGTATTATGCACTATTTCATTGCCACTTACTTTATGGCATTGAGCTTTGGGGTCATTCCTCCGATGTAAAGCACTTGTTTATTTTACAAAAGAAAGCTGTAAGATCTACTGTTGGTATTTGGTATATAGAATCATGTAAACCTTTGTTTATTCATTTTGGAATATTGACAATCTATAGTTTATATATTTACAAAATCCTCATTTATGCAAAAGAAAATTTGAACAAATATGAAGTTAGATCGGATATCCATTCCCACAATACAAGAAATAAAGATACTATTGACCTGAAATTTTGTAGATTAAAATTAAACTTGTTAGCTTATAATAATGCTGGTATACGGTTATATAATGCATTGTCCCCAAAAGCAAAAACTGTCTCCCTTTTAAGGTTTAAAAATGTGTTGTATTCTTGGTTAGCTGCAAAAGCGTTTTACACTGTAAATGAGTTTTACGAACTGGATGTGGCTAGTATTGCTTTTTAGTTTGTTTATCTTAATATTTTGTACTATGTTTTGATTCTTTTGTTGCATTATTTTTATAATTATTCATTTGGAATTTTTATATTTTCTCTTTTTTATATTTATTACTTGGCATCTGTAATGTGTACCTCATTATTGATGAATAAATTAAATAAATAAATTAGTACCACGTCCAAAATGTAGTTATTTCTCGTAATTGAGCATTTCGAAAAAATAACTCCTATAGTTACTTTATTACCATCACTCATGTACACAACCACAATGTTTACTTAAGTTTACGTAGCTACACAATCCATTCACAGAATGCACACTATTTTTAACTAAATAAGGGTAATACATTCCATAAACACACACCTTGAAGCAATATTTTCCATACAAAACGTTTTGCGAATGTCGGTTAGTTGAGAATTAAATAATTACACGTCTTCGAACATATAAGATGAAAAGTAAAGGAAAACTTAGTTACCTATACACTTCCGAGGTATTTTTCAATGCTTACGGTAATAAAAATGTCCTATATTTAAAACAATTAACACAGAGATGTGTCGATTAATTTTTGGGTTTATTAATGTTAAAGTAAAGTATAATTTTTGGTAAAACTTCTGCCACGTACAGCAATAGCATCATACACGCAATAGTCTCCAGCCAAGAGCAGACGATCATCTCCTCCTTGCAATCCACGTGACGTCATGCGCAGAACAGCTCGTTTTCGTCCACCGGAACGACCTACCTTGTATTAGTAGTACCATGCTTGCCAAGAGATTTACATCGACCTCGTGTTACTGTGATCCATTGTCGGGTTTGAATTCTTTAGTTAGAAATAAGCGAAAATATAATTTAATTGCCGCCAACGGCATGCTTCAGCGGGTTAGCATTACCGCATTAATGTTGCCGTACAATTTTGTCTCAAGGTCATTATTTCTTCCGATCCGTAGTTCACAGATTTTTTGAAATTATTTCTTAATTAAACGAAGTGGTTGATCTCTTCACTTTAAGTTAATGGCGGCATAATCTTTGCATTAATTAGGGGAAAGCTTTATATAGGATCAATGCAATTATTTTTCCTTGTTGAAAGTTTTAACCACGTGTATTTTGGGTGGACTGAGTCAAGTTTAGACATGAATATGGTTTTTAACTTGTCGAGTGGTTGTGTAAGCGTCAAGTTACAAGGTAAAGGTTGGTTTTTTATCACATAGGACAGGTAGTGAAATTTCTATCGTTGTTTCGGAAATTTTTCTCATACACCATTTTATAAATGATTTTATATACGGTGGTAGCCGATGATGAGGGTTGCCAACAGTGCCAATTTGACGAGAGTCCGGGGCAGTGCATATAACTTTTCGTATATTTTAACCTCGATAAAGCGTACGCTTAGCTGAATAAATAATATTTTAATGAATAACTGAAAAAATATTAAGGTTCTTTCCCAAATAGTCAGTTTTCTGACAAAATTCTCCGTGTCCTGCGATGTTTAATGTTGGCAACCCTATCGTAAAATTCATTCTTTGATATATTTCGTTTATTGAGTTGATATTAATGTACGTAATCAGTACATACTAGTCTTATGGTTTTGAAATGAGTATTTAGCCTAACTTAGCAACTAAAGGGATACAAATTTTATATTTTACAAATCTTGGAATTTGAGTTAAATATAATATTTTCGAATATTATCGGAGTGATTTAGCACGAGAGACATTACATGATGTTAACAGAAATAATATTCAGCATGAAATTACAGTACAAACTTTAAGGTTTCATTCTCTTGTTTCAGAAGAATGTTTCCAGAAGACGTGAGAAGACTTCACAGAACAGCTGTCGTGTTCCCTTTTGAGATATCAAGAAATATTAACGGTGAGTACAATCTCAACTTCTTTAAGTAATTTGCCTATTGCATTTAACGTATTGGCTGTTATCTCAGGAAGTTTCCAGTGAGAATTATGCTGGTTTTTCCATCTATTAATGGTGAAAGTGTAACTTGAGTTTAAATTGGAAAGTGATAAATCTCAACTTCTTTTGTTAACATAAGTGTTATCAATGCTTCAATTTTTGGCATATTTTATGAAATACTTTGTACCTGGGAAATTTTATTTTTCAGTCTACTGACTTTCAATTCAGCATAAATCAATTAAATATGCTGTATAAATAGGAGATAATTTCATAGAAACAAAAATATTAGTTTTGCAGTGACAGTGTAATGTGAAATGTTCATTGAATTTACTCTTTGGTGACGTGTAAAGTATTTAATGTTGAAATTATGGAGACAATTTGAGTCAATTCAAAATTATTAAAATACTTTGCTTGGAAAATGCTTTCTATATGGAAATGGCTGAAGCAGTCGAGGAAATATTTTTGGGAAAAAGATTTATTAGTCAAAAGTCAGTCGAATTATTGGAATACATGCAAACTTTTGGAAAGTTGCTATGCTAATAAAAGTTTGCTGTGACAATTTGTGTTTATTGTTTTTTTTCACTGGTGGTTGGCTAATTATCAGTTGAGCATGCAAAGAATTGTACATGACTTATTCAAATATCATTTTAGAGCATTTTATTTTATAAATGTTCAGTGAATCAAATCAAAATAGCAATTAAACTGTAACAGATAGAAGGCTGAAATTTGTGGGTTGTATGTGATGTATTATGCCAGTTATTACTATGATAAAGGATTTTATTTTAATGAATAAATGAAAATATATGGATAAGGTTTCCTCCCAAGTATTTATGTATTCATTTATCAGACAAACTTCACGTATTAAATGTTGGCAACCCTTTATCACAAAATTCATTCAAAGCAATGATTTATTTAGTTGATATTAATTTCCATAATCAATATATACTAGTCCAATGGTTTGGAAATAAGCTTAACTAACAAGGAGAGTAGGGAGCCTAGTACCCTCGGATTTTGTTCAAATTTCACATGGTGATAGCTGATGTGTTCCGATTTAACGTGTAACTTGCCGTTTGTGTGAATAGGCCTTGGTTGTCGAGATATCGCAGTTTGAATTTCGGCCGATTTCCGCGTGCGCGTTAAGACTCGTGAAAGTCGTTGCTAGGACAAGTAGGCCGTAGCTGAGTTGGTAAGGCGTTGGGCTAGTAACCCAGACGTCTGGGGTTCGAGTCCCGGTTGTGGAATTTTTCTTTTCTGATTTTTATCTTTTTTAATCCTGAAAAAATGTACAATTCCCATTATTAATTTATTACGACTGTAAAAATTTAAATTGTACTATTTTTCTCGATTATAAGAATATATTTTTTATCTTATAGTTGCGATTCAGCAATCTTTTTAAATAAATTCTTACACTTTTTATTGCTACAAAATAATTTGCATCATTATTTTGTATTATACATCAATTCCTTATAAATTAGTTATTCAGATTCTTCTTTTGAAAAAAATCTGTCATGCGTGCCGGCAAAGTGGGGGATGAAAATTGTCATAAAAACAAAGCACAAATGTTCCTGGCACCAGGAACACACAACAAACGCAACATTTTCGCATTAACATTTCCTCTTACGCAGGCTATCGTGGAAACAAACTTCATTTACGTTCATAAAAACACTCCTTCTCGTCGTTAATGTTGACGCAAACCACGCATATTTAATCATGTCTTCGAAAATGGGTGCACGCAACTGGTGATGAATGATGGAGTGAATTTTCAATGCGTCGTCTCTTGTATTAATCTGACGATTCTCTCGCAATAAATACGTACTGTTTTGCAGGCGCTTTATGAAATTTTTGATTTGCCTGTAAAAATAGACGTCGCGCGGTTGGCAGAAAGGCATACAACCCAGCGGAATTATCTTTACTGGATCTTCAATTTTTGAAGTACTTGGATCGACTTCCAAAACTACAGGAAAAATTTCTCCCAGCGTGTGCGTCCTGCTTTTTCAAAAGAAGAATCTGAATAATTAATTTATAAGGTATTGATGTATAATACAAAATAATGATGCAAATTATTTTGTAGCAATAAAAAGTAAGAATTTATTTAAAAAGATTGCTGAATAGCAACTATAAGATAAAAAATATATTCTTATAATCGAGAAAAATAGTACAATTTAAATTTTTACATTCGTAATAAATTAATAATGGGAATTGTACATTTTTTCAGGATTAAAAAAGATAAAAATCAAAAAAGAAAAATTCCTCAACTGGGACTCGAACCCCGTACGTCTGGGTTACTAGCCCAACGCCTTACCAACTCAGCTACGGCCTACTTGTCCTAGCAACGACTTTCACGAGTCTTAACGCGCACGCGGAAATCGGCCGAAATTCAAACTGCGATATCTCGACAACCAAGGCCTATTCACACAAACGGCAAGTTACACGTTAAATCGGAACACATCAGCTATCACCATGTGAAATTTGAACAAAATCCGAGGGTACTAGCCTCCCTACTCTCCTTGTAAGTAACTTAAGGGATAAAAGTTTTAGATTTCTTTACAAATCTTTGAGGTTGTGTTACAATAGAATAAATTCCAATATTATCGGAGTGATTTAGCACGAGAGACATTGCATAATGTAACCGGGAATATTATTCAGCATGAATTTACATTACAGATTTCATTCTTTTGTTTCAGAGGAATGTTTGCAGAAGATGTCACAGGACTCAGCTGTCATGTTCTCATATATGTGATAACAAGAAATAATAACAGTGAGTATAATCAGTGTGTTTCTTTTAAGTAGTTTGCCTATTGCATTTAACATATTGGCTGTTTTGTGATACTTTTGTTGGCTGTTACCTGAAGAAGTTTCCAGTGAGAATTATCGACGTATTTAAATGAATAGCTAGGAGGAATTTAGTCGTGTAACCATGCATTTGTTTTTTACTATATGTTCAATACTTACTGTGCTAGTTATTCATCTATTAATGGTGAAAATGTAGTAACTTCAGCGTATATCGGAAAGTGATAAATCTCAACATCTTTTAAGTGGATATTTCGTTGATAGAATAAAATTGATTTTATAATTTAGACCTTCAAAGATTTGCCAATTATCGTTAACATAAGTGTTATCAACGCTTCAATTTTTGGCATAATTTATGAAATACTTTGAGCCGGAGAACTTTTACTTTTCAGTCTACTGACTTTCAATTCAGCATAAATCAATTAAATATGCTGTATAAATAGGAGACAATTTCATAGAAACAAAAATATTAGTTTTGCAGTGACAGTGTAACGTGAAATGTTCATTGAATTTACTCTTTGGTGATGTGTAAAGGATTGAATGTTGAAATTATGGAGACATTTTGAGGAAAGTGATTAAAATATTTTGTTTGGAAAAGGCTATCTATATGAGAATTACTGAAGCAATCGCGGAAATATTTTGAGGAAAGCGATTTCTGAGATTCTTAATAGTGAAAGTTAGTCGAATTATTGGATTACATGCAAATTTTTTAAAAGTTGCTATGCTAATGAAAGTTTGCTGTGACAATTCGTTTTTATTGTTTAATTTCGCTGGTGGTTGGCTAATCATCAGTTGAGCATGCCAAAATTGTAAAATATTTATTCAAATACCATTTTAGAGCATTTTATTTTATGTTCAATCAATCAAATCAAAATAGATATTAAACTAAGAATTAGAAGGCTAATATTTGCAGGTTGTACATGATGCATTATGCTAGTTATTACTAGGACAAAGGATTTTATTTTTGGTGAAATTGGTGTGTCAGCAGGTCCAATGCTTTTTAAAATGTGAAACATATTTCATGGCATTATTATGACGATTTTTATCTTATTAGCCTGTTATTTATGAAGTATTAAAGACAGTGAATAAAGAAGTGACATGAAATCAGAAGCGATAACGTCAGTTTTTACCTTGTTAAGTGCAGCATATTGGTCTTGTTACGATGAAAGCTTTCGGAAGATTAACAATATTTCCTTACTATTATTTGGCTTAAAGTTCTAATCAGAATTCATATTCTTTGACCGTTTTTCAATGTAAAAACAAACCATAGTCTTATCCAATGTGAAATTGGTTTTAGATTATATATTATAGATATAGACATTATAACCAATGCCGTGATACGTCGATAATTTCCAATTAAGAATACAGGGAATAATTTTTATAAAGTTAATTCATTAATTTAGTTGATTTGATAGCATAAATTGAAATGAATATTGCTGTTACACTTGAAATTATTAACAGATAATATTTAATACTTATCTGTAGTTAACGATGTTTATTTGTCACAGGAAGACTATAATCTATTAAAATGCCATCTCATCTAAAAATATTTAAAAAATTTTAATAACTTGGTGGTCAGCAGGAGGTGCCTTCTAAAATATCAACTTAAGATTGATTTAACAAATAGAACGTTGATATCCCTTCATTGACTATTGAGTATATTTACTTTGCCATGCAATCTATTGTTAAACCTTAAAAGAGTTTAAGGTTCGAATTATAAATAAAATACTTTTATTGCACCGGCAAATGACGGTACAATTTTTAATTTCAATTCTTATCTAATGCGATTGCTTTATTTCCTCTGATAATTTACGCTTTATTTTCTATAAAACAATTCTTTATTTGGTTGATTAGTCAACAATCATCATCATCATAGGTAGTCTGTCCATAGACAGGTCCGTGATTATTTATGGTTAAACTTGGTTCTCCATATACTCTTATTTTCTGCATTTTCTTCATGACTTGATAGGTCTCTTTCTCTTTCAAGTCGTCTACTAGCTGAAACCTTTTCTTACCTCTTTCTCTTTTTCCATCCAGTTTTCCTTCTAGCACTTCTTTAATCATGCACTCTTTCCTCAGGTAATGCCCAATCCTTTTTTGATATTCTGTATAATCGTTCGCTTCTCTCATATTCTTCGTAGTACTTCCTCATTTTCTACCCTATCTGTCCATTTTTATCGTCAGCATTCTTCTCCATGTTCACATTTCGAAGCTTTCCAAGTATTTAATATCATTTTTCCTTAGTGTCCATGTTTCTGCAGCATACGCTTCATTTTCTATAAAAAATCGTTTACTTGGTTTATTAGTTGAGGCAATATGGAAGGTTAAAATTTAAAAACTAATTGTCAAATAAATCTTCGCATAATAATATGAATAAACTCTTAAAGAATTTAAAATTTTACAATTCTAAAATAGGGCTCTATCAATAAGATGTTCTCTTTCATATTGTTTAAGCAAATTAATCTTTTATATTTATAATTTTAGATTATATTTCTTTATTGAGTTCACCACAACCATTTTTTCCTCTTCATTGTAGGTAGTAGCAGTTGATGCTGAGCTGTAGAGGAACCATGAATCGAAGAGTACTGCTTTGCTGAAACGAGAATTGATTCATCTGGGTGCAAGAGTAAAGAGGAATCTGAGCTGGAGGCTATGCATACGGTATGAGAGTTTTTATACCTATATGTTGTTATATTCTTGTTTGTTCAGTATATCAGGCGATAAATATCTTGTATAATATATAGCTGCATCTTACGGAGGATTTAGGAGGAGAGATTGTAAATTATAAGGCACTTTTTGATGAGCTAGAGACTTCAAATTTGGCATTATTATAGATTTCTGCTCACAACCAATTGAAATGAATACAATACAATAAGAATTCCAATTTTTTGGAGCTGTTTTTCTCCTATCATTCAGAATAAGCCGAAATTTATGGTCGGATTAAACTACACACAAACAATTTGATTTCTTTTAAAAATATTTATTAATCAATTTACACGTAAAGTAAATAAATTAAAAATATATCGCCACCCCTGAAAAAGAATGTTTTGTCTGGTATTGTCCGTAAGAATATTTTATTTCTGAGAATATAAGGCATCAATTTTCTGTTTGAACTTGAAAACTTATTAAATGCCAAGTTTTTGTGTTGACTTCTGAAACAGCACTGTATTAGCTCATGTTTGCAGACATCATACGTTTCTATGGTGAATATCGTTCAGCAAATTGGATATTGGAAAGTAATTAATTAAATTTAATCTTAAAATAGGAGCAGCCCTTTAAAAAGATTATTTGGATCAGGATGTTTTGTGTTCTACATATAAAATTTTACCAAGAGGTTTTGTCGTGGTTAAATAATTCCAGATTTAATTTAATAATTTAAAGAAATTTGGAGATAAATGTACGATATGCTTGAATTAATTCAGAAAATATTCTTTGGGTTTTTTTGTGGTTTATTCAAGGCAGAAAAATTTCTGAGGCAATACAAATTCTATTCATTATTCAAGTTATCAAAATCAGATAAAGAGTTTAAAATGCAAATGAAATTTCGGTTAGTTTTTAGAGCTTTGATTGAAAATCCGAACTGAATGCCTATATGTAAAGGAAAATATTTTCGTTGTGAAAAATAGAGGAGTGGTTAGTGTGTCTAGCTCCCAATGCCGAGGGCATGGTCGTTTGTGCTTGTTAAAAATATATTACAACACATGTAATTGGAGGAAACTGTTTGTGTTAAATAAATTATTATTATTATTAACATTGATATCTCGTAATTGGCTATTGAGTATATTTACTTTGCCATGCAATTTATTATTAAACTTATAAAGAGTTTGTTTGAATTATAAATATTTGATTCGGTTCCTTTTAACTTTCAATTGTTATATAACGCGATTGCTTTATTTCCCCTGATAATTTACGCTTTATTTTCTATTAAAAAAATCAATTCTTTATTTGGTTTATCAGTTGAGGCCATCATCATCATAGGTAGTCTGTCCGTAGACAGGTTCGTGATTATTCATGGTTAAACTTGGTTCTCCATATACTCCTATTTTCTGCAGTTTTCTTTACAACTTGATTCACATATAGATTCCTGATCAGTCTCCTGTCTTTCCAGTGTACACCTATATCCTTTAATATCCTCATCAGCAGTACCCAGTTTACTCTATCGAAGGCCTTCTGCCAGTCGACGAAACATAGGAGCAATCTTGGCTGTACTCTGTTGCCCTTTCTGATATGATTCTCACTACACCGATAGCATCTCTGGTTCCTCATCCTATTCTGAAGCGGAATTGATCTTCCCCTAGCATTTCTTCGGCCTTTTTCTCTAGTCTTTTATTAAGAATACTCGTGGTGATCTTCAAAGTGTGTGACAGTAGGGATATCGTTCTGTAGTCCTTAGACTGCATTGCCGTTGGCTTCTTCTTTAGAGGGATCATTGTTACATCTAGGAAATCCTGAGGCCTCTCTCCCGAGTTGTAAATCTTGTTAATTAGTTTCGTAATCACTTTGTCCTTCCAATCCCATGACTTTTAAGTACCTCTGCCGGTATTCCATCGCTGCCTTTCTTTAATTCCAGTATTGCCTTTTATGCTTCGCTTTTCATAGTACTTAGTCCCAATCTTCTTCAATGCAATTCTCTTCTTCCAGTTCCATTTGTGCCGATCCTGCCTGCTTGTTGTATAGTTCCCTAATGTATTCTTCCGAGTCGAACTGTCCTTCTCCTTCCCATCTAGCTTCGCTCAGCCCTATGATGTCAATCCTATTTCTTTTCATTTCTTCTTTCAGGTTCTTTATCTTTTCTGCCATCCTCATGGTTTTTACATTCCAAGTACCTATGCATAAGTTATCTTCGACACATGCTTTCCTCAAGGCAGTCCCTGCCCGGAGATCCTATTGGGGGATTATTTTACCTCGAAAGAACTCGTTTTGTCCAACCATATAATCGTTACTAAGGAATTGTAATGTGGCAGTTTCCCTGTTGCTTTCCACATCGCAGATCGCAGTACTGTAGCCATTCAAATCGTCCCGATCACTCCTACAGCTCTATTGGATATAAACCCAGCCAACATAATTTGTTTTTAGCTCGATACCAAACTGACAGTACTGCTGCCTACTGCCAGGCACCGATGATAGTTTTTGTTATTAATTAATTAATTTTTTGTGAAAAACCTCCATTCGTGGATATCGAACCCAGGAACTTTGTAACGGGAAGCCGACACGCTAAGCGACACCATATGGAAGGTTAAAATTTTAAAACTAATTGCCAAATAAATCTTTCACATAATAATTTGAATAAACTCGTCAGGAATTTAAAATTTTAAGATTCTAAATAGACCTTGGTAAATGAGATGCGCTCTTTCGTGTTGTTTGGGAAAATTAATCTTTAATATTTAGATTTTTTAGTTTATATTTCTTAATTGAATTCACCACAACCATTTTTCTTCTTTATTTTAGGCATTCACAGTTGATGCTGAGTGAAAATGCGATGGTGTGAGGCATCAAGGAACCATGAATCGAAGAGTATTACTTTGCTGAAACAAGAACTGATGCATCTGGGTGCGAGAGTAAAGCGGATTATGTGCTGGAGGCTACACACATGGGATGAGAGAAGGTTTTTATACCTATATGTTGCTATATTCTGGTTTGTTCAATATATCAGGCGATAAATATCTTGTATAATAATATGGCTGCATATTACGGAAGATTTAGGAGAAGAGATTGTAAATTATAAGGCACTTTTAGATGGGCTAAATGCTTCAAATTTGGCATTATTATAGATTTCTGCTCAGCCAATTGAAATAAATACGATACAATAAGAATTCCAATTTTTAGGAGCTGTTTTTTTCCCGTAATTCAGAATAAGCCAAAATTTACGATCGGATTATACGATACCCCAAGAATTCAATTTCTCTTTAAAATATTTTTAAATCAATTTACACTTAAAGTAAATAAATGAAAAATATAGCGCTACCTCTGAAAAAAAAGTTTTAACTGGTACCTTCTGTAAGAATATTTTATTTCTGAGAATATAAGGCATTAATTTTCTCTTTGAACTTGAAAAGCTTTGTGATAACTCAACTTTTATAAAATGCATTTAATATTGATTATAAATTTATGAGAATATAAGGTGTTGGTTTTCAGTTTCAACTCTAAAAACTTTCTCTAATTTGATTTTATAAGGCATATTCCATTTTGTTTGTAAAGTTTATTAGCGTACTTCTATAAATTTTAACTTTTCATCAAATTCCACTTCTGTTAATAAGAATCTAATATTGTAAATATTTATTTATGAATTACAGAAGATATTTAAAAACCTTAGAAAACTTATTAAATGCGAAGGTTTCATATTGACTTCTGAGGCAGCACTGTATTAGCTCATGTTTGCAGACTTGTCATGCATTTCTATGGTGAATATCGTTCAGCAAATTGGATGTTGGAAAGTAATTAATTAAATTTAATCTTAAAATAGGAGCAGCCCTTAAAAAAGATTATTTGGATCAGGATGTTTTGTGTTCTACATATAAAATTTTACCAAGAGTGTTTGGCGTGGTTAAATAATTCCAGATTTAATTTAATAATTTAAAGAAATTTGGAGATAAATGTACAATATGCTTGAATTAATTCAGAAAATATTCTTTGGGTTTTTTGTGGTTTATTCGAGGCAGAAAAATTTCTGAGGCAATACAAATTCTATTCATTATTCAAGTTATCAAAATCAGATAAAGAGTTTAAAATGTAAATGAAATTTCGGTTAGTTTTGAGTTTTGATTGAAAATCCGACTGAATGCCTTTGTAAGGGAAAATATTTTCATTGTGAAAAATTTATAATCTCCAATTATTAAGCCATTCATTGGAAATGGTAATTTAATTGTTCTTAATTCTAGGCAATATTTAGAAAAAGAGTTACATTTCTTAATTAAGAAAAATTGTGAAGGTTTTTTTATTCTTAATTAAAGTCAATATCCAGAAAAAAGAATTCCAAGTCTGTATACTAAAGTTCTTTTAATAATTCCATCAATATCCAATTTGCTAGACATTATTTACTTGTAAATAGGTTTCCAAAGTGTTGTGTTATTTATATTATTCAGAGAAATCGTAAAATCTTTTGTCTAAATGTATATAAGCTATTGCTTTCTCATTCTGTATAATTACTGCCATTTTTTTAAATCTGAACAAACCAGAATTAGCATTTTTGGGTATATATATATATATTTTGTCTCGTATTTTTTTCTAAGCTGCTGTGCTATTTTTCCTCTTTGTCACCAATAGAAATTGCTAAAATGATATTATCCTTGCCAAAGTGCTTTGTAAAAATGTCCAACTTTTATTGTAGTGTTTGCTAAATTGTAAATTTTTTTCTGCACTTCATGAAAATTTTTAAATGGCAATTTTGATTTGTGCTAATATTCAGAGCTCTTTAAGTCCAGAAATTTTTTAAAGCTCAGAAATTTTCTAAAGTCAGAGTCAGAAATTATTCTGTCCAAAATGTAAACAAATTAATTTTTTTGTCCTAATTTCAGAAAGCTTTTAAGTCGAAGAGTTAAAAATTATTCTAAGTCCAAATTGTAAACAAGTTAAAAAAATTAATGTTTACAATTTGGACGGAATAATTTTTAACTCCAAGACTTTAAAGATTTCTGAAATTAGGACTTGTCCAAAATGTAAACAAACATTTCTTTTGTCTAGAGTCAGTTTTCTTTTCAGTCCAGGTTTTCATTTTGAAGTGCATGATAAAATAAGTAGAGAAAATGTATTATTTCAGATTGTAAAATTTTTATTGAACTTGTATGTATACATTGTACATTATTTTCATTCCAATAAAGACATTTTATTATGATCAAAACCTGTTGACTCCTTTTAGATAGAAATAATTTCTTTTTCTCGGAGCCTCTTTTAGGTATCGTTGGACTTAAGGGGTTTTTTTAGGTATATTTTTGCTAGAATTAGCACATTTTTAGCCTAAAAATGACATTTTTGACCACAAATTCAGCCAAATTTTGCTGATTATTGAACAAATTATTCAACATTGACAATTTATCTACATTTCAACTATTGAACAACTGACTAATTACATATAACACAATATTTTCAACTGTTATTCAACAGTTGACATAACTACATATATCACATGAAAAAATAAACCATCAAACACATTTTACAGCTGAATTAAATTATTGAACAAGCACTTGAAGAAATTACTTGCCTCAGATAAAAATAACTGCGACTGAGCTGTGGAAAAATTAATACAAGCATTTAGACTACAGAACAGCCGTCATCAGTGGCGAAATGCCACTGACAACAACTGCTCTGAAGTCGAAATGCATGTATTAATTTTCTCACAGCCCAGTCGCAGCTATTTTTATCAGAGGCAAGCGATTTTTCCAAGTGCTTGTTCTGGAAACACTTAAACATATCACATTATCAATGACCTTAATTACAATTAACAATGTCTCTTATTGGTCAAAATTGAATACACGCAACTGATTCCAAATGTTTGCATAAATGACGAAAAAATAATGAATCTCGCAAAGCAATGCTTAATTGGAATTACTTAAATGTCAGAATAACATTTTTATAAACCATTCCAAGTCAGAAATAAACTCCAAAAAATGCAGTTAAAATTTTATGGCATACCTATTTCAAATGTTTATAAAATTAAACCTCTTTATATTTGCCAAATTAATTTGCTTAAAATGCATTGAAATTACACCATGTACCTCAATTAGACGCTTGACTGTTTTTTAAAAACGTTAATTGCATAATAGAAACTCAAAGACTAAACATTTACTTCTGATAATTTAATTTTTATAGCAACAAAGATTGAACTAAATACATTTTGTCTTTAAGAATTATCTTGCTTGGATTTAAAAATATAACATTAATGGAGGTAAGTTTATATTTACAACATCAAAAACATATTTGCTCATTTAAAGTTCAGATTCAAAGCTATTATGCAAAATATAACATTTAATCAAAGCAAACACTATTTATGAATAAATATAGCATATTCTCAAAGTTTGTCTTATATTTCCAGGTAATGTACAGTAAATGCATAAAATTAAATGATCTGAGGTTAATTTACATAAAATTTAAGTAGTAATTGCATTGCATGACTCAACTCACTATCGTTAACAAATCACATTGCTCCTTATCAATAGCTTAACACTTTCATGGCCAATTTGTCAAATTTAAAAGAAAAATCAGCAAATCAAATCATTAAAAATTTATCAATAATTATATTTTTTAACATTATAAATGTGCAAAATGTAAGTAGCAATACATTATCGTTACAAAATATTTATTTAAAGACTTATATTTGAAGAATTTTCAATTCTAACTTATGAAAGTATTGAGTGCACAAAAAACTAAAGTATTTCATTAAATATTTGTATACAATTGAGTTATTTATGTTAATAAATTTAAAGAATTCCTTTTCAGTAACGCTTGTGTTAGAATAAGTCAAAATCTCATATGGAGTTTACCAAAATTATCGTTACGATAATTTAATGAAGATATTTTAAACAGCCATGAAATTGTTAAGTAATCTAAAATATAACTCATCCAACAAGAGACAACGTTAATATTTACATAGAGACCAACCTGAGAATCAAAACAATAACTACAAAATTGAGAAACAAAATAAATATCCTATAATTATTATACCAAATAGAATTGAATGAGCTTCCCACAATCTATATATATTTGCAAAAGTTTGTTTGCATGTCTCATTATGCATGCCATAAACTATAAGACATGAATAACTCAAATTTGGTACGATTATTATTAACATCTTAACTTGATGAATGTATAAAAGGTTTGGTCAATTGGTTAATTATAGTCAGTGCTATAATAACAATAATATAGGAGAATATAACATTTTATAATTCCACTAGAGATGCCTGCATTTTAAATTTGAAATGTCGGAATTTTTTATAAAAAACAAAGAAGCTTCAAAGTTTATTGTATATAAGGATTAGCTATGATGCTGGTCAACGCAGACATCCATGACATTTGACGGTGCAATGAGACACTATTACGTATGTTAACCTTCATAACAGCCTACTTAGACAACAAACCCATTCAGCGGCCGGGTTATGCAATCTTACTTTCGATACTACACAATTTATACAAGTGAAAACATTTACCACTTACTTTATTTGGTCACATTACACTGTGTTGGATGTGGTTTGGTTAATACAAAACGACAAACAACAGATGAACAAACAAAAAGAATTAATGCAACGAAAAACAAAAACAGTAGAAAAGAGAATTAAAATCACACAGAAATTCAATGCTCCGACTCTTAGAATGATTCTCTAAGCAAAGAGTTTTGTTAAAATAAATTTATGTCAAGTGAATAATACTTTGTTACAATAAGTGGACAATACTTTTGTTAAAACGTTACAAATTGCACTTGACAATGCCTTATCCCCCTCCCTCCCTCTGCTGTTCCCCCCCTTATCTCTCGCGAGGCAATAATATGAATCTCGAGCCTCAAAAATGACATTCGTTGTCCAGGAAACTTATCGATAAAAGTCAAAATCTGTCACATATTCGTTAAATATGTGTAATTTCAAAACATGTGGTGCATTACTTTCTGGGAAACCCTCGTACAATGTTGTGTGAGACAGACGCTCCTTTCTAGGAACCTGGTATTATCTGAATTTTTAAAGAATGTTTATTTTGAACTCTTGAACATCCCGCATATAACTGTCCATGCGTAAAGCAAAGCTACCGTATGGTAACTGACTTAAGAAGTCACCTCTCTACTCTGCGTGCACGGGGATTTCCCTTCTAGGAAGCGCGCTCACCTTCAATGCCCCTCTATTCTAATGGAATTCGTTCCCCTCCACTCTACATATTACCTCCGATCACTGAGGCGTAAGGTAACTTCTAGTAATTTTCAATTGCTACATTGGGCGGAACTACCTGTACTCTACATGCACGTTCTCTACCGGAAGCTTAGAGAACGAACTCCACCTGGCAAAAAGCGTCACCTCACAAAATGAATCGACTGCATTGATTGCCAATTTTAATTACGAATACTCGAAATATTTTCCAACACTTTCATTTATATCAATTAAAATATGAAAAAATTTCCCAAATAAAACTTAATTCAAGCATAGATATAATTTTTTGTTCATAATTATTGCCATAATTTGAAGTCACGATGATTTAAAACATAACCTGAGCAACGCTGGGTAAATTTGCTAGTTATTTATAAGCAAAGAACTTTGCAATACCATTTTAATTTAATTTATTCACCAGAGAACTATATAAAGACGTCTGTGTTGCATTGTAAAATAAATTCCAATAATTACTCCAAGATTTGATGCACAAAAACGATTACAGTGTAATTTTCCTAATAAACGTTTAATGTGACTAAATCTTAAAAGGATATTTTGTAGTTTAATTTACATTCTTCGTTAGAAATAATTTTATGAACTCTGTATTTATCTCAGATTCACTACAAATATGTTGTCAACAATTTGTTGCTAACATACATTAAAGTTATGGTAATTTAATGTTGTGCTTATGCAAACTATAATTATAAAATATCAGTTGATTACTTCGTTTAAAAATTAGTACAAGAGTTTAAAATAACACTAATATTTATAATGAGATTTTAAGATATAAACAAGTTAGGAAAGTGTACACCGTAACACAAATGGGTGCATTTTGTGCACTGGAGTATTTGAAAGAAATTATTTACGTGTTTGGAAGGGAAATAGCATTATAAATTCTTTTCTTCGTCATAAATAATCCATTTTCTTCCCATTTAAAAATATTAAATGCATATGTAAGGAAATTAAACATATTTCCGTGAGATTGTTTACGTTAGCAACAATGAAGAAGTAACCATGCTAGAAAATTTCAAAGTTCAACTCAAATTAAGACTCTTGTTTGATTTTCTCGGAAACGGCGACTCCTACGATGAAAATGTAAAGGAAAAGAAATACCCTACTTTACTAGTTCTACAAGTTTTACTTGATAAATATTTTGATATGACCGATACTTTACGAGATATGAGGGAAAGTTCATATTTTATCACCAGTAAAGTGGTACCCCTGATTGGCTTACGTGACTCATTTATGTGATTTTCTTATTATCTTTGACTGTAAGTCCTTAATATCAAATTTCATGAAAATCTGCTTGGTAGAAGCAGATAACGAACATGCGGACAGACCAGATGGAGACTAATACTAATAGGCGCTTATGCTGGAAGCAAAACGCACCTGACAAATAACCTTGCATGTAATTACATTTACAGATACACATACATTATTAAAAATTTTCTTTAATGACAAGAATGATATGTTACTTATTTGTTCGATATACAAATAGAAGGTGCTTGCATTCTGTAAGCCTTTCAAGTCATTATTTATGGCTTTTGCAAAGTAAAAATTCAAAACTAGTTAAATAAATAAAACAACTTCAAGTACACATTAGAATAAACTTCATTAGCCCACTGATTCCCAATGAAAAGAAAAACTGATAACGTTTTGATTCCGATGCAAATGAATTGGAATATTTCGAGGCGGTGCTTACTGTAAAAGAGAGACTGACTGATATTATTCACTTCTTTCGGTAAATTGTGATGAGATTAGCCATGAGGAAGTGTACCATCTGAAACAAAAGTACCACGAAGCCAATGAAAAGGAAGAAATCCACAGTACATTGAAACCTCTGCATACTGGACCTTGATGGAACGTACTTAGGATGTAACGGACAGAATGTCCGGCGATGCAAAACAGTTAAATGACGCCACTAATACATTGTGTCTCATGCGGACCTATCACATGTGCGTTATTTGGAAGGCCTAATGAATACATCGCAACATTATAACTAACGTATATCATGGCGTATAAGTCGACCTTTGAAGCTTAAAAAATTTTCCTAAAACTTAAAGTCGACTTATACGACGAATACAAAATTGTAAACTTTAAATTACAGATAAATAACATCGATATTTACTAACAAGGGGAGGCCATAACATTAATATTGAAATTCGTAAAACCCTTTTAGGAGGTGAAACTAGAACTAAAACATCACCTATATCTCTCTGCGTTTTTGCCAATGGGCCCTTGTTTAAAAGATATTAACAATTTAAATTCAGGTGTAAGCATGGATGCAACATATATCATTAACCTTACGGTTACAAAACAGAAGCAGCAATAGCTTAATTGGTAGAATGAATGTCTAGTAGTCGGACGGGCTGGGGTTCGATCCCAGCAGCCAGCATTTTTTTTCAGAAATGGTCTGTATATATATTTTAACTAGTAAAATTGTATTATTATTATGTCTTCATTACATTTTTGTTTTTTTTTCGCAATTTTTTGATCATTTTTTTTGTCTTTTTCACATACGTACTTGATTTATTTGCACTTTCCACATGTAATTATAACATTATAATTATAAATAAATAATACAACTTAGAATGTTATAATCATTACTTGATTGTTTATTAAAATATCAATTCCTTAATATGACATTTATGAAATGTTTATTATGGACAATTACCTTGTTTTTTTAAATGTATCATCCAAAGTATTGTAATGCTGTAGAAGTAAGTGAGATAGAAGAGGTACACTTCGATCGGAATTAACCATACTAATTGCAAGTTATGATTATATGTGGAATATGCAAATAAATCAAGTACAAAAAAGTACGTGAAAAAAGACAAAAAAATAATCAAACAAGTTAGGAAAGCGTACAACGTATCACAAATGGGGCGCGTTTCGTGCAATGGAGTATTAGAAAGCAATTATATACCTGTACGTAAGGGAAATGGCGTTTTAAAGTCCTTTTCTTCATCATAAATAATCCATTTCTTCCTATTTAATAGTATTACATGCACACGTAAGGAAATTAAACGTTTGTTTGGGAGATTGTTTATGTTAGCAACAATGAAGTAACCATGCAAGAAATTTTCAAAGTTCAACTCCATATAAGACATTCTTGTTTGATTTTCTCGATAACGGCTACTCCTGCGATGAAAATATATAGATAAAGAAATACTCTACTATACCAGTTCTACAACTTTTATTTGAAAAATATTTTGATATGAACAATAGTTTACGAGATATGACGAAAATTTAATTCTTTGTCTCCAGTAAAGTGGTACCCCTGATTGGTGTACGTGATTAATTTTTGCGATTTTCTTATTATATTTGATTGAAAGTCCTTAATATCAAATTTCATAAAAATCCGTTCGGTAGAAGCCGAGAACGAACATACGGACGGACGGACGGACGGACATACGGACGGACGGACCTACGATAATAGGCGCTCACGCTGTAAGCGAAACGCGCCTAAAAATATGCGAAAAAAACATTTCCTTTTTTGAAAAGGGGAATAATGTAATCATCAAAACCATCCTTATGCCTGCCAACGTGATATTATATTGAATTCCACCACCGTAGATATTGATTGCGATAACTAGGTGCAGTTAAATTTGATAGCATCATTAACAGCCGACATCAATCAAATCACAGGAACCATTATTTAGTTGGTCAAGCTCTCTGAGAATAGCAGTTTCTTATTGGTTGAAATGAAAACACCTGTCAAATGGAAGGCTCAAGAAGAATAGCACGGACTCAAAACTATATTCATATATTTTTTTATTACTATGTTTATTTCTGTATCTTGTTAAAACTTGGATCGTACAGGACCTTGATTTTGCCTGGCGATGATTTCATGAGAAGTATTTTTAAGTGAAACAAAGGGGGTCGACTTATACTGCGAACATATACTTAATCTAGTATTTTCAAGTTGAAAATTCAAGGTCGACTTATACGTCGCAATATATGGATATATATACATATTATAATGTATATAATTACTGTATATACTCGTGTATGATGCGTCCCAGTGTATAACTGCCGTGTATAATGCGCACTCGTACTTTATTCCAAAAAATCCCGACTTTTTCTTATACCACGTGTATGACAAACATCCTTCATTTTTGGGAGGTATGTAAATATTAAAACGTTTGGACTTGTCCATAAGTGTATTACGTTCAATAAGCTCCATATTATGTCTAAGAGAGACATCGTCAATAATTAAAGCGACTGAGTTGAGATGGGAGCAACTTCATACAGTAAGTTGGGCAAAGTGATGCCGTGTAGAAAACCGCAGCGCCACTGTTGCCAATGCTTTTACATCAGACAAAAAGGGATCTATAAAATAGTTTTGATTTAAAGTGGACGTTGGTTCTCTCTTTCCTATCTCATTCTAAAACTGATTAAGAGAAGGAACAACATAAAAATTTAACAAACAAATCTGGAAACAGGAAACGCGACAGGTAGGATTAAGTTCACACACGAGATTCTATGGGTTTTAAATTACTTACATTGTCAATCGTACATACTAGAATCATTAACTAAATAAAATTATTTCAATTTGCTTATTCTATGTTTTTTTTTGTTTTTGATGTGTTTTGCAGGAAGACTTATCTTGTGATTTTGCAAAAATTACAGCAATCAGCTGATGAGCTAGTGAAAAGCGGAATAATTGGAGAGGATAGGATTATAAATGTATAGAAGTAATTAGGTGTTCTATACATATAATTATGTATGTATAACCTGGAGTATCAATAATTATTGTGCTTTTCTCATTAATTAACCCAAAAAGCGTGAATCTGGTGCGCGGTAGGTTCCTATTTTAAGTGCAGAGAAGTGTTACCTGCGTATAACACGCACCCCTACATTATGACCTGAAAATGTGGTCTTCAAACAGCGCGTTATACACGAGTATATATGGTAGATACAATGTATAATTTATTGGTGCAGCAAATCCGCAAAAATTAATTGTTCCTGCGTTTGATCATTGTGACTGGTTGAAATTGACTGACTTACATTACTCGTGGGGTTTGTTTGTCTTAAAACATTCTTTGTATTCATTGTTACTTTCTGCCCCATTTCCACCAGGGTCCGGAAAAATCTAAAATCTCGAAAAAGTATCCCAAGTTCCATTCCTAAGAATAATTCCTTTCAAATAAGAACGCAAGGGAAAATCAATTTTTCTTACGGTCGCTATAATTTATTTCATTCTTAATTATGTTCTTATAACAATATGCTCCTGCTAGCACACTGCAAGCACCTTTTACTAGTAAAATATAAAAATTAATACGATTCCTATTTTCCTAAATTAATTAGAAAACTCTGTGCTATTACTTCATGCGCTCTAACAATTTGTATGAATATATAGCGGAGTAAAACACTGTCCTTCATAACATGAGCACTTTAACAATTTAAGGCAACACATACGTTTCCTTCGGATGTTTCGGATATAACAGACAGGCCTTCCCCTCCTTTTAGTCCAATATATCGAGGCTTCACTGTATGTATGTAAAGAATGCGATGTCGGACTGTGTACAATACCACGTTTTGCAATATACCATACACGAAAACGTATCAAGTATATAATCGCAAGCTCTGGAATAATATAAATTAAAATAGTTATAACAAATCCAACGTATATTTTCAATCCTTTCAAACTTTTACAAACCTATGCCAACAGGTGCTTCTGATGGAATCTTAACTTAGTACTTAAAAAGAGTTAAAAATGAAACAATCTTTTGCTATTCTAAAAGCTCCCAATTGCAAGCGCAATCTGAGTTTATATAAACATTTGAAATACAGTTGGACCTCTATAACCGTCACCATTGATAATCGTTGTTTCGATCAACCCTCATTTGTCGCCAAATGGTACAAAAAAATTAAAAAGTTCCGATGCCAGATTGCACTGTGACAGAGAGAGGAAGATTCCTGGCATTGCCTCCGATTCAATTAGAGCCAATTAAACCTTCAAATAAGTGAAAGAATAGCATTATTCGCTTCACGCTTTAATTTAAGCATCGAAATTAATGCTGTAGCAATGTCAAACTTTATAGATAGCAACAAAAATATTTACGGATAATTATCCAGTTAATAACAATTTAATCAAAGCAATTGATCTTATTTTAAATCATTCGAATGCTGGAATCTTACTTTTTCAGTAAGTAAAACTATTAAACATCTATAATGCTTATTAAGGCAAATTGTCTCATGCATAAATTTAAAATTAGATGAGAATAAGGACGTACATTATTTTTTAACAAATTATAAGTTATATGGTTATGTCACCTTCGTAGATAATCTAAATGACAAAGAATGTTAGGCGACGGGCTACGTTTATTCAGGAGCAGCATGAAAACATTTGTTTTAGATTGATAACCTAGAACTCGTCGAAACTTATCTTCTCTTCTTTGTTAATCTAAATAAACGGTTGCGTTGATTGATATATGAAAAAAAGGACATATACTTCAATTAAAAGAAACAAAGAAAATTAAAAACATAAAAGTTTGCAATCAATTACCGTGTAGCATTAATTTCCTCTCTAATTTGACTTTTAAAATACAGATTTCTTACTGACTTTGCACAATTAATTGTCAATATGCACACACATTAGCATTAATTTCCTCTCTAATTTGACTTTTAAAATACAGATTTCTTACTGACTTTGCACAATTAATTGTCAATATGCACACACAGCCTCGCCCTCAGCGAGATTTGTACCCGCTAACCTTACCTATACTGGGGAAATGCATTATCAGAGTTAAATACGAATTATTGAGTTATATGTGAAATATTGAGACCAACTTATTCTACACAATTCTTAATTTTTTATAAATTAATTGAAAAAACAGTGAAAACACTGTGCGGGTACAGCTAGTACTCCGTTAATTCATCAAATAGAACTTATAATTTTGTTTGTTTAGTTTACATAACAACGCTTTTACTCATTATTACCTCTGACGGTAAAGCAATATCAATTGCAATTTCCCAGGTTGTTGTTACTATCAGCATTTTAATTACTACAAATATAACTTTTAATTAAAGTTTAAGGCAATAATAGCCCATTAATTCATCAAATGGAAGAAAGAAGAATATAACGAGGTCTTTGAAACTGTGTAATTTTTACTTATGTACCAATGACGTGAATCTAAATTGATTCTTTTGAAAATTTTAATGTCAATCTGATTCAAACGTACTTCATTGCGTCATTTTATGTTACTTGTCGCCACCTGGCAGATCCAGCCACCTTGTGACTAAATGAATAAATATTATAGAGACAGAAGAAGATAAAGAAGAACGACATAGAAGAGAAAGAGTGAGAAGATCAATACTGACAGATGAGCAAAGGCAAACAGCGAGAGAGACCATAACCGAAATCAGGTAACAAAGAAGAAATGAACAAACTGAAGAAGGGAGTAATATAAGAAGAAGCCAAAACAGAATCGATGCAGCCAACGGCGGAAGGCGAAGAAACGACACAAATTTAAACTCAGCAATAGGAAACGGATTAGCTACTCGACGAGATGATTCACATTTAGGAAAAATGGATAAAGAATGTCAAAATCGTAGCTTTGTTTTTTAATAACCGAGAAAAGCATAACAGATGCTGGTACGAGAAGAGCACTTCCGCAGCTTCCAGATATATTAAAACTGCCGTAGAGAGAAAATACCCCTATGTGTAAAAATACGTAAGACTAATGTAGTTTCTGCACATGCCAGGACATGAAATATATATATTTAAAGCGGGAAGCTCATTAGTTCTAATTTGAAATGCAAAATCAATCACACTCACCCATCTTCTTTCTTGATTTCGCAAAGCAGAGCTGGCCTGAGGAAGACGTACGATGCTGCGTTTTCAGACTTCATTCTTCGGAGGCACGCATCTGAAACAACGACAGAAGCAACTCAGAAATCTCGCACCCAAAGGATAAAAATTCTACAAAACCTTAACAATAACTTTTGATTTGAAGTTTATAAAGTAATGGAAACTGGCTAAAAATGTATTATTCATACGTTTTTAAAAACACAGATTCTCATTTTACGTATGAGGTAAACTATACTTTTTACGTTAAAAACACAATATATATTGATAACAAACCCTTAATTAATCCTATGTTAAGAATGTAACGCCATATCTTGGCTATATTTGCCCATAAACAAATCCGTCCTTGCAAAAAACTTTACCAACTCTTCACAGAAAATGATACTTTACAACGATAAAATCACTCATTAAACATGTTATGCGGTAACAAAATGTTATACATAAGGACTAATTTATAAGAATAATTACTCCATTATACATAAATATGATAAATATAACATTTACTATATACATATATATACGGTAAAGATATTTCAACTATAAATCAAAGATGAATAGAGAAGTTATTTAAGATTTCCTTACCTTTGAAGATATAAATCCTCGAGGAGATTGACCAGGACAGCTGGATCACACAATAATAACAGTACATTTATTTTCCAGAAGATCATAGTTACATGGCAAATCAATAAGACAAACTCAATCACAAAAGAAAATACAAAGTAAAACAATATAACAGCACGAGTGGACTAAAGAAAAACAATAATACATCAAAACATCACCATAAATTACAATTAAGTGGCAAAACAGGGCATACTGAATAATTACATATACAAATTCACATATCATTGATTTACAAAATAAGAAATAGTACTATTAAGAGACGTTAACTAATGTCCAGTAAGCAATGTGAAGATTACACACATTGAAACTATAAAAAACTTTAGATAAAACTTCACTTCACTTAAAGTGTCTTAAAACGTACACAAATCAAACTAAAAGTACATATTTAAAAACTGCTGTCAAAATGCGTCACATGGACCACTGTTTTCGAAGAATAAACGGCCAAACTTTTGTCAACATCAAAACTATCAACATTAAATTTCGAATACAATAAAAAGGTCTAGTTTTTTCCTTCTAAAATAAATAAAATAAAATAACCAAAAGTATTAAAACACTGCTGTGAAAATGATTATCACGTGGACCAGTTTTCGAAGAACACAAGGCCAAACTTATATCACGATCATAACTATCAACATTAAATTTCGAATACAATAAAAAGGTCTAGTTTTTTCCTTCTAAAAAGGTCTGATGGAAACATAAAATAAATTTCGAACGGTATTACGCACATAACAGATAACCCCGTCAGCCATTTTAAGATTTCTATGAAACAACAAGAAGTAACGCGCAGGCGCGCAGGCTAACCAACATTTCGTCTTATAAAGCAGGATATTTACAATTTCGACAAAAAAACCACAAAAAATAAGCAATTCCTTTTTATATCTTGATTTCACATTTTAGTAGGAACACAATTATAACTTATTATAGGATCGATAAAATTTGCTTAAATGTTATAAATTACTTGCAGTAAATCAAATTTATTGGCATTAAACTTTTGCTTTGCAAACCTAAATTTGGATTCGTCATGGAGAGGGGTAAAAATAAGGCATTAAAATATATTTTCACATAGCTTAAAAACCGACAATGTAATTAATTAAGTAATAACGAATTTTTGGTCCAAATACGATTGCGTTTTTTGGTAACATTTATTTTTCTGTAGGACATGTCTTCATAAACAATTACATGGGTAGTTTCTGCGACATTTACAAATTATGCGGAAACAATTATTAATTATTAAAAACTATTCACGAGTGTAATTATAAGAATAGCAATTATACTCCGGAAAATACTTTCAGGTTTTTATCTTATCCATGTACTTTGGAAACCTGTGGTATATTCAATTGATACCGATAAAATATTCGTATAAATTTGAAATGTAGGTACCTACCGTAGGAACCTACTGATTTACAAACACAGATGTCCGGAACAGGTAGAAAAATACACTTGTAATTGTCCTAACTAAGATACTCTATTTAGTAAGTGAATTAGCCTTCATAATGCACTAAAGAACCATAAAAAACTAGGGTGAGTCCTTCTTCACGGTAACCTTCCACCTCATTTCCTATTTGAAATCCAAAAACTCACGTAATATATTTTCAAAAAAAACATTCGTGCGTCAATTTCCAACAAATCCTTTATCTAATTTTACAATTGTCCGTCCGTCTTTCTCCATTTGTATCTCCCATTATTACAGCTAATGCCTGTCGCATAAGTATATACGGATCATCCTTTGCATCAATTTATAGAAATTTATAAAATTTTATTATTGTAATAATATCGTATATTTCATAAAGGTAAGCTCCTCTCCATTATGAATTTTACACTAATAATAATAATATTCGAGGCGATTCATTAGCCCCTTAGCTGCATGACTCACCAAACCCTCCAGCTGAACAAGCGTCTGGGGGCGGGTAGCGAAGGTCAACGTGGACTGCGACATAGGATTGAGCCCTTCCAATACCAATTCTATAAATTCTTCATCAGAATACGTTTTTCCGAGTGCTTTCGCGGCAACTTGAACGGAATAATAAAAGTCGCGAGGGGACTCGTGCGGCATCTGAAATCGTTTGACTTTGGTTGTTAGAAGTCGTTCGTATTCCCTTTTTGAGACAAAAGTATCCCATACTTTAGTTATTATATTATCCCATGGAAGTCTCTGGTTAACGATCGCGAGCCAGAATTGGCGACAATTAGCCGGAAGTTTAGACAGCAACAGAGTAAACATAATGTTCTGGGATCAAAGACAAAGACAAGACATCGTATACCGCTGATATGAATTTAAACCAATTCTCCGACGTGGGTTCATGGAAAGGGGAAATTTCAAGCAACAGCTGATTAGCGACTTTTACACAATCCGCGAAATGAGGCTTCATTTCACCCCCGTTCGACTGGGTCTCTTCTGCAGGTTCAGGAAGCAATCCAACGCCCCTTTTACCGCGTTCTTTAGACATATTTAATACGAAATAACAGGATATTAACCGAACGGCAATCTCGAAAGGAGATGGAATTAATGAGATGACAAAGCGGAATGATTCACAATACAATCAAATACCAGGAGAACTATACCACGAAAAACCAGAAATACTTTTAAACAAACTAGAACTATCCCACAAATTGTTGATCCAAAATAAACCGAACATATAGCAACCTTATAGTTAGATTTACAGAATACATCTCCCCGGGGCCTCCATTTATGTGGCGACCAAAAATCATAACTTACATACTCTTTAGGACGTAGGAATTAAATCATTCTTTCCGTATTTGTTTTTAAAAAACTATGTCGATTCTTCTAGTCTTTTTGCACTTACTATTAACCTCTCAAACTGTGAGAAACTATCTTTAATTTAATAGAAACTTTTACAGCATATGATAGAATACAAACGGCAGGTAATGTGTATATTGACATTTGCAACATTCTTATATGAGATAAAAGGAAACTGAAAATTTCATGTACAAACAAATGTGGTATGTTTCAAAGCATTAATTTAACTCCAAATATGACAGCAATTCCTAAAATGCATTTATTCCTGCTAATTGTCGTAATGTGATTAATTTGCATTTATAATTTCCAGTGTGAAATATTTTTGTATTATTATTCCTTGACCTTTTATAAAGAAATTAATAAAATGTTCGTGATTACCTTTTATATAAAACCGAGTGCACCTTTGCAATTATGTTAAGAATAACTAACTTATGGGTATAGGTTTTACATTTCTTTGTTAATATATGTTATTGTAGGGTATAGGCTTTAAATTTTGTAAATATGTATATATGTACATATTCATTATTCAATCTTTTAATTTCTATATGCTTTTTGTTGGGGAAATTAACATAATTCAGATATTGTGCGACCTTTTATGTTGCAGTATGTACACATTTTCACTTCTTATGATTTAAAATTATCTGCCTAATATCATTGCCCTCATTAGGTTTGGGAACAGGTATTACATCATGCCTCTTAATGTTAGAGTACATATTTGGATGGTTTGTGTGTGTTGTATGCACTGCTTAGTGTATATATGTTCATTTTTATACTGTTTATTTGGTTACCTTGATATGATATTATGAACTTGTATATATGTCATGTGAAGGGTGTCACTGTTTATATGCTTGCATGAATTAACACATTTGAGATGTTGCAGTATGTACATACTTTTACCTTCCTGTGATTTCAAATTATCTAATATCAATGCTCTCATTAGCTTTGAGAGAAAGTATGATTTTATATGCATTTTGTGGCATGAACTAGCACAATGCAGATAATTTGCAACCTTTTATTATTTAGTATGTACCTGCATACATCTTTTTTGTTAATTCATTGTTCATTATGTTCATATTACATTTTTTGTCTATGTTCAATTGCATATTTTCATGGTTTACAGTATTGTCTATACTACTTCGTGTATGTTAAGATTTTCTTATACTTAGTCTCACTTTTTTCTGTTTGTGTAATACCAGTTGAGGATACATTTCCACATATTTTGTACTTTTCCATGTGTGATCTCTGTTGAATTGCTAATGTTTGAATTGAGATTTGGCAACTGTTTGTTTTATCTGGTACTACTTTGTAATGTAACTGTGCCAGCTTTACTAGATACCGGCTCCTCCTTATCGATGCTTGACATTAATACTTGGCGTAAAATTCCCCGCACGGGACGAACCCAACAGTGTAACCTTACGTGTCGGAATATCATTGCAGCTCGGATTATCTTGACACGATATGTTACATTGAGGGTCCGCATTCAAAACTTATCGTGGCGACATACATTCTATTTGTCCGATTTGCCTGTCCCAATGATATTGGGTCAGGATTTCATCAAAAGGACGCGAATCGTACTTTACCACGACGCATTTTCCTTTGAAAACTGTCCAGATAAGAAATTCCCTTTCCACTTCAATTCCGACACTTCGTTAGCGTCGTCCGATTCGCCCCCGTCATCAATTGTTCATATGCAACGCCAAAATGCCCCACTTGCAAGCAAAACCCATTCCAACAGGGAAAAGGTTTCCTTCGGCGGCGAAGATAACCTTAGTCGTCCAACAAAGGAAATAAAATGTCTCGTCGATGGCTATTCTGACGTAATCTCTTCACAATTAGGCCAAACCAACCTGATGTGCTATGAGATTGAATTGCTCGATTCAACTCCGGTCAGATCCCCTCCATATCAATGCTCGCTGCCAAAATTGGCCATGATGAGGTCTCATGTCGATAAGTTACTCGCCGACGGTATTATCCAGCCTTTGTTATCGAACTGGAGTTCACCTGCCTTTCTCATCCCCAAGAGAGATGGCTCCGAAAGACTAGTGGTCGACTATCGTAAACTCAATAAGCAGGTCAAGGCCGATAATTTTCCTACGCCTTCGATAGAACACGCCCTACAATATTTGGGCTCGGCCAAATATTTCACCATTCTTGATTTAAATTCTGCCTTCCATCAAATTCATTTGACACCGCCTTCAAAGGAGTACACCGCCTTCGTCACACCGTTTGGGCTGTATCAATATAATCGTCTTCCATTTCGTTTAACCACATCTCCTCAGGTCTTTTCAAGGTTGATTGACAAGGTGCTAGGTGATTTAAAATATTCTTGTGTGTATCCATATATTGATGATTTATGCATTTATTCCAAGAGCCTGCAAGAACATCTTCGTCATGTCAAACTGGTATTGGAGAAGCTAAGGGCAGCTGGTCTCACGGTCCATCCAGAGAAGATGAAATTGGCCCACGAATCCATTACCTTCCTTGGACATCGAATCTCCCATGGCGAACTTACCACTGACCCAGAGAGAACACAAACCCTTTTGGCATTCCCTGTTCCTAAATCAGTTAAGGTCGTCTCACGCTTTCTCGGTATGTGCGGTTTTTATTCCAAATTTATTCCAAATTATGCGGAGATAGCATCCCCTCTGAATGCACTCCACAAGAAAGATGTCATTTTCAAATGGACCAATTTGCAGCAAGATTCCTTTGTCACATTGAAACAATGTCTGTCTTCTCCCTCTGTACTTCAACTTCCTAACTTTGAGGAAGAATTCCATTTGTTCGTGGATGCCAGTCAGGTGGCACTTGGGGGGGTTCTTCACCAAACGTTCGATGGGAAGCTAAAGCCTATAGCTTATGCGAGTAGAACCTTGAATAATTTTGAACAAAAGCAGCCATCTTATGAATTGGAGTGTCTTGCTTGTTGTTGGGCGGTCGAAAAATTCAGGACTTATCTACAGCCAAAACTATTCCATTTATACACAGACAATGGGGCGATAACCTGGTTGTTTAAACATCCCAAGCAACTAGGAAAAATTGGACGAATGGTGTTAAAATTGTCATCCTTTCGCTTTGTAATCCATCATGTGCCATCTTCTAAAAATAGGGTAGCAGAATGTCTATCTAGAGCGGTTGACCAACCAATTGAGGATCCAACTCATTGTTCTATGCTGTTACATCAAATACCTCTGTCCTTCACAAACATTAGGGATCACCAGAATTCAGATCCGCACCTAAAACAGCTGATCGAGCAAATCAGACAGGGAAGCCCATCCCACAATTATTTCATTAAGAATGGGTTATTATATCATGGAACAAGCAGACTTAAAAGGGGTAGAGTGGCGTTCCAGATGCCCTCAAGGCCATGCTATTTTCCTATTTCCATTCCTTACCAACTGCTGGACATATGGGCGTTAGTAAGACTTCTGAGCGAATCTGTAGGGAGTTTTGGTGGAGTAACATGGTCAGAAATAGCCCAGATGGTTAAAACCTGTCATGACTGCCAAACATGTAAACCTAGGAACACCCTTCCCCCTGGAAAAATGAGTTCTACTACTCCTAACTACCCCTGGGAAAGAGTTTATATAGACTTTGTTGGTCCATTACCCAGAAGTCGGAATGGAAATACCTGTGCACTCACAGTCATTGACGGTTTCACCAAATTTACCTTCATTGAACCGTTACGCTCTCAGTTAGCCTCCCAAGTTGTTTCCACGTTATTCCAGAAAATCTTTCCTAAATTTGGCTATCCTAAATTCTTGGTTTCTGATAATGGAACCCAATTCTGATCTGCGCTTCTGGCAGATATGTGTTTTAAATATGGTATAAAACAGATTTTCACAGCCCCTTATTATCCACAACCTAACCAAGCTAAAAGAGTCCACCGCAACCTGAAATATGCCTTAACCATCTTATCCCAACATGACCATAGGAAGTGGGATGAGTATGTGCCCAGCCTAACCTTTGCCTTCAATTCTGCCAAGCACAGCAGTACAGGATATACTCCTGCGAGGGTGTTTATGGGAAGAGAACTTCCTCACCCTCTAACAAATTTCTGGAGAATTCCTCCACAAGCTCTGTCGGAGACGTTAACACAATCTGAAAGGCAGTCCCTATGGCAAGATGTGTTAAGAAATTTAAAAAGGACAAGACTTAGACAAGCAGTGGCATTTAATAGAAGTCATTCAGGGAATCCCTTTAAAACTGGTGATATGGTCTTGTACAAAAGGTTTCCTACTAGTTCAAAGGCGCTCCACCAAACCGCCAAACTCACACCACAATGGGTCGGTCCATTTTCAATTAAAAATTTTTTATCTCCTGTGACAGCTGTTCTGGAACTGTCACCCACTAAGGAGAGAATTGCCAATATATCGCATTTAAAATTATATCATAAATAATTCTGTTATTATAACTTGTATGTGCCGGTGTAGGGAATTAGCGACCCCATCGCCCAATGATACTGCATCATTGCAATCAGCCCCCAGATGAGAATCTGGAAAAACATATCCATTTTCAGCTTAAGCTATGCCTTTGTGAATACAAAGATGATGTTCGAGGCAGCATAAAGGATGATTAGACCTTTATGTTTGTCTCCATGGCTCTAAATTTTTATTATTTAAAGTAACCTAGCCATGCGTTTCTTATGTTTACTGGTAATACTGCCACTATTACCACAATAGTTTTTGTGCACTCTCCCCAATTGGGATAGTGTACCTTAAAATGTTTATTACACTGTATGCTATTGTCAAAACAGTTGTGCATCTCAAACAGGGAAAATATACTAATTTAAAATTGTTTGACTAATCATAATTATCTGGACTATTCTAAATATTAACCAATGTTATAATAATTATCTGTACCACTGTGAAAATTAATTAATGTTATAACAATTATCTGTACCACTTACTAAGCTCAAAATGGTTAATGTCATACTGACTTGAGCCCTTGTCTTAGAAAATAACTGCTGGTAAGTGCCCAGCATAAAATACTGTTTACTTTACTTAATACTTTAAATTCAAAATAATCTTTTGTTAAATTTCGGTACTTCACACTTGGAACTACCATGAACTCCTTTTTTTCTTATAATATCCATTGTCTTTTAATGTGCCCTTATTGTAAGCCTAAGGCAAGGAGTGGGCAATAAGTTTTTGTATCTCAATTCACTGGTGCTATTCTGAAACCACACACCAGAACCCTTCATGATAATTAATATCCGTTATGGTAAAGACATAAGTGGGGCGATTGAATTTCCATCCAAGAAGACATCTCACTGCAGTGCTTAGTGAACACTTTCCAAACCTGCCTTCAAGGAGTGTACTAAACCCGAACAGTGTTAATCAGTGGTGAATGTTTTTCCGTTTCCCCTAAGAACTTCCACTGGAACAGGGGCGCAGACTCGGATTTTCAGAACAAAATAACATTTCCAGTGAATTATTCCCAATATGTTTGAATTATTCCAATGACATTAAATAAATTATATTAACAATACTAAAGAGAATTCGTGTGTGTGATCTAATATAAAGAGCGATTAAGGAAGTGCTACAGAGAAAGGGTGGGGACAATTGGGGGAAGAGATGGTCCAGGGAATCTCCCCCCACCCTTCAAAACTTTATTTTTTTTCATTTTCTGAGGGAGGATGCAGCGATTTTCTCTAGTGCTACACACTTAACGAAGCACTTGTCGAATAAACGCGACGAAAACGCAGAAAATCGCCGCCTTTCATTATCGGTGTCTTTCGTAATCGGTGAAGAGAACACGGATGGCCTCACCGAATGGCTGCTCCCACACCAACGCGCTTTATATAGGGCGAATATTACCCCTATTTCCCATTCCCTCCTTTTCGCATGGTTATATCACATAATCAGGAAATTAACCAATACGAAGTCGAGGAGTCGCCCATTTAAGCTACCCGCCGTACCCCCCCCCCCCCCCCCCCCCCCTCGAGCGGCGACATGAGACGAGAGCGGCCGTTGAGAGAACGAAGGCAGAAGCACCGAGACATACCGAGAGCCGAGGGTCGCCGCGGTGAGCGAGAGTAAGAGAGAGAGAGGAGGCACGGAGACAAAAGCGAGAAGAGTTGTTCCTCGCAAGGGAGAGTGTGCTAAAGTTTCCTGTCGGACAGACTGTAACGATAAGGTGACATTTTCTGAAGTGGTTAAGCTGGGAGACGTACGTCTCAAGAGCATTTGTGTTGTTAATACTTTATTTTACTTTATTATGTGTACGATATAGCATTTAGTTAGAGCCGTATGTGGCTATGATTTTTGGTCGCCACACATTGCTACAGAAAAACTTTTCTGAGGCCATTAGTGAAGGTGAAGAAGATGTTTTGACTTTGTCACCATTACAAGTAAAGTATCAAAGACCACAACTAAAATTGTTTGGAAAGAGTCTAGAACAAGGAACGATGTTAGTCCTACTGCCTTCCTGGGAAATGAGCTTTTACCAGAAAACATTATAAAACTAAATTCACCATTTTTACTTTCTCCATACGTAGTAATGGGAAAGTATTGTGATCACAAAAAAAATCGACTTGGAGATTTCAACGGAAATACGTTTTGAGGTCCCTAGAACACGTTTAGACTATTTTCGGAATGATGTCTGTGTGAATGGATGGATGTATGTGATTGTGGGTTCTTTAACTCAAAAAGTACTTGTCATATTAATACCAAATTTCATATACACTTTAGCATGAGCACAAAGAACTGATTAGTTTTTGGACAATAACGGTTAACTGGAAGTCGAGGTTTATTCGAAACCTGATTCGGTTTTTGCGATATTTCTCCATTAAAACATCATTATTGTATATAAAATTCTATACAAAGGTTATAGAAAATGTAATTTCCTAAAACTTTCATTTGGAACAATTTTCCATAGCAGTTATTGTTTAGGAATTATTTATAAATAATCGGTTTTTTCGGTTTCTGCCAAATATCTTCTTAAAAACGTTGTAATTGGTCATCTTCGTGGGGACCAAAGTTGTAGAGAATAATATTTCTTCCAAGTTTTGTTTGAAACAAATTTTCGTAGAACCATCCATTTCGGAGATATTTTGCTTTTTCTTAATTTCCAGTATACAGCGCCACCACCATGTAGCGGAGAACTCTGTAAACATATTCAAAATATACCTAATTTACGGCAATAAGGACGACTGTATTCTTTTACGATACGAAATAATAATTTTGCCTTATAATGCTATTCTTAATAATTGAAATAACTATACCCCAAATTTGGAGAAAGTCATGTGTTGGTCACATCAGATTTTTTTCTTTCTGAAGAGTTTCTGTCTGAGGTTACATGTCAGTCATGTATTTTCAGTGTGCAGACCATTTTCTATTACACTAGAAGAAATTCAAAGGTTTATTGGTGTAATACTTTCGATGTCACTTATTCAGCAAGCATCAACTCGTCGGTTTTGGGCACCAGATACATACATTTATCAAGTTGCAACTGCTTTGAAAAGATAAAGAAATTCTCTTACACTTTTGCAACTACATGGAAAATACGAGGAAAACTGACAAGATTATGCCAGTGTTTGAGTATATTAGACAAGCATGTTTCAAAGTACCCATGGAAGAGTATTTGTCTTGTGATGAACAAATAATACCCTACAAAAGTAGAATTAGTTTGAAAACATATGTAATCCTAAAAACACACACAAATGAGGTTATAAAATGTTGGTGCTTCCAGGTACGTCTGGATTTTCGTATGATTTTGAATTGTTTTCTAGCAAAGATGGTTACATAACTGTTCCAGGAGAACCCAATTTAGGTGCTGCGAGTAATATTGTAGTTTGATTATGTAGAAATGTACCGAAGAATATCTATCATAAAATGTACTATGATAATTATTTCAACACTATCCTATTGCTGCCATATTTAGTTAAATATAAGATTCACAGCACTGCTACAGTTAAGAGTAAACCGATTAAAAAATTTTACTTTCTTCACTGAAAAAGCTTGGAGTAAACAGAGTAAACAGCAGTTGTAGATGAAACAGAAATTCATGCTGTCCAACGGTATGACAACATAGTGTCACTTGTTTCTACATATTGTGGAATCCAACCCACCTCCAAAGTAAAACGTTTCTTCAAGGCTGAAAATCAACATAAAGATATAGATTGCCCAAACATAGTATATGAATATAATTGTCATATGGGAGGTGCTGATTTACAGGATTCTTTGTTGGGACTGTATCCAATAAAGCTTCGATGCAAGAAATGATATCATTGAATATTTTATCACATGCTCGATTGTGTAGTAGTAAATTCCTGGCTTCTAGACAGAAGGATAAATAATCAACTAGGTCAAAAGGATAAAATTATCTCTTTTACAATTCAAGAGAGAATTAGCAAAATCATTATGTAACAAAGGTTACTTGGATACTGCAAGGAAAGGTCGTCCTAGAACATTGCCTAGAATAGAAAAGAAGAAAAGACGATGCAAGGAACCTCGACCATCAACAGATCTTCAAACTGACAAAATTGGACATTGGCCTAAGTGGACACAAGAAAGAGAAAGGTGCAAAAGAAATGGTTGCAATGGCAAATTATGAGTAAAACGTCAGAAATGTAATGTACATTTGTGTTGTAACTCAAAAAGTAATTGCTTGACAGATTTTCATATATAATTTGCATACATATTATACCTAAATGGGCCCACTGGTAAAAATTTTTAATGATATTTTTTATTTTTGCTCAAGTGCTAAAGAGATGGTTACAATGTCAAATCACGAGTAAAATGTCATAAATGTTATGTACATTTGTATTGTAACTCAAAACTAATTTCTTTACAGATTTTCATTTGTAATTTTGCATACATAAGATCCCAAATTGGCCCATTAGAAAATCTTGACAGATTTTAATTTGTAACTTTTATGCATATTGTGTCCAAATGGGAACATTAATAAAAAATTATAAATAATTCGATTGATTTTCAATAATTTTCCTATATTATTATATGATAATGTATGGCTGTAATTAATAATCTCTTATTTTCTATGAATTTTTAAAAAATCATGCAATAGAGGGTTAACGTAAAAACAGGTAATAATAAACAAACATAAATTGAGATAATATGAAATAGAACAAAATAATGATTTTTTTTGTTTTTGTTAATTATTTCGAAAATTTTAACATTTTTCGTTATGTTATTCAAAAATCATTTTGTTACATTATGCATAACATCTCCAAAACTACTTGATTGTTTTATCTAGTAAAAAAGGCAAAGACTTATTACAGGCTCGAGGGCTACATTAAATGGGGTCATGGGCCACATATGGACCACAGGCCATAGTTTGGAGAGCCCTGTTCTAACACGTCCATGGTGACTGTGCCAATTGGATATCTGATTTTGGCACGTAACTTTGCAAAATCAGGAACACTGGTGACCTAAACTCTGTCTTTCACATAGATCAGCAAATCCAAAGGATTCAGAGATGCTGAAAAGTGTAAGAATGACCAAGTAGGTGTTACACTTGGATCCATGCAGAAAAATGACTCAATAATCACATAGCACCTGAGCCATTTCACCTTCTAGTAATTAGAAAAGCTACAGAATTCTCAGTAGCCCCTAAAAATTTAGCAAAAAATATGAGTTGTTTATTTATGCTATCAATCTTGCCTTTTCGTTTTTTTAGAGAAGGTCATAAAATATGGAAGTTTAAATGGAATGCCTACAATTTTGTCAAATTTAACTCCTAAGACAATGCCATAATCATTTAGATCACTGTTCCATAAGATTATCATCATTCTTAACCTTTTACACACGTATTTCGAGTGGGGCTCGACATCGCTGGCACCTGTAGCAATTTGTATGTGGTACTTGACAGGTATTTCAAAGAAAGTTTGGAGATTTCTATCATTTGTGTACTTTTGATGCTCGAAATATAATCCCAAATGTGTCAGCAACCCATCAAAGGTTAGAATGAATTAAGAGCATTCATCATAAGTCTCTCTGGCCTGTCCAGAGTCCCTACAGATAAACAAACTGCAGCAAGCATCCTCAGCACAGTTTTGAGTGGATGATTCATAGGATTTTGGTTCTAGTTTCATCTCGTAGGGTATATAAGCAATGGAAGGAAAGACGAATGGCAACCACAGATTATTTTTCCTTTTCTATCTTTTCATCTTACCATATTGAAAAATTTTTCCAGAATTATCACGAGTGATTTGCAAAGATCCAATGATAAATTTTACTTTGATATGGAGGAACTGCACCAAACAACTGATAATTATTACAGTGAGTCGTCTGATCCTAAAGAAAGGGAGCTATTTGAACTGGTTGCTGGTCCCCAAGTGGCATTACCTTACAAAAGAGATCATTACTTCACAAAAGAGATTGTCTGTTCCTCTTACCGAGAAATGCATGGAGAGTGGCACCGACAGCAGCATAATTTATAGAAAAATTCCAGGAGGAAGAAGGAGGACAATTTATATATGTGAGATGTGTGAACATAAACCGGGCAAGTGTTTCAAAAAGGATCACACTGAAAAATTATAAGAATTAGTATGAAGGACTACATGCACATATTAACAATAAATTGTAAAAATTGCAAAAAAATCCAAATAAATGCAGTTATTTACCAGATCATGGGTATTTAAATTTCAGGTGGAATTTAAATCCAAGTAGACTACCAAACCTAGGAGAAAAAATATCTAAGTGCATAAGGTTAAAAGTTAATTATATAAACCAGTGATGATAAAATTTTGCTCAAGCCATTTAAAGTAATGGATGTTTCAGCATGAGTTTATGTTGGAAGTTAAAGGCAACTATCTCTATAGATCATCTCAACTCACATCAGTAATGATTTCCTTTCAAATTTTAACCTACTTCAAATGGTGTGTTATTATTTACAAATATAATAAACTTTTAAAAAATACTGATTTAAACTTATTGCATATGGAACATACATTGATATTCATCAAGTAACCCCGTTTCTTAAATGTAGATACAATAAGTAGGTTAGTGTAAGAAATGAGGTCGTTCACAGGACCTGGAAGAGTTGATGAAGTGGTCTGCAGAGTTCTAAAGAGGTGCTTCCCAAACTATGGTCTGCAGACTATTTGTGGTCCGCAGAGGTTTTGTTGGTGGTCCACGAAGGCTTCCAAAATTAATTTTTTAGAATGAACCGCATATTTAGTTGAATTTTTTTTTGGGAAAAGTTAATCAATTCTTACACTATCACAGGTATTCAATACTTTATTAATGTACCTAGTTAGCTCAAAGATTTTTCTAGTCCTTCATATTTCAAGATTTCACCTCTCTGCAGTCAAATTAACCCCTTTTCATTAATGTGGTTACAGTAAGTACGTTTGTGTCAAATGAGGTGGTCCGCAGGGCCTGGAGAGTTGCTGTAGCAGTCCGCGGAGCTCAAAAGTTTGGGAAGCACTGCTCTAAAGAATACTAGACTGTATTTTCACCATTATTAGAAAATTTTCTGACTAGTCTTCAGCAAAAATTTTCCAATCACAAAATCATAATGGAAAGTATCCAATACATTTTAACAATAACGAATCAAAATGACACTGCTACATCAACAATTTATGTTCACATTGAAAATTTATGCAATTTTTATCCAGAAGACAAAATGCAGTACACAAGAACTTTTTGAAGAAATAATACTTAGGCAGAAACACTTAAAATAATTGCCATTCAATGCAAATGATATTGCATTGAGAGAAGTTGTTTGAAATAAACAAGTTTTCCTGAATGTTTATAATCTTCTATGCATCCTTGTAACACTTCTGGTTATTACTTGTGAGGCTAAAAGAAGTTTTTCGATGTTAAAATAATTGAAAACTTAACTAAGGTCGATAATGTCTGCAAACATTGTCTTTGATGTATATTTATGGGGAAACTAACCAGGATGTGCATTTAATAATTAAAGAATTGGCCAAGAAGCTTAGAAGAATTGATTTTATTTTATAAATAAAAAATGTCATTTTTCAGTTACTAATTATTAATAATGAAATCAAAATTGTTTCAGCTTTTTAACAATGAGTTTCATTTTTGTTCCTAAGAATAGAATTTGTCCCCCTCCCAGGAAAATTCTGCATATGCCACTGGTATATAGATAAGGATTTTACTTGATAAAAATTACGTCTCAATTTTTTCTGAGAAGGATCCAAGTCTGGCATTATGATTACCATTGCCATAAAAGTCCATTGTGAATATAATGTTTGCTTGTAAAATTAACTACAGAAAAATGTATGCTTTTATAAATTGGTATTGCAGTCCACATAATAAATTTAGTAACACTAAGGAAAAATTCACCATTGCACACAGGTGCTTCAAGAATCAACAACATATTGATGTTTCTTTCAGGGGTAGCTAAATTGATGACTTTTCTAAAAACCGTATTTCTTAAATAATAATGGTGGCTTAAAAAGAAAAAATATATACAGTACACCCTCTATCTATGTGAGTTCAAACATCGAGGTTTCACTCATTCAGGGTTTGCTATCACTGCAGCACTGTCAACTCCCTCCCCAAGACATTGCAGCAATCACATTCCTTCTGTTCTGCAAACAATCATGAGTTTTGCTGAATTTATCGTGTTTACTACTGTCTGATCCTAAGAGAGACAGAACTGATAGGAGAGTGACTGAATTTAAGAGAATGATGAATAAACATGAAAATGGAGTTACTGAATCAGTCTGCATGGGATGAGAGTAGGCAACACTGAGAAAAAAGAACAAAACATAAAAATTACTATGGTAGCATGTACCCTAAAAAGCATGAAGTTTCCTCTTATACTAATGATCCCAAATGGAAAAGCCCTTAAGTCTATGGATTGAGGATCAGATGCATAAAAAATGTTCCTCTAAGCAATCATATAATACATGAAAGTTAAAGCACCTGCATAAGCTTAGAGAGCAAAAGGCTGGTGATGGGGTGGTAATACTACAAGTTCCACCTCCTTCAGCAAAAGTTAGGGACGATTCCAGCAATTTAAAAGGAGTTATATGGGGATTATATGACAGCAGAAATTTATCCTACAAAGATATTAAATTGCATAGAAGATAACAACTAAAAGCCATAACAGACTTTCAATGCTGCGTTATTTTGGTAGAGGATGTCTTCCAGAACATTTTTGTCCAAGGAGGAGAAAGTGGCTGCCAGCTTTAAGGCAGCCAATTTTTAATCTTGTTTTCTGTGCTAATGCTTCTGGGGACTGTTTTTTGGAGAGCTAAACAAAAAGCCTTAATCAAAATTGCCCTGGTCTTGGTGTGGCTTGATAAAAGGTTCATTAGAGAGGTAGAGAAAGAGTTAAGTTTCCCAAATAACCATTTTCCCAAAAATAATTTTCCTGAAAGATTCATTCCAGAATCAAGTAAATCCTCTCCATTAGTGACTTGCAGTTTCGATAGTTTGCTATTCATATCCAACCCAAAACAAAATTGTCCCAAAGTTGATTAGCCTGTTTATAACAAAACTTTTAAAATTATAACAATAACGTTCCTATTATTTCTATGAATATCTACAACTAGTTACATATGAGCTTTTCTGGAAAGTTATTTATGGGAAAATGACATTAATGAAAATAGCTTTCTGAAAAATTAACCTTTCTACCAAGTGAGCATTCATGAAAATGATTTTCAGGAAAGTGGGCTAATGTCATAGAGAAATTCCTTTCCTCCATATCACTGCCCTTCCAAGGGCATCTTGTCTTAGGCAACGTATCTGCCCATCTGTTGACAAGGAAATGCAAAAGACAGCAATGATGTCCCATGCCATTGGAGGTGAGGGATTTGAGGACAAAGGCAATAGGGACAGACATATTCATTAAGTCTCACAGAGGAGGAGCTCTTAAAGTGTGGTAAGAATGAGGAGAAAATGTAGGCCAAAAATCTCAGTTAAATTTGCAAATACCAGTAGAGATCTTCAAGATGGAAAGGTTATTGATGCCCAAAATCTCTGAGGTGTACAGTTTGGAGTAGAGTATAAGAATGAAGAGAAAGTCTGAGGCTGCCACGATATTCTATGGTGAAATTAATACAAACAAGCAGAAAAATGCTCAAAACCTGCCCATTTTGATATTCCTGCACAAGCTAGAGCTGCAAGTCTCAGACACTGATCCGTTGCACTCTCATGATATCTCCCAATGATCTATATGATACTCCAGAGTAACACAAATCCCACATCCAATACCATCATCATCTTCCTAATCCTCATTGTCTTCATCAACATCTATGTTACCATCATCATCTGTGCTAAAATTAAAGTTCACCATTACATCATTTATTGACGACAAAATATATAGTTATGTTTAAGAGTCCAGATCCTATCTCCCTTTTTCCCATAAGTTTTGATTCCTGCAGGACCCATCTTTGCAGTATTCTCAGGAACGTATCTCCCCTGAAATTTCAGGGTGTATTGTATTCTTTTTCAAAATACTCAAAGCCATAAGATGAAAAATTTAACATTATACAAAAGTCATTTGAAAAATATTTCGTGCATAATAGTTAACAATTAATTCATCCATTAAAAGATGCTAAAAAAAACCTGTAAGGGGTTATTACAAAACCTAAACCTTAATGTTAGCTGAAACATTTGATAAATTTCTTGTCTCTTGAGGTCCTATAAATATGCTCAACTTTTCTGAAAAATCCACCGGTAACACCAGAAAAATATTCCTTGTCAGACGAATAACTTCTCTCCCAAACTTACTTCTGACTAAAATTATGATAATGAACTTATATAAATGTATGATAATTTTTCTCGCAGAATTAAATAACAAATAAGGTTTAGCACACATAATAACATCAATAATTTTACCTTGAATTTTCTTCCCTTTCTGAAATAGGCAATTAAATAGCCAATTGTGTGCAGAGCCAAGTTTCATCAAGGATAATATACATACTGTGTGGTTGAAGGGCAAAACCAACAGCTGCTTCCAACGCAACCATTCCTTCAAGAAGGGTTGCTATTTCTTCCTCTTCTTTTATCTCCTCTGAATCATTTGGTGGCCATCCTACTTCCACACTCCTTCCAGAGTGTACACCTTGACATACTATCTCCAGCAGGATTGGGGTAAGGTTGCGCATATATGGAGTAGATACCATCACCTCCTCATGAGAAAAGATCTTGCGAAGCACACGCATGCATTCCAAACGTACCTGCATTTGAAAAACAATAATTGAATATATAATCTCCATTTTAAAAATAACATTTCAAATGATATTTATAATCACTATGACTTGTAAAGCACAATATCACAGATGATGTGATTGAACATAATCTTACCCGTGAGTCAACACCCTTCAATCCACTCTTTAGTACATCAGTTGCACGGCTGCACAACTGATAAGCACTGGCTACTTGAGGTGGTGCATTGAGAGCAATGGTGGAAAATGCCTTCATTAGCGTCGATAGTTGGGTATCCTCCTTGGTCTTTCCAGGTAAGCCTTAAGAATTGGAATAAAGGTAAGTACTTTGTTAATGAGCAGGTCTTAATAAAAAGAGGTGGGTGGCATGTCTGCCACTTGATGCTATGTTTGCAGGTTCAAATGCTTTTGGTCTTATATGGCCACCACTGTAGTGGTTAACATACATAGTACAAAATACAAAATGCTACCTATGAGAGCAAGCATTAACACAATTGTCACTTTAGGGCAGAATTCATAAACATCAGTTTTAACATCACGGTTGGACAAAATTGGATAAAGAGATTTAAGGACTTCTTTTTAAGTAGCAAAACAAACTGTATTACCACTGTAGTTTCTTATTTTTGAAGATGGAATGATTAGGCATAAATTTTAGTTTTTATCGGGAAAAAGTAAGAATTTTTCTGGGTTCCAACAATCGACTACCATGGCAATGAGCTCAACGCTTTTATATGGGTATGTTTTTAGTATGAATCAGACAGCTATATTATAATGACATTAATATTAAACTATGACCAATGGAAGAAATCCAATATTCCATATTTTGGGGGTTTTGCCCCATAGGAGGATAAAACTATGAGGCACTATGAGGAACTATGAGCTAGAGACTTGAAATTTGTCACAATTAGAGGTTTTTGGTAGGAAAAAATCCGAAAGTATAAAACTTCCTCTTTTTAGTGGCAATTTTTTACTAAATATAACAATCAAGCAGTGTTGGAAAATGTTGCGCGTAACATAATGAAATACTGAAATGATTTTTGAATAATGTAATGAAGAAAGTTAATGAAATTTTCAAAATAACTGTAACAAAAATGCAACGAAAACAAAGTGTTATTTTGTTATGCATTTCATATTACCTTAATTTATGTTTGTTTATTATTACCTGTTTTTACCTTAAGTAATTTTCATACCAGAAATAAGACAATATTTTCTACTTTATAAAATAGTTGTGCTCCATAAATAAAAGTTAGATTGGACACATCAAAAAATTTCCTGGAAAAATCGTAATTTACCCAATTCACTAAACAACCTTTTAATATGAAAATAGCATACATTTGTATATTGTGCACCTATATTTTCAAAAAAGTTTTTCAGGTTGATATTCTAGCCCACAAGCATAAAATTTATTGACCAAGTGGTCCACTTGTAAAAATGTTTGTAGATCTCTCCTCTACTATATAGGCTTAAAATGAAAAAAATATTCAAGTTTTGAATATGTGTACGATAGAGAAAAAAGTGACCCTAACCAGTTGCCGACACCAAATCAAGGACTTTTGCCATTGCACTCTGAAGAAGATGACTCCATTCTTTGGCACATCGAGAATCATGTCCATGACGATCAGAGCAAAGGGAGAACAAACAGCGTAGACTAGCCTCAGATGTTTCTCCCCCTTCTCCAAGTACTCCTGTTGCCAGGTACAATATTGTGGGAAGCACTGCTACAGCACCTGCCAGAAACAAAGAAAAACTGGGATGAACAAATAGCATTTACCAGTACATATTGCTCTAAATTGCCAAATCTCAACAAAATCAGGAGTAACACTATTTTTTTGAGAAATAAATATACACAATTTTGTGTTGCCTGATGATGCCATGATACTGCAAAAACAATCACAATTAATTAAGTTGTGTGGAAATTGTGTATTTATTTATTCAAATAATAGCAAAGTTTATTGAGAACGAGTTAAAGGTTTAATCAAGAAAAATGCAACATTTGATCTATCACACAAATTAGAACAAAAAAGTCAAATATATCCACCATCATTGGTTGAATTAAAGAGATTAAAAGTTAATATATGATAAATTATAAAATGCCTCTCCCACCCCCTCTCCCTCTTCTCTATTGAATTTGTGATGAACTTTTAATAACGAAGTTGATAATAAAATCATTTATAGAAGCTGTTTATTACTTTAAGTTTTAAAGAATTTAAAAAATGAAAATGTGCCGAAATTAGACATGTCAACATCGCTCTGAAAAAAAAAGGTGCCAGTACGCCGTACCGTCATGTAACGTCACAAAAAAAGCACTGGCTACAAGTATATATGTACTTATGAAATGGTTTAACAGATACAAACTTTATACCAAACAAAAATTGCAACGAAACTACACAGATGATCCACAAAACACTACTGTACCCAAAACATGAAATACTGTGCAATGAAAATTTTTTCTATTACATAATCAATTTTAGGCAAACAGCTTGCTAGGCCTAATTCTGCCAAGTTTAACACAATGTTTTCTGAGAAAATTCAATAAACATGGCTTGCTAGATCTAATTCAGCCAGATTTAACACTTAACATTATCTAACAAAATTCTGTAAACTTTCTAAACAAATTACTCATTATGTTGTAGTAAAACAGGTACAACGGAAAATTATAGTTTTAGTCAATGTTCACTTCTTTGTCTGATTATTTGATTCTGGTATGAAGAGGGGTAACCAAAGTATCACCTTCAGATACATTGCTTTTAATGCAATAAAAATCAGAATGTTACTAAATGTTTTTCCTCACCTTGTGGTGAACAAAGACGTGCGATTTCTTGCATTGCATAGAGAGCATTTGCCACTGGACGGGTATCCAATGAGACACTGCCTGATAAAATAGGGTGAGGCGTAGCAGGAGGAATGTCTGGAGAATTTGGTGCAAGGTGTGGATAGTATCGCAGCATAAGACATAGACAGACCTCAAGGAGAGCAAATGCAAGTGACTGTCCAGGAGTGATATCTGCTTCACCCTCAACATCTGCTGGCATTCCTATTCCATCATCAAGGCTACGATTGGCTGGTGAGATTTCTAAGTAGAAAAATTAAACTAATCAAAACAATGTCGACCAAAAGATTTAGGTATTATAAGGACCATTCCAGGATTAGAAGTTGTCAAATAGAAAATTTTCAATAAAAAGTAATGGTGATAGAAACATGATTAATGCAGAGACGATGATTGTTAAACAAAAATTATTACATATTTACTGGATTTTATAACAAATGATTTTAAAATGGGTTTTCATAGTCATTACCCAAATACAGGGCAAAATTTAAGAAAAAATGGAAGAGCTCCTCACCTTTAAGCACCTTTCGCTTGTAAGTTTCAAGAGCTTCCAGACCAGCTTTAAGTATACTTCCAACTACTTCCATTGCAAGAGCATGTACTTCAGGCCACTCACGAGTAAGCACAAGTCTATAATCACAAAAAAAATCAGCTGAAAGTTTTATCTCATAAACTTAACTTTTATGGTATAATATAATCAAAAAATCTGAAGAAAAGTTTCTATTATCTTTGATTGTTTGTTTTAATTTGTCAGTTTTGTGTGGTTTTAAACATGTTAACAAATTTCAAATGTTTTATATGAGACAACAAGAAATTTAGTATCATAGCTACAAGGATATATTACATGAAAATTTGAAATGCTCTATGAATTATATGAAATATAATTTCAAAATTTCATGTAAAACAGGTGGTTTTATAATATGATTGATAAAAATGTATTTTGATTTTACAGTTTACCATATTTGTAAATGACCATAATTAAAATATTTCTATAGGAAATACAGTGGAATTTCTATAAGTTGAACCTCGAGGGAAACAAAATATTCTACTTATAGAAAGTTATAGAAGAAAATAACATGAAAAAGATTTTGTCCTGTAAAATGAATTAACTTTAGAGTTATGGAAAATTCAAGTTATAGACGTTCCACTTATAGAAGTTTGACTGTAACTAGCTAATTCAGCATCACCAACCATTATATTCAATGCCTTGGCTTTCAAACAATGCATCATAATGATACATTTTTTAAAATTGTAGAATGGTAATGCAATCAGCTTATAAAAATAATAACAGGCTTGGGAGAAGAGTGCAAGATATAGCAACTACTACTGTATTTAATCAATTGTAAGCCAACCTTTTTTACCTTTTTACCATCTCAGAAATCGCCACTCGGCTTAGAATCGGTGTAAAAAAGTTAGTCAATGAATTTATGTCCTTAGTTACATTATAACGCGAGATATAAGTGTATTAAAGTGGAAGTAAACTATCTACTTTAAATGTATGCAAAAAAGAATCAAAATGACTGAACACCTATGGAGAAATAAATTATGTAAATAATACGTGGCATGTCAAAGTCGTAAAAAAACGCAGCGATAGGGCTCGTAGGCATAAAAAGCTATATATGTACACAATGTTTCGTTTGACTCATGAATCAAAACATTTGCCTTTCCTACCTCCCTCCCCTCCCTATCTTGTTTCAGTGTGTCTAGTATATGCGTACTGGGATTTCCCGAGCGAACCGTTACTTCCTTGTGCCTTAGCGGCATAGCAGCCAACTTGGGAGAATAATTTAAGAATAAAAGTGAAAAGGAATTCCCAGATGATACTCGTGTAGTACTAACGTATGTTATGTAATATGGTGTCCGCATTTGACTGACGAGAAACGGTTATTTCTTTACGAGAATAAGATCCCGGGGAATAACAAGGTCAAACTACTCTTTTAGTAGAAGTTGTTATGAATAAGTGAATAAAATGTATTTTATGTCGCCGTAATTTTAGTTAATACTCTTTATTTAATTATTAACTGAAAATCTGAGGCGTTCATAATTGTTGGTATTTTTAAATAAATGACCCCAGCTGTCTAACAAGCACTTTAAAATCAAAATTTTTCCTTGCGTGACCTTGTGAAAAGTGGGGGTCAGCTTACAATTGGTGTCGGCTTAGAATCGATTAAATACGGTAAGTTAAAAAGATCAATGAACCAATTTTAACTAGGATACTATGGAATACTTTTGAAACCTATGAGAACTTACCTGTGCAGAACATTACAGAGCTCAATGGCAAGTGACTTGTCTGGAAGAGCAGAATGATTTGGTTGTTGATTGGAAGCGGGATTGACTGTTGAAGATGAATTTGTGTTAAGGGGAGTTGAAGGGAGGAGGAGGGAACGACCAGAAGGTGATGAGAGGAGCGTCTGCAGGGCATTCAAACAAGTTGTCACAGACTCTTTTGGTTCTGATGATGATCGTGGTCCACAGAGTGATTCCATGCAGATACCTGCATCAAAACATTTTTCTATAATTAGATAAAACTTCCTCCAGAATTTAAAAAAATTCCAATTAAAAAGTTTTCACAATGTTCTAAACAATTAATTGCACCACAATGAAATATAATTAAAATATACCATAGCACTATAAAAGTAACATACTACACATTACTGATATGAATTAAGAATACTTATTTTGAAACCACAATAAGCATCATGTTTTCTGCTATTCCCTCAAAAATAACTTATTTTCTAAATACTACTGTAAAATTCCCAGTATGGAAGTTAAATAAGTGATTGTACATTAAGGTGGTCCTTCTATGGAGGCAAAATTTTTTTTTCGAGATATTCTTTGGGACACCCACTACTTTTTTCCTTTCGGCGTGAGGATGCTGTGTGTGAAATTTTGACTCAATTGAACAATATTTAGAGGTGGCTCATCGAGGCTGAAATATTTCACATTTGTCGAAGATTTGTCAGTAAACGAAAAATTGGTTATATTCAACTTGTCTGCCAAAATTTAGCTTTATTTTTCATTTTTTTGTATTAAGGTAGAACAAAGGAAGGGATAAGTCCACTTAAATATTTTAAAGAGAGCTTTATTAATCTCACTTAGCATTCATGTCTTTCACAAGTGCTGCCTTTGAGGAGTCTGTATACATTTTATGGTAAAGGGACAAAACTTGTAGCATATCCTGCTTCTGAGCTTCATCTTTGGTGTGCAGGCTATTGTACTGTTCGATTAGAGCTACTGCTCTCTTAGCAGTGCCATTAACTACTTTCAGGTTCTTAACAATATGAAGAACATGAAGGTAGTCCTCTCTTATATACCAAGTCGATGGGACAGCATCAAGAAAGTCTGAATTCATATCAAATCGTGAAAAAAGAGCTCGTGAATTTAAAGTCACCAGGCCCTCTAACTTAAGTGTTTTCCACTTGAGAAGACTTCCAGATCTCTTCAAATTCACTTCAACTCTCTTTGGAAGATCAGGTATCCTCACCGGTCATGTAGCCCCAACAGCCCTTTTCTCTTTGGTCACAGAGAAAATCTATATCCTGTTGAATCATGATCATTTTCATAGCATCATTATGTATTATATCAAAAAGATCATCTAATTTATCCGTGAAGTCATAAACCATCTTTAGCTGGGTGGGGTTTTCATCACGGCCACGGTTTTTCACTATAGCTTTCCATTCATCATGAAGCTGCACTACATTGTCAACAGCATGTTGTTTCTTTCGGGTCGGGATACAGGCTTTATCCCAGAAGAATTGCACTAGATTCACGATTGTGGTCGCAGCAATAAGAATTTTCTCCTGCAGAGTGATGTGATGTTGGAAGAACACACTTAAGCACCTATCTGTTTGACGGTAGCTTGTTACCCGTGATCTCATGTGCTGTATGACATACTAAATATAGACTGAGGTGTGAATCTTGTTGGGGATGCCATTTTTGCACACAAGAGTAGTCGGCACAGCATGCATCCCACTTACTGCCTGGCACACCTAGCACTAGTGTTTCGAATGCACCCAAGAGCAGGACGCTGATCTAAGCTTGCAGACAGGGATGCCGGTCTGAGCTTGCAGGTGGTTCCAGGAAAACATACTGCACAGTTACAACTGCTGGCCAAGAGCAACATGCTACTGCATGGGAGGGAACAACGTGGCACTTAAGCTGTGTTGTGTTGCAAGTGTACGGCTGAAATCATTGTGTTATCACTGATTTCTAGTGTATTTTAGATGTCAAGCAGAATAATAACTCCTAACATGTCAAAGAAATTAATTTAGACCATTTTTATTTATTTTTATCCGATTAGGCCCATATTTCACACAAATTACTTTCATACTAAAAGGAAAAAAATGAAGGGGTGTCCTGATCAAATTTCCAAACTTCAAAAATAAGGACAACCCTACTGTACATGTAAAAAATACTTAAATGGATCTTAATAGCAACTTATGACTGAGATAAAACAAATAAGAACTTTTATTCGAGATAATACAACTTAAAAAATTCTAAAAGAATTCTCATCATATTACTTCATCAAAGATAAATAAAGCCATTTCAGGCTATATTTTCTCTAAAACATCTAAACCTATCAAAAAAGTTGATGCAACAAAATATTTCATTATCAGCCATAATAATTATAAGAAACTTTTTCCATACATAAATGTTTTAAAGCAAGTACTTCATTTTTTTGACAGATGCTAATAGTTACACTTCTTTCAAGAAGCCCTCTTCAAAATTAATTAGGTCAAAACAAAATATATTCCCAAAAGTAGCATAGCATTTTAAACAGCAAAAACTTACCAAAAAGCAGATGAAAGTGGTCAGGTTCCATGTTTGGCATTTTACCAGATTTATCTTTATCTTCTTTAGTAGCCACAAGGCCAAGGGCAGCTGCATGAAGGATTGGTGGCCAACATGCAGAGTAATGAGTTTTTGAAGCTTCAGCTGTATCGCTTGTGTAAAAAGCTCCTCCGTCATGAGGAAGCTGACTTCCAAACTCTGTAAATTGCAGCAATAATGGAATTAATAGATTTCCATTTCAAGAATAAGGAAAACAATGAGTGAAATATCACAATGAATATATACTAAATATTGTGGTGTATACGTCAACCCAAGTTGAATCTGATTGTGTGGTTAGGCATATAATCATTGCATTGTATTCTTTCACTTCACAAGTACTTTACAAAGTATTATTTTTGTCAGACAACATTCAGGTCCTATGTGCTCATATCTAAGAATGCAACAAGATCTCAATTATGTGTTGATTAGGAAATATGCATGTAATCCTCAATGTTCATGTAACATATATTGCTGACATCAAATAAGTACCCTTTCATCATGGCTCCACATGTAAAAAGGATGAATATCAAGCTGTTTTAAGTTAAAAGTCATAGAATTTGCTAAAAATCAAATAATTGTTCTGCAGTGATGGAATTCAAAGTCTGCTAAATAGATTCTAAACACTGAAACAGCAGATTCAATATGGAGATCTCCTGCATTGGATGATTTGTAGTATTCAACTATTGGCATCTCCCAATTTATGTGAGATCCATCATTCCTCCGATGTAAAGCCCTTGTTTATTTTACAAAAGAAAGCTGTAAGATCTACTGTTGGTATTTGGTATATAGAATCATGTAAACCTTTATTCATTTTGGAATATTGACAATCTATAGTTTATATATTTACAAAATCCTCATTTATGCAAAAGAAAATTTGAACAAATATGAAGTTAGATCGGATATCCATTCCCACAATACAAGAAATAAAGATACTATTGACCTGAAATTTTGTAGATTAAAATTAAACTTGTTAGCTTATAATAATGCTGGTATACGGTTATATAATGCATTGTCCCCAAAAGCAAAAACTGTCTCCCTTTTAAGGTTTAAAAATGTGTTGTATTCTTGGTTAGCTGCAAAAGCGTTTTACACTGTAAATGAGTTTTACGAACTGGATGTGGCTAGTATTGCTTTTTAGTTTGTTTATCTTAATACTTTGTACTATGTTTTGATTCTTTTGTTGCATTATTTTATAATTATTCATTTGGAATTTTTATATTTTCTCTTTTTTATATTTATTACTTGGCATCTGTAATGTGTACCTCATTATTGATGAATAAATTAAATAAATAAATTAGTACCACGTCCAAAATGTAGTTATTTCTCGTAATTGAGCATTTCGAAAAAATAACTCCTATAGTTACTTTATTACCATCACTCATGTACACAACCACAATGTTTACTTAAGTTTACGTAGCTACATAATCCATTCACAGAATGCACACTATTTTTAACTAAATAAGGGTAATACATTCCATAAACACACACCTTGAAGCAATATTTTCCATACAAAACGTTTTGCGAATGTCGGTTAGTTGAGAATTAAATAATTACACGTCTTCGAACATATAAGATGAAAAGTAAAGGAAAACTTAGTTACCTATACACTTCCGAGGTATTTTTCAATGCTTACGGTAATAAAAATGTCCTATATTTAAAACAATTAACACAGAGATGTGTCGATTAATTTTTGGGTTTATTAATGTTAAAGTAAAGTATAATTTTTGGTAAAACTCCTGCCACGTACAGCAATAGCATCATACACGCAATAGTCTCCAGCCAAGAGCAGACGATCATCTCCTCCTTGCAATCCACGTGACGTCATGCGCAGAACAGCTCGTTTTCGTCCACCGGAACGACCTACCTTGTATTATACTGAAAAGAGAGAAGGATAATTACAAATAAAAACAAAGCACTTGAACAAAAACCACTTTGAATACCAATTTCACATAAACACACATACATTACATAACTTGAGGGACTTGCAGTACATTCAGTATACATACAAATCTACTGAGGAAGCAACCTTTCTATTCTCTCGATGCTTCCATCAGGCATCATAGTTTCGTAATACCTGATGATATCCTCCTCGGCAAAGTGCAGCCCACAGACAACGTCCGTTGCGCTGAAAACTTGATCTTTGCGGGGTATAATCCTCCTCCATTTCTGAAGCTGAGCTTCATCCTGAAAGCAAACGATTTCAATATGACAATATCAATTCAATTAATATCCTTTCTATATTAAATAAATTTATATTTACTGACTAATGTGTACTTACCCTTGCCTTGAAAACACTTGTGTTCTTCACTCCCAAAATCTTGTTCACTCGTACTGTTTTGCTATAACCTGTCGAACAGCCAGGCACAAAGCAACACTTTGAATCTCGCATCATTTTGTAATAAAATATTCCACCGCAGATGGAGAAAATTTCACACAAACGAAAAAGATACAACGATTACCCGTAAGACCACGTGTAAACTACCCAATTTGTAGCAAACCTAAGAACACCTGCGCCGCCAAGCTGGAACTAATACGCTGCGACTAAATTGGCAACAAAATACGCCCCCTTTGGAGCTGAAGTGGGATCTCCTCTATGTAGGCTCCATGAGTAGTACCATGACTTTTGTTGAAATTTATTACGTCTTCTGAACTAAAATTAAGAATTCGTGTCTGCGGTTCCATGGGTAAAATGTAAACACTACCGATACACTCACGTAATTAATTACGTTAGAAAAGTAAAACATTTTACTACATTATTTAAAATCGATTCGTTCGAATATCTCAATCTATTATTCAATTAATTACGATGGAAAACACAATTAAGATCAATAATTTTATATCTATTTAGAGTAATAATAGGTATTCTTATTTAGTTTCTCCTGTTATTATGTTGACATACAAACTCATATTCCGCATAATCAATATTTACTCATCACTACGACACGCTATTTTGTGATTGTTGGTTGTTTATTTAGCAACTGAATAGAAAGCGTCAGTCGCCATCATCAGATACATTGAGCTTTAGGAGATTATTCGTTGGTTGGTTTTGGTTAGTTTGTTTTTTCATTTCGTGTCCATTTTTTGTGTTCTTTGTTTTCGTTCTTAGTTGTTCATTTTGTAGTCTATGTTTATATTCTTTGGTTGTGCTCTTGATTTTTGTTCATTGATTACTTATTTGTCGGTTTACACCTTTTATGCCGGCTATTGGTTAGAGTTTAATTCATTTCTTTTTTCTTGGTGGTTTTTACATTGAACTGATGTTAGATTCTTTGGTTGTACGCTTAACTTATGTTTCACGATTATTTATTTGTCGGTTTACATCCTTTTCTACTGGGTATTGGTTAGCGTATAATTCATTTCTTTTTTCTTGGTGGTTTTTGTAGTTTTCGTATTGGTTCGTTTCGTGTTCTTTCCACTTTATTTCAAGACTCCTAATGTAGTTTACAGAAAGGAGAGGAGAAGTTTTAGTATGTATCATTTTCTCACGCTGTCTTCTAAGCGGGAAAAAGTATAACTATTTGCAGTCCGAAATGCACCCGGGCGAAGCCGGGTACGAAAAGCTAGTTACCTATATAACAGGAAGAACACATTGTCCAAATTAAAAATTTTCATTCAGAACCCAGTAAGGTGACATCAGGAATGGGCCCATTTATCACCATTACTTTTCAATATTTTTATTAATGACATTAAATCAATCATGTGTAACTCTGATTTTTTGCTTGATGCTGACGACCTGAAATTTTATAGAAGAATATCCTCGATTACAGACTGCTACTTATTACAATCAGATTTTCATAACTTCCTATCATGGTGTGACTCAAATGATCTCTCTTTAAACTTGAAAAAATGCAAAGCTTCTACAAAATTAATAATCCCATAATTTTCCCATATAAAGTTGACAGTAATACTTAGACCGTGTAGACAGAATAATGGATCTTGGAGTACTATTCACCTTAAACGTTGATTCCAAAGGACACACTGATATTATTTGCAGTAAAGCCCTGAAAATGCTAGGATTTGTAAGTCGAAATACAAAAAGATTTCAGGATAGACTAACTCTCAAAGTACTGTATTGTGCACTAGTAAGGTCAATACTTGAATTCTGTACTGTTGTCTGGTTCCCATCTTAGTTGTCTTCCATCTCTAGGATAGAAAAAGTGGTCAGACCCCGTTTGCCCTAATCCGTATGCCCTAATTTTCACATGCCCTAAACCCACCTGCCCTAATTTTTACATGCCGTAATTCCACTTGCCATAATATACTCGTAGATCATGTAATGGCATATGTGCAAGTCGTCACCACTCATTTTTGAAACTTTAATGAGGGTTTAGATTCTTTGAAATAATTTAATTACTTAATAAAAAAGGATCGTAATTATAATGTTCCCAAGTTTAATTATAATGTAAATTATAATTGTGATACTTTGTATTACTTTACCAATAATTTGCTAACATTGTAAAAAAACAACATTAATTATGTTACAACTTAATATATTACATATAATATATTACAAAGTCAGAATTAAGCCCTTATATACTAATTTCTTATACTTTCTAAATATCTGGTTACTAATGTAAATCTTTTCATTTCCGAATGCATACATTTAGCCATGTTTTTCCTAATTTCATGTTCACAAATTTTAACATTTGCCCCTTTTCTGCAAGAAGACTTAAATAATCATTGATTCGCAAAGTTTTCGATAAAAATTGTAAAAACAATTTTCGTTTCTAGAGTCATCTCAAATATGCATAGATCAGTTTATCAAACAACTGTTTAAAATTTACAACACAAAGGTCATTAAGGACTTTGAAATAAAATAGAGCTCTTCAAGCCCATTATATGATAAATAATGAATTCTAGATAAGGTATTGGGAAAAACAGAATTGAAAGAAAAATTTGGGCATGTGGAAATCAGGGCATGTGGGTTTAGGGTACACGGATTAGGGCAAGTGGGATAATGCCAGAAAAAATCCATAATAGATTTCTCCGTCTATGTGCCTAAAATCAGACTTATATATGGACATTATATCTATGATTCCATTCTCTCCCAGTTAGGTTTAAACACTTGAACCGCAGACAACGAAATGACATTGTTTATGTTTAAATTAATAAATTATTACATTGATTTCCCACATTTACTGGCAGCTATCAATTTTCATGTTCCATCTAGATTATTAAGAAATAACCCTTATTTTGCAAGCGACTGGCATAAAACAAATTATGAGAAATACAACCTGATTAACTGTACCATGATATTATCAAACACAATACCTGGATTGGATTTCTTTAATTCCCCCTTATTTATGTAAAGTCTTTGTCATCAATGAACCCTGGACTGTGATTATAATTAAACAGTTCCTATTTTAATCCCTATATATATTTGTTTTTCATTAGTTAATTATTCATGTAAAGTCTTTGTTACAAAAAGGTATCTGATGTTTTTAATTTCTCATATGAAGTATCGAGAAAGTATTGTTTTCGCAAAAAAATTCGACCTCAAGATTTTCATGGAAATACATGTTTTAGGTGTCGCTGAATCCGAAAAAGTGGTTTTCGCAATGCCGTATGTCTGTCTGTTACTGGCTCTGGAGCCTAGACGGTCGAACGAAAATGAATGAAATCTCGTACTTAGGAATTTTATCATACTGAGCAGAGTATACATAGAAATGGTTGACATTGATCAATAATTAAGAGTGGTTTATTCTACGCATTTTTAACAACAATCCAATTTTCTCAAAAACGGCTCTAACGATTTTGATCAAATTTCGCAGTTACTTGAGTTTACGTCTTCAATAATACTGTATAGTTCATATTTCTCAAAAAATGAATATAAGGCTAGTTTATTCTAGGCAACTTTAACAATAATTCGATTTTCTCAGAAACGACTCTAACGATTTTGATCAAATTTCGTACAGTTACTTGAGTATACGTCTTCAATAATACTACGTATTTCATTTTCCCCAACGAATGAATATAAGGATGGTTTATTCTTGGGCAACTTTAACAAAAATTCGATTTTCTAAAAACAGGCTCATACGATAACTAAACGATGCATTAGTACGTATATGAGAAAGTTTGTACAATGTTGTACCGATTTTTTACTACTACTACTTTGTACAAACAATGTATATAACTGTCATTATGTGAAATAATTTTGTACTGCTTTTTAAGACTATAATGTTTATATATTTTATATTTAGGCTGTAATAAGTGAAACTCAATTTACTCACTAAGTATTTAAATATGAGTGGATGGGCAGGGCCAGCGTGATAACTTTGGGGGCCCCTATGCAAATCCGATTTTGGGGTCCCCCTCACTTTTTCTGCAACAAAGTTTTGCAACGGTGGCATCACGTGACGTGCTTTGGTGAGGCGGCGGTAAACAGATGCGTATGTGTATATATGAAAATATGTGTATATGAATATATATATATATATATATATATATATATATATATATACATATATAGGTATATGTTCATTAGATAAAATGGCATGTGTCGACTAACTGGGACCACATTTAAAACTGATGGCGATGCTGACCCCTCGACCGTCATTAACTCGGGTTAGAGGCCCATACCTCGAGGCCCATCCTCAAATCCGAGCTCAGGTGTCTTTACCCTCTCACCAGGGAGGCACTAAGCAACCACATCTTTTGCAATAAAATTAAAACTATTTTATGTTGTTAACTTAGTGCGATTGTGACTCCAGCAACATATTCGGGTGAATGCACTGATCAAGAGCGTCTTTTTAACAGAATTCTATGATAAATAATAATATATTTACGCTCACATCTAATGTTGACGCCAAGGAATACCAACCTCTTAAGAGTTTTCGGATGGGATTGTAATGAAAGCAGACATTCGTGAGTCGGTGCGGAGGGTGTAACGCTTGGTTGCTATATGGTGTTAGATGGGAGAAAAGGAAAACTGCTCATAACTAAAAAGCTTTATAACCTTTTTCGATCAAACTTTCAGGAATCGCTTGACTATTCAACTTTTCAATTTGAAATTGCTCACCGTGTACATAGTAGTCCTGGGTTTGACTTCAGGAGCATATCTTTTCTCCATTTGAATATTATGGGCAGAGCTGAAACAAAGCGAGGCCTTTTTTCTTTAGCATTTTCAAATATCTTAAAAATGAGATATTGACACGGTATTTTCACAGTTATGCCGAAAAAAATATGGAAATGAATTTCCATATCGTAGAAATTCAAATCTCATTCGAAAAAAGCCAAAAATTAGGTTTAAAAATATAGAAACTCTAAATGTGGCAGGTATGCTGGATGTACATATTTTAAGGTGATGGCAAAAAAAATCTCGAAAGAAGTCTTGGGTTCGACTCCAAGGAAAGCATTTTCATTTCCCATAAGGTAACACGTAAAACTCAGATTTACGACCTGCAGACTTTCATTCTTTTTGGAATTATAATTAGAAAGAATTGGTATACAATCTTTAGATATAAACCATATAGCAACCAAGCGTTACACCCTCCGCACCGTCTCGCGAATGTCTGCTTTCATTACAATCCCGTCCGAATGGTATTCCTTGGCAACATTAGATGTGAGCGTAAATATGTTATTATTTATCATAAAATTCCATTGATTCTTGATCAGCACATTCACCCGAATATGTTGCTTCTGTCACAATCGCACTAAGTTAAAAACATAAAATAGTTTAAATTTTATTGCAAAAGACGTGGTCCCAGTTAGTCGACACAAGCCGATATAATAATTTCAGTTTGCAGATATTAAGATTTTACATTTTTGTTTTCAAAAGCTGCGTGAGAAAATTATCATCCTCTTACTTGGTCATTGCTATTTCATTTGAAATATTTTGGTGATAAAACAAAATGAATATACTTTTCTCACTGAAATTTAAATATTTCTTAACTTTAAGAAAAGATGCGCGTTTAACGGGAAGGCTAATGGCCAGACTGCAGCGATCAGCTGATAGGCTATTTGAATACGGGTTATTTGTCAAAGATAGAAATACAATTGTAAATAGGATGAAAGTAGGTGTTTCATACGTTCAGTTAATATATTTCAGGCGCATTAACATTATAGTCTGTTCACTACCTAAAGTCTCTTGGCCTTGAAAACGGGGCATACGCCACTTAGCAGCAGCCAATAGGAGACAGTTCGTTTGGGAAGGTAGTGGGGGGAACTCAGTGTTACTCTTGATTTCGAAGCGTTCACATTGGTCTGCATTTCCATTTCTACCGCTGTTTCCTTGCTGTTCGTGATTGGTATCTGTTCTCCCGCGCGAAAGCTGTGAGGGGCGATGGAAGGGGAAACGTTTGCGATTGGCTACTTGCTCTATGAAGGCCAAGAGACTTTAGATAGTGAACAGACTATAATTAGTGTGGTTTCCCATTCGATTTGACGCCGGTCGTGAGCACAGCACACACAAAAAAAAATAATGCTAAGAAAATTTTAAAATTTCACCTAAGTTGAATATCAGTTATACAGCAAGATGATTACAACATATAAATTGTATTTTTTAAAAGTATTTCTGTTTTATGAAGAAAAGGTTCTGATTAACAAATGAACGAATTTAATGTTTGAATCGTATTTTGGCCAAATCTTAGGTTTTTAATCAAAAGTTGCCTTAGTAATCAAGCCCATTGTCTAGCTCCAGATTCTTTTGGGTACTGGTCGGTTATCCCCCCGCAAATTATTGGTCGGAGAGATGAGAGAGGGAGAGAGATAGAGGAGAAGAGAAAGAGTGGAGGGAGGCAAATGGAAGGAAGGTTGGTGTGTGGCCTCCCTTTCTCCTTCTCATCTAGCTCCTCCCCAACCCTGGCTAGGCCAGGAGGTGTTGCGCAGGACATTTGCGTAATACGACCGCACTTAACAAGGTGATATTACATTTTATCATGCAAATATTGAGGTTTATTTTTTCTACGAGAATAACCGTGACTTTTAAATGTTTAATTTAAAAAGTTACATTCTTTTACGTGAAATTTGGTTGTAAAAAATAAAAATTGATAATTTTAATGTTTTGTACTGCATTTAATATGGACCTGGTTGTCTTAATTGAAGTTATTATTGTATACCTAAGACGTCGAAAATATCCAAAGCACTAAATCACTGTCTTTAATTGCTTCTAAACTAAATCTAAACTTCATATATACTTTGAAGTTCAAAGTATATATAAAAATGAAACATGCTGAATGGTCGTTGTTCCTCTTAAGGCAGGTGAAAATTATTTTCCCTCTGGCTGGCTAAGGTTTCTTGAAATAAAAAATTATCAAACTTAGATTACTCTTCATTTCCACAATACAATAACTGTCCAATATTATTGTAAATGTTTCATATTTATAATAGATATGAAAAAGTACTAACCTCTAATAAACGATAACGATTCACTCAGGATAGAAAAACAAATCTATCTTACTCCAACAAAGAATGACTGACAAACGATGCATACTATTCTATAAGAAAGGGATTGGAGCTTGCGGAGCATCGATCTTTACGGTAGACATTCAATGTTGCAAATACTTCAACAAATAAACACTTCATTGGCATTCAAAACTGTAAATACAAGAGCCAGACGTTCGAATTCTTTCCATGTGAAAATTTGAACTACCTCGATATACCACCCTCAGCTGTTATGGTGCTGCGAGGGGTGAGATTTTGAAGCTACCTTTTTATTTTTTAAATTTTTAGGGGGTCGCTCACGTGACCCTCCAAGGAAAGGAGGAAAATTACACTTGTGCTCAGAAAATGTTTTTTAGAAGTAGTTTTGGCTAAATTGTAACTACTAATTTTTTTTATTTTTAAGTATGTACATTCTAATCTTGTCCCCTAAGGATGCCAGGGTACTGAGGGTGGGATATTGAAGACTAGCCTGAAAATCAAACAAAAGTCAATTCTCTTGGAACAGAGAGTGCAATGCTCACCATCTGGAGCACAGATACGTTAGAAAAAGTAAGATGAGATGCTGTCTGGATAGCATTACTTTTGACAAATCAAACTGCTAATCTATGAACCACAGAGAAGAGAAACTATCCTCCCACGCCATTTGTTATTTCTCACGCTCAGGGTCCCCATTCATCGAGTTTTCAAGGTTTATGACCGCGTGGGAAAACAAAGAGACTAATGGGGAAGAAGGCGAAGTGAGAGAGGGAAGAAAAGCGCAATTTGGGGCTCCCTTTGGTGGGGAACCCTATGCGTAGCATACTCTGCATACCCCAACATGCCAGCCCTGTGGATGAGGTCACTAATGTGAAAGCAATGTATTATACTTCATTTCATTTTAATGGGTGAAGAGTGTTATACTCCAAACCCGTCAATAAAGATTATTATAATTATTTTAAATACATTACATATTGAGTATGAACCATGGATTTGGAAGTTTTCGTTGCTTTTTTTAATTATTGCTTCACTAAGTTTTATATTTTTTAACTGTAATCATTATAATAACAAGTAATGGGTATAAAAATAAATTTTTATAAATAACTTTTATTTTTTAACATTTATTATATTCGTTACTTCAAATTTGGTGAAATTACCTGCATAAGTTACCTTTTACTGGTGGAGGCGGTGTTATATTCAATTAATCTGGATATCAAGGCTGAAGACATTTCTTGTCGTATACAAATCAACGAAGCGCAACACGAGTAATATCTAAGGTAAGTAATCGGTACTATTACACAATCATTATGGGTGTAAAGATGCTTTGATTGCTTTTAATACGAGAGAGAGGGAGGGGACAAAGGGATGGAGGGTGAGAGAGGGAAATGACTTTCGATACAATTAATGTTTCTGATGCCAATTTGATATCCATAAATAGCTTGAACGATCGAATCTTTACTCCCGTTGATATTTCAATGGGCATTATGCTAGTAAGGTTTTGAAGGAGAAATATAAGACTCTGATTCCCATTAAAAGCTTACCCATATGAAAGCATTAAGCCTGTTGCCTAGGTAGCTGATTGTTAGACCCAGAAAAATTACCACTTTTTTGCGATAAAAACTATAAATTTACGCTAATTCTACCCGGATTGAAATTCTGTCTTCAAAAATAAGAAACTACAATTTATATCGTATCCGACAGTTTAAGTCTCGAGTTCATATCTTGACGGAAAGTAATTTTAAAGTGCAAATATAAAAACCTCTACACCAATTTACGTTTTCTTATGGGTCAAAAATGGGGCAAAAAGGGGCCAAAATAACCCCTCTAAGTGGGAATTTCGAAAGTTTCGGATTTTTTCCTTCGGCAGTGACCAAAAACCTATAATCCTACCAAATTTCTAGTTCCTAGCACATCTGGAAGTGCCTCAATTTTGTATCTTGCCAAAGTGGTTACAAACCACTATATATACCTATATATATATATATATCCCTTCCAACTGCCTCAGTTCACTGCCTCAAAGTTGGTGAAAGGGTGTAAATGGAGGCTAAAGGGCGAAGAACAGTGGTGTCCTCGGACACCGGTAGGTTCAACCATGCAGTGAAGTCTTTCTGCAATATCTCCGGCCAAAGTGAAAGAGGTACTCACCAACCCGCTCTGGGCCAGCGTGGTGTTTTAAGGCCCACAATCCCCCCATGACATGTACACCCATAAAAAATGGCCCTCATTCTCTGGAGGCTGGATTGCCTCTGACCGTGGCAGTGGTCAGGAACAAGGCATGAAGGCAGAGGGTGCTAAGAATCCCCGGAGTTTAAACGCCCACTGCCACTCTTTCTCATCCTTACCCAATTCCTTTAACCTCAACCTAACTACCTTTAACTGCCGGACTTTGTCCAGTGAAGATAAACTTCAAGAGCTCCAAGAACAACTGGAGAAGATCAAGTGGGACATTTTAGGGCTTAGTGAGGTGAGAAGAAAAGGTGAAGGCCTATTGGATTTGAAGAGTGGACATATTTTTTATTACAGGGGAACTGACACAGGAAGAACAGGAGGAGTTGGATTCATCATCTACAAAAAATTGAGGAATAATATCGTGGAAATGGAAAGTTCATCCGAGCTGGCAGCTAGACTAGTGCTTCAAATAAATAAAAGATATCAACTTCAAATAGTCCAAGTTTATGCGCCAACGTCATCATACTCGGATGAGGAAGTGGAAGATTTCTACCAAGAAGTTGGAGAACTGCACGACAAATGAAGCTGCCATCTAAAAGTGGTCGTGGGTGATTTCAATGCCAAGGTAGGAGAACAAAAGGAAGATGACAGCGCAGTTGGAAAATGGGGCTATGGAGACAGAAATGAACGAGGGGACTGACTTGTAGACTTTGCTGAATGTACTAGTCTATATATAATGAACACTTTCTTCAAAAAGAGTCCAATAGAAAATGGACCTGGAAAGGACCCAATGGTACCAAAAACGAAATTGACTACATACTAGTCAATAAGAAGCAATTGGCTGAAGACTGTTCCGTCCTCAACCAGTTTAAAACTGGAAGCGACCATCGCTTGGTAAGATGCAGAATAAAATTCAACTCAAAGTTAGAAAGACAAAAGCTTTTAAAGAAGCCTAAGTCTATTATCAACACGCAGGTGCTAAAAGAACGAAAAGAAGAATTTCAGCTCCAACTGAAAAATCGATTCAGTGCACTGGAAGACCAAGAAGTTGAATCCCAATTTATAGAGATACTCAAGGAAACTGCTGAAGAAATAGGCGGAACAGTTAAAACAAAGCCAGAGAAGAAGTTGACCGAAAAAACTGCTGATGGAAAAAAGAAGGAAAATGATAATTACTAATGATCCTAAAGAAATGATCCATTTTGATGAACTAAACAAAACTATAAGGAAGTGCATCAAGGAAGATGTGAAGATATATAATTATGAGCTAATCGAGAAAACCATAGAAAACAATAGAAGTTACAAGAAAATGAAGCAACATCTCTCGATCGGAAAGAGACAGCTGGTGGCCTTGATGCTAGAAGACCCATAACCATAACCCATAGTAGGAAACTAATCCTGAAACGGGTACAAGAATTTTACACCAAGCTGTATGAGGATCCTCTAGGAAATGATGAAGTAAATGACGATGGAAACATGCCCACCGAAGAGGTCCCAGATATCCTTCCGGAAGAGGTGAGACACACAATCAGAAGTATGAAGAATGGAAAAGCATCTGGAATGGATGGTATCACAGCGGAAGTATTCAAAGCAATGGGTAATCATACGGAAACAATTCTCGCTAAGATTTTTAATTCCTGTCTGAGGAAGAAAAAGATACCAGAAACATGGAACCACGCATGTATTATCCTTCTGCACAAGAAAGGTTCCGAAGAAGACTTGAATAACTACAGACCGATCAGCCTACTCCCAATAGTCTACAAAATATTCACAAAAATACTCACTATGCGCCTTCAAAACCATCTTGATTCTGCCCAACCCAGAGAGCAAGCTGGATTTCGCAGTGGGTATAGCACGATGGACCACATCCAAGTCGTGAGAGAGGTAATCAGTCGGACTAATGAGTACGAATTACTTCTGTGTATGTGTTTTATCGACTACGAGAAAGCATTCGACTCTGTCCGAACTTCGTCGGTGTTACGTGCACTAAAGAAACAAGGAGTAGAAGAAACGTACATAACCTTGATCAAGAATATCTACAAAAATGCGACAACATCCGTCCAGCTGCATGAAGAGACGCGTGCCTTTAAGGCCGAAAAGGGAGTGAGACAAGGAGATACTATGTCCCCTAAGTTATTTACAGCAGCTCTAGAGGAAGTATTCAAAATGCTAGACTGGGAGGAAAAAGGCATAAAGGTAAATGGAGAATATCTGAGTCACCTGCGCTTTGCAGATGATATCATACTGTTCGCAGGAAGCCCAGAAGAGCTCCTTAGAAGAACTGAAGAGCTTGAGCAAGCAAGCCGAGAAGCTGGACTTAAGATGAATCTTAATAAAACAAAGGTTATGTATATCGAGTGAGGTTATTATAAAAGTTATTAAAAAGCAATTCTCTGTCTATAACGCTAACTTAAACGCTAATAACTCGAGAAGTAATGAAGATAGAAACTCGAAATTTGGCAGGGATGCTTGATTAACACTTTTTCAGGTGATGACAAATTTAAATCACAAAAAAATTCCTTGCTTCGACTCCAATGGAGGCATTTCCATTTCCCATTACATAACATGTAAAATGCGATTTTTCGACGTGCAGCCTCTTATTCATTTGGAAATTAAAATTAGAAGGAATTAACCAATGAACTTCGGATTTGAACCATTTTGAAGAGAAAATTATAGTTTCTTATTCTGTTCATCTTTTTTTTTCCCACAGTTCGAAATATCCCATGTTAAATGTTTAATTTACATATTTTATGGAAATCTTGCCATTTTAATGGAATGTTGCCATGGTGACTAATTATATTGTTAGACCTCAAAATCTGATTGTTATATCAATCTTATGGGAATATAAGTGCGCTTTGAATGCTTTAAATGAGGGAGAGAGAGATGAAGGAGAAAGAGAGGGGGGAGAGTGAGAGGGAGAGAGATGGAGGAAGGCAACAATATAAACAATTAAAGATAGCCTGTATTATTGATAGGCGTTTCTACTATTTATATTACTACGTTTTAGTAATATTTTTGTCTGCTGTTGTATTCTACATAGCAAACTGCTTTTAGAACAACGTAAGTAACTCAAATAATTAGACTTAAATTGTCCAAATATATCTTAAAGGTTATGTATTTACCTTTTTGTCTTTCGTTAAATTAATTAATTTCTTTTGTTCATTCACTCAAGTTATACAAGAAACAAAAATATTCACTGTGGTTTTTAAGTAACTGAAACCTCTCCATTATTGAAGAAATATTTTGGTCCAACACAAAATTTAAAAAATTTTCTCGGAAATAATCTTGGAGATTATGAAACCTTGCATCAACCTGCGCAGATTCATAATTTGTGTTCTTATATGTTAGTACATCTTTGAAAATATTTGATTTGATTTAAAGTAATAATAGACTTCTTAAAGTAAAAGTATGCCAAATGGGTGAAATTTATTTTATTCCCCGAATAACACTACAACCAACTGATACTGATTTTCCATTCGAGTGGCAGAGACGTCAATTACCCATTAAACCAGCTTTCGGGCTCACAATAAATAAAGCACAAGGACAAACTTTAGAAGCAGTTGGTGTTTTTTTGAAAGCAACTGTTTTCTCTCATGGACAATTGTATGTAGCTGCATCGAGAGTTAAAAATCGACAAAATCTTCGATTTGCGGTGCCCAATTACCCACATACAACAAAATTAAATGTTGTTTATAGAGAAACTTTAGCTTAAAAGTTAAATTTATATCAGTGATATTTATAATGCCATATATGATACTAATAAATAAATGTTTTTGTTATATATGGAAAATTTGAATATTAAAAAAGAAATGGTTATAATATTTTATACATTCCGTGTTTTTTTATAAAATTGCTGGCGAAGCTGCAACAGGCTACTAGTATAAACTTAATTAAAGATAGTCTGTATTATTGATGGGCTTTTATACTATTTACTAGCATAAGTGCCGTTGAATTTCAACGGGTTTAATGAATCTAAATTTTCGTCAATGCAACATGTAAAAACCGCAAGAATAAAATTGTGCACTGTTTTAACCATCGAATATTTCTATATTATAAGTCTGTTTTAATTAATTAACTAAAATCTCACAGAAATTCCTTGTGAATAAAATAGAACCTTTCTTTCTACTAAAATAGCCATTGTTATTAGTTTTAAATTGATTAAAGCATTAGGATTTCAATTTCATTAAATAAGCAGAATTCCGGTTCCAAAGAATTTGTTCAATCTTCAATTGCCTCTGATAATACTTTAAATAGATTTTGGAATATAATGTACCTCATTATCGTTTATCGTCTGCTCAGAACTCTTGCCTTCTCATTTTCTGAAACAACCACTTTCACCGTTTTAAATGGATTTCAAACTTAGAAGAGAACTTGATCCAATTCAGTTAAAATAACCTCATAACAAACTTCTTATTCCAAAGAAAATCCTTTTATAATATGCAATGTTAACCTAGAATTCATTCATCCTAAAAAGTGAATAAAAGTGCCATGTACATATATGTCTTTCAACTAAAATAGCCACTCTTAACAGATTTTAATGGATTAATGCATTAGCATTTCAATTTCATGAAATAAACAGAATTCCGGTAACAAAAAAATTTGTTCAATCTTCAATTGCATCTGATAATACTTTAAATAGATTTTGGAATAAAATTTTTGCATGGCATTGTGTTCTACAAAGCAAACCGTTATTAAAACTACGTAAGTAACTAAATAATTAGAATTAGATTTTCCTCAAATTGTGATTGGATAAATCGTTTCATTAATTCCAAACATTTCTTAAACTTTATGTATTTACTTTTTTGTCTTTCGTTAAATTAATTAATTTCTTTTGTTCATTCATTTTTTGTTGATCATTGTGTTCTTGTGGTTTTTAAACACAATTTCTTTTTTTTTAATTATGATATAATAACAAAACGTTTTATTGTATCGAACTCGAGATCAAAGACCCGGGTTCGACTCCAGGGGATAATTTCTATTTTCTACAAGGTAACACGCAAAAATGGACATTTCGACGTTCAGGCTTTCATTCTTTTTTAGATTAATATTAGAAAGAATTGACCTACGAACTTCGAATGTGAACTATTTTGAAGAAAACATTATAAAGGTTCTTATTCTGTTCGTCTTTTACCGCCTACAGTTCGAAATCGCTCAACTTAAATGTTTAATTCACATAGTTTGAGGAAATCTAGCCATTTTAAGGGGATGTTGCATTGCCTACCAATTCCATTGTTAGACCACGATATCATATTGTTATTTCAGTCCTTATGGGTATAAACGTGCTTTGATTGCTTTTACTGTGAGATAGAGGGAGATAGGGGTCAAAGGGGGGAGGGAGGGTGAGAGAGGAAAGGATAGGTTTACCAGATTTTCTGAGGTTAATGTAGGACAAAGGTGATGAATAGTAGGACAAAAGTAGGACATTTTGTTTGAATAAGAGGGCACTTTTTATATATAGGATACGTTTTCTTAATGTATATAAATTACACAGTTTACAAAAATCTAATATCGAAACATTGGGTACAAAAATGAAAATAAAAATAATAGCAAAAAATTTTAAAACATATGATTAAAAACATCATAATATACAAAATTATTAAAAGTTTTATTCTTTTTCAATTATGTTATATTTATCAGATTTTCCAATCAAATTTATATCTGTCTTCGTCAAAAGATATTCATGAAACTGCTCACAACTGAGATTTTAAAAATTATGTTGCGTTAATAGTATTCCTTTAATTGAATCTACATTCAATCGATTTCTTTCCTTCGTCCACTGTGCACTTATGAATGAAAATATACGTTCAACATTAGCATTGTGTCCTGCTAAAGCAAAAAAGAACATTGCCTACTTTAATAATTCTGAAAATAATTCAATATTTTTACATTCATTAAAAAGTAATTACGTTTTTCATGATTAATTCAGTATTATTACAAAAATCATCATTATTGTCAATGAAAGATTTTAAGTTGCGCCATTGGTCAAAAAATTTTGAATCATCAATATCAACACCCTTCTGTTGTAAATAAGATAACGAGGGCAGAATTTTATCCCAACTTAAACCATTTTTCAAATTCATCCACTGAAAAACGGAAAACTCATCAAAAGGCAGGACTACCGCACTATTAGGTCTAGCTAGATAGTTGACAGTGCTGTCGTGGCAGTGTAGTTATTACCGCAATACTACCGTCGTTAAACTCTCTTCACACTGCCGTGAGAGTGTTCAGTTGTGGTTTGGCGGAAGCATGTCCGAAATGTTAAAGTCAAAGACTGTTTTTGATGTTTTTAGAGCATTAAGACTCTTTTCGTGTTTGTGGGATAAAAGCTGTGCAGATTTTTTAAAATAAGTTTTATTAAGTCAATTCCGGACAGTAATCAAAATCCCGCCCGGACGTCCCCGGACGCTCTTAAAAAGAGGACATGTCCGGGAAACCGGACGTCTGGTAACCCTACCTGTAAAAGACACATTTTGATGCAATTCCATGTTCATTCAACACTTCCAGTATGATATTTGATATCGTGGTCGACTGTTCGTTTGGAGCAATTTTTAAATCAAGTAATTTAATTTGAATTCCTCCATTCTTATAGTCAAAGTATTGAATACAAATTGGAAACAATTTTACTGCACCATGATTACTTGCATCTGTTTGAACACCTATGTATTTAATATTATTATTAGAAATTTCCCGTAGAAACTTTATGATTGAATGTGGAGCTAAAACTACATTTACCATTGCGGCAATTATTTCTTGTTTGGACATTATTTTTCATTGTCCGAAAAATTCCGGACAATAATCAAAATCCCGCCCGGACGTCTTTAAAAAGAGGACATGTCCGGGAAAAACCGGACGTCTGGTAACCCTAGGAAAGGAGAGGGATGTAGAGGAAGGGAGAGGGAAATGACTTTCAATACAATTTATGTTTCTGATGCCAATTTCATCTCCATAAATAGCTTGAACAATCGAATCGTTACACCCGTTGATATTTCAACGGACATTACACTAGTTTTTATTTAATATATTCTATTCATTCCTACCCATCATTTTTGACAAGCGATTGAAGTACAATAGCCGGTTCAAAGATACCGGAATTCGTTAGAACCACATTAATCATATTCATTACTGCTATATATTGGATTTTTAATATTTGAGAGGAATTTCATGAATTATATGTTAAGTATACATTAAATGTTTTATCGATATTATATATTTTATCAATTATCGAAGAATGTTTTTGTAATTAAGTACTGAAAGTACTTCCAAAGCAAACACGGTTTATTTATGTGCGAAGTGGCGCGGGCAGTTTTATAGTCAACCGTTGGATGTTGGTATGGTACGCTGAGCAAGTAGAATTATGATATTGATCACATCATATTTTTTCTGTTAATCACGTAAAGTGTGCGATTTTGGTTTTAGTCCTCTATATATTGTAAAGTTATCGTAAAATCGGTAACCGACTATCTGGAGGTGACGCCAGTTGCAGTTTTTGGACTAATGTATGCATTTACGGAAAGGAAGGTACGTTATCTTCTCGTTTATGTTTTTCACGAGTTTTATAGTCTACATATATTCATTAAGTTCGAGTTTTTATTGTATTTGCTCGGAAGTGATAGTAATGTATTTTGAATTAATAGAAAAAGTTGACCTGTTATTTTGCAGAGAAAATTTTTCGGTGCATTATAGTTTCTTATACAGAAGATTTGAGTTTAATTTTCACGTACGAAACTGCAATCACTAATTATTGAAAACAATTATGTTAGAATTTATTCACGAAAATTTTACCTACCTGGCGTACTTTTGTTAATATGATGATATGTATCCAAGAATAATTTTGGGTTTCCTTGATTATTGTTTCTCTATGTTTTGGCACTTTGATAATTATAAAGTAAAGTTCTTTAAATCGAATCCATTAAAATGATATTATAATGGATTAAATGTCACTAAATTTCAGTTTGCATTTGGTATTACAGTGTGAGCCAGATATAAGTTGTGATCTTACTTTGGCAAAATGAAGACGAGAAGTGGAAAAAATAATGACAAAGAGAACCTGCAAGATCTGTGCGTTAGAAGAACGTCTACGAAGTCGAAAAATAGTAAAGTGCATATTAATACTTCAGCGACGAAAAGTGATGTTGGGGTGGTAAACGGAAGAGTTCTTAGAGAAAGAACGAACTTGTGTAGCTTTAAACCTCTCTGTGTTAAGTCAAGAGATATAAGTCCTCCCCCCATTGAAGAAATCAGGGGAAGAGAACTGAAAGTGCTTCGATCTCCCGTTGTTACCCGAAAGAAGAATAATCTAACCAGCCATTCTAGCCAGGTTGATGTTTCTCAACGAGAACAGAAGAAAGTGCTTCGATCTCCCGTTGTTACCCGAAAGAAGAATAATCTAACCAGCCATTCTAGCCAGGTTGATGTTTCTCAACGAGAAAAGAAGAAAGTGCTTCGATCTCCCATTGTTACGCGAAAGAAGAATAATCTAACCAGCCATTCTAGCCAGGTTGATGTTTCTCAACGAGAAAAGAAGAAAGTGCTTCGATCTCCCATTGTTACGCGAAAGAAGAATAATCTAACCATTCATTCTAGCCATATTGGTGATTCTCAACACAGCAGCAGATGTAATTCGACTGTAAAGAGATGTGTTTATACGGATATTCTCCTCGAAGAAAGACAGGTAAATGACAAGGAATCTGTATACGAATTTGTCGTTGATAAAGATGAGCCTCCCAGTCGAAGGAGGAGATGCAGGAAGAAGCGAGTCAATATAAATCCAAAAAGATGTCCCAGAAAACGCGTTCACTCCGCATTTGAAGAATCTTTGGCTGCTTCATCATCTGTTGTGCCCTCATCTCTTCCCTCTTCTTGCTTTACCACTTCTGTTGGCGGGAACTTATCTTTTAAGGAAGCTGTCATGAACGATAATGTAGAGCATCCTGCTGCAACACCAGTTTTAATGAGTATTCGTCAAGGTGAATCCTCACTGTTACACCCAATTGGAACTCCACCTACTCCTCCAACTGTTATTTCTTCGTGCAGGAACAGAGACACATCAGTCCCAGTTTATAAAAACCCGCTTCATGAAGTCCCATCAAATATTCTATCTCTCACCACCAAGTGCCCAAATGGAGAAAACAGTATGCCTGAGAAAAGTAAGTCCATCTTCATTGCAGATAGAGTAGCAAATGCTATTAACATTGAGCCTCCAGGAACTCCATCCAAAAGCGGTTTATGTGAGTCATCTCTGCTTAGTGAGGTTCCCTCCATCTGCATAGCTATGGCTAAGCACCACTCGACTCCTTGTAAGTCTAGGAGTAGCTCTGACTCCTCGAGCTATTTGCAATTTGACGAACAAGTTGCTCCAAAGGAAGACTGCTTTGGCTTCTCAAGTGACGAAGATGAGAATATAAATGATCTCCCCTCACCAGTTCACCTGTCACCACACTCTCGTGCCCATCGACAGGGCCTTCTCACTCCTTCCAATGCCCCCTCGAGATTTTCTCCACAGGGTGTGCGAAAGCGTTTAGCGCTTAAAGCAGTGGCAAAACCTTTAGATTTTGGTAGTTCAAAGGACAGCCTGACTCAAAACAAAATAAAGGTGTCAAAGAAAGGACAAGGGATGAAGATAGGTGAAAGAAAGGAGGGTGGCAGCAGTGGATCGGAAGAGACGGCTGTGGTTTCAAGCACAAAGTCGCCGTGTGACGCAACTCGTGGGATAATGGGGGATGCATTGCAAATGGAAGGGCCCACCGTAAAAACTGATGTGAGAGCTTTGACGCCTGTGACGGAATGCCTCTTTGAAGATTTTGAAGAGGAGGATAAGCTTCTGAAAATTCTGGTTAGTGTTGAATATTTGAATCATTATTTATTTCTGAACATAATTAGAATGCATTCATAGTTATTGACATACTTGAACATTGCAGATTCTTTGTTTAGAAGTAATTTTAAAGTAATATAGTATTGCCTAAAATTGTTAACATTTCGAGTAGTGTTTTATTAGGAAAACCTGGAAAATAGCATTTATAAATTTGTCTATTAAAACTTTCTTTTCTTTGTTTATTTTGAGTTGTGCAGAATGGTTTTATTGTTAAGAGCTATTTGTTTATTTGTATTTCTTTTTTAGAATATGGAAACCTTGCATTTGTAAATATTTTCATTAACTATGTCATCTAGGAATCTTGAAATCGGCATAAAACTTTGAAATTTAAATTTGTCTTTGTGGAGGTTTTTCATATTCCTTCTATCCTACTTCAGTCTACATTATTGTTTTATAAATTTTCAAATTTATCACTAAAATTTCTTGTGCATCATTTTAGTTTTGGTGTCTAGTAGCCATAGCCTCATATTGATCAGCCATCAAGAGATTTGAGAGTTTTCTTTGTCAAGGCAGTCAACTTTGTCGTATTGGGTAATAGTCTCTTCTAATTTACATAATATTTTTCCATAATGATAGCATTAGTGGCATTGCCCCAGTTGCCCTAATCCCACATGCCCTACTACCCAGTTGCCCTAATATCCACTTGCCCTACTACCCAGTTGCCCAAATACCCACTTGCCCTAATCGTGGAAGCCCGAAATCCCAGTTCTTTAAACATTTAAATATTTGTCTATTGTCTTTCAGCAATTTATTTCATTATAATTCTGAATGAGTTCCTTATATTTATGATTTTTATGTGGCAGACGATTTCCAAAGTTGCCACTACTACCCAGTTGCTCTAATACTCACGCCTTAATCACGGATGCCCAAAATCCCAGTTGTCCCATTAGGGAGATAGCGTTAAAGTTAGTTGCCTTGAAATTAATACAATTTTTTAAACATCTTAAACATTTTTTCTATTGTCTATCAACAATTAATTTCATTATTTTTTTATTGAGTGTTTTGTATTTATGATTTTTACGTGGTGGATGCCTTTCAAAGTTGCCCGGCTCATGGTGCATAGCTGGGACCACGGTCTTAGAATATAAGGTCTGTACACAAGAAAATCTTATGTGGCAAATAAGTGAAGCCCTAGTTTTGCCTTTGACCGTATGGTGCTGATGGTCGTTGAGGCCTTTTTTAAGCATACAAACTACCGCATTTAAAGAAAAATCTCTGCGTAAGGGCATTGATTCTAATAAACCATAAAAAATAAACGATTATTCACTTGAATTTACTACTCAACTTTGTCTTTTTTACGTTACATCTACAATAATTAGAGCAAATTTTACCACTTTTGGGACATAATACTTGAGACACTTGTGTTTTTGAACCATTAACAGACGATTCTATACAACATAAATCACAAGAGCAGTAATATACTAAAACAAAGACATTTATTACAATGTAGCAAAAAATACATTATGTTTTACTAAACCTAGCTATTTTTTCTTCTGGCAGTAAACTTTTAAATTATTTATATTTAACTGGGTGGTATACTGTCTCATCCTCATTGTAATGTAATATCTTATTACATAACTAATTATATCTGTAGAATGTTCCCTATGTGGAACTACAAAAGAACTCGTAATTTAATAACTATAAATTTATCGCAAAAGAACGGAAATTACAAAATAACTACAAATTTATTAAATTTAATAAATGTATTGCAAAAGAAAGGAAAATAAGTAAATTACACGTTTAACATGGGAGATTTCGAAATGTGGGCGAAAAAAGATGAACGGAATAAGAAACTATATTTTTTTCTTCCGAAGGTCGTAGGTTAATTACTTCTAATTTTAATTTCCAAAACGATAAAAGCCTGAACGTAAAAAAATCGTGTTTTACATGTTAACTAATGTAAAATGGAAATGCCTTCCTTGGAGTCGAATCCAGGAATTTTTTCGAGATTTAAATTTGTCATCACCTGAAATGTTTTAATCAAGCAGAAGATTTCGGCCCGTGCAGACCTCTAATGTACATTGTAGCAATCCACCTCCTCTCCACTCAAGTGATCATCCAATTGAATGCAACAATGTGCGAAACTGCTTCATGCTTCAAGATTACTTTAATACATAGTTTTTTCCTATTTTTCTACATTTTTTTCAAAATTTTTGGGGGTTGATTTTGAAACCGGCGTAAAAGTGAATCGGCGTAAATAGAAGCGTCGTAAATCGAGGTATTACTGTACTTAAGGACCAGGAAAATTGACAATTTCTCAGTGTAGGTTTTATAACCTGTGATACAGCCAGGAACTATGCACTTCCGTGACACATTCTTAATCAAAATTGATTAAAATATCATTTCTAAACAACGAGAATAAACCGAAAACGCCGATCACCACGAGGGACTCACGTAAGAACTCACGCATGAACTTCTAAGCCTCAACGACAACCAGCGCACTTGTCAACGGTGCGGCTATAACGAGAACTATGGAATCAATTTCTGGTCGCATGTTCAGAATAGAACGCAAGTGAAGAGTCCAGGCCTTATATTCTAAGACCGTGGCTGGGACCATCTCCAAAACTGACCGACCTTACGACCGTCATTAACTTGGAGTAGGAGCTCGAACCTCGAGGTCCAGACCCAATTCTGAGCTCACATTCCTGTCCCCTCATTCCAGGGGGCACTTGCTGACCATGTTTTTGCAATCTGATTTAAACTATTTTATGTTGTTAACTTAGTGAGATAGTGACTTAAGCATTAAATTCGGGAAAATGCGCTGATTAAGAGGGTCTTTTAAATGTAATTCCATGATAAATAATAAGATATTTATGCTCACATCTCATCTTAACGCTCAGGAATGCCAGCCTCTTACGAGTTTCTCCAGTCCAGCTAATACAAAATTGCTCCACTGCAAAATCCTGTTTAACCAGTCATCTGGGTATTTAATTTTGCCATGACACACAGCTGGTGGGTACTTTTTCTTCGAATGAAAAGGTTTTTAAAATCATGACAATTATTAAGGATTTTAATAGATATTTATTAATTAATTGAAATAAATAATAATTACCTATGAATTGCATGTCAAAATCATAACATTTATGAAAAAATATTTTTAAAAAATAAATTACGAAATTTTCAGAATGAAATATTATAGACATTAAATTGTTTCACTTCTGTAAATAATGATAAAGTTGATGAAATAAACAATTTCAGAATGCTAAAAATCAGGCGACATGTTAAAAACAACAAATGAACATTTGTTGTTCAATAGGGGCAATAACAGGAAACCCGCAGAACAAAGGCAGGGTTTCGCTACGAGGCGTACAGCTTCTCAAAATAAGGAAGGAAGTGCCATCTACTGGCAAGACAGTAAACTAAAAGGATGCCGCTAGCAGTTAGAACAGCTGCGTGATGGAATATAATGGCATACCCGTAGCAAATGGACTTAAATTCGGCATGCCGTGTATGTACGGCATACCCACCACCGGAGCATCCGCCCATGCCGTATATATCCGGCATACCCAGATGACTGGTTAAGCCACTGCATTAGGTGAACATTTTCTATCAAATCTCGTTCTTAATGGTGAGACTACATTCCACACATCAGGCAAAACAGCTACTATGACTATAGCATTTGTGCTGATCAAAATTCACATGAAGTCAATGGACATGACAGGAATTTCCCTAATCCTCCAATCTATTTACCTATTTGCGAGTTTGAAGTTCTCACCTCATTTTCCTCTCTTCAATTTGTTTACCCTAGTGTAGTACAGGCGGTTCCCGACTTGGGATAAACCTGGACTTAGGACATTAATACACCAGCCCCTCAACATTCGCGAGGGATACGTTCCCAATAACCTCGCGAATGTTGAAATTCGCGAATAAGAATTTTGCTCTGATTATAATACCCAACTTAATATTCAACATTCAGACTGCTTTGTGCTCAACACTAAACCTAAAATTAAAGTTCGTAGGCTAAAAATAAACTTACGAAAAAACTAGAAAACAGTTAAAACAAAATGAAAACGTAGTAATACGTAGTATGTATTATATAGTATATATTCTTTGATCTCTTTATACTTGATTCACTTTTAACAGATGATTTTCTTTTTGAAAACATGGTTAAGTAAAAATCGCAATTATTAAATTAAAAATTACAGTAATAAGTAAATCAAAGCACAAAAGCTGATGAAAAGTATGTAAGAGTGACACAGTCTGAGCGAAATGCCCGGGAGGTGGGGAATGGTGGTGGCGTAGCGTTCGACTCCGTGGCACGGTTTTGTAACTTTGTATGTACATACATAGTACATACTATGTAACAGAAAGATTCCAGTTTTCGGAATTATAGCTTATTGTAGGTAGGACGTTATGAGTTGCATTTTTGAAAGGTTAACATCTACTGTCCTCAAGTATTTATAAGCTTAACACCACCTACTTAGATTCTACTTGCATCAATTAATACCTTATTGATTAGGTACAACAATTCTAAGCACTTTTATCGCAAGATTAGTAATATTTTGGATAGTCACTTACACAGCTTATGGGATTGTTGACTGTCTAATTTTAATTTTATAACCTGAGAACGGTTGCCTTTTTGAAATAATGAAATTTTATGGCTACCTCGCGAATACCTGAACTCGCGGATGTTGAGGGGCTGGTGTACATTGATGCCTTGAAATGGACATATGATATTGTACCCCAGACACGCAATATTCAACATCTGATGCACTCCGAGTCTACTTTCTTGTGCGTATTTTCAACCAATATTCAGTTGGACGATACGATTCGTCCAAATTGTAGGTATTAATTTAATGATTGTTTTAAATCTTAAAAATGTTTATTATACACTTATTTGTTCTTAAACTATTAATTCATAGCCTAAATATGGCTTGGTACATAATTTTCCAAGGTCCTGGAATGTATCTCAGTTTATGACAAGTAAGTCTGTGGGACATTGATATTCAACTTACGATGTGATTTTCAGGAACACATTAGAGTCGTGAGTTGGGAATGGCCTGTACACTAGATTTTCTATCGTGTATGAAGGATTGTTATAGCCTTTTTAATCCTACAGAGAAAAAAATATGTAAATCTGGAAGTTGGTTTCCTAATACAATGACATGAAATGGAATTCATGGTATTTTTGCAGTATTGCGTGATTTCTATGAAAGTTTGATTAACCCTTGAGTACTCGCGTTAAAAATCATTATGTTAGTACTCACGTTGGGTGGAATCAACCCTATGTATTTTGAAGCTTAAAGGGAATGATTAGATTTCCAGAATATTTTTAAAAATTATTAGGAATGCTAAAAATATTTCAATAGAAAAAGTAAACAAAAATGTAAATTATTGAAAATAATTTATAGAAGAATTTTTATGCAAATATTTATTTCAAACCAAAAATTCTAATTGTCAACCTCATCCGAACTTTCAACCTCCTGAAATTTTGTCCTTTGATAACAATTAACACAAATGGTAGAACAATGCTCTTGGCAAATATATTTACTACAATTTTGACAAATTGTTTTGGTTTTGCTCCCCTTTTCCGGCTTGCACAGTTGACACATTTATCCTGATAACGCAGAAGAGAGAGAAATTGCTTTTCAGGGATCCTTAGGGTATTTCTGGAGACCACCAATTACTCCCCCTCTTTCATCAGATCGCCTTGCCAGTCAGCATACCCACAGTCAAACATTTCCCTTCCATTCCCATTCACCTCCAAATTCCTTTGTTGCCAATGCTATGGCAAGATTTTACCCTTGAACACGTGGCACCGTAAAATTTTATTATGGGTTATGACCACACTGGGAAGCAGTTGGGAAAATCAAGGCAGAGACAAAAGAAAGTGGGTAAAAGACCCATTGCTGCTCGTTACTATCAGGAAAATTTACTTGCTAACATCCCACGTGGATTGCTGCAAGGGTGCAATGCACCTCGGGTTGGCACACCCTCGTGCACAGGCTACATACTTACAGATGACCACTCCAATATAAGGTGATTTAGTGAGTATGCTACCTGTAGAGATTATAACTAATTATAAGTAAAAATTGTATGGTAAAAATGCCTTATTTTCTCTTCAAAACTGAAAAAAAATGGTTCATGTATGAGGAATGTTACAAATAAAACCATGACTCATGCATATTACCGTAGCAATTCATCAGTAGCATTATAAAATATAACAGCATGAAAACATTTTCTTTAATTTTTCAGTCAGGTAAAGCGCAAAATAAATCAAGGGCACAACATTTTATGTATGAGTTTCTATCGTGCCTAGTCCCACCTATTAAATTTATTTACTCTTATTCATCATTAAATTTATAGTGTCGAGCCCATGGACACATGTGACATGTTTAAAACATTGTAAAACTCAGCTACTAGATGAATGAAGTTGGTTGCATTTTAAAATAAAAAGATATGAACGTTTAAAGTTGATCTGGGTCGATTCGACCCAAACATGAGTATTTGAGGGTTAAAATTAAACTAGTCCAAGTGAGGTTGCAAGATTGTACTATAAATAAAATATTTTTCTTACCTTAAGTAAAAATGTCATAACCCATTCAATGTCACCCTAAATACATACTCCAGCTCAGTGGTTCTTGACCTTTTTCTGTTTGCATCACCCCATGTTCAGTTATGCGTCATCCTGTTTATAGTTGCAGTACATTCACCTCACCGTTGAAGATAAATTGGGCTTTCCCTACCACATAAAGATAAAATTCTAGCATATAAATAAGCACGAATGTTAATCTCCTGGTTTTATGTTTATAAACCAGGATTTGATACACAGTGAATTTAGCAAATATTTGCATCACCCCTCAGTAACCCTCGCGTCACCCTGGTTGAGAACCACTGCTCTAGCTGTATGCTGTCTGCCCAAGGACAAACTCTGATTTGCCTAACATTTACGTAGCTTTTAAGACACATTGTAGACAGATACTATGTTGCAGTATGATGTTGAAAGGGTTGAAGGAGTTTAAAGTTGATAAATGGATAAAATATTAACTGTGGAGTACAAAAAAATGAAAAATCCTTTGATAGATTGAAAATGTTTGGGTTGGAAAACATGTAATTCTCTGTGGATCAGTAAGCAAGACATTGATGGTACATCAGTGCATAAAACATATTGGGGGTTGCTTTCTGCATTATGATATTGGATTCATCTGGCCATTTTTAATCTTTGTTAGCCACCTCGGAAGTCGTATGAGCGGTCATTTCATCATAGAACTAGAAGAGTAGTGGGTGGAGGCCTCTGTTTAGAGTCTGGGGATGAAGATGATTTGGACGAGAACTGTGATGTGAAGAATACAAAGACTGTAAGAGGAGGAAAGAATTCTCCAAAGTTCCACAGAAGACGGAACAAAAATGCAGCAAAAAAGGTATGTGCTAACTGGTTTTAACTTTTACGTCCTAGTTCCTGTATCAAATATTTATTATATAAAGAATATGATAGTTTAGAAAATGTAATAGATTTTATAATTTTCTAATTCCTCTAAATTACTTCTTGGACTGTTTGTTTCATTGATAAATTCTATATAATTGTGTAACTCATTGGTTCCCAAACTGTGCCGCATCTGATTTTAGGGGTGCCAAGAAAAAAATGTTTTTGTAAATAGAGTGTCGATTATCTGTGGTAATTGGGGAGAACAATGTAAATGTGTAAATACATCGCCTAAGAACAACGACAAACTAAACTTAAAATGTAACGGGAGTGAGAATAAAAGATCAGACTCCAACAATGTAAACATGGAAATAATTCGACTCCCCATGCACCCGACCACAGATAATCCACCCCACGGATAATCGGCACTTTACTGTAAATCGATGATTCGGATGTGTTGATGAATAATTACGGCAGTCGTTTTTCTAATAATAAATCATTAGAAAATTAATCTTATGGCTCTCCAATCTGTTCTTCGGGGTAATAAAGAGCACCATTGTCTTCTAAAAGGATTCTGCTTCATAGTCATCTCTTAAGAGGACATGAATTACCACTTCCAAAGCCAAAAAAAGTAAAACTTTTTTTCCTATCTCTTCGAGAGTAGGTTGGAGTGAGTGTGCACGCTCATCAAGTTTGGATGTTGTTTCACTTTCACTTTGCTTATCCTTCGCTGGCATCTGGTTTATGTTACTCTTTATTAAATTCTGAGTCAGCCAGTATGCATTCCATCCTGTTTCGGCCCATAGGCTTCAGTAAAAACTTTCTTTCAAGAGAGTCAGTCAAGTCACCCTTGCTATCATAGTCACTATATGCAAAGCAATGGATTCGGGAGCGAGTGGTTCTTTTTTACATGAAGAAGGAATTGAAAAATACTTGAAGACGAAGAAGACATTCAGTTAAATCCAGGAATTGACTGCTCAAGTGAAGACGAAGTCGATTTTGCTTCCCTTCCTCTCTTCCCGAGAGCGAAGACGAAAACAATGGTGGTTCATCAGATAGGGCTGAAGCTTTTCATTCATCGTGGAATTAGACATATTGATGAAAGTAATATTCCGAAAAAAATTCCTTTCACTAGTAAATATTGTCCAACTATCTCTATTACTAATATTCTTGAGTCTTTCACAAACTTTTCCGATGCAGGCTTTATTGAGATAATCGTTTTGGTGACTAACTGGTATGCAGAGAATTACTTAAACAGTGTAGTACACCCTTCCCTCTCCAACCGTGGGTTTATTAACCGCGGCCCTCGAATATACGTGGTCTACGTATTGAGTCCATCCCCTTCCCAACTGCAGACATTTCCCTTGCGTATCCACGGTTCGGACCAAGAAAACTTTTAAATACCGCGCATCTTATGACTTTGTTATCATCTTAACTCACTCACAAAGACTTTGTTGTCGTTTTAACTTGCTCGCTATTATGTTGTTGCTGTACTGACACGATTACGTATCCTTTTCTCGTGCCACAAGTCACTGCATTCAACACGATAATCCCACACATCGTATGACTTTGTTTTCATCTGCACTCACTCTCAAAGGCTATGTTGTTGTTCTAACTTGCTTGCTATTACTTTGTTGCCGTAATGTACGATTACGCTTTTCGCCCGCCACAAGTCTCTACATTCCACACAAGGCGATCAGTTGTGTATTATTCACATCAGCATACGTATGCTTTTCGCGCACCGCAAGTCCACACGACGTGTTTAGTTGTGTTTTATTCATATCAGCATACTAAGTAAATTAAACGTTTAATATTTTTCCGAATTTGTGCGTAATAATATTTGTTTAAATGCAAAAAAACGCCAGGTAAGATTAGAAGACCGTAGTAAATTGTATAAAATGTGATGTACGTCGTAGTATGCATGTAATTTCTCCGTTACCTATGGGGCGTTTGTAATCCTTCAGTCGGTAATTGTTTTACTCAATAGTTTGGCTTATGCATAGTGTGATACGTTTGAAGAAATTCTTAAAAAAAAGAATTCATTCTGGGGTAGAATATGTAGTTCCAAACAGCGGAATGCAGCGGAAAGCTATTTCTCGGTGGTTTTGTTTTTCGTCACACATTTTTCATCTACAGGAGTTTCGACTATGCCAAACCAGAGAGCTCGTAAGGAAAGAACAGCATGTTATTGTATTCGTAATATTTATATAATGTATTTAAGTGAGAGATAAGCGAGTAATGTAAGTGATCAATAATATATGGTATAGTAATACGAACCATGGAACCTAACCCCCAATTTCCAATATACTTAAGTATTTACCAACCGCGGTACTTTTCAGGAACGTAACCCCCACGGTTGGCGAGGGAAGGGTGTATTGTCTTTCAGATCTCAATTTAACAAATGGAAACCTGTCGATTTAGGTGAAATTTACATTTATTTGGGAATTATAATGTTGATGGGTATTGTACAAAAGCCTACTATCCGTTCTTACTTTTCAAGAAATCCGCTTTTGAAAACAAGCATTTTCCCCAAAACAATGTCTCGAGATAGGTTTGAAAGCATCTCAAAATTTTTTGATTTTATTTATTATTCAAAATTATGCAATTATTCCGGAAACTAAAAACTTTCCAAAATTCAACCTATCATTGATTATTTGCAGAACAAATTTCAAAGTATCTATCTGCCAAAGATAAATATAGCTGTGGATGAATCTCTTACGCTTTGGAAGGGGTGTCTGTCACTTAAAAAATATATTCCTTTTAACATGTTCGTGGACAAGACAGCTATAGCCATCGTCATGTATGGCTGTTTAGGGGCAAGACGGCGATAGCAGCCATGCCTTATAATTACTGATATTTACTCGTATAGCATTAACATATATGTCTGTCTTTATACAAGTTTCAAAATCTATTGGAGAATATAAATATGCAAGTTTGTTTCTAGAATCATACGGCAATCATCGACTGTCCGCGAACGTGCTAAATCAACAAAATTTGGTGTAAAAACATTTGAGCTTTGAGAATCAGACACTGGTTACTTATGGAATTTCATTGTTTACTCTGGCTCAGACGTGACAATTTCTAATTCAGAAACTCCACATGGACTCATAACGTCAGCAATAGTGATTAAATTACTTGACCCTTTATTTAGAAAAGGTTATACTTTATGGATGGACAATTATTACAATTCACCTGATTTGGCTAAATTTTTGATGAATCGGGGGGCATAAATGTAGCTGGAACTTTGCGTTTAAATAGAAAAATGTTCCAAAAGAAGTCAAAGTTGCAGAATCTCTCAACATAAGTTTTTTTTAGTTTATGTATTGACATATTGAATAATAATCAGTATCTGTTTATGTTACTATCCATAAACATTGATCGTTTCGTTGCTATCCATAAACATCGATCGTTTCGTTGCTTAAACAAAAGTGTGAAGCGAATAACGCTAAACTTTCGTCTATTTATAAGCTTCATTGAAGTTAACTGAATCTGAGGTAACAGTGGAAAACGCCCGGAAAAAGTACGAAAAATCCACAAAATTTTGAAACAAATAGCGTATTTCTGAAACCTCCACCGTGTAACATGTAAACTTCGCAGGAATAAGATACTATAGAGTTTTATTCGTCGAATAAAGCAAAAACGAAAAAATTTGATGTGGCCAACACGACTTTCTCCATATTTGGGGTATAGTTATTTAAATTATTATGAATAGCATTATAAGGCAAAATTATTATTTCCTATCGTAAAAGAATACAGTCGTTCTTATTGCCGTAAATTAGGTATATTTTGAGTATGTTTACAGAATTCACTGCTAAATATCTCCGAAATGGATGGTTCTACGAAAATTTGTTTCAAGCAGAACTTGGAAGAAATATTATTCTCTACAACTTTGATCCTCACGAAGATGACCAATTATGACGTTTTTAAGGAGATATTTGACAAAAACTGAAAAAACATTATTTATAAATAATTCCTAAACAATAACTGCTATGGAAAATTGTTTCAAATGGAAGTCGTACGAAATTACATTCTCTATAACATTCGTATAGAATTGTATATACAATAATGATGTTTTAACGGAGAAATATCGCAAAAACCGAATGTGGTTTCGAATAAACCTCGACTTCCAGTCAACCGTCATTGTCCAAAAACTAATCAGTTCTTTGTGCCCATACCAAAGTGTTATATATGAAATTTGGTAATGATATGGCCAGTACTTTTTGAATTAGAGCGCCCACAAGCACACACATCCACACACACACACAGACATCTTTCCAAAAATAGTCCAAACGTGTTCTAGGAACCTCAAAACGTGTATTTCTGTTGAAATGTCGAAGTCTATTTTTTTCATGATCACAATACTTTCCCATTACTACGTATGGAGAAAGTACACGTATCTGGTGTACATTTACCAGTCAGTGTTCAATCATGGATAACTGTACATTGCTTTTTCACGGGTTTCTTGCTTACAAGACATAAAAGTAAATATTTCAGCGAGGCATAATTACACAAGAAATGAAGCTGGATTTGGCGAAAGTAATATGATAGGAAATAAAATTATCGTTATATTTGAATGCAATACGTTTGGAAACGGATTGTTACAAGTAAATATGATTAATTGTTAAGAAAAGCTAATTGTAAGTCATATAGTAGATACTTTATCTACTATATATTTTAAAGAGTTTGTATGTTGTGCTGTAGTAGCTTCACTAAATCCGTTGAAATTCAACAGGAAATTCTGCTAGTAAACAATAAATAAACAAATTACCCACTCAAGGCATATGGTAGGGGAGGAAACGGTTAAGGTTTACAACGTTCAAAACAAAATATTGGCATCATGGATGCTTATTGTTTTTCATAATATTTAATAATTATTATATTTATGCTTATTGTTTTTATCATCATTTTAATAACTAAATGTTTACAAATATTAAAATGTAACTTTACACACTCAAGGTATATGGTAGGGGAGAAAAGGGTTAAGGTTTAGAACATTCAAAACAAAATATTGGCATCATGGATATATAATAATAATTATATTTATGCTTATTGTTTTTATCATTTTTATAATTAAACATTTACAAATATTAAAATATAACTTTAATTAATTACAGAATTAATAGAAATTATCTTTAGAAATGTGCAAAAACGATTTTAGATGAATTTTCCATTAGACGAATTGTTGGTTAGATGAATTTTCTGTTAGATAAATTGTGTTTAGACGAATTTGGTTTAGACGAATTGTCTTTAGACGAATTTTCTTAACCCCCACTTCAGGCGGTCCTCGACTCTCTTGCGTTCGATATTTGTACAACTCGCACATTAATAATAATAATATTTATTTACAGCCGGTAATCACATTGTAGTCACAAATCACAGAATACGTTTAATTAATCACAAAGTATTTTATTATCCAACTCAGCCTGTAAAACGGTATTGGGGTTCAGCAACAGCTAGTCATCCACCTCTTCCAGAAAAGACACTGCCATAGACAAAGATAATTTCACCAAAAATATAAGCCGACTGGGTTAGACTGGTAGGCAGTGTGCCTGTCTTCTAACCCAAAGGTCGCGGGTTCGAATCCCACTTCGGGCATGGATGTTGTGATGTATGTTGATTTTCTCTAATAGAAATTGATGGTGCAAAATGACCTTAGCCGTCGACGCACCTAAAAACCTAATTACTACTACCAAAAATACAAAAAAATAAATATACATAAACAAGAAAAAGGGAACTTAATACCAAGATATAATAACTATAGTCAATGACTAGAGTATGGTAAGGATGGAAGCACTGTGTTACAAACAGTACGAATAAATGTAACTCTTACATAATAAAAATTTCTTGAGGAAAAAGAATAATGAAAAACAAATAACGATAAATTATAAAAAGATAATAATCAATTACACTGTGTGTGTGATAACCTTAGGATAATGCAAGGGAACAAGAACCCAAGATAGCATAGATTGACACCTCTGAACCACCTTTTGTGCACTGATCAGACTTTCCTGCATCAGCTAAATGACGAACGAATATTTCGAGTGGTGCTGGTTTAGATCTTCTCGAACCCGCCAGTCTTGCATTCCAGGTTTAAAATTCTCCGTTAAGTTGAGGCCATGCTTCCTGAAACGTTTTCAAGAGGGGAACATTTGGGCCCGATGATTTTCCAAATTTTTCGTCAAAGACACTCTTTAAAACAATGTATCTTAATTGTACAATGTAGACGCCAAGTGTATACTAAATTTTTAGGAATATCACAGAAGGGAAGATTGCCGGAAACTTTTATTCACTATTACATTTCATGGAGATATTCCGACGCAAGGACATAATACATAAGTGAAACGAAAAAATCTGAATATTTCTTAAGTTTCGCGTATTTTTATTCAAAATATGGAAGTCATGAGGTATATTGAAGTAAATAACCTTAAAGAACTGCCAAAAACGATAGTAAGTTGTGTTTTTCGAAACTACTGGCGAAATACTTTACGAGATAAGAGGCAGCGAATTTGACAGATTTGAGCAGTTGTGCCTCGGCGCGCTGCGACTTGCATGGTACGCGCTCACTTTCCGGGCCGGATCTTGGCAACTACTGGGCAGATGATATGAATATTCGAGAGACATCACCAAAAATGTCTAATAAAGTGTTGGTAATAATATCAAAACAATCCGTTAGAATCCAAAATTGGAATTGCTCCGTTTTCGCTAGGAATGACCCAAATACCACAAAAAATGATGAAATATATAAAGTTCAAGTGCGATGCGGCACGTTTTCCCGTTATCCGATTGTAAAAATATTTAACACAATTTATTTTCTAACCAAATGGAACAAATTTAGCGGGTGTCCCGAAAGAAATTCAGAGTTCGAAAAATAAGGACCACCCTAATGTACATCTTTGTTTGCATCTTTTTACATGGGATGGATTGGAACGAGTTGGACTAAAAGTATCGTAGATGGCGCAACTTTATGGAATTTTGACATCTTGGAAAAAAGAAATTATTTTTGTAATATTCGACAGTCTTTATTGTTTCCTCAATCACGCACCGATCGGTTTCCACTACAAAGTCATTCTAAAGGTGTTACGTCGGTTAGTAACATCATTAGAATGATTTTGTAGTGGAAACCGGTCGGTGTGTGATTGAAGAAACAATAAAGACTGGAATATTACAAAGTAATTTCTTTTTATCCGTTATCCCTACCTATTAAGTAGATGAGCGAGTGAAACCATTACGTACACGGAACGTAATCCAGACGTACTAGAATTGAAACGATTTTATTTCATCTTGTGCAATCATGATTCATATCACTTTTTATTAAATGTTGTAGGAGTAAGATGCTTAACTTATCCGAATTTTAATGTACTCGCAAGAAATAATATTTACGACATTTACGGTCTATTCTATGGTGGTGTGGAAAATCAAGCCGTTCGATATATCTCGCTAGTAACCATCGAGCTATTGAAACGAAATATATCGACCCCGGTGGAAAGCTGGAGTCGTACTATAAACGAGATATATGAAAAAATCAGTTTTGTTCACCAAAAAATCAGGGGTCGTACTATACATGGAGTCGGCATATACACGAGTATATACGGTAACTTAAAAGTGACAAAAATTTATTTATGCCTAGTACAATACTATGATGCTTTGATTTCTCAGTTATTTTTACAACAAATTCATGATATTTTCTCCCATTCTTTTTATAAACCAGAAAATACGTAATTGTTGGAAATTATATGACTAAAGACTTTTCACCCCTATAAACATAAAATTTTCAAGTTCTAAGACTATTTATTGACAGATTTAACGCATAATCAAAAATCAGCACTCGGAAAAAGAAGTTTTATTCATTGAGGCGGTCTGATTATTGTCCCGAGTTTTTACTATGTAATGTTTAAATGTAAAAACATGCATCTCTTCCCACGCTACAAATGGAGGAATAAAACGCTTTTGTACTCAAACCAGTTCAATTTTTAGCTTAGAGTAAAACTATACTGTACTGTAAAATTTAAACCTTTATAAATCAACCAAATCATAATTTGTCCAGTTCTGGGCAGAAGCACTTTCTTCATTGCGCTGCGCGTTTCCCCCGATGTAAACTTTTCAAATCCGCTTCACTTTTTCTCCATTCTCAAACAATGGATTTTTGTACGTTAAATTTTCTTCCAGCTTCCCGATTCTCTTTTTCTTGGGCTAGTTTCATGACTTCTAATTTAAATTGCGCAGTGTATGATTCTGCCTTGATTTAATTTCGTTGTTCTTAGACTTTTTATTTAATAACGAAGGATGTCACGTGTCACTTATGATAAAATCTGGAAATAGAAAGCCTTACCATCGTTATTCATTTGATTAAGGAAACTCAATTTTCCTTCGCACATAACAAAAGAGTAGCGAGAAACCAAGTGTCCCATACCTCCAAGAATCAGAACATGAGATGAGAACGACCACAGATATATAGTACTATGAGGGCGAATCAAAAAGTATCCGCAATGTATTTATTTAAATTCATGTAACAACAATACAGAATTCACAAGTGCATAGTCACCCTGCTTTTCAACAAACTTGGTTCAGCGTTGCACAAGGTTTTGTATGCCTTCAGAAAAAAATGTTTTCGGCTTAGTGGCAAACCAACTATGCACCGCCTCCTTCAGCTCATTGTCGTTGGCAAAATGATGGCCTCTTAAAGCAACTTTGAGGAGTCCAAACACATGATAGTCTGACGGGGCAAGGTCAGGGCTGTATGGTGGATGTTCTAGGACAGTGGTGGCGAACCTATGGCACGCGTGCCATAAGTGGCACACAAGACAATTTTGGTTGGCACGCCAATGAAAGGCAAAAACCAATCAAAGAATTTATCGTACTGATTTAGTGCCAGAAAAACATTCGTGTTATTTAGTTAACTATTGTAAACATTAGTTTTATGGTTACAAATTTCAATCTCTTATGTCTTGATCACGAATTTAATTTAGCTGGCAAGCAAAGAAAACCAAGGACTTTTTTGTGGTACGCGAGGCGGAAAAGATTCGACAATTTCAGTAATATTGGCACGCGGGCAGTAGAAGGTTCGCCATCACTGTTCTAGGACCTCAAAGCATAGCTGTTGGAGTGTTTCAACTTTGTGGACGGCATTATGGGGACGGACATTGTTATGCAACATCACAACACCTTGGGGCAGTTTTCCTCGACATTTACTCCAAATCGCTGGTTTCAGCTCAACACGCAGCATGTCACTGTAGCATACACTGTTTATCGTCATACATCGAATGTAAACACTACCAGCTGCGTTAGGCAAGGAGAAGGTAAGATGGTGACTCCCACACTGCACTTCCCCCTTAGCTGGCTTCACTGCCACCTGCGTGAAAGTGTAGATGTTGCCATTCTAGTACTATATATCTGTGAGAACGACTGATGCAAACAGTGCCAACTATTGGTGAAAATTGGAAGTTTTTGAGAGGCCCAACTGCATGCAGAAGTAGTGCCATCTAGCGGCAAAACGTTGAACTTGGTACTGTGAACCGTTTACTCTCTAAGTACTGTTTTTTAATTCAAAAGTGATCTTCACTTGTTTTGACCGATAATTGTACAGTGAGTGATCACTTTTTAATTCCAATAACATTTTGTTCTATCTGCATGCTCTGTTTATGTACAAATTTTGGTCTGTGTCAGAATGCCTCAACTTTTGTACATTCTTATGAACCAAAAGATTCTTGTATCTATTATCAGTGTCTTTTTATCTTACTGACTAGGAGAAAGAGTTGAACCTGTGGGCATCACTGATGAAGGAGAAGTTTGAAGAAGTTGAACATTTTGATCTGTGTTTTGACTGAGGATAAGATTAAGAAATCTATAAATATTAATAACATTTAGTTTGCTAGAAATTGGTATAATAATAATAAACTTGTCTTTATCATGGTTTAAGGTGAATATTTTAGTTTTGATGTAATCAGTCCTAATTTAATGATCTCATGCATTTTATAAATTTTATATAATATCTTGATTTGATTCTCATTTCTGTCATTTTTAGAAGACCTTCTTACATATTCAAGTAGTAATCTATTATTTCTCTTTTGATAATTTGTGTTTATATTTGAATTTTGTCTCTTAATTGTGTAAATAATAATTTGTGAAGTTTTTTGTAGCATTCGACACTTTATATGGATTTTTGTTAAAAAAAATTCGAATGTTTGTTCTTTTGATAATTTCAGTGTTTATATTATAATTTTATCACTTAGCAGTATAAATAATAATATATGAAGTTTTTTGTAGCTTTCGATACTATATCGATTTTTGTTAAAAATTTTAAATTTATATAAATATGAATAATGCTCTCTATAGCTACCTTTGAAGTTATTGTAAAATATAAAGTAAAAATCAATGTTTATGTTATAAGCTATTGATGAATTTGTAATGCAATCCTCAGAATTTATTCTCCTAACATTATAAAGTGCAGCTTTGGATAATGAAATTGCAGTGTTATATATACTATCAATTTGAGTTTTTGTAAATAAATTTTTGTAGAAGTACAGCACATTTTAATGCTCTTTAAATGTGTTTCTCAACCTTTAGTAGACCAGGGAGCACCTAGAGGTATTCATTAACTTAGGAGGAGCACTAGAACAAACTTTTCAGGAAAACATTTGTTACCTACAAGCTGGAATGTCCATCATAGTACACTTGTCAGTACAAAAACGATTTAGGAAAAAATAAATGAATGAACTAAAAAAATCGAAATGAAATTAAAGGCGATCACACAAATATCACATATTGGTTATTTAATTAAAAAAATAAATCCATACAAAATGATGAAGGATGAAAAGCTTGCAGAGCACCAGTTGAGAAATGCTGCTTTAGATCCTTTTATATGCTGTACAATAGTGTTAGTCTAGCCAGAAATTAAATACAGTAAACTCTTGCTATTTGTAGTCTCATCATTTGTGGTTCTGGCTATTTTGTAGGTCTGTCTAAACTGGTGCATCCCAAAAGACCAGGTAACCCAAAAGAGTGTCCAAATGAGAAAGTGGACAAAAGAGAAAATCAAGTACATACAGTAAACTCCCGATTTATGAACACCTTGCATTCCTGAAAAGTAGTTTGTAAATTGGGAGAGATTTTCTCATTAATGCAATGTGAAAAGCATGGGATGTGTTTGAAAACCAATTTTCCTCCTACAAATGCAATAAAAAGGAGACTGAAACAAATTATAATAGATTTTAACAAATGCATCTTAAACTTTGTCCTGACTACGACAATTAATGTAGTGTCGTGCCAAACGTCAGATCCCGGGTATGTTAATTGTCGTAGTTTCGATGTATCTTTGAAAATCCGAACTGTGCTGTCATCTATGGACGTTTTTGAGAACTGTTTGGTCTGTTCACATTAGTAAAGACTTGAACTGTCTTATAGAAAAACAACTTTTATCCCCTTGGTGATAAAATAATGAACCAGTTCGTTCCAAGTTTGTGTGTGATTGATAGCCATTTTGACACAATGCTTTTCTGGCACTGCTTTTAATTTACAAATACTGGCAGTGAACTTCGTATTTTGATGCCAAATTTCTGGAGAAGGTAACTTTATTATTTATTATTTTATATATTAGTAAATATGTAAAAAAATTTATTTTTTTCTGACAAAAGTGAGCTGTCAAAACAGATTTTTATTGTTATCTAGGACAGCTTTTCGTGTTTCATACCTCATTTTTACAAAAAATCAATACAAATGAATAAGGATTTGAATGAAGAATAGATTTTCAATGAATTGATATTTGACAAAGATTCTGATGTGTCATCGGATGCCACCGATGACGTGGCAAACTTGGATGACATTGATGAGTATGATATGTATCAGTGGCTCATTGCAGATAGATGCCAGCTGGATTTGTCCAATATTCTTGATGGTCCGGAAGAAAACCAAGAAAATATTCCATTTAATGATCAGGTATGTCCATTGAAGTATCCAAGAGGAGCAGGTATTTGTGGAGTAAGGACTTTTGGTACAAGATTTCGGAATGGCCATGGAGGACATCATATTTCAGGACCGGTGATACCTCCAAGCACCTCTTGATCATCATAACTTAACCAAGACGAAAGTGACTTAGTTTCTGATGGCATTTGTTCCACAGAAGACTACAATCCCAACACAGGTATAAAATAAGGTAATATCAATACTTTGGTCTGCTTTTTGGGTTTTAATGAATGAATTATACATTTATAACATTGTGTCTAAGGGAAAATAGCTCTCCATATTCGTCTTTTTGCTTATCGTCCAGTTTCCGCCGAATCAGTTAAGGACGATATCGAGGAACGCCTGTACATACTAGAATCATTATCTAAATAAATTTATTTCAGTTTGCTTATTCTATGTTTTTTGTTTTCGATGCATGTTTTGCGGGAAGTCTATCTGGCGATTTTGCAAAGACTACAGCAATCAGCAGATGAGATAGTGAAATGCGGAATATTTGGAGAGGATGGAATTATAGCTGTATAGAAGTAATTGGGTGTTCTATACGTATAATTAATATCTGTATAACCTGGATTATAGATAATTATTGTGGTTTTCCCATTAATTCACCCCAAAAGCGAGAATCTGGTGCGAGGTAGGTTCACTTTAATTACCAATTTTAAGTGTCCAAAAGTGTTACCCGTGTATAACGTGCACCCCTACTTTATGACCTGAAAATTTGATCTTCAAACTGCGCGTTATACACTAGTATATACGGTACCGTAAGTCCTATAATGCTCACTTCTGTGTTAAATATAAATATGCTGTACTTTTAAAAAGCTTGTTTAACATGTGAAAACTCAAAATAAAATATGTTCTAAGTACAAATAATATTGTAAATTGCCGTATTTTCCGGTAGTTAACGCACGTGTTATCATTACAAAATAGTTCAAAATCTAGAAAAAATGGATGTGCGCGTTATACACAGGAAAAAAAGTGAAGACCTTAAAAGTGACAAAAATTTACGCTTAGTACTATGATGCTTCGATTTCCCATTTATTTTTTGCGACAAATTCACGATATTTTCTCCCGTTTTCTTTTAAAAGTCTGAAAGTACGTAATTGTTGTATATTATATGACGATTAAAGATTTTTCATCACTAACAAAAATCGGCACAACATACATTGTACGTACTTTCTCATATATTAATGCGTCGTTTAGTTATCTTTAGAAAATGAAAATCGTATCAGCCTATTTTTAGAAAATCCAATTTTTGTTCAAGTTGACCAAGAGTAAACTATCCTTATATTCATTTTTTGAGAAATATGAAGTATGTAGTATTATTTCAGACGTATACTTAAGTAACGGTACGAAATTTTATCAATATCTTTCGATCCGTTTTTGAGAAAATCAAATTATTGTTAAAGTTGCATAGAATAAACTAGCCTTATATTCATTTTTTGAGAAATATGATCTATGTAGTATTATTGAAGACGTTAACTCAAGTAACTATACTAAATTTGAACAAAATCGTTAGAGCCGTTTTTGAGAAAATCGTTGTTGAAAATGCGTAGAATAAAGTTCTCTTAATTATTAATCAATGTCAACCATTTCTTCATGTGTATGATAAAATGCCAAAGTATGAGATTTCATTCATTTTCGCTCTACCGTCTAGGCTCTAGAGCAATAACAGACAGACAGACGTCATTGCGAAAACCAGTTTCGGATTCAGAAACACCTAAAACGTATATTTCCGTAAAAATCTCGAAGTCGAATTTTTTCACGATAACAACACTTTCTCAATGTACTTAGTAGTAAAATCAGCGGTCGAAAGAAGAATTTTCACTTTCTCATATACGAAGTATATTGAGAAAGTATTGTAATCGCGAAAAAGTCGACCGAGATTTTTACGGAAATATACGTTTTAGGTGTGAGTCCGAAAAACTGGTATTCGCAATGCCGTCTGTCTGTCTGTTACTGGTTCTGGAGCCGAAACGGTGAAGCGAAAATGAATGAAATCTGAGCAGAAGCTATGAAGAAATGGTTGACATTGCTCAATAATTAAGGGAAGTTTATTCTACCAATTTGTAACAACAATTTGATTTTCTCAAAAACCGCTCTAGCGATTTTGATCAAATTTCATACAGTTACTTGAGTTTACGTCTTCAATCCTGTATATTATGCGCGTAGTGAAGCTGCGTACGTCCGTCAGTGCGTATAAAGCCTCGCGTAATTATATCGGCGTATTTATCGAGAACCGTTCGTCGTAAAGTTATGCGGTAAACGGCGTTTTGTTTCTACTGGCTATGAGGTCCCTGGAAAAATATTTTTGTTTGCTGAAGTCCCGGGTTCGAATCCTGGAGACAATTATTTTTCCCATAAGCTTACACGGGATTTTCGATTTTTCAGAGCAAGGTTTTTTTCCTTCGTTCATTAAAATACGTAAATATGGACCGATTTCCTTCTTTTTTGATTTATTCGACGGCTAAATCTTATTATTGCAATGTTTACACGTTACGCGGTCGGATTTTTCAGAAATACACATTGTTTTTCGACATTTTGCGGATTTTTCGTACTCATTCCCGGCGTTGCCAAGGAGACTCATTGTTGCCTCTTATTCAATTAATGCCAATTAAACCTTCCAATAGACGAAATAAAAGCGTTATTGTTATATTCTCCTCATTGATTTAATATAATAATAGCCGTCGTCGGTTGGTTGGTCACGATATGCAAACGCTAATAACTCGAGAAATAATAATGATAGAAACTCGAAATTTGGTAGGGATGCTTGATTAACACCTTTTCAGGTGATGACGAATTTAAATCGCGAAAAAATTCCTTGGTTCGTCTCCAAGAGCGGTATTTCCATTTCCCATTACTGAACATGTAAAACGCGATTTTTCGACGTGCAGGCTTTTATTCATTTGGAAATTAAAATTAGAAGAAATTAACAGACGACCTTCGGATTTGAACCATTTTGAAGAAAAGGTTATCAAGTTTCTTATTCCGTTCGTCTTTTTTCGCCCACAGTTCGAAATATTCCATGTTAAACGTTTCATTTGCATATTTTGTGGAAATCTCGCCATTTTAACGTGATGTTGCTATGTCGACCATTACCATTGTTAGCTTCAACACGAGAGAGAGAGAGAGGAAGGGGAGAGATTGACGTGTTTTGTGGGAAATAAGTATATTAACGTAAATATAAAAAATTTTAAGTATCAGCAGTGTCATTTTAGAAAAATTGGGAATAAAAAGTATTCTTAAATTAAATTCTTTGTAAACCATACGTGCTTACGAATTTATATTATTATTAATCCTCGAATTAATTTCGTAACAATGGCCGAAGTTTGGAAACGAATATAAATTAAAATTGAAAGGACATTTAAAACTTAACAGGCAATTTTCGAAGAAACAACAGTGGATCTTTTAATGAATTGATTTGTTTTTATAAAAGGAGTTTTGGTGCTTATGTAATACAGAGTATGTTCTAATGCTTATAATCCATTTAAATCTAATAACAGTGGCTATTATAGTTTAAAGAAAGAACTTTATTTATACACTTTACAGAATGAATTAATTTTAGGCTAGCATTGCGTATTATAAAAGGAGTTACTTTGGAATTTACAGTAGGTATGTAAAGTGGAAGTTGTACTGAATTGACTCAAGTATATTTCAAAGCAAAAATCAATTTAAAACTATTGAAAGTTGTTGTTTCGGAAACTGAGAAGTCCAGAGTGTTGAGCGGACGCTAAACGATATTAAGGTACATTTTATTCCAAAATCTATTTAAAGTATTATAAGAGGCAATTGAAGATTGAACAAATTTTTTTGTTACCGGAATTCTGCTTATTTCATGAAATTGAAATCCTAATGCTATAATCAATTTAAAACTAATAACAATGGCTATTTTAGTAGAAAGAAATATACTATTTTATTCACAAGGAATTTCTGTGAGATTTTAGTTAATTAATTGAAACGGACCTACAATAAAGAAATATTCGATGGTTAAAACAGTGCACAATTTTATTCTTGCGATTTTTACATGTTGCATTGACGAAAATTTAGATTCATTAAACCCGTTGAAATTCCACGGGCACTTATGCTAGTAATCTAAATAAACGCATTGACGTCGCCTTTATAGTAGGTCCTGTAAGAAGTTAAAAGCAGTCATTGATAGACACTTGAAGGAAAGCGACTATTTGTGAGTTCGTCTATAAGGGTGCAACGATAATCATTGGAACTAAGACAAGGTAGAATTAAAAATTTTTCCCTTTTGAATATACCGCGATATTAAACTAGCATTGAGTAACTCTGTGATATTGTGATCACGTAATTGCTCTAATATATTGCTGTAAAATCGCAGAAAATTTATAAAGGAGAGCTATTAGCCCAGCTACAGCTGCCAGAGAAAGGAAGAGGAGCCAGAGATCAAAGGAAGAGTATTGTAGGAAAGAGAGAGAAAGAGGGGCGGAAGCTCATAGGATTGCCCGTGTAGATGAGGAGCGGAGAGTTCTAGAAAGACAAAGAAATAGGGAAACACGTCAAATGAATAGGGAACAAAGGATTTAGATTATTTGCAAGCGTAGCTGCAACGGGCTGCTAGTAATACTTTTTGTTCATATTTCTCAAAAAATGAATATAAGGCCAGTTTATTCTAGGCAACTTTAATAATAATTTGATTTTCTCAAAAAAAAGCTCTAGTTTATTCTTGGACAACTTCAATAAGAACTGGATTTTCAAAATAACGGCTCATACGATTTTCATCAAATTTCGTATAATTATTTAAGTTGATGTTTATAACGATTCTACATCTTATTAATATTTTGGAGTGTATGTATGTGTGTGTGTGTGTGTATGTTCTTAATACGTTTTTACACTGTTGAAGCTATCGAACTCAGAAGTTTCATGGGTCACCTTATGGACCAAAGGAAGAACTTGGTATAGGTTTGCAGACTGTGGGGTCTCTTATACCCCATGAGGTCAACAAAATACTATTTCCGTAAGAATGCTTGAGAAATTGTGTAGAGGGACCCCAAAATGCCATGCAGCCCTTCACTGATGTGGATATAAATATACCTAAATATTAACTTACGATCACGGAAAATAGCTTATTTTACGCACGAAAGACTGAATATTTTAATTCTATTCATGTTTTGTCGTTTTACATGCTAAATCGCTCTAAATTTTCCTTAAGCGCAAAATTTATCGGTTTAGATGTTCATTTTCCAGGCGGCAACAAAGCTAAAGTTCTTAATTGTTGTCCTATTCAAAGGGAGATATCCACGTAAATATTAATGCAAGGATAATCCACGCCGTGGCATGCCATAGAGGAAGAATAGCTAACGCCAAGATAAAGGGCACAATGGATTCATGCCTAAATGTAGTCTATGAATACTTTTAAAGTGATTTTAAAGGAATATTAGAACATTGTTATCTTTTACTATTAACATTGAAAGATTTATCGCAACATAAATCGATACATCTACTTACATTTGTTCGGTAATCATGATGTTGTTTATTGTTTACGTTTTGGCTAATAGTATTGACATAATCCACATAATATTATTGCTGCTTTAAAGGCTTCGGTGCATCTATCCATGTGAATATTAAGTAAGACGTTATTGCGTAATTATATTAATGGTAAAACTTTACAGTACAATACATAAAGTAGTAAATGTTAATGTAAGCATCGCTTGCGTAATTAAGGAATGGGGAATGTTTGCCCCGAGCAATAAAAATCGTTTGCAACTTAAAAGAAAACTTTACCGAGCGAAACCGGGCGTTTGAGCTAGTAGTTCATATTTTTCAAAAGATAACTAAACGACGCATTGGCATATGAGAAAGTTTGTACAATGTATGATGTGCCCATTTTACTTTCTCATAGAAAGTATTGTAATCGCGAAAAAATTCGACTTCGAGATTTTGACGCAAATATACGTTTTAGGTGTAGCCGAGTCCGAAAAAGTGGTTTTCGCAATTCCGAAACGGTAAAGCAAAAATGAATGAAATCTCGTACTTAGGCATTTTATCATACAGAGCAGAAGCTATAAAGAAATGGTTGGCATTGCTCAATAATTAAGGGAAGTTTATTCTACGCCTTTTTAACAACAATTTGATTTTCTCAAAAACGGCTTAAACGATTATGATCTAATTTCGTACAGTTACTTACGTTTACGTCTTCAACAATACCCAATGGTACATATTTCTCAAAAAATGAATATAAGGCTAGTTTATTCTAGGCAACTTTAACAATAATTTGATTTTTTCAAAAACGGCTCGAACGATTTCGATAAAATTTCATACAGTTACTTGAGTATATGTCTGCAATAATACTACACTAGCTGATCCCGCGTAATAATTGCGCGGTGAATTTTTAATTGATTTATAGAAAATGATGAAGTATGTAAAATAAGTTGATCTCAATAATGCACATTTAACCCTAAAAATGCATTTCCTTACACAGTAATTGATCGCGAACTTTTATGTTTTTCTTTTTATTCAAATATATGTCCTTTCTTTTTACTTTCCCATATCGTAAAAGTATTGTGTTCGCGAAAAAATTCGACTGAGATTTTTACGGAAATACACGTTTTAGGTGTCGCTGAATCCGAAAAAGTGGTTTTCGCAATGCCGTCTGTCTGTCTGTCTGTTACTGGCTCTGGAGCCTAGACGGTACAGCGAAAATGAATAGAATCTCGTACTTAGGCATTCTATTTATATAACAATCAATGCAACCGTTTATGTAGATTATCAGTGAAGAGAAGATAACCATGTAATGTGTTTTAAAAAATAACGTGAGTCCCTATTCTCATTTAATTTAAAATTTATGCGTGAGTCTATTTGCGTTAATAAACATTATGGATGTATAATATAATGGTTCTACTTACAAAGAGATAAGATTCCAGCATTCAAACGATGATAGGAAGATTCAACTGCTTTGATTGAATCGTTAGAAACGCTTCCCATACGCAGTTTACTGAATATTTATCCGTAAATATTTATGTTGCTATGTATAAATGTTGACATTTCTAAAGCAATAATTTCGATGCTTAAACAAAGTGCGAAGCGAATAACGCTATTCTTTCACCTATTTGAAGGTTTAATTGGCATTAATTGAATCGGAGGCAACAATGACGGTCGCCTTGACAACGTCCGGAAAGAGTACGAAATATCCGTAAAATTTCGAAAACAATTGCGTATTTCTGAATGATTCGACCGTGTAACATGTAAACATCGCAAGAATAAGATAGTATAGAATTTTAGCCGTCGAATAAAGCAAAAACGAAGAAAATCGGTCCATATTTACGTGTTTTAATGAATGAAGGAAAAAACCTTGCACTCCGAAAAATCGAAAATCCCTTGTAAACTTATGGGAAAATATAATTGTCTCCTGGTTTCGAACCCGGGACTTTATGAAAATGAGAATAGTTTTCTATGGGCCTTCCTAGCTTGTAGAAACAAAACGCAGTTTACCGCATATCTCTACGACTAACGGCTTTTGAGATACAGGGTGGGACAGATGGACGGACGTACATCCGGCTATTATAGACATAGATAGATATATATTTCATTTTTCTCAATGAATGAATATAAGGCTAGTTTATTCTTGGGCAACTTAACAAAAGTTGGATTTTCTAAAAATCGGCTGATAAGATTTTCATTTTCTAAAGGTAACTAAACGACGCATTAGTATATGAGAAAGTTTGTACAATGTATGTTGTAGCGATTTTTATTCATTGAGTCTGTCGGATTATAGTCTCGAGTTTTTACTATGTAATTTTGAAATCTAAACACAGGCATCTTTTCCCACGCAATACAAATGGAAAAATGAAACACTTCTGTACTTGAACTATATCAATTTTTAGCCTCGAGTAAAACACGAGTATTTTAAATTCTATAACCTTTTGACCCTGGGGGTCCGCGATCTAATTTTCAAGGGTCCGCGCGAAGATCTTTGAAAAAAAATTGGTACAACATACATTGTACAAACTGTACGTCTTCAACGAATTCGGAGATTTTAAACGTTTCAAATAATTTCCTTTTGTATTCAATTCTTCTACTCTTCAACGTCTGCCATTTCAGATCCCTCAATATCTCTGATACACTCGCATCATACCGATATTCTCCTTTTACGAATCTAGCCGCTCTACGCTGAACCATTTCGAGCTCTCCAGTTAGGCACTCCTCGAAAGGGTCCCAGACGGCGCAACAGTATTCCACGATGGGTCGTATTAGGGAAAAGTATGCGATTTCCTTCACATTCGAGGGACATCCCCGCAGGACTCTAGAGGAAAGCCCTTGAACTCTGTTTGCCGATGCTGTAACGGTTTTGATATGCTCTCTACTAGACAAATTGCTACTGAGAGTTACTCCTAGGTATTTGTAACTATTGGCGTATTTTAGCTTTAATTCAGATATTTGGTACGGGTAACGGTTGAAATTCATGGAGCGGGTGAAATTCATTGCGGCGCATTTCTTTATATTCAGGTCGAGCTGCCAATCTTTACACCATTTCGTAGTAGCCTGAAGGTCCCTTTACAAATTCTCCTGGTCGTGTATTGTGTTGATTTTTCCATACACAATTGTGTCATCCGCGAAGAGTCTAACTTTACACTTTATATTATCCGCTAAATCATTTATATATATCAAGAATAACAGAGGTCCGATTACACTTCCCTGAGGCACGCCGGAATTCACTTTGACGACGTCTGATGCAACTCCATCGAGAACTACTCTCTGGGTTCTATCGGAAAAGAACGAGGCGATCCAATTTACGATTTTCTCGTTAATTGAATAAGCCCTTAATTTTTGAACTATTTTCACGTGAGAAACGGTGTCGAAGGCTTTCCTAAAGTCTAAAAATACTGCATCAACTCCTATTCCTTTATCCGCTGCTTTCACAATATCATGTGTGAGTAGAGCTAACTGAGTCTCGCATGACCTGCCTCGCCGGAAACCATGCTGGTTTCTATAAAGCGATTCTTTGCTTTCGATAAATCGCATTATTGAGCTACCAATAATGTGCTCAAAAACCTTACAGAAGATTGACGTCAACGATATAGGGCGGTAGTTCTCCACTTTTAATTTACTTCCCGTTTTATGTATTGATGTAACGTGGGCTGTTTTCCATATCAAAGGAACTATTCCCTCATCTAAAAATTTTGTGAATACGATCTTAAGGTACGGAGCTAATTCGTTTGCTAACGAGTTTACAATGAACGCAGGGATGGCTTCCGTCCCTGGCGATCTTCTTTTATGGACCTGACTTAGTAATTTAACGATAACGCTTTCGGATATTTCTATGTCGCTCATATTTGAGTCTATACGAATAGGGAAATCAATGAAATCACCGCTGTCGATTGAGAAGCAATTTTCGAAGAACCGATTTTGATCAAATTTCGTACAGTTACTTGAGTTAACGTCTTCAATAATACTGTATAGTTCATTTTTCTCAAAAATGAATAATTAAGGGAAGTTTATTCTAGGCATCTTTAACAATAATTCGATTTTCTCAAAACCGGCTCGGACGATTTTGATAAAATTTTGTACCGTTACTTGAGTATACATCTGAAATAATTCTACATATTTCATTTTTCTCGATGAACGAATATAAGGATAGTTTATTCTTGGTCAACTTTAACAAAAATTTGATTTTCTAATAATAGGCTGATACGATTTTCATTTTCTAAAGATAACTAAACGACGCAGTAATATATAAGAAGGTTTGTACAATGTATGTTTTACCGATTTTTAAGTTTTGATATCAACATCCTGTCAAATATGTGAATATCTATAAACAGAATTATTTATTTTCGGCTGAAAATACAATGGAATAGCATTAACCATGTTTTTATCATAGAGAAATCCAAAATACCGAAGTGGCCAGAGCATTTCAAAGCAATAATTTCATCTCCTCCCACACTCCCTCTTCACAACGATGCTGACTCACTCTCGTTCTTAGAAGCGCGCTAGCAGATTTGGAGAACGCTTCCTATATTTCCCGGAACGGCTGAAAGAGGGCATCGATGTTTATCCCCGTCCTTCAGAGTCCACAACTTATATTTCCCACTTACCTGCATAATATCTTCGTTACGTCATCCCATTTTTATACCAAGAAGTGTATCGGGCTGCAGAGAATTCTAGAAGGCGATGGATGAATGAATGAGAATGGTCAATTTATAGTTTGGATCAGTTTTAATTAACGGGAAGCTGCTTTCATTCCGTGAGATGACTCATTTCTGAACAATTGCGGCGGTTGCAACTTCGATGGAGTTTTCTATTCGGAGATGTCAAAACTTCCGTTGTAGACGCGAGTTATAAATACGGAATAAATGTAGAAGCGATGGAAAGGTGCGTGTTAATTTAAAAAGTAGTGGTACTTGTTGTAGTTGAAACGTTTTTAAAGAAACAAAATATTGAGTTTATCCTCATTGTACTTCGTCCCTAATGTTTTTATTCTCAGAATCAAACTCCAATATAATTCAATATAATCAGAAAATGTTCATCTGAACTCCGTTGCCGGTCATCTCAATATAAGTGTATCATAAGAGCAAGATAGTTTCTGTAATAGTGTATAACTCGACATAAATAAAGGCCATCTGCGAGCAAAAGATTGGGCGAAAAAATAAGAGGCGTTTAACCATTGGTTACAAGCTACAATGTTAGGTAGGTTTAGGTTTTAAAACGTTAGTAACATTAGTGTAAATGCTAGAACAATAAAAAATTAATAGTATGGCGTAAAAATTGATCGAAACTGAGTATGCGTTAATTACAAAATAACTATGCAGCAAGAGTAAAAATATGCTGTCAGCAGGAAAGGATTATCAAACACCCGATGAGAATAAAAAGTAGAAGACCTCGTTCTGCATAATAAAGTTGTTATTGTCGGTGCGAAAATATGTGACGAAGGACGATTTAAAAGGAAGCAATTTATGAAATTCGATACGAATAAATTCATATTTGTTACTGAAACACATTCTCGGAAAACCTCTTCTAAAAAGTTATGACGAAAAAAATATTTATTAGGTATCGATTTTCCCAAATAGAATCCGTTGCAATATATCAAAAGGCTTCCACCGTCAACTCTCATGCGTACAGCTTTAGCACTATTATATATGTGGCAACCGTCGACGTGACACGCATCTAAAAATGTGTGGCCACCTCTGTTTTTATTACTCTTGAATTCGAAGAATTCATTTCTTCGGAGAAAATACATCCCTCGGCTAGCGAGCGAAGTCGGTCCATGGTACGAACTCAGCGCCAAGTGGCAATACGAGTAACGATCGACAACTCGCCGATATCGGCCATAGTTTCTCTCAGTCAGCAACGATCGAATCGTACAAAGCAGGCAGGCGTTCCCAGTGGAAGAACTACACAAGTTACGAAGAAATTCGGTGAAGCGGGCGAGCCTGTCGGCCGCAGATTCGTGACGTCATGTTCACGTGACCATTCTCCACCCTTTTTTAAACTCTCCCCTCCGCTGGAGAGAAAGCAGAGGGAGTCAGCCGCCGGATGA